>CM057829.1:28610549-29810549 GCA_030068075.1 Paguma larvata
TTTCTTAAAAGTTTTAAGTAATCTACACCCAACATGGCTTGAACTCCATGGACCCTGAGATCGAGAGTCACAATATCTATCAAACTGAGCCAGTCAGACGCCCCTGGCTCTTTATCTCTTTTCGTGAATGACTTGTTCATATTCTCTACTTTTTCCCTTGGAAATTATACATGTAGACATAAGAACTCTTTATATATTATAGATATCAAGCCCTTGTGCCAAGTATTTGTAAATATTTTCTCGCATCCTTAAAAAGTTTTTAGGGCACCTGGGTGGCTCAGTTGGTTAAGCAGCTGACTTCGGCTCAGGTCATGATCTCACGTCTGTGAGTTCGAGCCCCGCGTCGGGCTCTGTGCTGACAGCTCAGAGCCTGGAGCCTGCTTCAGATTCTGTATCTCCCTCTCTCTCTGCCCTTCCCTTGCTCACTCTCTGTCTCTATGTCTCTCAAAAAGAAAATGAATAAAAACGCTAAAAAAATTTAAAAAAAAGTTTTTATGTAATTAAATCCGTATCAATATTTTCTTTCATTGCTTTTGGCTTTATTTCATCCTTAGAAAGGCTTCCTCCACTCTAAGATTATAAAAGTATTCTCCAGTGTTTTTTCCTACTAATTTTTAATTTTAGAAGTCTAAAAAAATGTAAAAAGTATAGTGCAATAAGCACCCCCATTCCTCCCACAAGGTATGTTACTGTTCTGTCATTTTGTAACATTATTTTATATTAAAGAAATAAAGTATCATAGATAAAGCTAAAGCTTTCTCTAATATGGCCTTCTAAAAATTATTCCCCACCCGCCCCTCACCGCCAGAGGAAATGCCTCCCATGAATTTGGTACATACCCTTCCTGTCATATTGGGATATTTAAGCTGCTGTTATTTATTTATTTACTTACTTACTTTAATTTTAGAGGGAGAAAGGGAGAGCATGTGGATGAGCAGGGGAAAGGGGTAGGGGAAGAAGAGAATTTTAAGCAGGCTCCATGCTTATTGTGGAGCCTGACATGGGTTTCGATCCCATAACCCTGGGATCATGACCTGGGCTGAAATCAAGAGTTGGATGCTGAACTGCTTGAGCCACTCAGGCGCTCCTGTTATTTAATCAATTAATTAATTAATTAATTATGTTTATTTTTGAGAGAGAGAGTGGGGGACAGAAACCGAAGCAGGTCTGTGCTGCCAGTGCAAAGCCTGACGTGGGGCTTGAACTCACCAACCAAGAGATCATGACATGAGTTTTAGTTGGATGCTCAACCGACTGAGCCACTGAGGTGCCCCTCCTGTAAAATACTTTTGAGTCAGGTGTGAGGTAGGAGTCCTTTCCCTAGATGAACCAAATATTCCAAAATTATTTATTAAATAGCTCACCACCCTCTAGGATTTGAATGCCACTTTTACCATCAATTTAGCAGTACAAGTCAGCTTCCCCGTGTTTTTTAATTAATATGTTGTACTTTAATATTGAGAAAAGTCTATATGAAAAAAATTCTTGAAGTAAAAACGCACTCTGTGTCTTAGTGATGGAAGCACTGTTTTTCTCCTCCCCATAACGAGGCACGTTCACACTAACGGGTACAACACACTTTTTAAAAACACCAATATTGGAAGTTTATACTGAATGATGATTGGTGGAGGCACAGAGGAAGAAAAGGTAAAAGTGGGTATGGTATGGACACCTGGGTGGCTTTGTCGTTTAAGGGGCCGATTCTTGTTTTGGCTCAGGTCATGACCTCACGGTCTGTGAGACTGACCCCACATCGGGCTCTGTGCTGACAGTGTGGAGCCTGCTTGGGGTTCCTCTCTCTTCCCCTCTCTCTTCCCCTCCCCTACTTGTTCTCTATCTCAAAATAAACAGACATTAAAAAAAAAATTACAAAACAAAAAGTGGGCAGGGTGCTCAGAGAGGGCTCCAAGGAGGCGGTGGAGCTTACCTTGGGCTGGGAAGGGAGCATAACTTAGCAAAGTGGAAATCAGGTGGATGGGAAGGCAACGAAGAGACAGGCAGTCTTATGCAAACATGCCTGGGGTCACTGAAGACAGCTACGTAGCTGGAGTTGCGGGTTTGTGGTGGTGCCATGGTAGGTAAGGATGAAAGGCAAATGGAACAGAAATGAGGTGGCTCAGCTATCTGCAAAACGGGGCCACTGCTTACTGCTACTGTGCGGGTCAAAGTGAGTAATGGGTGGCAGATGTCTGGTACTGTGCTGGCACAGGGCAGAAATACAGTAAATGTTACATTACAAAATACCAGGCTGGCTTTGGACTTGATCGTTTTTTGCAAAGACCGTTTCTTAGCGTTCACTAATTCTTGTTGTACGCAGAGCATGGTTATTGTCTGACTAAGGTGTGTCTATGTGGGGGTCTTTGGCAGCTGAGACCACTTCCTCATGAGGTGATGGGTCCCAAAAAGAAGTTACCAAAAGCCATTCACTGGCTTCTCATTGGTTGTGACTGCACAGCCCAGACAATCCAGCATGAACTGCCTCATCCCTCGTACCTAGTGTGGGAATGGGGGAAAACCTCCCCTCCTCAGGCCATCCTGGGTCATTTCATCTGTTCAAAGGAAATATTTGCATTTTAAGACAGAATGGTCTCTAGAGCAGCTCAAAGCTGAATGAGATGGGCCATTTTACCAAAGAGCCAGAAGGCCACCTGGTGGCAGGACTGTCAGGGGAACAGGAGGAAGTAAGGCTTGAGAGGACATCACGGCCTGGGTGGGAGTGACCTGAGTGCAGGTCCCTCTTAGGAAGACAACCACCTGTCAGTTATGAGATTTCGGTAAGTTCCTGAACCTTCTGGGCCCTGCTTTCCTCATCTGTGATGAGATAAAAGTGTCAATCTCATATGCTTCTTAGATGTCAATACAATGAAAGAAGATCCTGCCATGCTATGAGATCGTTTTATTACTCAAAAAGCCGTAACTGGATAATATGAGAAGAAAAACAACAATACTTCTTATCAGGTGAGTGCCAAACCTGCCAAGTGCTTGCCTCATTTGCCTGTCACAGCTTTCATTTTAGAGAAGCAAGTTAAAATATAAAAAAAAAAAAAAAATTAAAAAAAAGGCAAATGAGGGTCACGGAAGTGAAGCTGCATGTTCCTGTTAACACTGCTGGTAGGGGCACCTGGGTGGCTCAGTTGGTTGAGCGGCCGACTTCGGCTCAGGTCATGATCTCGCGGTCTGTGAGTTCGAGCCCCGCGTCGGGCTCTGTGCTGACGGCTCGGAGCCTGGAGCCTGCTTCGGATTCTGTGTCTCCCTCTCTCTCTGCCCTTCCCTTGCTCACTCTCTGTCTCTATGTCTCTCAAAAATAAATAAACATTAAAAAAAATTAAAAAAAAAAAAAAAGAAACACTGCTGGTAAGTGGTAGAGGCTGAACTTGGAGGAGGTCTGGGATCTGCCACACGGTTCTCTGCTCTCTTGCCATGTATCATGTGAGCTGTCAAATTAGATGCCTGCATTTCTCAAACTTTCTCTTTTTGGTTTTAAGTTAACAAAAAATCTGAATATGCCAGTCTATCTCATTATGTTAAAGGGAATTAAAGGGGCTGTTTAAATTTTACCATACGGGGAGAAGCTTTTGGGACGAGAGAGGTTTCTGTGGGGAGTTGGAGGATGGTAATAGCAGCAATCAAACTGGGTTAAGGTTGTTCCTCCCAACCCAGCTTTTCCTCTAATGTTCTCACTGGAAGGCAAATCTCTAGAGGGTTTTATTTTCCGAAGGCTATTATTCTCTACAGAGCTGCCTCCACCGTCAATAGGTCCCTACCCGAAACTCTGTGTCAAAGGTTTCTCAGAACTCGGATGTTTTTGGGATTTGGTAGGGCTGATCTGAAAGTACATATGTTGTTGTAGCTTAGGTAGCCCAGGAGGGCCTGGGCAGCTCCACGTGAAAGTTTCTGCAGTGAAATGTATGAATATTGGCATCAGCAGGACAAAAATCAATGACGGCTAGTCTTACTTTAGTTCAGGTTAGGTTTTCCTCTCCAAACGAGTCTGGTGGCCGACTGATAAAAAATGTTTGGCTCTTAGTGTTTTGAGTGGCAGAACTGAGGGTAAGGGAGTATGGATCTGCTTGCTGGTAACAGGAACAACGGCCAACATCTACTGAATGCTAATCACAGGCCGGGTGCTCTAATTACATATGGTGTCAGCTCATTCTCAAAACATATGTGACAGCACGGGGGCTTTGAACGCGGGCACTATCATTGTATACGTCTATAATATATCACACGGGATAACACAGTCGTTAAGAGTATAGACAGTCTAGCTAGGCTGCCTGGGTTGTAATCCCTGCTCTACCGCTTTGTCCCTGGGTGACTTTCGCAACTTACTTAACTTCTCTGTGTTGTTTTCTCATCTGAGAGATAGGGGATAATATTAATACTTACAGTTTCATAGGGTTGTTGTGAGGACTAAATGAGTGGTTTTGTGGGAAGGGCTGGAGTATAGCAAGAGTTATTATTTAACTTTGCACGTGGTAAACTAAGTCTCAGGAAAGTTTAGGAAGTTGCCCAAGAATACTCAGCTGTTAAGTGTGGAGCTGGGATTTGAACCCAGGCAATCTAACTGCAGAACTTACCCTCTATTTTTGTACTGCAGGCAAACAACCAATCAAGACACAGAGTAGCTACTGATCTAGAAAGATGTGAAAATTGAAGTTGCTGTTTTGAGAATGCTGGGCTCTCCAGAAAATGAATGGTACCTCATTCATAAAGGCACGAATGACTGCCACAATGCCAACATGGACAGCTACCTTCCTCCATAAGACTAGCTTATTTTTCAATTGTTGGCCTTCATCTCCTTCCCGTTTAGTTAGTCGCTCATGACCTTGTTCCCCACCAGGCAAACTCACCATCAGGGCCCTGGCGGGCAGCAGCGTGCAGCGCCGTGTCCCCGTGGCGGTCCTGGTGGGCAGGGTCAGCCCCAAGACGAAGAAGCAGGCACAGGGCGGGGGCATCATGCCGGGCACAGGCCCGGTGCAGTGGTGGGGGTTGCCCAGCGTCTATATCAAGGCCCGGGTGTCGCTGGAGGAGGGCCTGGGCCCGGACCAGCCGTCCTGCAGACAAGTAACGACGGAAGCGACGCTCTCGGCGTTGGCGGCGGGAAGTGGAGGCCATGGAAGTCTTGGGCTGAGGAAGAAGGAAAAAAAGGCAGCAGTCAGGGCCCCCGCCGTGCCTGGTCTCTCTCCCACCATCCCTGACATTCCATCTTGTTCCTCCCTTCGGTTCCCCTTCTATTTACATCTGCAGGACCAGATGAGGCCTATCCTAACGCTCATCCCTTAAACAGATGATAGGTTTGAAAACAATTTTGAAGGGGGCGTGGGTCACAGGTATTTTTAATGTAAAATTTGAGAAAAGGATAAATAGTTGCTTTTGAGGCTCACTAGCCCAGATAAGTTTTAATACGGGACTTTGAAAAAGACAAATAAAGAATGATGGGGGACATTTTTATCAACAGAAATCTGAATTTAAAAGTCACAGATAATTTCAAATAATGATCTAGAAATTGAATATAATGTACCCGGCAGACAGATGTGGAGGCTTCTCCCTCTGGGACCTGGGGGGAGGGGTTACTCATCAGACCTGCCCCCCGCCCCCCTAAGTACCCCCAGAGCAGTATAGGCCCGAAGCCTGTGTTTAAGACGCTCGGAAGAAGGGAGGCGGGAAGGGCGGAGACACTGTAGGCTGGCGGAAATGGCGCAAGCCGAGACGCAGGTAAAGGGCGGAAATGCACTTGAAAGGCACGTTACCGGATGTCGTCTCTCTCCGAGGGGACGAGGCGGGGAGGGGGGGGTGGGGTGTTACCTCAGTCTAGCGTCCGGGGGGAAGCTAGAGGAATTTAAGCTAAAGGTTCCGCCTGAAACCGTAAGACTGGATGGTAGACGAGAAAAAAGGAGCCGAGCAAGGGAGGGTAAAAACGGTGATTCAGAAATTTAGCCTCCCCTCCCCCAACAGGGAAGAGAGAAGAGATAGTTCAGAAATCGATGAGAAGAGAGAGAAAACAGGGGAGATGAGGAGGATTAAAAATCATGGTGAAAATGGAAAACCAAAACTAAAACCACGGTGAGGCCAAGAACTGGGACTAATCAAAAAGACATGTGTGAAAGACATAAAAAAACAAGAGCAGGACAAGGCAAATGAAAATTTAGACTTGGGAAAGATACAGAAAAAGAAATGGAAAAGGGAAGGAGAAAGAAAAAAGAGAGGAAGAGAAGTAGGAAGAATTCAGAGAAACCCAGCATACTCTTTTCCCAATACATGACACACGTTGACTTCCTTACCTTCTCACCCCCTTTTCAACCCCTCTTTCCTTTTTCTTAAACTCCTCTCTGCCCCTTGCCCCCGTTTACCTAGATGATCTACCAGGAAAACCCTGCACCTGCGGTGAGGCTAGCAAGCAGCTCTGGGCCTGGTCTCTGCTGCCCCCATGTGGTCCTTCTGGGTACTGCCGGTGTGAGAGGCAAGAGAAGAGCCCAGCCATCAATGGGAGGATCAGTTTGGGGGAGACACCAGGTGCAGCAGGCTTAGCGGAAAAGGGGAGCACTAAGACCCAGGGACACTGGAGGATTGCAGCCAGGAGCTGGAGGAAGAGGAGTAGGTGGTGCGTGTGTGTTGGGGGGTGGGGTGGGGGGAGCCTTTTGGTACCTTGGTAGCATCCGAAACAGCATCAGCCATAACGACAAAAATGGCCAGTCAGTCTCAGGGTATCCAGCAGCTTCTGCAAGCTGAGAAGCGGGCGGCTGAGAAGGTGGCAGATGCCAGAAAGAGTGAGTTAGTTCCCTTTTCTCTCCCTTAGGAGTCTGGAAAGAAAATTAGGGTGCGGGGGGTGGGACAGCAAACACTGGAGTCCCTGAGAAAAATCCAAGGCCGGGATGGGGGGGGGGAAGCTTGGGCTGGGATGGGTGATTAGGAGGCTGATTAAGAGGGTGGGTGTTAGACTCTAGCACCTGGTTGACTGAGAGAAGGCAGAAAAACTTTCTGGAAAGGAATGACCCCTACTATCACATTTTGTGAGGGAGTCTACTCCCACCCCCTATCCATTCTTCTGCTTCCAGGAAAGGCCCGGCGTCTGAAGCAGGCAAAGGAGGAGGCACAGATGGAGGTGGAGCAGTACCGTCGAGAGCGAGAGCAGGAATTCCAGAGCAAGCAGCAGGCGGTGCGTTGTGGGAGAGTTGAGATGGGATTCTGGGTGCATCTGATGAGGTGTGTGTGGGGTGACCCTAGAAGAAAATAAGGTGGTAAAGGGCTGAAGAGGACCCTTGGCAGGGACCTCATTATTGATCAAGATATATGATATGTAAGAGAATCTGAGAGTTTTGAAAGACCTGTATGACTTGTGGGGGCAATTGCCACCGTCTGTGTGGAGTATGATGTCATTTGGGGTGGAAGGCAAAGTTTTACGGTCACATGTGTTGAGGTAGTGGGGATTTTCCAGTTGTTTTAGGATGGAGTTGCATGTCAAGTTTCAAAGGAAAGAGAATCGTGTTGCTTTCTTTGGTGTCTGGATATTTCCACGGGATTGGGGTTGTTTTGGCAAGGGCTTTTCTTCCTAGCCTTGCTCCAGGATCTTTCCCTCCACATACCTGGACCCTTCTTTCTGTGTTTCTGCTTTTGCTTTTCTCTCTTCCTCCCCTTTCCCAATCCCCCAGGCCATGGGCTCCCAGGGGAACCTGTCTGCTGAGGTGGAGCAGGCTACGAGACGCCAGGTGCAGGGCATGCAGAGCTCCCAGCAGAGAAACCGTGAACGTGTCCTGGCCCAACTTCTTGGCATGGTCTGTGACGTCAGGCCCCAGGTGCACCCCAACTACCGGATTGCTGCCTAGGACGCGCCATAGGACCTGACTGTTCCCTTCCAGTTCCCTTCCTCAAAGAAATCCCCCAAGCAAAATTACCGCCCACTATCTGCACTGCTTCTTTCCCGCTTTCTCTCCTTTCCATTCCCTAGAAATTCTAGGGGCAAGATCCAATAATTCTGTGAAATTCATAAGTATCCTGTTCAGATCTGAATCTCCTTACTGTTCTTTAACCTTCACTGGGACCTTGTAAATTCCCAAGTCACCCTCACTGAAACCCTCTGTGAAATTTGTAGCATGGAGAAGTAGGGATGTAGAAAAAACACTTTTTGACTTCAGAGCCTGGAGGCCTTGGGTCCCTTTCCCAACCCTGCCCCTTGCTGGCTGTGCACCCAGGACAGCTACTTAACCTGTAGTCCAGTGTCCTCCTTTGCAAGACTGGCATGATGATGATGGTGATACCAACAATAATACCTACCTTATGGGGCTGCTGCAATGATTAGGAATCACTCTGTAAAGAGCCTAGCATGGTTTCTGGCATGTAAGAGTTGCGACTCAATAAATGTCAGCCCTATGATATATTACCACCCCCTCTGCCCACCTGTCAAAACTAAAACAAAACACAACTGTTTCCTCACATGTGTCAATGGCTCTCTAATTCTACTCATTCATTCTTTGAACCTAGTACTTTTTCTGAAGAATTGGTTCTTCCCACCTCTCTTTTCCCAGAGACTTTATGATCCCTGAAAAGGAAATGAAGACCTCGTTTAGCTTCTCTAATGTGGTTCCAGGAAGATTTTGCGTTTCTTAGTCTCTCTTTTTGTCTCTAAATGGTCTTTCTTTTTATTGGATTCCCCCCTTTCCTTTTTCGATTTCCCCAAAGACCCATCAGATGTTCACTGCTTCCTGAGATCTAAAGTGATGCTGTGTTCCCTTGTATGCATGGCCTTCCTTTCTTCATCCTCAACACCCTTCCCTTTGTAACAGTGAAAAAGTGTCAATAAAAAAAATCTATGGGCAAATCAATTGATGTGTGGAAGCAGCTTTCTTTTGCTTCATCATTTTTCACTTTCATTCACTCTTTTGTTCCTTATTTATATATTCCCCAACTACCCAAAAGGGCGGTCCTTTGAAACTTGTTGGAAAAAACCAGAAGCAACCAGGATGTTATTGTTTCTCTAAAGTGAGGAAAATATGTGGTTCCTCATTGGGAATCCGAGAACTGGAGATGGCAACTATAGAGAAAAGCTGGGGCGTACGAACAAGCACTCTTTGCTCCGTATTTTATTTTTCTTCATGGGATGTATTACTACTTGACATTTGTTTATACGTTGTTTTCCCTGGAATGAGAACTCTGATAACAGAGCCGTTCACTGAGTCCTCAGATCCTAGGTTAGCACTTGGCACAGGGTAGGCAATTGATAAAGTACTGTCGAATCAATTGATACTTAAAAGTTGGAAAAACCGCTCTTCTATGACACCATCCTTGGATCATTGTTTTTTCTGTTGGCTGCAGAAAACAGTGCCTACTTCACTGAAGACTTGAACCAATGAGGTAACCCATGGTGTAATTATTAACCTGACTCTTTAAGCAGGGAGGCAAGATACAATAGAGACTAAACGGTGTATAAACTAAACTAACTTTGTTGCTTTGTTTGCTTGTTATATAGTGGGAATAATGGTACCTATTCCTTAGTGTTAAATCGTTAACTGTGGTAACAAGCAAAGAGCCGAACGTTTGCTGTCATTTTTTGTTGACATCACATCTGACTTTGGTAGCATATCAAAGACTGGGGTATCAAATGTTTCATTAAGGAAAAAAATTCAAGGTGAACAATGGGGCTAGGGCTAAAGACATTCTGGTTGAATTAACAATATTTATATAATGTTGTGTAACCCTCAAGGCCCACCATTTCTTTAAAACCTGAGCAGAATCCACTCAGTGGATTCAAAACACCTTCCATACTCGAATTTCCTGCCCCACAGCCTCAGGGCCTTTGGGGAATCAACTACATTCGCTAACATTTTGGGCAAAGGTCGCCCACCTTCTCCAACGCAGGGTAAAGGGTAGGCGAGGGGGAGGACCCCTAGGTGCCGCTCAGGCTCGTTCCTTCCGTTCAGCTGGGGTTCGACGTTCCCTGGCTCCAACGCTGAGGTCACCTTGACTACCAGTCCAAGGACCCCGTGGGAACTCTCAGTCCCCGCCACCCTTGTTCCACCGAGCTGTGAGCCCACGGAGGGGTGCCCGGAGAGAAGACCTCCCTGACAAGAACCTAAAGGAAGAAGTGAGGGATAGGGAGTAGAGTAGGGCACGAGAAAAAAATATAACAGTAGGAGAGGATGCTAGTTTCCTTTATGTCCTTTGTTATTTGCAGTAGCGGCGGAGTTAGAAGTGGCTTTAAAAAAAAAACAAACAAAAAAACCCAACTTCACACAGGCATTTTCTAAAGGCAACCCCGAAGCGCGCAGAACTATGGAATCGTGAAAGGGTCTTCTTCCGGTCCGTTGCGCCTGCGCGCTGGCAGCTGAGAAGGCGGGGGAGGCCCTGGTAAGAGGGAAGCCGAGAACCGGAAGTGAAGCCAGATTCCCTTCTTCGTCGCTGTTGCCGCCGCCATATGCGCTCGCCTTGCTCAGGTAAGCTTTGGCCTTCTTTATCATCCGCCTCCATCTGCGTTTTTCTGCGGCCATCCTGTCCCGTGGACTCCTGATACCCCTTCCACAGGCTATGGTCTGGTCCCTGGGGACTAGATGGGTCGTTATTTCTATTGCTTGCATGCCGTTTGAGAGTTCTTAAGAGTTCCTGGGGGGGGGGCAGTGAAGGTAGGGGCCCAATCCAAGATGGTGGCCCCAGCGCCATTGTGTTCCTTTTGCTCCCTGCCCCTTTGCTGGGCTCCTCGTTTATCCGAGGCCCCCGCCATGGTGAGAGGCGGCAGTAAGTGCTCCCTGGTCCTTGGGCATTTGCGGAGGGCGGGGCTCTTCTCACATTGCCTCTCGTCTCTGGGTCCTCTTAATGGCCCAAGGTGGGAATAGGAGGAGCAGCCGCCTTCTGGACCTAGTCCGACTTTTCTTACCTCGATTTACCAACCTTTACTTGGAACATTTTCAAAATGTTTTTCGTGATGTCATTGTGTGTTTATCGGAAAGGAGTCTCACCTGAGGAGTAACGGAGAGGTGATGAGACCCCTTACTAAAGTTTGTGTTAGAGGTGGAGTGAGAGTTTATCTCAAATACCTTTTTTCTTATTAATTGTAGGGGGAGAGATAGTATTCATCTCCGATCTAGTCATTTCTCTTACTCTACTCCCTACCCCCCCACAGGGAATTTTTAAGCACCAGAAGGTTATTGAGGAGTGGGAGGTGGATGGCAGCCACATGATGTTTTTATTTTGAGAAGTGAGCACTTTGTGCAGTGATGACCTTAATCTATCACCCATGACTGATGGCTGCTTTGTTAGGGGTCAGCACCTTGAGATGTAGGGAAAGCACAAAGTCTTCCTTTGAGGATTTTTCAGGACTTCGTCTGTATTTTGTCGTTTTCATTCACTGCTCCCTTGTTTCATTTTGCTTTTCATTTTCTATTTTCTTCACTGTTACTTACAGATAAGGAGTTCCATTTGCTGGTTCTCCCCATCCTACTTCCTGGTTTATGCTACTTTGATCCTAATCTTTTTGGGAACCTGTGTCTTAACGCCTCATCTGGAACCACTATATTACATTTGCTTTTATGTTTTGTGTTCCTGTTACTTTTCTTTCCAGATAAGGGTGTCACAGTATAGGGAAAGTGGGGAAAGTGTGGGGATGGAAAAGAGGTGGTGAAGGCTCTGCTCACGACTAATAAGTCTTTCATCTTGTTTTTTTCTTCCTAGCTCTTCTCTCAGAAACTAGGTTGTTTGTTTGTTTGTTTGTTTTTTTAAACTGTTGCTCAAGCCCCCACTCTCCTCCCTTGTTTTCACTTACCCTGCGTGAACCCATTTGGAGACTCCTCCCCTTCTCCCCCTGCCGGCCCAGTAATGGCAGAGAACGATGTGGACAATGAGCTCTTGGACTATGAAGAAGATGAGGTGGAGACAGCAGCAGGGGGAGATGGGGCTGAGGCCCCTGCCAAGAAGGATGTCAAGGGCTCCTATGTCTCCATCCACAGCTCTGGCTTTCGTGACTTCCTACTGAAGCCAGAGTTGCTCCGGGCCATCGTTGACTGTGGCTTTGAGCATCCATCAGAAGGTAAATTTCCTGCTGGGCCTAGAGTATTCATTAGACTCTTTAAGGGAACCAGAAACAGGTGTGTAAAACAGTTCCTCAGATAATATATATTAATTTAGGGTAGATCATGAAATAAAGTATGAAGAATTATTTTAGCAGTAGGAGAGATTTATATAGATTGATTTTTCATTCATAATACGAAAAAGCTAGTGACCTAAAAGCAACTCATAGGTCTGCTGTTCGTTGTTGTGACTGGCTTTTCTCTTTGTCTCCTTTTTTTTTTTTCCAGTTTATCTTGAGAGGGAGAGAGATTGAGCGGGGGAGGGGCAGAGAGAGGAGGAGAGAGAATCTCTCCACACTGTCAGTGCAGAGCCAATGTGGGGCTCGATCCCATGAACTGTGAGATCACGACCTGAGCTGGATGCTTACTGACTGAACCACAGAGGCGCCCCTTTGTCTACTTGTTTTTTAATTTTGTTACTTAGGCTTCTGATTTTAAATTTTCGGAGAGGAGCTGGTTGGACCTTTAGTCTCTATTGGGCCAGGCCAGCTCTGGTCTCTGGAAACCTTTATGGCTGATCTAAAATGGGTTGCTTTTGGGTCAGCTGCCAAGCCCTTCATTTGTGTCCAGGGTTACGTGGCCTAAAAATGGCAAGCTAAGTAGGAGAAACGGCCTGGGACAGGCCTCAGATGCCATGGATTGTTACAGATTAAGGGAGATAGGTTACAGATTAAGGGAAACAGAGCCAGGAGCACCAAAGGTGAAGTCTTGGTAGGTGCAAGAGGGTTGTAGTCTTGGTAGACAAGATGGGGCCGGGCATGGAACTAAGAAGGTCTTTTTGGGGATGAATTTGAGGGAGCAGGGAGGTAGAAAGGGTCTGGGAGTTGGTAAGAATCGTTTAAGAATTGAATGGCGAGAAATGGGTTTGAAATGGTGAAAAAGGTTATGGAGTTACTGGAGACTGAAGTCTAATTTATCTGTCCCCCTCTCTCCCCCTTCTAGTCCAGCATGAGTGCATCCCTCAGGCCATTTTGGGAATGGATGTTCTATGCCAGGCCAAGTCAGGCATGGGAAAGACAGCAGTGTTTGTGCTGGCCACACTGCAACAGCTGGAGCCAGTTACCGGACAGGTACACTTGGGGAAAGTGCTGTGAGAGACATTGTGGTTAGGAATATTTGAGAAGGATGTTTTGCCTCAGCCACAAGATGCATTCAGAGCCATGAGTGTTTGTTGCTAAGATGACCTCTGTTACTTGGTCTGATGGCCATGTGGGGTATTGCATAGTAATTATGTGGTTAATGATTTAAATCTCAGCATTGAGGTCATTTATGATCTGTCAGATGTTTTTTTATGACCATCACTTCCCCAGAGGGGATAGTAAAAGGATATACTGTTTGTCTCTGTCTGCTTTCCCCAACCCAAGGTGTCTGTGCTGGTGATGTGTCATACTCGGGAGTTGGCTTTTCAGATCAGCAAGGAGTATGAGCGCTTCTCTAAATACATGCCCAATGTCAAGGTAAGCCAGGGTGAAGAGACCTGGGAGGGTGAGGGTGTGGGGAGTTGGAGGCATTGAAGACTTGTAGATCAGCAGCCTTCACATCCATAAATGTTAAATTTCCTTTGTAAGTGTCATTTACATGTTGTAGGTGATAAGTTTCTGCAGACTTCGGTATGCAAGGGATTTACAGTCTGTGGTTCATTTGAATACACATAATTTCTAAACTCTAATTTGGTTTGGAATCTTTAGTTTGCCTTGGTTTTTAACACATTGTGTTAATGTAGCTGTGCGGCAGGAGACTGCATGGTTAGGCTTCGGAGGGTGCTTTCCATGAGACCACGCTTTTGTTTTAGTACTACTGATTTACGCTGACTTCAAGTGATTTCACTGTGAAATTGAGTTTGAGAATTTTGGGGTGTGTGGCAAGAGAAGCTGGAAGCTCCAAAACATCTCTAATGTGGTGTGTGAATTTTGAAGATTCTTGAAAATGGCAGAAAATTGAAAGACATTTGGTGGCCCCAACAGAGTAGGCTTGAGTTGTTTTCCATATATAACCTTGGTTTTTATAGTGTGGTTTCCAAACCGGTAGTTTCAGCGTCATTTGGATGCCTGATGGAAATGCAGATTATACCACCCCAGACCTACTGAGTATGAATATGCATTCAAACAAGATCTCCAGGTAATTGGAGTTTGAGAAGCACTGATGTGTATAACTTCCCACTCTCCTGGCTAGGATATGGTGAAGAACAGTACTTTTGTCTGGATTGTTGTGATTTTTCTCTTGTTACTCATTATTTTATGTTTTAAAGGTGCTAGGAATGTTTTGAGTCATAGTGCTAAACTAAAAATAATTTCTTAAAATCCAAAGCAGTAACAGCAGTGTCTCTGTGTGGAGACATGTTCTGGGTAACCTAAAAGATTTCATAACAAAAAGATCTGTGTTCTCCTGTCTCTAATTTCACTTCACTGGTTAACCTTTTTTTGCTTTTTTCCCTAATGGTTCTGTGACACCAAGTATGAGGCACTGTTCCCTCAATTTATCAAACTGCAGGTGTTTATGATTTCTTTGCATAAGAGATGAGTTTATGTTATTTTGTTATTTGAAAATTTTAGTTCTTTCAAAATAATCTAAATGTTATATGTGTGTGATGTATATGCCTCTGTTCTTAAGTTGTCAGCATCATTGGCATTTACTTTCTGTGCTTTCACTGGAGCAGTCTTGCTGCTGGTTGATTCTAAAAAGTTGAAAACCAGAAGATGGCTTCCATTGTTAGGACTGGAAGCATTTATTGTTGGGCTTATTAGTGAGCTAGAATTGCATTTCCTCCTCTGTAGGTCCAGCTCATCAGCTCATGTGGCTCAAAAGACAACATTCTTTTTTTTTTCTTAAAGTTTATTTCAGTAAGGTCTATACCCAGTGTGGGGGCTAAACTCATGACCTCAAGATTAAGTTGCATGTTCTTCTGACGAGCCATCAGGTGCCCCAAAAGAGAATATTTTTGGTGTCAAGATCAAATGCAAATTGTCATGACATAATTCTTACGCTTGTTTAAAATTGTGCCACAGTGATTTGTTCAAGAGATTGGGTTGGTTCTACAGAATATCCTACCTCGGGATTTGTCTGGTTACTCTCTTATGGAGTTGTTTAACTTGTTCTTTCCGTCAGTATTTTCTTTGACTGAAATATGAATTTGAAAGCTCAGCTGACTGAAGTTAAAAATTTTTGGCAAGAATTCTTGATAGTCGATGTGCTGTGTACCTCCTGTTTTGGTGGGAACTTGGTTGTTCCGTAATTAGTGATTTAGTTTCATTGTGACAGTCTGATCCTGTAATTGATCTTTTCTTGAAACTAGAAAGTAGTTTTTTTCTGGTGTCATGTGATCCTGTAGTAAAGTCCAGATCCTCAACAGATATTTTCTTAATGTGTGTAACATGGAGTAATGTGTTTAGCTTGAATCCGTAATTTCATAGGGTTTGTGCAGAGGCATTTAAAGATTTGAGTTCAGTTAGGAAAACTTGAAGTTCCATGAGCTTTTTGTGGTGCTTTGCACTCTGGTGATTTCTTGCTGTTCTCATTCGTACAATGAAGTGTGGCCATAGCATCATGGGAGGGAAGATTATTAGACTGTCAGAGAAAATGCTAGTCCTGACTCCCTCGATTAGCCACATAACTCCTGGCAAGTCACTTTTATTTCTTAGCTTCAGTGTTTGGAGAATGTAATAAGAGTTTTAGATTAGGTGACCTTTGGTGTTCCTTTTAGCTCTGAAATACTCTTAAGTTTGTTTAGATTAAACTGAGAGGATGGGAACTGGGGAGATTGGACTCTTTCCTTCCTTGTGAGACACTGTTTTCTTCTGGGTTAATTCAGGTCGCGGTGTTTTTCGGTGGTCTGTCTATCAAGAAGGATGAAGAGGTGCTGAAGAAAAACTGCCCGCATATCGTCGTGGGGACTCCTGGCCGCATCCTAGCCCTGGCGCGAAATAAGAGCCTCAATCTCAAACACATTAAACACTTTATCTTGGATGAATGTGATAAGATGCTTGAACAGCTCGGTGAGTGGCAGTGCTGGCACGGGGGCTGCTGATCAGGGGGTTGCCCTTTGGAGCCAAATGATGTTTTTCTGAATCAGGAGCACCTTAGTGCTGGGACGACTCTTCATCTATCACCCATGACTGATGGCTCCGGCTCTCCTGTCGATTTTTGTTAGGCTTTTTAAGCAACTTTGGTGAGCAAGGAGAACTGTGTTTTGTCCTTTCCATGATAGAGGTTTCTTTTTCTTTGAGAGAAGCAACTTTGCTGATCTTAGACATCACTCATGCCACTATTCTCTCCTTTGCGGATTCTCAGACTGGGTGTCGGGTGGGGTGATAAACTGAAGGAGGAAGGCCGTTTACCCTCTGGCATCCTCCGCACAGCATCTATCAGTTTATAGCTGAGTAGATCTTAAGACCTAAGTTCTAGGAGTAACGTGGAGAGTTTATGGTTTTTTGTTTTTGTTTTTTAATTTTTTTTAACATTTATTTATTTTTGAGAGACATAGAGACAAGAGTATGAGCAAGGGAAGGGCAGAGAGAGAGGGAGACACAGAATCCGAAGCAGGCTCCAGGCTCTGAGCCGTCAGCACAGAGCCCGACGCAGGGCTCGAACTCACAGACCAAGAGATCATGACCTGAGCCGAAGTCGGCCGCTCAACCGACTGAGCCACCCAGGCGCCCCTTATGGATTTTTTGTATTCCAGAGTGCCACGTGGGTTTAAGAAAGGAAATTGTGAGAACCCGTATTTAATAAATGAGATTGTGGGATGGACGTAGCCCCACAGACAAGTCATACAAGACTTTAACTATTTTAATGTCAGCTATAAGATGGGCTCCAGGTAGATGTCTTATTTGCCTGGTTGGATAGGAAAGTGTGATCCAGAGGAGCCATGGAATGGGCTCTGACAACTGGAGCATAACTAGATGTGAGATACTTGTAGACATCTGGGGTGTGGGGACAATGTAGGGAGAAGGGCCTTGTAAAGAATTAAGGGTCTTATGCATCTGAGCCTCTGCAGTGGGCTTCATCTCCATATCATGTGAAGATATGGGGTTTGGGGTTTCTTCATCTCCTTGTTTGTATGGTTAAAACAGAGCTGGAATCTGATCTCAAGTCATTATTTCAGATTCTACTGTGTGCAGTTTCTATTGTGTTATCACAGTGGATGTGATTTTAGGGTGATTGGGATAAATGGAGACCTGAGACAAATCTTACTATGAAATGACTATTGCTCACCCATTTCCAGCAGCCGTCACCTCATTGGGCTGTCTCTGGTTTTTGTTTATGATATATGCTGCTTTTCTTCTATAACCTTTTCTCTTTTTCTTGTAGACATGCGTCGGGATGTCCAGGAAATTTTTCGCATGACCCCCCATGAGAAGCAGGTCATGATGTTCAGTGCTACCTTGAGCAAAGAGATCCGTCCAGTCTGCCGCAAGTTCATGCAAGACGTAAATACCCTTCTACCTTCTCTCCCTCCACTCCCCGCCCACTGCCTCCTCCCCCTCCGCGCCCTCTTCCTCCAGACTCCCTTGTCCTTCAAGTGCCAAGAAGGGGGCACGTGCCCATCTGGGAGTGATGACTCCCTGAAGAGACACATAGAGGCAGAGACAGCTAGCGTTAGGGTCTGCGCGGGTGCCAGGGAAACTCCGGAAGACTTGGTCGGGTTAACTTGAGAGCGGGTAGTCTTCGACCTTTTTTTTCATCACAGCATTTTTGAACCTCTTCTTCCTTTTTGGGGGAGGGCAGGATTTTCTGCCCTACCACCCATCCATCGTCTCCTACACACCCCTTTACAGCCACGCACCCTCAAGGTGGCATTGAGCACACAGTTGGAGCCTTCTGCTCCCCAAAACTCATAACCTCCCGGTGGCAGGAGAGCAAGAGAGGGACAGACAGATGGCAGGGCATGTCCAAAAGAAGAGCAAACAGCACAAATGAATCCACTCCCTCCCCACCTCCAGGGGTGGGGGCCTTTGGCACCTCAGTCCCCGATCCCTTACTCCTTACCATCCATACCTCCTCGCACCCATCCGGAAGCTCGGTTGATGTGAGCCGGCAGCGGAGAAGCACCGTGGAGCGGCGGGGGAAATGCGGACGGCACCCAGCGTTGGATGGCGGCAGCGGAGGCCGCGGGGAAACCTGACCAGGAAGCTGAGGACCAAAACCAGCCTCTTTTTCCGTTCCCGGTTTTTTTCCTGAATCCAAGGCGTGCCGTGCTCCCCGTTTCCCCCCATATGTGTTGGGGGGAGGGGTGTCCTGAAAGGGGGGGTAGAATTTTTTTTCTTTTTTACAACATTTTTTTAATACTCAAAGGAGAGGGATGTGGGAAAGGTAAAGTGAGGAGCTCCACTTGGAAGTAACCAGGTGGGTGTTAGGGTTTGGGGCTAGACGGGGCCCATCGTATAAGTAGTACAGTGTGTTTTCTTCCCATCCTGTACTGCTCCATCCCATGGCATGTTAGGTCTCTTTAGCTATGGGGCTAGAATTAGATTTGAAGGAGGTCATGGAACTTCTTTTTGGAAAGCCTGCCTTTGCTAGCCTGCTAGCTTTCTGGGATTGGGCTTTTGGTTTTCTCCCGAGACACACATCCTTTCCGAAAATCTTGGGCCCTGGGTGTTCATGTTAATTATGTCCCCAGGTTAGCGAAGAGTGCTAGGAAAGTTGGGCTCTGGAGTGGAGTCTTGTCAATTTGTTGTTTTATTTTTTATGCTACCTTCCTCCCCTTCAAGGGTTTTGTGTGCGTGTGTGTGTGTATTTTTTTTTCTAAGATGAGTGTATATCTACTATTCTGAATTTGTTTCTTAGCACCACTTATTGGTACCTTCCATGTAACACTATAGTTGGTTTGACTGGTTTGCCTCTTAGTTCAGAGGCCAGTGTCATCTAAACTATTCCCTTGGTCTGAGGGCAAGTTATTACTCACCTTGAGTAGTTTTTGCCTCTGTTTTTATGGCATTTTGACTGTGTCCGTTGTAGTATTCTGATCTTAACAGGTATCCACCCTCATGTGGATATGAGTCTCCTAGTTGAGAGAGCATTCAAATGGAGCAAGTTCTGCCCTCCCCCTTGTATCATAACCAGTTTTGGTGGAGTTACTCTGACCTTGAGTCACCATGTCCCACCAATTCCCGGGTGTTTGGATCACATTTGCCCTTTGGGGATATCTCCCATTTTCTTTCCTCTGCCATCTCCGTTTGAGTAATGGCATCTTGCCATTGGGTGGTCTCACTGCTCCTTTACTTCCCTGCCAATTACTCTTCCCATGATAGTTTGTAGTTGGGCAGTCTTAAGACTTGATAGGAAGGAAATTAGATCTAATGTAGAAGAGACCACATTAAAATGGGGGTATTTTTGGGGATGTGGTGGGGTTTTCAATCTTCTCTCTTCTCCCCATCCCCCCCATGGGGTGTATTGGAGATCAAGTTCCTCCACCCCCCCAGGTTTAACCCCCCCACTCTGCCCTCCTCCCGTTCCCCACCCCCTCCTCCCCCTCCCCCCCAGCCAATGGAGATCTTCGTGGATGATGAGACGAAGCTGACGCTGCATGGGTTGCAGCAGTACTACGTGAAACTGAAGGACAACGAGAAGAACCGGAAGCTCTTTGACCTTCTCGATGTCCTTGAGTTCAATCAGGTCAGTTGTTCAGGGTCCAGTAGGGGGATGAGCACGTCTCCAACTGTAGCAGAAATCTGGTTAAGTATCCTTTAATTGAGGATATGACCCCTGTGATGTGAGAGAGTGGTGGAAAAATTGTCTTTAAATGAAATTATTTTAAGTGAGAATTCAGATGTCTCTGGGGGCTGAGCACGAACAAGGTCGGAGCAGCTGCTTTTCTGTTCCATGACGGTCACAGCTGGGTATTCACTAAATAAAAATCTCAATGAAGAAAATCCGAGAGGGGATTTAATCTTTAAAAAGTTCCAAAATAAATTGGGTTTGTTGGGTTCTTAAATTTGTTTCTTGTGCTATTTACAAGAAGCAACATTCCATCACTTTACCTGTTGTGTGGTTTATTTGCACCAAAAACCTTTCTAAAATTAAGGTAAAGTGTTTATGTTTGATGTTTTCGATAAGCAGGAAATACTGGTCATGGTCTTTCCAGACTTTAGTTTTACTTTTTACCACTTTCTCATGAGGTAGTCTCATTCTTGTCTCTGAACACACCCGGTAGTTTTGGTTATGCTCTGTACCTTCTCTGTAGCATGTCTGCTCAGGAGCAGTCAGAGCTGAGAGAGAAAGGCTAATAAGTTGTATTTAGAACAGAAGAGGAATACATGGAGGGACTAGGAGGAATTCCTTTAGAAGAGTGTAGTTACCGAAAACCCTCCTTGCACGTGATCTCTCCCACATTCCACATGGGCCCACATCCCCCTACTCTCCCCACGCAGGTGGTGATCTTCGTGAAGTCTGTGCAGCGTTGCATTGCCCTGGCCCAGCTTCTAGTGGAGCAGAACTTCCCAGCCATTGCCATCCACCGAGGGATGCCCCAGGAGGAGAGGTGAGTCAGAGATGGTAACACGTTTTGTGTCCTTGGGAAAGAAAAGAAACCATTGAGAGAAAGGACTCAACATTTTTCTAATTTCCTTTCTCACAAAGGCTTTCTCGGTACCAGCAGTTTAAAGATTTTCAACGACGAATTCTTGTGGCCACCAACCTATTTGGCCGAGGCATGGACATTGAGCGGGTGAACATTGCCTTCAACTATGACATGCCGGAGGATTCTGACACCTACCTGCATCGGGTAAGCTGCACACCCACACAGGCATCCCCTTGTCCCCTCCCACCCCCTCATTTCCTGTCTTCATATCTTACATCCTCATCCCTCCTTTTGGGTGTGTTCCTACTTTCGAGGCTTCCCAGTGCCACCCTCTTTCTCCTTCCAGGTGGCCCGAGCAGGCCGGTTTGGCACCAAGGGCTTGGCCATCACGTTTGTGTCAGATGAAAATGATGCCAAGATCCTCAATGACGTGCAGGATCGTTTTGAAGTCAATATTAGTGAGCTGCCTGATGAGATAGACATTTCCTCCTACAGTGAGTATTGATCTCATGAGACTGGCTCCTCAATTCTTCAATCTCCTAGTTCCTTAGTGTGTGTGTGTGTTAAATACCATTATGTATATAAGGTGTCTGGTGCATAACAGGCAGTTGACAAGTTCATATCCCCTGATCTTGATGCCCTTGCTGGGATGTGTAGTTGACCTCTATGGGGTCTCTTTCTGTTGACAAATTATTTCTCTTTCCCCACTCCCGGCCTATCCTCTGTACCTACAAACTACACAGACTGTCTGCATATTATTGAGGAGTATTTCTGCCAGCCTTGCCATTTCTGTGTCTTATTCTAATTGTGCCTTGTTTTCTCTTCAGTTGAACAGACGCGGTAGAGGACTCACCCATCGTTTTGGAATGTGACACTCTGTCCCTCTTCAGGAGATGACAGCAGGCACAAGGGTGAAGGAGACACTACTGCCACCTGCCCTGGCAACCCCCACCCCCCACCCCATGATTTCCCCCTTTTGCATCACCACCACTCCTAAACTCCTATTCTGAATTGTCTGAATTTTTTTTAACAAAACTAAAAAACACATGCGTCTGTGGTGTCTGTAAATGCTCTATCCCTTTATTGGATTTGGGGTGAAGTTAGGCCATGATTCAGTGTATATTCCGATAAGGGACTGTGTGCCCTACTGTGGGGCCCAGGTCAGTGGGGAGGGATCAAAGGGGGGTGTGACTAAGAAGACTGCAGAAGCCATGGCTCCTTGCTACTTTCCAATTTCTGCCCTTATTGGAGGTGTATTCTATTTTAGTGGCCTGAGAGGGGCTGGGATGTTTGACCCAAAGGCCCAGTGTGGGTGGTGTGTAGCGTTTCCATGTTGGAAGGTAAAATGGGAACTGGTGGAAAGCTTAGGCGTCTCCTAGGCTTTCTCGATGTCTCCTCATCTGTTCCTTCAGCTTCTGGATCTTGAGCACCAGGGCCTGTGCTTCCCAAGCCCCTTCTTGCCCTTCCAGAAGGGCCTGGTACAGCTCCAGCTGCTGCTCCAGCAACTCTTCAGCTTGGGCCAGCTCAGCTCTGGGGCGGGGCCGGGAGCCCTGAGTGAGGGGGGCAGAGGGGAGGGAGCATCAGCCCTGGCAGGGAGCCGAGGCTTGCTGGAAGTCAGGTCTTCTGCTTCTCGCCTTTCAACCCCATTATATTAAGGTCATCTTTACTGTGAAGCCAAGGTAGATTCTGGTCTTGGGGACAGGCATCTGGGGGCAGTTTGCTCAGGGGCTGTAACCGAACTTGTACAAGGAAGGTTATGGGGTCATGAGAAGAGAGGACTGGCAGTACCTCCACTTCCTCCCCTCCACCCCCCCCCCCAACTAAGAAATGATTAACTGTTAGGTGAGGGGAAATTCCTGTCCAAGGACTTAATGGACTCTGCAAGGAGGGAGTGCTGTGGGGACAGGGAGCCCTGGCCTAAAGTGGGGTGAGGGTGGGAAGGTGCTAGGAATCTGGGAGCTGCCACTAGGACAGGAACTTGGTGGGGGTGGCATCTACTTGCAGGACTGTGACACAAAAAGGGATTCCTCCATGCTGGCCTCCCCCCTTGTCTGTCCGCACTCGGTGCCACTTACCTTTGGGGATGACCTTCTCTCCTCACTGCTTGGGGAGCTGGTCTGCTCTTTTGTGCTTGCCTTAGGGCTCTGGGAGCAGCACCTCTGGGGCCCCAGGGGCCAGGAAGGCAGGAGGAGGCGCCGGCAGCAACATGAGAGCCAGGGCAGAGGGAGGACCATGGCTGGTGTAGCAGGGAGCTGTGTGAACCGCCCAACAGCTACCAGGAACTGGCTCCTTCCCTCCTGGCCTTGGCCTCGCTTCAGTGACTTGCCCTGCCCAGGGCCCTGCCCCTATCTTCACCTCCCTCCCAATCTGGCCCTAGACAGGCTTCCTGAGGTGAAAACATTCCTGCTAGTTTAGGCAGAACTTGCTTTAGAACACTGGTGCCCAGCCTACTAAGTCTTCCGTCTTTTAACTAGCACTATGTCTTGTCTTAGTTCTGTAAGCGGCAAGTTGCTGGTGTGCAGGAAACTGCCTCAGAGGGTTTCATTCAGGAATCATTCAGCCAGTACCTATTGGGGCCCTCCCTGGGCCACATGTGCTCAAGGTCTATAGCTGGTTGGTAGAAAAACCTGGAGGATTCATGCCTAGCTCTATCTGACTTGAAAGCTCATAGCCTGGCTTAAGCATTGATTACCCCTTTCTTTCCTTTTTCTCTTCTTGCTGCCCAGAATGACCTTTTTTCTTGCATTCTCTGATAGTTCTGGGCACTGTTATGTCATTGTGCCCTTGGCTCCCGGCAAGACCATGACACTGGTAACTGGTCTCAAGCTTTGTTGAACTGTGAGCCCTCCTTTCAAATCTGTACGAGAACAAAAGCTCTGTTCACGTGCCACACACGTGTGATGTGAGCATTTATACGTTGACTTTCCTGCAGTATGTTCTGGAATGTCTTGTGGCTGGAGGCCATAGCTACATCCCAGTGGGCAGAGCTGGCTCATAAGGGAGTGGATGGCCCCAGTTTTGGTCATCTGGGAAAAAGATAGACCATCAGGCAGAAAAAAGGTATCTCAGAAGACAGAGAATGGACAGCTGCTAAGCAGTGCACTATCTTTGTGACATCATGCTGAATCTGGAGTGAAGATGGCCTCTGCCCTAGCATGGGGATCCAGGAACAGGGAGGGTGACTTTCCTGGAGGTCAGTGGTTCTCAAACTTGTGGGGGGCGGGGGTGGGGGTGGGGGTGGCTGAAGCAACCTTAGATGAGGCCAAAGACCCCACATGCCCCATTAGCTGACATGTTCCCACTTTTAAGTGGGAAAAGAACCAAGAACTTTGGTAGGATTTGAGGGGGGAAAGAAGCCTCCTCATATTTCTTAGTGAATAGGGTTATGCATGATTTTGATTCATATTTGACTTGCAGTGTATGCATGGCTTAAAGCCTTTTTTTTTTTTTTTTTTTTTTTTTAATGTTTAGAGATGGAGACAGAAGCAGGCTCCAGGCTCTGAGCTGTCAGCACAGAGCCTGATGCAGGGCTCGAACTCACAGACCATGAGATCATGATCTGAGCCAAAGTCAGATGTTTAACCGACTGAGCCATCTGGGCACCTCCTTAAAGTCTTTATTAGAACAATTAGAACACAAGAGTCCCAAACTAATGTTATGGTTGTGGGAAACTATCCAGTGTAAGGTTAAACTAAGCAACTAACATTGAAGCTAAACCACATTTAGAAATTAAAAGCAAGATGAGTAGCCATTGAGAAATACAACAAACGAAACTTCCGTAAGACAATCTAAATGATGCACTAATAGCAAAATATTCTTTCTGAAAACTAGGCATCTGAGTTTCTGTTTGAGGTTATGAACTCTAAAATGGACTAACCTTCAATAATTTACAGTGGGTGGTCCTAAACCCTGAGTTAAAATAGAGTATGGATTTGGGTTTTGTTCATCTGTGAGAATTGGTATAAAGGAAAGGCTGCTTTTTAGTCAGCTCAAATCTATTGAGTGAGTTTTGGATCTCATAATCATGGAAATGAAGGCATGAAGATAAATATATGTAAGCCAGATTACCTAATTTTATGTTACTGTGTGTATTTTTGTTATTCTTGGGTATCTCATAGTGTCTTAATAGAGTCTTTTTTTCTCCTTTACATGAAAAGTCTTTATTTCCAATAGACACTTAATCAAATGAGAGTTGAGCCTGACTTTTGCAGGAGGAGGCTGTCTTCAGCCAGAGACAAGCAGAGGATTATGGGAAGCATCATCCACAAGGTCAAAGGGCCGCAGGGCTCCCCGAGGCCAGTGTGCTGATATTACATGCTTACCCAGCGGATTGGCAGGACTGAGGTGACTGACATGAATTACTGTACCCTTTCAACTCTTGTGGGAGGTGGGTACTTAGAAATCTTGAAGTCCACTGAACCTGCTGGGCAATTTTTGTACCTGTCATAGGTTATCTTTAAGGGTTATTAGAAACACTTGATTAAAGTCATTTCTGCCACACTTTTCTACTATAAAGTAGTAACTCTGCATTTAGTAGTAATTTTTTTCTTTCCACTTCTTTGGAAGTGAGTCACCAAGTCCAGCCCACATTCAAGGGGAGGGCAACCAAGCTCCACCTCCTGGAAAGGGAATTCTTGGAATTATTCTGTAAGGAAGATTTGTCCTTTCTCTCCCCATTTTTATTTTTTTAATTAAATTTTTTTAATGTTAATTTATTTTTGAGAGAGAGAAAGAGAAAGAGACAGAACACGAGCGGGGGAGGGACAGAGATAGAGAGAGACACAGAATCTGAAGCAGGCTCCAGGCTCCAAGCTGTCAGCACAGAGCCCGATGCGTGGCTCGAACTCACAAACGGTGAGATCACGACCTGAGCTGAAGTCGGACATTTAACTGACTGAGCCACCCAGGCACCCCTCTCTCCCCATTTTTTTTTTTTTTTTTGCGCCTAAATATTTATTTATTTATTTATTTATTTATTTATGTATTTATTTATTTATTTCATTATAATAGTTTATTTTCAAATTGGTTTACATATAACACCCAGTGTTCATCCCAACACGTGCCCTCTTTAATATCCATCACTCCCTCTCCCCCCTCCCTCATCTCCCTCACCTCCCTCACCCTCAGATTGTTCTTAATCTTTGAGAGTCTCTTATGTTTCATCTCCCTCCCTCTCTGTGTCTTTTTTTCCTTTCCCCTCTTCCCCTCCCCCTGGTTTTTGCTTAGTCTCACACAGTCCACCTATTCGTTCTCCCCATTTTTAAATGTATCAATCATTTATATATATCTGTATGAACTCAATATTTTAAAAAATATTTTAGGTTCCAATCCGATACTATGGCTATTTTGCTGCTTATACCGTTCCAGCCCTGTTCACAGGGAACTCGTTCACGTTGGCCCCTGTGTCCCTTTGACATATTCCTTTTTGGGGAGGTGTACTTCCTCTCTGGCATAACAAGACGTTCCAGGCTCATCCTGTATTTTTTCTGTCTTGGCCATAGAATCAGCTTTTTTTTCTTGGGATCCCTGATTCCTTTCCTTGGAGAATGATATTTAGAGACCAAGATCTGGGTACTGGGTGCTCATTTCACTTTTCTAAAGAGGACAAAGGCGTTCCAAGAGCTGCTGAAGCTCGCACAGGCTAGTAAGTGGCTCCCATTTTAGCACCACATTAGAGTTTGTTCAATGCAGCCTTTAGAACCTAGTATATGATGGCTGGTTCTCCATACATGTCTTTATTTGTGTGTGTGTTTTTTTAAATAATTTAAAAAAATTTTTTATGTTTATTTTTGAGAGAGCGAGAGAGCAGGGAAAGGGCAGAGGGAGAGGGAGACACAGAATCCAAAGCAGGCTCCAGGCTCTGAGCTGTCAGCACAGAGCCCAATGCGGGGCTCGAACTCACAAGCCGTGAGATCATGACCTGAGCGGAAGTCAGACGCTTAACTGACTGAGCCACCTAGGCGCCCCTAAATAATTTTTTTTAATGTTTACTTATTTTTGAGAGAGAGAGACAGAGTGTGAGCAGGGGAAGGGCAGAGGGAAAGGGAGACACAGAATCCAAAGCAGGCTCCAGGCTCTGAGCTGTCAGCACAGAGCCCGATGCGGGGCTTGAACCAACAAGCCGTGAGATCATGACTTGAGCTGAAGTCAGATACCTAACTGACTGAGCCACCCAGGCATTCCAAGTTGTATAAGTTCTTTATGTATTTTGGATACTAACCTTGATTGGATATCCCATTTGCAAATATCTTCTCCCATTCAGTAGGTTGCCTTTAAGTTTTGTTGATTTTTTTTCTTCTAACAGAAGCTTTTTATTTAGATGAAGTCTTGATCGTTTATTTTTGCTTTTGTTTCCTTTGCTTCAGGAGACATATCTAGAAAAATGTTGTTATGGCGAATGTTAGAGAAATTACTGCCTATGCTATCTTCTACGACTTTTATGATTTCATGTCTCACATTTAGGTCTTTAATCCTTAATTAATAGAGACAGTGAGCAGGAGAGAGATACAGACAAGAGAGAGAGTGTTAAGGATTCTACCCCATGCTCCATGTGGAACCCAATGCGTGGCTTGATTCCATGACCCTGGGATCATAACCTGAACCAAATCAAGAGTCAGATGCTCAACCAACTAAACCACGCATGTGCCCTGGTCCTTAATCCATTTTGGGTTTATTTTTGTGTATAAGAAAGTGATCCAGTTTCCCAACACCATTTGTTGAAGAGACTGTCTTTTCCTCATTGCATATTCTTACCTTCTTTGTCAAAGGTTAATTGACTATATAATCATGGGTTTCTTTCTGGGCTTTCAATCCTTTTCCATTGATGTATGTGTCTATTTTTGTGCTAGTACCATACTGTTGTTGTTTCCGTACTGTTTTGATTACTACAACTTTATAGTATAACTTGAAATCTGAAATTGTGATACCACCAGCTTTATTTTTCTTTTTCAAAATTGCTTTGGCTATTCAGGGTCTTCTTTGGTTTCATACAAATTTTAGGATTGTTTTTCTAGCTCTGTGAAAAATACTGTTGGTATTTTGATAGGGATTGCATTAAATATGTAGATTGCTTTTGGTAGAATGGACTTTTAAACAATATTTTTTCTTCCAATCCATGAGCAGGGAATGTCTTTCCATTTGTTTGTGTCATTTTAAATTTCTTTCATCAATTTTTTATATTTTTCAGAATACAGGTCTTTCACTTCCTTAGTTAAGTTTATTCCTAGGTATTTTATTATTTTTGGTGCAACTACAACTGGGATTGTTTTCTCAATTTCTCTTTCTGCGGCTTCACTATTAGTGGATAGAAATGTGACAGATTTCCATATCACCACTCTATTTAATAGTGCCCCTTGTCCCATTACCTTGCATTGATTGTCAACTTTGCATTATTTTTTCCTCTACATCTACAATCACTAACATACTGTGAAGGTTTCTTTTTCAAAGACAGCCATCTGTAATATCTTACCATCTATCTAGAGGTGGGCCTAATTCCCCTCTTCTCGAATCAATGACTTTTGTTTTTGAGAGAGAGCGAGCGAGCGAGAGAGCACATGAGCAGGGAAGGGGCAGGAAGACAGGGAGAGAGAGATTCTTAAGCAGGTTCCATGCTCAGTGCAGAGCCCAATGCAGGGCTTAGTCTCACGTCCCTGAGATCATGACCTGAGCCGAAATCAAGAGTCAGATGCTTGATTGACTGGACCACCCAGATGCCCCATCAATGACTGGTTTTGATGACTAGAATATGAAAAGGTAACACTTCTTGACTTCTTAGTTTCTGACATGAGATGCCTAGTGATTTCTGACTTGGCTGCTTGAAACAGTTCCTCCTGGAACCCAGGTGCTGAGCTGGGAGGAGCCAAGCCATGTGGAGAACCAGGTGGAGAAGAACCTAGATCACCGTGCTGGTAGCCCCAGAAACTCCCAGCTGATGTCAGTACTGCCTGCGGCCTCATGAGAGAACCCTGTTGAACATTCTGGACCAGTTGGGCCTCCAGATGACTACAGCCCCAGACCATGTCACAGGGAGCAGAAGAGCTGCCTGCTGAGTCCAGTCAATGCAAAGAGTGAGAGCTAATAAAAAGGGATTATCTGGGATTGCCTATAGCAATAGATAACAGGAACACATAGTATATAATACCACAGTAATATTATTATTATGATTTTATTCATTGTCTGTTTTTCCTGTCAGACTGTAAGCATCAGGAGAGCAGGTGTTTTGTCTGTTTTGATTAAACGAGTACCAGGCCTAGAATCATACCTGGCACAGAGGCACTCACTGAATATTTGTGAATAAATGAATGAATTCTGTGACCAGATTCCTTAAAGTCGGTCTGGGACTGAAAGAGAGAGCTGAGTGTTATTTGGTTTTGGAGGTTATCTTGGTCTGCTTGAGTGTTTGTCACAAAATACTAACATTGGGTGGCTTAAACGACAGACTCTCTGGAATCTCTTTTATAAGGACCCTAATCCCACTCATGGGGGGGGGGCTCTACTCTCATGATTTAATCACCCCCAAAGGCCCCACCTTCCAGTATCATCGCACTGGGGATTAGATTTCAACATATGAATTGGGGGGTGAGGCACATCAGTCTATAGCACCGCCAAAGTTTTAGGACTGGGGAAGCAGCATAAGCTTCTGGGTCTGGGGGGTAGCAGAGAGCAGGCCTGAGGGGTCTGGTCTGAGGGTCTGGGCACTTGGGTCACCAGAGAGGAAAGATGCAGAGATGCAGGACCCCAGACTCCTCGGCAGTGAGTTATGGAGGGTGTAGGGACTGTTACTGGGAAATGGGTGGTCAGTACCCTGGGTCCTATTGCCAATGTCCTTGTAGCCCGTATAGAGGTCCAGCCCACACTCAAGTTCAACACATGGTCCTCAGTGGCCTCTCAGCTCCGTGCACAGGCCCTGCTTGTCATAGAGGAGGAAGGGACAACTAAAGGCCGTGACAACTGGCTGCTCTGGTCTTGGCTCAGCCATGGTCATGAAGTATTAACACAGGGAATGGGACCCTGAAAAACATGGGAATTTGGGATCAGGGTTGGTCCGTACAGGGCTGGCACCATGTCTGCCATTCACTCTCTATGGTCCAGTATCCAGAGAGCCCTCTGCAAACACAAACAGGTGTTCCTTAGGTCAGCCCTTCTCGTGCCACTCATTCCCTTGACTCCTTCTTCCCTCTTTGTAACATCTTCCCCTCTGATGTCCTTATTTACACCCTAGCCTCACTTCCCCAGGCGCATCCTCTCTTTTTCTAGACCCAATGCACTGCAGACTTCTGCCTCTCATCTTTCACGACACGTTCTGAGCCTTACTGAACTGAGTCCAGCCCCAGAGGTAGCGGCAGAAATGACAGGGACTTAGGAATCCTAGGTCCCATCTTTGGAGACAGGGCACCCAGTTTCTTTGTGGGGTCCATCCCTGACCTGGGAACCAGCTGCTATTGCCTGGAGATCTTGCTGTGCCCGAAAGAACCAATGGTCACTCAGTGGAAACATCTATGGAAACATCTAGGTTATTTTGGATTTTGGGAAACATTTTGCACCCCAACCTGACACGGACAGGGGCAACCTCTTGTGTTCAAAGCCCTGTTCTTGTGCTGAGAGGGAGATCCTGAGAGGTCCTGGCTGAGCAAGAGAAAGGGGAGCTGGGTCCTCACCCATGTGACCACACGGGGGCGCTGCTGCCACACTTCTGAATTCAGACTGATCAGCCTCGGAGGGTCTGGGCTGTAAATTCTCAGAAGAGGCTGACCTGAAGGCTGGGCATCATCAGTAGGGGAGTGAATCAGCTTCTGAGCAGCCCTGGACACCACAGGTGTCAAGGTCAGGAATGGGGCAAGGATTGAAGGAGAGGAGAGCTCAAGGAGCCTTGTGCCATCTCTGAGGTTTGTACTGTCTTCTGAGGTTTCCGCCTCCCCACTACCACTCCTCTCTACAGCTCCTTGTTGACAACACCCAGGAAAACCGAAAAGAAACATTTTCTTTTCCTACTTCTTTTCAGTACTCTCTCTTGATGTCCACAACAACATTTGTGAAACTTTTTCTCAGGAAGGATACGTGAGAAGTCGGTAACGCGTGCATCTTTGGCAGGGGACCAGGGTCCGTGGGTTCTTGGGAGGGAGGAAAGTCTCCTACGGCAAGCCCTTTGGAATGTCTTTGAGTGATCTTTTCAAAATGTTTTACATTAAAAATCCCTTTCATTTGCATGGCCCTTGCCAGTTCACATCCAGTTTACACAGCTGTGTCTATGCGATGAGCCCAGTTCCAGGCCCTCCACTGCCCGGTTCCTCCAGCACGCCCAGGGTGTTCACACCTCAGAGCCTTCACTGCTATTCCTGGCCTGAAAACATGTCTCTCAGGCAGCACTGCCTTCCCTGACATTCTCTTCCAACGTCCTCTTTGAGAGGCCCTCCCTGCACTAGCCACCACAGGTGGTTCCCCCGGCCTTCCCCTCACCCCTGGCCTGCTTCGCCTTTGTTCACACCCTGTTCACTGATACACATTTTAAAATATATTTCATTGTCGATTGTCCGTCCTTGAGAATATAAGCTCTAAGAGGACAAGAGTAGAGATTTTGATTGTTCACAGCTGGATCTGCATTGTCTTGAAAGTGCCAGATTGTTGAATTTAAAACATTTATTGAGGGGCGCCTGGGTGGCTCAGTCGGTTAAACATATGACTTCGGCTCAGGTCGTGATCTTGTGGTTTGTGAGTTCAAGCCCTGCATCAGGCTCTGTGCTGACAGCTCAGAGCCTGGAGCCTGCTTCAGACTCTGCGTCTCCCTCTGTCTGCCCTGCCCCACTCACACTCTGTCTCTCTCTGTCAAAAATACATACATAAAAAAATACATAAAAATACATAAAAAAAACATTTATTGAGTCAATGAATTAGTGAATGCAGGTTCAGATGGACATACTCACAGACATGCCCACTGCTACATACCATCACAGACACCATCAATCACACTGACACACAGAACATGTAACGTCACTCCAGCCGGTCTTAAGGGCTTACTTCAAGTTTAACACACACCTTACTTTGCTAACCTGAGGCCCTTGATCTGTAACAGAACTAATTTAACTAATTTTCTTGGAGCTTTGCAGACAGTTGGCCTTGAGGAATGAAGAATCAGAACTTTCCCTGGCTGCAGAGGGCAGCAAGTCTGTTAGAAGCTGCCTCGGCTTTCTGATTAGCCTACCAATTCTTTAAGCAAAATGTTCGTTCTTTTTTTTTTTTAAGGTCACACAAATGATTTCACGACCTCCCCTTGTGTATCTGTATCCCTGGCCTTCCCTTGCAGAAAGAACAGAGCCCTCCTGCATGTCATGCAACACGAACCAGACCCTCTCACACAAGCCTGTCACACTGAGACCGTTTGGAGCTGGCACCGAGTCTGCATGTGGTCAAGAAACGTTGCAGGCTGCTGCATTCCCATTGCTGATTAAGTACCCTGAGCCCCTTTGAAAACCCCTGGGCCAGGCAGAAACCTCGGAGCTGGCTATCGTTCAAGAGTCCTCCTTCTCCCCCGGTTGCTGGCCTCCTGGATAAAGTTCAAATTCCTTTCCAATCAGAACTCAGCTCTTGAGTAAAGATCTTTCAGGCTACCAGCAGGCGAACTTGGGTTCGGTGACACACACAAACGCGCACACACACACTGACAACACATTCTTACACACACATGCGCTCAAAGCCTAATTTTCAGTCCACATTGTGTTGTGAACATGTCCCAGATCATTATGCATGATTTAAAAATTTTTCTCCAGATTATTGTGAAAATTTCCAAAGGTACTTAAAGTTTAAAAGAATAGTACCTAGCACCCTAGACTTAATCAATTTTATTTTCCTTATATATGTAATAAATTTTATTTTTTTTTAGTTTTTAAAATTTATCTTATTTTATTTTTTGGCAATAAATTATTTTTCTGTAATTTTGCAGAAATATTTGAAAATTACTTGCCAACATCAAGACCCTTATCCCTAAGTGCTTCAGGATTCATCTCTTAAAAAATTAATTTTTTTGTGCTTAATATTGTTATATGTTTCTCTTAGCTATCCTCCAAAAGTCTTTTATTTGGAGGACAGGGGAGCTCAGGGTTGCTTGTGCTGTCTGTGTCTGAGGTTTCCGTTTCCTCCAAGCAACCTCTCTCTCCAGGCCCTCAATGGTAACAGCAGGAAAACTGAAAAGTAGAAACATTTTCTTCTATTCCCTACTTCTCAGTTTCTTGAAGCTTCATTTTTTTATTTTTTAAAAATAGTTTTAGTGTTTACTTATTTTTGAAAGAGAATGAGCAGGGAAGGGGTAGAGTGAGAGGGAGACAGAGAGTCAGAAGCCAGCTCTGCACCATCAGTTTGGAATCTGATGTGGGGCTTGAACTCAGGAACCGTGCGACCATGACCTGAGCTGAAGTCAGACGCTTAACCAACTCAGCCACCCAGGCTCCCCTGAAATGCAGGTTTTTATTTATTTATTTTTTAAAATTTTCTTAACATTTATTTATTTTTGAGAGACATAGAGACAGAGCGTGAGCAAGGGAAGGGCAAAGAGAGAGGGAGACACAGAATGCGAAGCAGGCTCCAGGCTCTGAGCCCTCAGCCCAGAGCCTGACTCGGGGCTTGAACTCACAGACCGTGAGATCATGACCTGAGCCGAAGTCGGCCGCTTAACCGAGAGCCACTGCCTCTGAAACGCAGTTTTTTTTTTAACGTTTTTATTTTATTTTTGAGAGACATAGAGACAGAATGTGAGCAACGTAAGGGCAAAGAGAGAGGGAGATACAGAATCTGAAGCAGGCTCCAGGCTCTGAGCTGTCAGCATAGAGCCCGACGCGGGGCTCGAACTTACAGACCGTGAGATCATGACCTGAGCCGAAGTCGGCAGCTTAACCGACTGAGCCACCCAGGTGCCCCTGAAACGCAGTTTTAAAAAAAATAAAATCATCTAGGGGCACCTGGGTGGCTCAGTTGGTTGGGCATTTGACTCTTAATTTTGGCTCAGGTCATGGTCTTGGGGTCCTAGAATCAGGCCATGTTTGGTTTTGCACAGAGCATGGACGCTGTGTGGGATTCTCTCTCCCTCTCTCTCTCTTCCCCTCCTCCATGCTCACTCTCTCTTTCTAAAAATAAAAAAAAATAAAAAATAAAAAAATATGTAAAATCATTAGCTAACAATGAGAGAAGGATTTGGTTTCTAGTGGCCCAGATCCCTCAGGTATAGGATTTAGGTCACATTCCCCAAGTCAGCCACAAGGACACCCACTCCTGTGCCCTGAAATCTATAAAAGCATTTGTGCAGAGGCCCTGCATTCGTGGGCTATTCCCAGCCAATGGCTGGTCACAGAGGGGCAGTAAGGCAGGCTCACTTCTGGGATGCTGCTCTGAGAGCTAACTGTGTTTGAGGACTCCTCACAGCGCTATGTACCAGGAACAGCTTTATATCTTACAAATACAATGGACAAAAACAGTCCAAAGCTCCTGTGCTCATGTGCCTGACATTCTAGAGGCTTCCCAAGAGTGAGATGGAGCCCTTGGAGCATTTTCAGTGAAGACATGACACAACCAACTTACATTAGCAGGATCACTCACCTCTGTGGGGAGAAGAGCCCTGGGTGGCAGGTGATGGGGTGGCACCAGTGCCACAATCCAGGAGTGAGAGGTGGTGGAGACTCAGGGGAGGAGAGGGCCTGAGGGATGAGAAAGACAGAGAGAAGGGCTGTAGATGCAGGGTGAGGAAAAGAAACAGAGGTAAAGAATTCTAAGTAGTGGAATTCTCACATTTAAATATGTTCTTACATAGATTTTAAAATACATCTATATCTGCAGGGCTTAGCAAGATATTCTTTGCTAATATAGTATTTACTATATTCTGGGGACTGCCCTACACGGGGCTTGATCTCACGAACTGTGAGATCATGACCTGAGCTGAAATCAAGAGTCGGACCCTTAATCCACTGGGTCACCCAAGCACCCCAAGAATATCCAGTTATTAAGACAGTATGTGCAGAAGGCTTGTGGAAGGTGAGATTTGAAAGGGAATTTGAAGTCTGTTTGTAGGGAGCTGGGAATATGAAACTAAAGAATTTGGGCTTTAATTGGGAGCCATGAGAGTTGTGTTGTTTTTGTTTTTTTCCAGGTACTTCTTAAAATTAATGTTTTTTACCTTGAGCTAATTGAAGATTCATATGCAATTATGAGAAACAATAGAGACCCTAAGTAACTTACTCCGTTTTCCTTAATGGCAATACCTTGCAAAACTGTCCATATTAAAACCAGGATATTAACATTGATACAATCCACTGCTCTTATTCAGATTTCCCCAGTTTTACTTGTATTCATCTGTATTCATTATGCTTGGTTTGCAAGCATAATTCTTTCCAGAAACATGCTTAGAATCCAAAGCACTTGTATATCAAAGCAAATTTCCCCGTAAGAAATAATGGCTACTCGGATGATTCATTCCACAACCCAAAAATATTCATATAAAATGATTACAATACTGTAATATAATTCAAAATAATAAAGAAAATACAAAACATAAAGAAAAATGAACAAATTAACCTGCGCTTACCTTTGAAAACCTTTGCAGCTGTTGCGAGGGAGAAAAAAGAGAGGAGGGTGATTGTGTAGAACGACTTTCACTATCATTAACGGAATCACTGCTGTCTGTTGCCTCAACGGAATCTTTTTCTGCATGGAGGTCATTGTATACACTCACACGGATGTTGACTACAGTGCAGTATTAATAAACTCTTGTCATGTACCGTATTTAATGTAACTGGCAATAAGGCAGCAGTGGAAAGGGTCTATATCTGCAGGCAGCCTGGCCTAGAATGAAGCAAAGCATTCCTAAGCTTACTCTGTATGGAGAAGCAAAGGACTGTCCTTAGGTGCCTTGAAGTGACAAAAAATACACTAATGCCAGTTGTAGGCACCTTCCAACGTTCTGAAAAATCACTGATTTCTGCCAAACACCGTGGCCTGAGACTGAGCATCCAATATGGGAGACTATCCCCACAATCCCATATATATATATATATATATATATATATAGAGAGAGAGAGAGAGAGAGAGAGACCATTGGCTTAGTTGTGATCATGTGATGTTTGGCATCATGTACTGCTCGTATTGCAAGACTTTGCTCGTTTATTAAGTTAAAATTTATTAGAAACTTTGCTTGTCTTGCGGAACACCTGCAGAACAAGTTACTTGCAATCCAAGGTTTTACTATATTTAATTTTTTTTTTTTTTTGTCTGAGAAGGAGCTTGCTTTCTTGGGGGCAGAGCACTGCATGTGGCCAACAGATGAAGGCAACCCAGTGGGCATCTTACACGTCACACTCAAAAAGGTACATGGGAGGTTTTGCTAAGAAAGATCAACTGGAAAACGGGTTTCTCTGGGCAACTTCCCCAATCTTATCCCTCCAAGGAGTTGGCACACTCCCGACCATCTCCTTGAAGGCAAATGTGGTTGCTACAGGTAGAACCCCCGCAGGGGTGCCTTCTCGTTTTTTATAAAGAACGTTTTCTTTAGATTTTTTGAAGTCTTCATTTGTTACTTTCATTCTATGTTGTTTCAAGGCCTTCAGACCAGCTTCTGTATGGATTGCCTTGATGTTGGCCCCAGAGAGGTCCTCTTTAAGCCATGATCAAGTCGTCTAGGGTTGTATCATTGGCCAGTGTCATCCTGCTTGTGTGGATCTGAAAGATGCGCTTCTCAGTCTTTTCATCGGGCGGGGGAACTCAATTTTCCTGTCAATGTGGCCTGGTCTGATAAGGGCTGGATCCAAAGTTTCTCTTCAGTTGGTGGCTATGATAACTTTCACATCACCCCTTGAATCAAATTCATCCAACTGGTTCAACAGTTCCAACATTTTTCGTTGAATTTCTCTCTCAACATCAGAATTTGAGTCTATATTTTTGTTCTAATGGCATCAGTTTCATCAATAAACATGATGGATGGTGCATGTTCTTCCACGGTTCAAACAATTCCCCAACGAGTTTGGGCCTTATCACCTAGGTACTTCTGAATAATTTCAGAGCCAACCACTCTTTTTTTTTTTAATTTGTTAAAAACGAATTTTTTAAATGTTTATTTATTTTTGAGAGAGAGAAACAGACTGTGAGTGGGGGAGGGGTAGAGAGAGAGGGAGACACAGAATCCAAAGCAGGGTCCAGGCTCTGAGCACAGAGCCCAATGCAGATCTCGAACTCACGACCCACAAGATCATGACCTGAGCCAAAGTCAGATGCTTAATTGACTGAGCCACCCAGGCAGCCCTAGAGCCAACCCCTCTTAAGAAAGCGGCTGAGGTTTGATTTGGTACTGCTTTGGCTAATAAGGTTTTACCTGTGCCAGGTGGACCGTAGAGAATGACCCCCTTAGGAGCTTTATACCCATCTCTTCATAATATTCAGGATGAGTGAGAGGAAGCTCCACAGGTTCCTTAATTTCTTGGATTTGTTTGTTTAACCCCCCAATATCAGCATGGGTTTCCTTGGGGGTGCCTTTTCTTTCTCTCTTTCTTCTTTAAAAAGTTTTAATGTTTATTTGAGAGAGAGAGAGACAGACAGAGTGAGCAGGGGAGGGGCAGAGAGGGAGGGAGACACAGAATCCGAAGCAGGCTCCAGGCTCCGAGCTGTTAGCACAGAGCCTGATGCAGGACTCGAACCAACAAATGGTGAGATCATGACCTGCGCTGAAGTCGGATGCTTAACCCACTGAGCCACCCAGGCGCCCCATGGGGGTGCCTTTTCTACCTTCATCACTGTGGCCAAGGGATCCATGTCATCCATGAGCACCCCTATGCCGGCATGCACCTTGTGGTTGAGTAGCCTGTTTCCAGCAGATCCTTGTCTACAAAAGAAAGAATGCTGACGTAGTGTTCTGAGCCCACAGATGTAGACACGATGACATGATTGTCATCAACGATCTCTTCCACGGTTCCTACCAACATTGGGGCCCCCCTCAGATCATCCACCTTTGATATTTTCTCCTCTTGCTTTTCTTCTAAAGGCTTCATTTGTTCCTGATTTCTAATGAATTCTTCCTCCATAAGAAGAGAGTCTTTTTTTTTTTAATTTTTTTTAACGTTCATTTATTTTTGAGAGACATAGAGACAGAGCATGAGCAGGGGAAAGGCAGAGAGAGAGAGAGACACAGGAACCGAAGCAGGCTCCAGGCTCTGATGAGCCATCAGCACAGAGCCCGACGCGGGGCTCGAACCCACAGACCGTGAGATCATGACCTGAGCTGAAGTCGGCCGCTCAACCAACTGAGCCACCCAGGTGCCCCGAGAAGAAAGTCTTTAACTCTCTCTAACTTCAGTAATTTTAACCAGCACTGAGTGTGATGTGTCACCAGTGGCAGCCTGCTGGCAGCAACTGGTCCCTTTGTTTTCTTCTTCTTTTTCCCCATCTAGTTGGTACAGGAGGTTCGTATTTCTTATCTTTGTCATCTTTCTTGCCACCTCTGGGGCCATGACCACCACTCTGACTTAGACCCATGTTGCTTGGGCCGCTCGAACTGCCGCTACCAGAAGTGTCTACTGTACTTAATTCTATGGAATTTTATCTTATATGTAGGTTTGTTTGTCTATAACCACAGTTAAGATATATTTCATAGATTTTTCTCTTTTTCTAATAATTTTATAATTTTACATGTTATATACAAGTTCTATGTTATGTTTTAAATTAATTTTATAAGGTTGAGAGATTTAGGTTTGAGTTTTTTGTTTGCTTATGTGTTTTTACCTACAGATGTCCAATTGCTCTAGCATCATTTATTGAAAAGACTATCCTTTTGCATTGAATTGCTTTTGTGCCTTTGTCAAAAGTCAGCTGAGCATATTTGTGTGTGTGTGGGGCGCTATTGCTGGGTTCTCTCGTCTGTTCCATTGATCCGTATGTCTATTCATCTGCCAATTAATTAAAATATGTCTTAATTACTGCAGCTATATCATCAGACTTAACTTTAAATAGAGGGACTTTTCTCACATTATCCCTCTTCTTCAAAAGCGTGTTCACTATTTTAGGTTCTATGCCTTTCTGTATAAGTTTTAGAATAAGCTGTTCTAACCTTACTGGGGCAAAAATTGCATTAAACCTATAGATCAATTTGGAAGGAATTGAGATCTCTACTAAGTTGACTCTTCTAATACATGAACATACTATGTCTATTTAATTTGATTTCTTTTAATTAGCATTTCGTAATTTTCAGCCTTCAGATCCTTTATGTGTTTTGTTAAGTGCATACACAGTATTTCGTTTTCTTTATAATAACTGTAAATAATATTGTTTTTAATTTTGGTTTTCATATAACCTGTATTACTACATAAAAACATCCTTTTACTTTCAACCTGCCTGTGTCATTAAATGTGAGCTGAATTTCTTCTGACTTCAACCACAAAAAAAAAAAAAAAAAAAAAAAAAGGCTGGGAGACACAGATACACTGAGAAAGTACAACTTAGGAGCTTTGTGCGTCTTGATTGCGATGCTGTTTAGATACTTCTTTAGGAAGGGGCAAAATTACTTTATAGATTAGATTCCTGGGGCACCTGGGTGGCTCACACGGTTAAGTGTTGGATTCTTGGTTTCAACTCAGGTCATGATCTCAGGCCCTGAATCGGGCTCTGCCCTGGCAGCACAGAGTCTGCTTGGGATTCTCTCTCTTCCCCTTTCCCTCTGCCCCTTCCCTGCTCTCGCTCTCTCTCAAAATAAATTAAATAAACATTTAAAAAAAAGAAAAGAAACTGATCTCTATGACAATCTCTAGCTGGGGCTCTCGACCACAACTTCACGTGTAAGGAGAAAATCCATGTCCCTCCACCTCCATTCCCAGGGCAAGCTCACTCTCTGGCATCCAGTTTCCTGGGGTCGAGTTTTCTTCTAGGAGCCTAAGGAATAGGAGCTCAGCGCCAAGTGGAGGGATTTCAGAATGGAAAGGAACAAAACGGAGCCGAACCCAACCTCGGGTCTTTCCCTGGTTTCCTCAGAAAGACCCTGGGCCAGGACTCAGGGAGACAGACAAAGAGCGCTCTGTGTAGGTGAGAGGAACCAGGGCAAAGTCGTGGGTCCCCGGGAAGGACTGGCTTTGAAAGTCCCAGGCGTGAGATAGGTGTCCGGGGCGGGGAAGCCCATTCCCTTAATCGGCGCGCATTTCACTTTCTCAACCTGTCAGGTTCTCCCGCCAGGATACTCATGACGTGGCCCTAGTTCGCACTCCCATTGCTTGTCCGGTTTCTAGAGAAGCCAATCAGGGTCACCGCGGTCCCTGGCCTGTCCCGGCCACCGACCCGTTGGGACTTATATTCTCCAGACCCCGAGGAAGCGGATCGTGATGCCCCGAACCCTCCTCCTGCTGCTGTCGGGGGCCCTGGCCGTGACCCAGACCTGGGCGGGTGAGTGCGGGGTCGGGAGGAAAGGGCATCTGTGGGGCAGGAGCGCGGGGACCGTCCGGCCGGGACGCGGGACCCCAGGGAAGGTGCCTGTCCGCCGCCCCCGCCCCAGAACCCTACCCACCCTGGCCTGTCCTCTCTATGCCTCCCCTACTCCGCCCTGCTCTCCCCCACTCAGGTCCCCTCCCCCTGCCCTCCTGGCCGCCTCCCCCTGGGACTCGGGCCCCGCGCGGGGAGGAGGGTCGGGCGGGGTCTCAGCCCCTCTGCGCCCGCAGGCTCCCACTCCCTGAGGTATTTCGGCACAGCGGTGTCCCGGCCCGGCCGCGGGGAGCCCCGTTACTTGGAAGTCGGCTACGTGGATGACACGCAGTTCGCGCGGTTCGACAGCGACGCCGCGAGTCCGAGGACAGAGCCGCGGGCGCAGTGGTTGAAACGGGAGGGGCCGGAGTATTGGGAGCAGGAGACGCGGGGCGCCAAGGACACCGCACAGACTTTCCGAGTGAGCCTGAACACGCTGCTCCGCTACTACAACCAGAGCGAGTCCGGTGAGCGACGCGGGCCCGGCTCCAGTCATGACCCCCATCCCCGGGGTTGCCCGAGTCTTTGGGTCCTAGCGGCACCCGGAGGCTACGGGGCCCGCCAGTCTCCGGACCCGGGAAAAGCGCGCGGGCACTTTTACCCGCGATTCAGTTTTGGCTTAAATCCCTGGGGTTCGGGGACGGGGCGGGGGCGCGGCTCCGGGCGGAGCTGACCTCGTGGGCGGGGCCAGGGTCTCACACCATCCAGTGGCTCGCTGCCTGCGATGTGGGGCCCGATTGGCGCCTCCTCCGAGGATACTGGCAGTTCGCCTACGACGGCGCGGATTACCTCTCCCTGAACGAGGACCTGAGCTCCTGGACCGCGGCGGACACGGCGGCGCAGATCACCCGCCGCAAGTGGGAGGTGGCCGGAGCAGCGGAGCACCAGAGGAACGACCTGCAGGTCACGTGCGTCGATTGGCTCCGGAAGTACCTGGAGAGGGGAAACAAGACTCTGCTGCGCACAGGTACCAGGGGCTGTGGGCTTCCCACGATTTCCCCTCCAGCTGAGGCCTCCTAAGAAGATAGGAAGAAATGGGATCCACCTGGGTTGGGAGACGGACTGCCTGGGTTTTCAGATCCTGTCCCAGAGAGAGGCCCAAAGGGTCTGTCTTTCTCCTAGGGACAATTAAAGGATACAGTCTCTCCAGGTATGGAGGAGGAGACCATTTCTGAAATAATCGATCACCGTTTCTCTTTGGCTCACGGTGGCTTTGGGAACCTTGGAGATTTTGTGGGGCTTTGTTCTCTGCCCCACATCCCATGTGTTTGGGGTCTGACTTCACCTATGCTGAGTCATTTGGCCTCCAGCCAGGTCCAGCCCAGAAATCCCTTTCTTTTCTGCTCTCAGAAACCTGCTTTCTACTATCTCACCCTAATTCTAGAACTTTCCAAACTAGAAGAGACTGTGTCTAGGCTGGTGTCTGGCTTTTTGCTCTCTTTCCCCATTCCATCTGTCTTGTCCATTCTCAAGATGGCCACATGAGAATTGCCTCAGTGGCCTGAGACAGTTGTAAAATTCCTGAATTTTCTGACCCTTTTTTTCAGACCCCCCAAAGACACACATCACCCACCACCCCACTTCTGACCATGATGTCACCCTGAGGTGCTGGGCCCTGGGCTTCTACCCTGCGGAGATCACCCTGACCTGGCAGCGTGATGGGCAGGACCACACCCAGGACACAGAGCTTGTGGACACCAGGCCTGCGGGAGATGGGACCTTCCAGAAGTGGGCGGCTGTGGTGGTGCCTTCTGGAGAGGAGCAGAGATACACGTGCCATGTGCAGCATGGGGGGCTCCCTGAGCCCCTCATGCTGAAATGGGGTAAGGAGGTGGGGAGAACTGGGTATGGAGCCAAACTTGGAGAAATCAGGAGCCCTTGAGGAGAAATTCCGCAGGGTTGAGGCTAAGACCTCAGAATCAAGGCCCTCACTTTATCCTCTCTTCCTAGAGTCCCCTCCTCAGCACAGCATTCCCATGGTGGGCATTGTTGCTGGTCTGGTTTCCTTTGTGGTCACTGGTGCTGTGGTGGTTGGAGCTGTCATATGGAGGAAGTAGAGCCCAGGTAGGGAAAGGGCGTGCTCTGAGTTTTCTTGTCTTTCTGTAGTGTTTCAAGTCCAGGTAGAAGTTGGTCCTGCCTTGTTTATGGGAAGTGCCATCCACACACATGTGCTTGTCCACTGTGCAGCTCATTGCTACATTCTCTCTGGAGTAAAGCTATGTGCGAGTGAAGGGCAAGCTTGTCACCTTGATGAATGTGGTGACAGGATCTGATTCCCAGCAGTCACAGATCAGAGAACAAGGTCCTTGCTGAGGACAGACTCCAGGAGAATTGTTGGTCTAGCCCTGACATCTCTTTTCTTCATGTACCCCCGATCCTGCCATAGATCTGTAGTTACAGCTCTGGAAACTTCCCTATGGTCCAGGCTATCAGTTTCATCTAGGATTTCGAGCTCTGCCTCCTCTGTGGCATCTCATGTGATATTCTCTTTCCATAGGTGGGAGAGGAAGGAGTTATGCTCAGCGTGCATGTAAGTATGGAGGGGGTGATCCCTGAGACCCTGGGATAGTGTAGACAGGACCTCATGGGAAGCTCACCCCCCTGCCCCCCCATAGTCCTCCATTAGCCTCATCTCCCGGGGGCTCTGACAAGTTCTGTTTGTTCTAACCCAGATAGTGACAGTGCCCAGGGCTCTCTTCACTCCTAAAGGTGAGGAGATGAGGGGAGGAGAGAGGGGAAAGGGGCTATGCCTGGGCAATGGGGATTCTTTGAGTAGGGTATCTTGAGCATGTGGTGGGCCATTGAGAACGTCAACACTTACATGACTGACCTGAATTTGTTCATGATTATCTTCTTCCACAGTGTGAGCCAGCTGCCTCGTGGGGGCCCGAGGGATGCAAGATGTGTTTACTTTCCCACTGTGAACAATGCGCCTGATTTCTCTTTCTGCCAAGGGCATCTGCCTGTGTCCTTGTTCCTATTAACATAATGTGAGGATGTGGGGAGCCTGCCCCCACCATGACCCCAGCCCACACTCTTTCCTCATCTGCTTTCGTGATCCAGCAGAGGGAGAGTGGGCCGTCTCCATCCCTGTCTTTACTTTGTGTTTCACTGAGCTACAACTTCTTACTTCCTTGTTGAACAGAGGCCTCTAGATGTGAATTTGTTTTTCCAGTTCTTGTCATGAGGAGTTGATCAGTTAGTTAAAGAAGAAGATTCCTAAAGTTTGAGAGAGGAAATAAATGGAAGCCCTGAGAACCTCCCAGAATCTGCAGGTTTGGTGTGCTGAGTCTGCTCTGGGTGGGGACAGGAGAAAGCTGTGAGGAGCCTAGCGTGGAGGAGCCGCATGCCCAGTTGGTGCAACATGGGTGTGACATGGTCACTCCTCAGCCGGGGAATCTCTCTGCTCTTTTATCTTTGTCCCTCCAGTAGAATCTGTCCTTCCAGGACCTGTGATCACCCAGAATATCACCTGGGTATCTGGATGTCACCCAGACCTTGTCCTGCCTGCAGGACTGTGGGCAACAAGACGTTATGTGGCCAGCTCAGCTGAGGCTCGGGCTTGGGTCAGGCCCTTAGCCCCGTCTTCAGGTGTTTATTCATGGTTTCTTTGTTTCTCTAGAGGACTAGGCCTGTTCTCATTTTTGTGTAGGAGCTCTGGTCTAATTCACCTTTGGGTGTCTCCTCTGTGACAGCAGGAGGAGGTGTTTGGCCTGTCAGTGTCTGCACAAGGCCCTGGGTGGCCGTGTGCACAGGAATCTGTAGTATCAGAGGTTATTTTCAGGCTCATTCAGGTCTTGCCTTCCTTCTCAGGCTTGATTGTTCTTCCCAGCTTTCCCCCAGTCTTCTAAGAGGAACAGATTCTGGAATTAGCAGACGGGAAGCACGCCATAATTTCTTATTTTAAGTTAGTTCTTGTTCTCTTTCCATCCTCTGCTTGCCTACCCTCTGCCCTGGTGATCCTGGTGCTGGCTTCAACTCAAAGTCATGGAGTTATGAAGCAGAGTCTCCTTAGATTTTATTTGGTTGGGAAATAGCACCTGTGGGTGGAGGATGGTTGTTTTTGAAAACGGGCGTATGCTTGGTGTGCAGGGGAATTGGTGTGAGAGCAGGGGTGGGAGGGGGAGGGCAGTGCTGTGAGCGGAGCACAGGGGCACTGATGGCAGCGTGAAGGGTGGCCGCGCCGCAGCTGCCACAGAGCTCCTGCGGTCTGAGGCTACATTAGTAAAGATATTGCCTCCAGATTAGGGAGGTGCTCTGCACTCTTTACTCCTTCGCTGTGTATGTTGTGCGCAAGATACATGACACACTGTATTTGCATCTGGGAAACACGGTCGAAGTTTCTGTGTTTATGACAAGGTGCTGCTGCCAGTCTTCACGTCACACTTCCAGTAGCAAGAATGTAGATTAGGATTCCCACACGGCTGTGTATTGGCCTCACTTGTAGGGCTTGTTAAATAAGTGACTCCTTGATCTTGTGCCTAATACCCTGAGTCTGTGTGTCTGGGGAGAGGCCTGGCGCTCAGCCAGTGAGGCCTCTGGAGCCACTGAGGTCAGTGATCAGAGGAGCCAGTGTGGGGAGGGACGTTAAAACCACATTTAAATGTGGGTTTTGTTTTGTTTTGTTTTGTTTTTTATCTCTGGAGAGGAAAGGGAGGACATATGTTGTCAATATGAGATGTGTTGTGTCATTGTTGTATCCTGGGGTGTGGACGGGTGGGAGGACTAGGGGGTGGTTCACGGTTCAGTGTGACAAACACCTCGGAATGCTTGCTGTCTGCAGCTACTCCCCTGATTGGTTTTTTGGAGCAAACAATGGAATCTAACCTTGTTTGAACTTAGACAAAAGGTACCGTATACACACATAGACATTTTATATACATATAAAGTATTCTTTTGGAGAAGTTCGTAGAACAGGCTTCGGCTACCCAGCCAGGAACAGAGTCCACAAGTGCACCTTAGGGTGGGTCTCACACAGGAACCGCGGCCTCTGCTGCTGGGCACAGACATCACCGCTCACACCGCTGCCTCCGTTGAAGCAGGACTGGGACCCTGCGGCTAGGACTGACATCACTGCTGCTTGTGGGACTGGGTGACACACTGCCACTCACGCCGCCTGTGCAAGAGTATTCTGCACAGTTGCGCCTTCTCTTTGTCACCAGGTCTAGCATGTGGTTGCCTGCTTGGCAGAGCCTCATGCCGTGTCTAACTGGAAGGGTGTTGGGACAGTAGGTCCTTCCTCTTCTACGGAGAGGCGGTGTCTTCCAAAGACTCGAAATGTGGAATTCTCCTAATGTAGGAAGGCAGTGCCGGTGCTGGGGGTGGGGGGTGGAGAAAGAATGGCTAATCGCCATTCATGGAGCACAGACCTGAGGCTGCAGCTTGATCTGGTGCCCTGCAGGCCCTCAGGTTCGGCTGGAGGAGCAAGTATCTAGTAAATGACCTCTCTCTTCTCATCCCCTTGGATGCAGCTTTGTCCGCTCCAGTTTACCCTCACAAATAAGTGCAGTGGCGTTGTGGGCTGGTGAATGATTGCTCAAAATGCGTTTGCTCAGCCTCTGTCTCTGGCAAGCATGAGAACACCCGAGTCTGTGAGACTTCGGGGGGTCTCTGTGTGCACTGATGTGTCGTGTTAGTGTTCATATTTCCCTGTGCATGGAAATACTCCGGGGAGAGAATCTTTAACATTTCTCAGCTTTTATGTGACCCTCGCAAAGGACTAAACACCAACCAGCCAGAAAACTCGAACCACCAGCCTAGTTTTCTAGTATAGCCATAGCTACCTCAGAGACTGAAATTTTAATTAACAGCAATTCAACTGAGGAAACTTATTTTATCTTTATTTTTGAGAGACAGCAAGTGAGAGAGGAGCAGAGAGACAAAATCCCATGAGGGGCAGAGCAAAAGAGAGAGGGAAACAGAGAGAGAAGTGGGGCGTGAGCTCACGAACCATGAGATCATGACCTGAGCCGAAGTCAGACGCCAAACGACTGAGCCACCCAGGAGCCCTCAACTGAGAACATTTAAAGGTCAAATTGGCTTTATTCAACTGTTCATGAGTTGAGCAGCCTCCAGCTAGTAAGTAAAGGAGACACAGAGGGGCGCTGGGTGGCTCAGTCGGTTAAGTGTCAGACTTCAGCTCAGGTCATGACCTCACAGTTCTGTTTGTGACTTTGAGCCCCACTTCCGGCTCCGTGCTGTCGGTTCAGAGCTTAGAACCTGCTTTGGATTCTGTGTCTCCCTCTCTCTCTGCTCCTCCCCCACTCATGCTCTGTCTCTCAAAAATAAACATTAAAAAAAATTTTTAAAAAAGAAAGGAGACTCTTCCAGCTGCAGAAAAGAAAGGATTTTAAAGGTAGAATGGAAGGGGAAAAAGGAAATTATTAGTAAAAAGTCCATTGTTTTAAGCAGGGTGGCCCTCCTAAGGGGAATGGAAGTGGTCTTTCAGTGGCTCACCTTCTTGTGCTGAGGAAGAAATTCCAGGTTGGCTTAATACTTACTTAGGTTAAGAATTAAGATCTTGGTGGCATTTAGCCTAAGTGACTTCGTTTTGGGCCTGCTGTCTCCCTTTTTAACAGGACCATGAACAACTGGTAGGAGATGGAAGGACCTGATATAAATGCTTACGCTTTGCTTGTCCTTTGCCCCTGGATGAGATGAAGTACTGGTTTACTTGCTTGCTCTTCCTCCAAATTTCTCTTTGTGGAGTGGTGAGGGTTTTTCCTCCACTCGACCAATTCTCCGATTCCCTGATTCCCTGTCACCAACTGGGTGTCCTCCAATTCAATTCATTTCATCAGTCTTTTTTTTTTAATATTTAGTTTTGAAAGAGAGAGAGAGAGAAACAGAGCATGAGAGGGGGAGGGGCAGAGATAGAGGGAGACATAGACTCCTAAGCAGGTTCCAGGCTCTGAGCTGTCAGCCCAGAGCCCAATTCGGGGCTCGAACTCATGGATGCAAGATCATGACCTGAGCCAAAGTTGGGCACCTAACCGACTGAGCCACCCAGGTGCCCCAAATTCAATTCATTTCAATTCTGACACTGTCGACCTGGAGGCAGCATGAGACCCACAGGCGTAGGGACTCTTCCTACAAGATTGCCCTTGCTTCCCAGGCACGTCTCAGCTGTTAGGTTCCCACGTCACTTGCACTTTTGTTCCACTTGGCTACAAAATTGGGGGTACTCTTAAATTCAATAATTTGCTAGAACGACTCCTAGAAGTCAGGAAAATTCTATGCTTACTATTGTGGTTTACTACAAGGACACACATGCGCAGCCAGATGAAGAGGCACATGAGTGTGGGAGTGTGAAGGTCCCAGCGCAGGAGCCTCTGTCTCCGTGGGGTTGGAATGTGCCACCCTCTGAGCATGTGGGTGTGTTCATTTCAGATGCTCTGTGAACTCTATTGTTTAGAAGCTTTTATGGAAGCTTCATGATAGGTGTGCTTGATTCAATCACTGGCCATTGGTAGTTAAAGACAACCTCCAGCACCTCTCCCCAGAGGTCGGGGAGTGAGGCTGAAGTTGCCAACTCTCTAATCATGGCTTGGTCTTTCTGGTCACCAGCCCCCAACCTGAAGCTATCTAGGCCCCTTGGCCAAGTCATTTCATTAGCATACCAGAAATATTCTTATCACTCAGGAGATCCCAAGGGTTTGGGGAAGTCTGTGCCAGGACAGGGACAAAGACTAAATATTTTTATTCTATCACAGGCTACCCCCTTGTCTTTGACCACAGGTCCCTTGTAGCAACAGGACCATAGCTGAAGAGATGCTGGCACACTACTGAAGTTCCATTCAGTCAGTGATAATTAGCCCATCATCCTGCTGTGTGACAGTGTCTCCAGGATCACTCAGGTCTCCCGGTTCCATTCAGTCTCGTCAAGTTCCAGAAGCAGGAATGGTGTCACAGCATATGACTTCCTCTCTCAGGCATCTGATATAATCGAGCTAAGAGGAAGTGTCATCTCTTGCTCACACCTCTTGGGAGGTGTTCATGTAATATTGGATTTCTCTCATTACGTAACTAATTTATCCATTCCTTTACCCTCAGCTGCTGTTTCTACTTCTCTCCATTTATACCCAACTTTCTGCCATTGCAAAGGACATAGTGTGTAGCTGCTGTGCTGGTCTAGACTGCAGGCAACAATATCAGTCCCTCCTCTCCTGTCTCCTCTCGTCTGTAGAGGGGAGGGTCACACCCTACAGTACCGGCGGGCTAACTGACCACTAGGCAGTTTAGCGCCACTCACTGTCAGCCCCAACTTTGCCAGATGGGGTGAAGGCACAGTCCTCCCATTCAGTCCCTTAGGAATTCTCACATCAAGGTTGAACAACGTAGGTATGGTCGCTTGCTTAGGAATCCTTCCCGTTTCTGGCACTCGTACTTGCATTCCTGTCCTGAGACACTGTAGCGGGTAGGATGAGGGAATATTGAGGTGAACTATAGTCATACCAGTGTCCTCTCCTTGGAAAGGATTGGAGAGTCATACTTACATCCCACACCGTCCTGCCCAGATCCATCAGGAAAAACAAAACAGACACCTTTTTCCTCCTGGTGGGGACATTCCTGCTGCATTCCCATGCCTGCCGGGTGGGAGCACACACTTGTGAAGGTGTGTGAGCCAGCACTTCATGCCTCTGTGGCCCTGTTTCCACCATATTTCCATTCCCCATTCCAACTCTCTGTTACGCTGTTACTTTGTTAGCATATCTGTATGCCCATTGTTGGGCACTATGGTTTGTAATGTATTTTTTGGTGTGAGGAAATGTGACTGAGCACTCCAAACTAGTGCAGTATTTTTGTTTGTTTTTTTCATATATACACCAAAAGGCATGTATAAAAGTGTTCTCAGCAGCACTTTTTATGATCGCCCCAAATGGGAAACAGCATAAACGTATGTAACAAGAAAATACATACAAAAACTTTAGTACAGCCATACGATGGAATACCATACAGCACTGAAAAAGATTGGGCTCTTGCTATGCCCTATGGCATGGGTGAACCTCGCAGACGTGACACTGAGTAAAAGAAGCCAGACACGCGAGAGTATGACTTTTCATATGTGAAGTTGAAGATGAGGACTCATTTGCAGTGCCAGAAGTCAGAAGAGTTGTTACCTCTTGTGGTGGTGAGTTGCCTGGCAATCTCTGTGAAGCTCAAAACGCTCTACATCTTGCTCTGGGTGGTACACGGAAGTGTGCACGTGTAAATTTCATTGAGATGTCCACACAGAATCAGTGCTCTCTGTGCATTTTATTAAAAAAATTTTTTTTTAATTTATTTTTGAAAGAGACTGAGACAGCACCAGTTGGAGGAGGCAGAGAAAGAAGGCGAGAGAGAGAAAAATCCCAAGCAGGCTCCACACTGTCAGTGCAGAGCCCAATGAGGGGCTCGAACTCACAAAACTGTGAGATCATGACCTGAGCCGAAATCAAGAGTCGGATGCTTAACTGCCACCCAGGTAGTTAACTGCTTAACTCAGCCACCTAGGTGTCCCTATTTTTTTAAATTTTTAATTGAATTACAGCTGTGTTCTTTCTGTATTTTTTTTTTTATAGCACTTCGCACATTTGCATCTACCGCTGAGTAAGCAAAACCCAATCCAGAATATCTATTCCTATCAAGGCCCATTTGTAGCCCCCCCCTGGGGTTACCAGTATTGCTCTGACTTGCCAGCTATGTTCAAGGACTTCCTACCAGGGAATCTGCCTCCTAGCTCTCTGTAGTGTTTGGTTGGCAGCGAGAACAGTTCTTTTTGGTATTTAGGGCCACGGAGGATGCAAGTGGACTATATGTAGTTTCAGCCTTCTCTGCATTACTGCAGTCCCCCAATGTCCCCCTATATCACAGACCCAGGTGGCCACCTCCAGAGAGGACACCAAGATACCCACTCATCAATTCCAGTCAACTTCCAAACTCCAAAGGTGATTCTTGTGATAAGCTACCCCTCAAATTCCCATAGTGGTTTGCAGAGGCCTGTACCCTGTGTGGTTATCTATTTATTTATTTATTTTATAAGTTTATTTATTTATTTATTTTTGAGAGACAGAGAGAGAGAGGAAAGGGAGAGAGACAGAATCCCAAGCAGGCTCCGCAATGCCAGCGCAGAGCCTGATGCGGGGCTTAAACTCACAACAGGGAGATCATGACCTGAGCTGTGATCCAGTCAGATGCTTAACCAACCGAGCCATCCAGGTGCCCCCCCACCTTTTTTTTTTTTTTTTTTTTTGGTTATTCCTTTAATAGACTAACTTTCCATTGCCCTTTTGCCTGACCATATGGCCCGGCTGTTGGCCACTGCCCACAAGTTGCTAAGTTCAAAACACAGGGGCTTTTATCATTGTTAAATTTTTACATCTTTGTTACGAAAGTTGCATGCAAGTCAGCTCATGGTGCTGATCTGTTTTTAGCTTCCTTGGTCAGAGTGGCAGTCTCCAAACAAGATGTTGTCCATTCACCTTGGAGCTGCCACCAATAAACCAAGCCACTTTTTGTAGGCTACTTGAGAGATGTTTCTAGGACCCTGTCCAAGTGATGCTAGAATCCAGCAACTCTCCACGCAGGTCCCAAGTCGGTCCTACGGGAATAGAGGTCTGTGCTTGTGCACATATCCTGCCTGCATTTTCCTGGTAGCATGACCCTGTAGAAACTCTTTCCACTTTTTTTAAAAACTGTTACCACTATGTATATGTATGTATGCATGTATGTTTGTATGTATGGCTATGTATGTATGTATGTTTGTATGTATGTATTTTTAAGTTTACATCCAAATTAGCATATAGCGCAATAATGGTTTCAGAAGTAGATTCCAGTGATTCATCCCCTATGTATAACACCCAGTGCTCATCCTAACAAGTGTCTTCCTTAATGCCCCTTACTCACTTAGCCTATCCTTCTACCCACAACCTCAGTTTGTTGCAACCCTCAGTTTGTTTTCTGTGTTTAAGAGTCTCTTATGGGGTGCCTGGGTGGCTCAGTCAGTTCAGCTCTGACTTCAGCCCAGGTTGTGATCTTGCAGTTTGTGGGTTCAAGCCCCGTGTTGGGCTCTGTGCTGACCACTCAGAGCCTGGAGCCTGCTTTAGATTCTGTGTCTCCCCCTTCTCTGCCCCTCCCCCACTCATGCTATATCTCTCTGTCTCTCAGTAATAAATGTTAAAAAAAAAGAGTGTCTTATATTTTATCCCCCTCCCTGTTTTTATATTTTTGCTTCCCTTCCCTTGTGTTCATGTGTTTTGTATCTTAAATTCCTCACATGAGTGAAGTCATATGATATTTGTGTTTCTCTGCCTGACTAGTTTAAAGGGTGTTAATATAACACGCTTTAGTTCCATCTACATAGTTGCCAATGGCAGGATTTCATTCTTTTTGATTGCCGAGTAATACTCCATTGTGTATATATACCACATCTTCTTTATCCATTCATCCATCGATGGACCTTTGGGCTGTTCCCATACTTTGGCTATTGTCAATAACACTGCTATAAACATTGGGGTGCGTGTGCCTCTTTGAAACAGCACCCCTGTATCCCTTGGATAAATTCCTAGTAGTACAATTGCTGGGTCATAGGGTAGTTCTATTTTTAACTTTTTGAGGAGCCTCCATACTGTTTTCCTGAGTGGCTATACCCATTTGCATTCCCACCAGCAGCGCAGAAGAGATCCTCTTTCTCTGCATCTTTGCCAGCATCTGTTGTTGCCTGAGTTGTTAATGTCAGCCATTCTGACTGACATGAGGTGGTATCTCATTGGTGGTACCACTTTTTAATGGAATTCTTCTGGGCATTGTCCTCTCCATTAGAGTGTTTTTCCAACATTATCCAAGACTACAAGGATACATCAGGCTCGAGATTATTGTATGTCCTTCTGTCATAGGGTAGTTTTAATTAATGTTCAGTAAGGGTCACCTGAGTGGCTCAGTTGGTTAAACATCTGACTTCGGCTCAGGTCATGATCTCACAGTTGGTGAGTTTGAGCCTCACGTTGGCCTCTGTGCTGACCGCTCGGAGCCTGGAGCCTGCTTCAGATTCTGTGTCTGCCGCTCTGTCTCTCTGCCCTTCCCCTGCTCATGCTATGTCTCTCTTTCTCAAAAATAAATAAACATTAAAAAATTAAAAAAATGATTAAAGTCCCATAGCAAACTAGTAACTTTTAATGGAAATACTCTAGTTCACTTTAGTAATCACTGGGAAGCACTCAAATGCTTCTGCTATAAGCTCCAGTGCCTGCTGGATGTAGTGCTTTTGGACAGAGTACGCCTCTGTACTGCACTCCAGCTTGTATTGTACGCCGTTTGAGCTTGGGAAGTCTTATTTCCATGTAGCCTATCTGATTGATATTGCTTACAAGGTGGATTAACATGCCTTCTGCTTTATAGTATTAGATAGAGAAGTGTTCCCCAGTCAGACATAATACCCATTCTGATAAAACATTCAGGCAAAGGAGACAGACTCTTCATTTAAAGATCATTTAAACATTCCAGTTCCCACCCAAAATTTCTGCTTTCATCCTGTAATCTCTTATTTTTCTGTATTTTTTCAGACCACATTGAATGGTGCATTAGGAACAGGTTGTGGTGCTGCCGTTGCATGTGGCTCCTGTGTAATGGGGTCCTGGAATCTTCTGTTCTCTATCCCCTGATCATTTTACCCACTCTTATGTACAGGGCTTTGGATCCCCAGCAAGGGGCCAAGCCAAACTACCTTAGCTATTTTGTCAATCTTATCTCAGTTAATTTGCCTGACTATTGCTGATCAGGGTTTTCATTGTGATCTTTGCTTTCTTGCTTTTTAAATTCTTTCAAACTGGGGTAAATAGAGCCATCTTATTTGGGGCTTAATTTTTTTTCATGTTTACTTATTTATTTTGAGAGAGAGAAAGAGAGTGCAAAAGTGGGGAAGGAGCAGAGAGAGAGGAAGAGACAATCTTAAGCAGGCTTCTCCACGCTGTCAGTGCAGAGCCCAACATGGGCCTTGAACTCACAAACTGTGAGATCATGGCCTGAACTGAAATCAAGAGTCAGATGCTCAGCCAACTGAGCCACCCAGGCACCCCTTCTTTGGGGGCTTTTTAATGTTGGGGAACAAGTATAGGGTCTCTTTGGTTCACCTAACCTTCCACAGTGCTGTATTAAGACCTGTATTTTAACCTGATCAATGTTTTATTTATCTCATTGCTTAATAGACATCAGTAATAGGATTCTCCAATCAAGTATCTTGGGACCATGTCACTCAGTCAAATTGACACATAAAATATACAATACAAGTCCATACCTTGTCAACTTGCCACTGATGATGCATCTCCTTAAATCATACTTAATTTTCAAATAAAAGCAATACCAGAGTCATAAGTTTATTTCAAATTATTCAACTATCCTGAATACAGCTGAAAATACACTAGGGTTCATACCCTCAAGACTTACTTCAGCCTAAAGACACACTGACAGAAAGTGAAGGGATGGAAAACATTTACTATGCAAATGGAAATGAAAATTAAAAAAAGCAAGTGTAGCAATACTTAGACAAAATACACTTTATTAGTTTTTAATTTAATTTTTTACTTTTTATTTACATTTTAGTTAGTTAACATACAGTGCATACAGTCCTAAAACTATTGGTTTTAGGAATAGAATTCAGTGATTCATCACTTACGTGTAACACCCAATGCTCATCACTAGTGCCCTCTTTGATATCCATCCCTCATCTAGCCCGTCTTCTCCCGACCTCCCTCTGTCAGCCCTCAGTTTGTTCTCTATCATTGAGTCTCTTGTGGACAAATTAAAAAACATAGAGGGAGGCAAACCATAAGAGACTCTTAGATACAGAGAGCAAACAGGGTTGATCAGAGTGGCGGAGGTTAAATGGGTGACAAGCATTAAGGAGGGCACTCTTCAGGATGAGCACTGGGTGTCATATGTAAGAGATGAATCACTGGGTTCTACTCCTGAGGCCAAGACAACACCGTATGTTAATAAACTTGAGAATAATATAAAAAATAATAAATAAAAAATAAATGAATAAAAAAAAGAAAAAATAGAAATGAATGATGAAGTGAAAAAAAAGGAGTCTCTTGTCTTTTGTTTTCCTCTCTCCTATTTTTTTCCCTTCCCATCTGTTCATCTGTTTTCTTTTCTTTTTTTTTTAAGTTTATTTATTTATTTATTTTTTAAAACGTTTATTTATTTTTGAGAGACGTAGAGACAGAGCGTGAACAGGGGACGGGCAGAGAGAGCGGGAAACACAGAAGCAGGCTCAAGGCTCTGAGCCATCAGCACAGAGCCCGATGCGGGGCTCGAACTTGCAGACCGCGAGATCATGACCTGAGCTGAATGAAGTTGGCCGCTTAACCGACTGAGCCACCCAGGCGCCCCAAGTTTATTTATTTTGAGAGAAGGAGGGGCAGAGGAAAGGAAGAGAGAGAATTCCAAGCAGATTCCGTGCTGCCAGTGCATAGCCTGATGCGGGGCTAGATCTCTTGAACCATGAGATCATGACCTTAGTCAAAATCAAGAATTGGACACTCAACCGACTGAGCCACTCCAAGCGCCCCTCATCTGGTTTGTTTCTTAAATTCCAAATATAAGTGAAATCATATAGTATTTGTCTCTCTCTACCTGACTTTTTTTGTTTAACATAATACACTCTAGTTCCATTCACATCATCGCAAATGGCAAAATTTCATTCTTTTTGATGGCTGACTAATATTCCATTGTATATATATATATATATATATACATTGTATATATTGTATACAATGTATATATTGTATACAATGGAATATACCACCTCTTCTTCATCCATTTATCAGTTGATGGGCATTTAGGCTCTCTCCATAGTTTGGCTACTGTGGATAATGCTGCTATAAACATAGGGGTGCATGTTTGTATTTTTGTATCCTTTATGTGAATACCTAATAGTGCAGTTGCTGAATCGTAGGATAGTTCTATTTTTAACTTTTTGAGTAACATCCATACTGTTTTTCAGAGTATGTACACCAGTTTGCATTCCCACTAACAGTGTAAGAGGGTTCCTCTTTCTCTCCATCCACACCAACACCTGTTGTTTTCCTATTATTAATTTTAGCCATTCTGAGAGGTGTGAGGTGCTATCTCATTGTGGTTTTGATTTGATTTGTATTTCTGCTCATTTCTTAACTGGATTATCTGTCTTTTGGGTGTTGAGTTTGATAAGTTTCTTATAGATTTTTGATACTAACCCTTTATCAGGTATGTCATTTGCAAATATCTTCTCCCAATCCACAGGCTGCCTTTAATTTTTGTTGTTTCCTTCACTGTGCAGAAACTTTTGATCTTGATGAAGTCCTAACAGTTCATGTTTGCTTTTGTTTCCCTTGCCTCTGGCAACATTTCTAGTAAGAATTTGCTCTGTCTAAGGTCAAAGAGGTTGCTGCCTGTGTTCTCTTCTAGGATTTTGATGGTTTCCTGTCTCACATTCAGGTCTTTCATCCATTTTGAGTTTATTTTTGTGTATGGCAAAAGAAAGTGGTCCAGTTATATTCTTCATGTTGCTGTCCAGTTTTCACAACACCATCTGTTGAAAAGACTTTTTTTCCATTGGATATTCCTTCCTGTTTTGCTGAAGAATAGTTGACCATATAGTTGTGGGTCCATTTCTGGGTTCTCAATTCTGTTCCATTAATATATAAGTTTGTTTTTGCACCAGTACCATACTGTGTTGATGATTACAGCTTTGTAATATAGCTTGAAGTCTGGAATCATGATACCTCCAGCTTTGATTTTCTTTTCAGAATTTCTTTGGCTATTTGGGGTATTCTTTGGTTATATACAATTTTAGGATTGTTTGTTCTAGTTTTGTGAATAATGCTGGTGGTATTTTGATAAGGATCACATCAAATGTGTAGATTGCGTTGGGTAGTATTGACATTTTAACAATATTTATTCTTCCAATCCATGAGCATGGGATGTTTTTCCGTTTCCTTGTGTCTTCTTCAATTTCCTTCATAAATTTGTTATAGTTTTCAGTGTAGAGATCTTTTACATCTTTGGTTAGGTTTATTCCTAGGTATTTTATGGTTTTTGGTGCAATTGTGAATGGGATTAGTTTCTTTATTTCTCTTTGTGTTGCTTCATTATTGGTGTATAAAAGTGCAACCCATTCCGTACATTGATTTTGTACCCTGCTACTTTATTGAATTCATGTATTAGTTCTAGCAGGCTTTTGGTGGATTCTGTTGGGTTTTCCATGTAGAGTACCATGTAGAGTATCATGTCGTCTGCTCTGTTCACTGTTTGACTTCATCTTTGCCAATCCTGATGCCTTTCATTTCATTTTGTTGTCTGATTGCTGATGCTAGGACGTCCAATACTATGTTAAAAAGCAGTGGTAAGAGTGGACATCCGTATCGTTTTCCTGATCTCAGGGGGAAAGCTCTCAGTTTTCCCCCATTGAGGATGGTATTTGCTGTGGGCTTTTCATAAATGGCTTTTATGATATTTAAGTATGTTCCTTCTATCCTGACTTTCTTGAGGGTTTTTATTAGGAAAGGATGCTGTATTTTATCAAATGCTTTTTCTGCATCTATTGACAGGATCATATGGTTCTTATCTTTTCTTTTGTTGATGTGATGTATCACATCGATTGATTTGCGAATATTGAACACGCCCCACAACCCAGGAATGAATCCCACTTGATCATGATGAATAACTCTTTTTATATGCAGCTGAATTCGATTTGCTAGTATCTTGTTGAGAATTTTTAAATCCATATTCATCAGGGATATTGGCTGTAGTTCTATTTTTTTGCTGGGTGTCTATCTGGTTTGGGAATCAAAGTGATGCTGGCTTCATAGAATGAGTCTGGAAGTAATCCTTCCGTCTCAATTTTTTGGAACAACTTGAGGAGGATAGGAATTAACTCTGTTTTAAATGTCTGGTAGAATTCCCCAGGGAAGCCATCTGGTCCAGGACTCTTAATTGTCGGGAGATTTTTGATAACTGATTCAATTTCTTCACTAGTTAGGAGTCTGTTTAAATTTTCTATTTCTTCCGGTTTGAGTTTTGGTAGTGTGCGACTGTTGAGGAATTTGTCCATTTCTTCCAGGTTGTCCAGTTTGTTGGCATATAATTTTTCATAGTAGTCCCTGATAATTGCTTGTATTTCTGAGGGATTGGTTGTAATCACTCCATTTTCATTCGTGATTTTATCTATTTGGATCCTCTCTTTTTTCTTTTTGAGAAGCCTGGCTAGTGGTTTATCAATTTTGTTTATTTTTTCAAACAACTAGTTCTTGGTTTCATTGATCTGTTCTACTGCTTTTTAAAAATTCTATATTGTTAATCTCTGCCCTGATTTTAATTATTTCTCTTCTGCTTGGTTTGGGGTGTCTTTGCTGTGCTGTTCTGCTTCTAGTTCCTTTAGGTGTGTTAGATTTTGTATTAGTGATTTTTCTTGTTTCTTGAGATAGGCCTGGATTGCAATGTATTTTCCTCTTAGGACTGCCTTTGCTGCATCCCAAAGGGTTTGGATTGTTGTACTTTCATTTCCATTTGTTTAATAAAAAAAGCATGAAACCTACAGATAACACAATGACTCTAAACCCGTATTTTTCAATTTTTTTTATTAAAAAAATTTTTTTGGTGTTTATTTATTTTTGACAGAGAGAGGGAGACAGAGCATGAGTGGGGGATGGGCAGAGAGAGAGAGGAAGGCACAGAATACAAAGCAGGCTCTAGGCTCCGAGCTGTCAACACGGAGCCCAATGGGGGGCTCAAATTCACAGACTATGAGATCATGACCTGAGCCAAAGTCGGACACTTAACAAACTGAGACACCCAGGTGCCCCTCCATATATTTTAAAATTTCTTCTCTAATTGCCTGGTTGACCCATTCGTTCTTTAGTAGGATGTTCTTTAGCCTCCATGCTTCTGGGGGTTTTCCAGACTTTTTCCTGTGATCAATTTTGAGTTTCATAGCATTGTGATCTGTAAGTGTGTATGGTATGATTTCAATTCTTTTATATCTATTGAGGGCTTTTTTGTGTCCCAGTATGTGATATATCTTGGAGAATGTACCATGTGCATTTGAGAAGAAAGTGAACTCTATTGCTTCTGGATATAGAGTTCTAAATATGTCTGTCAAGCCCATCTGGTCCAATGTGTCACTCAGGGCCATTGTTTCTTTAGTGATTCTCTGTCTAGTTGATCTCTCCATTGCTGTAAGTGGAGTATTAAAGTCCTCCTTCAATTAGCACATTTTTATCAATAAGATTGTTTATGTTTGTAATTAATTGTTTTAAAAATTTTTTTTAATGTTTTAATTTATTTTTGAGAGGGAGAGAGAGAGAGAGAGAGAGACAGAGCACAAGCGAAGAGGTGGGGGGCAGAGACAGAGGGAGGCACAGAATCAGAAGCAGGCTCCAGGCTTTGAACTGTTAGCACAGAGCCTGACGTGGGACTTGAACTCTTGAACTGTGAGATCATGACCTGAGCTGAAGTTGGACACTTAACCTACTAAGCCACCCAGGTGTCCCTATAATTAATTGTTTTACAAATTTGAGTGGCCCTGAATTCGGTGCATAGACATTTATGATTATTAGCTCTTCCTGAAGGATAGTCCCTGTGATTATTATGTAATGCCCTTCTTCATCTCTTGTTACAGCCTTTGTTTTAAAGTCTAGTTTGTCTGATATAAGTATGGCTACTCCAGCTTTCTATTGACTTCCAGTAGCATGGTAGATAGTGCTCCATCCCCTCACTTTCAATCTGAAAGTGTCCTCAGGTCTAAAACGAGTCTCTTGTAGACAGCAAATAGATGGGTCTTGCTCCTTTTTATCCATTCTGATACCCTATGTCTTTTAATTGGAGCATTTAATCCATTTACATTCAGTGTTAATATTGAAAAATATGGGTTTAGAGTCATTGTGTTATCTGTAGGTTTCATGCTTGTAAGGATGTCTCTGGTACTTTGTGTTCCTTGCAGCATTTCCTTCACAGAGTGCCCCTCAGGATCTCTTGTAGGGCTCATTTATTTGTGATGAATTTCTTCAGTTTTTGTTTGTTTGAGAAAACGTTTATCTTTCCTTCCATTCTGAATAACAGGCTGACTGGATAAAGGATTCTTGGCTGCATATCTTTCCTGTTCATCACATTGAAGATTTCCTGCCATTCGTTTCTGGCCTGCCAAGTTTCCGAAGATAGGTCTGCTACTACCCTTATGTGTCTACCTTTGTATGTTAAGGTCCATTTATCCCTAGCTGCTTTTAGAATTCTCTATTTATCCTTATATTTTGCCAGTTTCACTATGTTTTATCTTGCAGAAGATCGATTCAAGTTACGTCTGAGGGGAGTTCTCTGTGCCTCTTGGATTTCAATGTCTGTTTCCTTTCCCAGTTTGGGGAAGTTCTCAGCTATGATTTGTTCAAGTATCCCTTCGGCTCTTTCTCTCTCTCTTCTTCTTCTGGAATTCCTATGATACGGATGTTGTTCCATTTGATTGCATCACTCAGTTCTCAAATTCCCCTTTCCTGTTCCTGGATCAGATTATCTCTCTTTTTCTTGGCTTCCTCTTTTTTCCATAATTTTATCTTCTAACTCGCCTATCTTTCTTTTGCCTCTTCAGTCGCGCTGTGGCCACCTCCATTTTATTTTACACCTTATTTATAGCGTTTTTTTAAATTCATCATGACTATTTTTAAGGTCCTTGATCTCTGCAACAATGGAGTCCCTGCTGTTTTCTATGCTTTTCAAGCCCAGCGATTAATTTTATGACTGTTATTTTATATTCTTGTTCAGTTATGTGCTTATATCTGTTTTGATCAATTCTTTAACTGTCACTACTTCCTGGAATTTATTTTCAGGAGAATTTTTCCGTTTCATCATTTTGGCTAGTTTTCTGCCCCTTATAAGTTTTAAAATCTTGTTATGTGCTCTGCCCCTGTGAGTACTGCTATATGAAAGGGGGCTTATACACTGTTCAGGGTCTGGCCTTTCAGGAGGTGTTTTTTGGAGAGTCTTACTTGCTCTCTGTTGTTGTGACTTTGGTTGTCCTCCACTAGGTGTGTCTTGGTTTGTTCCTTCAGATAGCCCTGGCAAGGAAAACAGACAGACAAACAAGCAGGAAACAAAAACAGGCAAATGCACTGACAGATAAAACAGGCAAGCAGACCAAAACAGAAAAAAGAAAAATGAATGCCAATCTGAAAGCATAAAACCAGAAATACCAGCTACAAGTAAAGAACAGGAGGTGCTGATGGAAGAGCATACACAAAGAGAGTAATGACAGGTGCGGAGAGAAAGAGAAAATGAGCTTTGACCAGGTAGAAAAACTGAAAGGCTTAATCCAGAGACAGAGAAATGAAAATAAGGAAGGAGGTGAGGAAAAAGAAATGAAGATAAAGTTACCGAGAGGGACTATATGGACTGATTATTCCAGAGAGAGAGTGAAGAAATTAAAGAAGGAGGTGTAGAACATGCATCAAGAGAATGGATTAAATATACCTGTTTAAGCAAACCAATACCCAGAGTAACCAGCTTAGAAGAGCGGAGAGATAAGAAGGAGAAAAGAAATATACCTGGAGTCAATCCAGGCAATGCCACAGTGCTTGTTTCACAACGTCTATCCATCTCCCATAGATAAGTGGCTATCTTGCGAGGAGGGGCATGGTTTGGTGTAGGTGGGTCTCACCTCTACTGTGGGCCCCGCAGACCAATTCCTGAGGTCCCGCCTTGGTGGTTGTGGGGAGAAAAATGGGAACCCCTCGGTCCTTTAATCACAGACCAGGAGTCCCAAATCACCCTTTGTCTCCGTCCTCACTCTGCCTGGGACACAGGCGCAGCGGGATTGTCATTCCAAGGTCTCCTGTGTCCCAGGCTTATCTGAGTTTTAAACTCGCTACGATTGCTATGCCCTGTTTCCCTGGTGTAGATTGCACCCCTGACGTAGTACTGAATCCGGAGGTGACTCCCCACCTCCCCAGATATGCGGTCTGGGCCGCCACTGGCCCCAGTCCTTTAGAAAGCTCTGCCATTAGAAACAGGGGTTCTCTTCGAAAGCCCTGCAGTTAGAGACTGGATGGTAGGCTCCCTCTCCGTGTCCATCCGAGGTTTTTCTCTTGTCCAGGTACAGTCCTATATTTCCCCAGCCGCTCTTTCTCTTCCTGTTGTCTTTCCGCAGAAGGGGCCCCCTCCCCTTTTACCTCTGAGGTCTGCTTTATCTCCCTCAGTTTGCACTCACACACTTATTTAGGCACTTCCTGGATTCTGCATTTTCTTCTTTGTAGACTGTGTCTCCTTTCCTCCCAGACTCTTGGGGTTGAGAGTCCTTTGGCTTCAGTCCTTCTTTGTTTGAGAGACGTGGGAAGACTGGGTCCCCCTACTTCTTCGCTATGTTGGCCCTCCTCCAGATATAGATTCTTTTAACAAACAGACCAAAACACACCCAGGATCTCCTTTTTTTGGCATTTTCTTTTTTGTTCTGTTTTTTTTTTTCTTTGTTTTCTGTTCTGGGAAAAATGAAAGAGGGAGGAATTCATGCCAAAATAAAGAGCAAGAAATTTATCTCTCAGCCAAGGATTTAATTAATACAGATATAAGTAAGATGTCTGTACTAGAATTTAAAACAACAATCATAAGAATACTAGCTGGGCTTGAAAAATGCATAGAAGACACTACAGAATCTCTTTATGCAGTGACAAAGAACTAAAATCTAGTCAGGGAAAAATTAAAAATACTGTAACCAAAATGCAAACCCAAATAGAGTTCATAAAAACGAGGATGGATGAATTAGAGGAGCGAATCAATGATATAGAAGATAAAATAATGGAAAATAATTAATCTGAAAAGAAAAAGGAAAGAAAGGTACTGTATCGTGAAGGTAGACTTAGGAAACTCAGGACTTACTAAAATGGAATAAAATTTTTATCATAGGAGTCCTAGAAGATGAAGAGAAAGGAAAAGAGGCAGAAGGTTTATTCAAACTATAGCTGAAAGTTTCCCTAATCTGTGTAAGGATACAGACATCAAAATCCAAAAGCACAGAAAATTCCCATTAAATTCAACAAATGCTGATCATCACCAAGGCATATCATAGTGAAATTCACAGAACACATAGAATAGGAAAGAATCCTGAAAGCAGCAATAGAAAAAAAAGTCCTTAACATACAAGGGAAGACAGAACAGGTTCTCAGCAGACCTGTCCACGGAAACTTGGCAGGCCACAAAGGAATGGCAGGACATAATCAATGTGATGAATGGGAAAAATATTCAGCCAAGAATTCCTTGTCCAGCAAGGTTGTTACTCAGAACGTAAGGAGAGGTAAACAGTTTTCAAGACAAGCAAAAACTAAAGGAGTTCAAGAACGGTCCTGAAGGAAAACAAAAAAAAATTTTTTTTTTTGAGAGAGAGGGAGAGAGAGGGTGCAAGTGAGCAAGGGAGAGAGAAAGAGAGAGAATCCTACAAGGCACAGAGAAAGAGAAGCCAGGCTCATCAAAACCGAAGCTTGAGCTCACCCTATGCAGGAATCAAACTCGAACTGTGAGATCATGACCTGAGCTGAAATCACATGCTTAACTGACTTAGCCACTGAGGCGCCCCTTGAAAGAAATTGTAAGGAGGAGTCTTTGAGTGGAGAAAAAAGACCAAAAGCACAAAAGACTGGAAAGGACCAGAGAACATCACCAGAACACCAACTCTACAGGTAACACACGGACACTGAAGCCATATATTTCAATAATCATTCTGACTGTAAATGGACTAAATGCTCTAATCATAGGATTTATGGTATCAGAATGGTTGTAACAAATCCATCTATATGCTGCCTACAAAGTGTTGATTTTAGACCTAATGACACATGCATATTGAAAGTGAGGAGATTGAGGACCAACTACCATGATAATGGACATCAAAAGAAAGCCAGAATAGCCATACTTACATCAGACAAACTAGATTTTAAACCAAAGACTATACCAAATGCTGAAGAGGGGCATTATATCATCATTAAAGGGTCTATCCATCAAGAATATATAACAATTGTAAATATTTATGCCCCCAAATTGGAGCACACAAATAGATAAATCAATTAATCACAAACATAAAAAAACTCATTGATAATACGATCATAGTAAAGGACTTTAACAGTCCATTTACATCAATGTGCAGATCATCTAAGCAGCAAACCAACAAGGAAACAATGACTTTAAATGACACACTGGACTGGATGGACCTAAAATATGTATTCAAAACTTTTCATCCTAAAGCACAACACACATTCTTTTTGAGTGCACATGGGACATTCTCCAGAATAGATCACATATTGGGTTACAAATCAGCCCTCAACAAGCCCAAAAAGATCGAGGTCATACCATGCACATTTTCAGACAACAGCATGAAACTTGAAGTTAACCACAAGAAAAAATTCGGAAAGCCATAAAATACACCGAGGTTAAAGAACATCCTACTAAAGAATGAATGGGTTAACCAGGAAATTAAATAGGAAATTAAAAAGTACCTGGAAGCAAGTGAAAATGAAAACATGACAGTCCAAAAACCTTTGGGAAGGAGCAAAGGCAGTCCTAAGAGGGAAGTATATTGCAATACAGGCCTATGTCAAGAAGCAAGAAAGATCTCAAATACACAACGCAATCTTACACCTAATGGAGATAGAAAAGGAACAGCAAATACGGCCTTAAGCCAGCAGAAGAAGAGAAATAAAAGATTAGAGCATAAAGAAACCATATAGAAACAAACAAACAAACAAAACTCCAGTAGAACAGATCAACAAAACAAAGTCTGGTTCTTTGAAAGAATAAAATTGATAACCCCCTAGCCTCACATATCAAAAAGAAAAGAAAAAGGACCTAAAAAGATAAAATTATAAATGAAAGAGGAGAGATCACAACCAACATCACAGAAATACAAACAAGTATAAGACAATACTATGAAAATTATATTCTAGAAAACTGGGCAATCTGGAAGAAATGGAAAATTCCTAGAAAGTTACAAACTAACAAAACTGAAACAGGAAAAAATAGAAAATTTAAACATATATAACCAGCAAAGAAACAGAATTGTATTAAAAAATCTGCCAACAAACAAAAGTCCTAGTCCAGATGGCTTCCCAGCGAAATTCTGTCAGACATTTAAAGAATTCTTCTCGAAATGTTCCTATTCTTCTCAAACTGTTTCAATAAGTAGAAATGGAAGGAAAACTTAGAAACTGATTCTACAAAGCCAGCATTATCTTGAATCTAAAACCAGAGAAAGATCCCATCAAAAAGGAGAATTACAGGCAAAAATCCTTGATGAACACGTATGCAAAATTCTCAGTGAAATACTAGCAAATCTAATTCAACAGGACATTAAAAGAAGTGTTTACCATGATTAAGCGGGATTTATTCCTAGGCTGTAGGTTTGGTTCCATGTTCGCAAATCAATCAATGTGATACACCACATTAATAAAAGAAAGATGATGGCCATATGATATTGTCAATACATGCAGAAAAAGCATTTGATAAAATATAGCATCCATTCTTGATAAAAAAAAAACCTTCTACAAATAGGGATAGATGGAATATACCTCAACATCATAGGGGCCATTTATGAAAAACCCATAGCTAAACTCTTCCTCAATGGAGAAAAACTGAGAACCTTTCTTTTATGGTCAGGAAGAAGACAAGAATGTCCAGTCTCACCATTACTATTTAACATACTACTGGAAGTCTTAGCTTCAGAAATCAGACAACAAAATGAAACAAAAGGCATCCAAATTGATAAGGAAGTACTCAAACTTTCACTCTTCACAGAAGACATAATACTCTGTGTAGAAACCCAAAAGATTCCACCAAAAAATTGTTAGAACTAACACATGAATTCAGCAAAGTTGCAGATTGTAAAATCAACATACAGAAATCTGTTGCATTTGTATACACCTATAATGAGACAGGCAAAAAAAGATACAAGGAATCATATTTGGAATTGCACCAAAAACAATAATATACCTAGGAATAAATCTAACTAAAGAGGAAAAATTTTTCAACTCTAATAACTATAGAACATTTATGAAAGAAATTGAGGATACAAAGAAATGGATTGCTCATGGATTGGAAGAACAAACATTGTTAAAATGTCTATACTACCCAAAGCAATGTATACATTTAATGCAATCCCTATCAAAATACCACCAGCATTTTTCACAGAGCTAGAACAAATAATCCTAAAATTTGTATGGAACCACAAAAGACCACAAAAGAAAAATAGTTACAAACAGAGAGGGTGGGAAGCAAATTGTAAGAGACTCTTAAATTCAGAGAACAAATTGAAGGTTGATGGGGGGCAGGGGAGAGGGGAAAATGGGTGATGGACATTGAGGAGGGCACTTGTTGGGATGAGCAGTGGGTGTTTTATGTAAGTGATGAATCACTGAATTCTACTCCTGATATCAATATTGTACTGTATGTTAACTAACTAAAATTTAAATAAAAAGTAAAAAGAAAAAGGGGGTTCTTCATTAGCTACAGTTCTAGGGTTTTCCTGAATATAATCACATTGATTTTCAAAGTCAGGTCTCTTAGGAGCTCTTATCTCCTGTGCAGGACCTAGGGTTTAGTGCTTGATGTGGGGCACAGACACCTTGCTTCTCAGCGCAGTTTTGTACTTTTGAGATCCCAGTGTATTTTGAATTCTCATATCTGGGTGGGGGCAGGTTTCCTTTTAGTTTTGTCTTTGTTTTTGTTTTTGTTTTTGGCAAGAGTGTCTCTGCTTCTCTTACCTGTTTTCATGCTGTCTTTTTATTGTTTGTTGTGCAGCCTCAGGTCTTTTTCAGAGGAGATTATCTTGTACATAGTTGTAAATTTGTTGTGTCCATGGAAGGAGATGAGTTCAGGATCTTGGTAAGTTGGTACCTTGAACCAGACTTCCCAAACCATCTTCATTACCTTTGCTTTGCAGGTAATGAATTGGGAATTGGGGCTCCTACTAGTTTGCCCTTCCTTTTTAAGAGTGGCTAATATAAGTCTCTTGACTTTTCCTATGAATTTAGAATTCGTTTGTCAATTCTTACAAAGGAGCTATTTAGGTATCTGATAGGGATTGTGTTGAACCTGTAGATGAGTTTGAGCAACGTTGCCACCTTGACAATATTAAGTCTTCTGACTGTGAATATTTTTCCATTTACTTAGATGTTTTTAAGTTTCTTTCAATAATATCTTGCAGTTTTCAGAGTATAAGTTTTGCATTTCTTTTATTAAATGTATTCCTAGTATTTAACTCATTTTGGTGCTATTGTAAATGGAATTGTTTTCTTAATTTCATTGTTGGATTGTTTATTGAAAGTATATGGAAATATAACTGATTTTTAATGTATTGACCTCATATCCTACAACGTTGCTGAACTTGTTTATTTGTTCTAATAGTTGATGCCCTAGGATTTTCTATGTACAAGGTCATGCCATCTGTGTGCGAACAGAAATAATTCTACTTCTTTTTTTCCCGATCAGGATGCTCTTTATCTTATTTTCTTGCTCTAGAATCTCCAGCACAAAGTTTAATGGAAGTGGTGAGAGTGGACATCCTTTTTGTGTTCCTGGTCTAAGGAGGAAAACGACCAGTCTTTCACCATTAAGTAAGTAAGATGTTAGCTTAAGGGTTTTCATAAATGCTTTTAATCAGATTGAGGAAATTCCCTTCTGTTACCAGTGTGTTGGTTTTTTTTTTTTTATCATGAAGTGTGTCAGATTTTGTCAAATGCTTCTTGCCCATCTGTTGAGATAAGCATGTGGCTTTTGTTTTTTATTATAGTAATATGGTATATTACGTTGTTGATATGAATGTTAAACCAATATTGCATTCTGAAAAAAACTTCACTTGGTCATGGTGTATAGCATTTTTATAATAGGTTGGATTTGATTTGCTATGATTTGTTGAGTTTTTCCATGTCTATATTCATAAGCGATATAGTCTTTAGCTTTGTTTTCTTGTGATATTTGTCTGGTTTTGGTCTCTGAATAATACCACCTTCATAGAGGGAATTGGATTCTCTGCTCTCCTTTTTGGAAGGCTTTGTTGTTGAGAGCCAGTGGCCTTGAGCAGTGTTTTGGGAGCCGGAGGCTTTGAGCCATGTTGAGAGTCAGAGACCTTGAGCGGTGTTTTGGGAACCGAAGGCTTTGAGCGCAGCCTTTGTCCTTGAGTCGGACCGCAGCCAGGTCGTGTGGGGAGGTTCAGAATGCCTTTGCAAAGTTTAATATAGCAAAATACAGTTTGCCTGCTGAGAACTTGTGGTAGGAGACATGCCTTGTACGTACACCATCCTCAGAATGTGGATAAATACCCAAGTGAAAATAAACTCGTTGCTGGTGACGCTTGGGAGCGCCAGCCCTCCCTTAACAACTGTGCCTTGTGTATGAGTTCATCCTCGCCCCCCGATCAGGAACCGTTCGATTCAGCGACGGCTGGTCCGCCGCACTTTGTAAAGAGTTATTATTATTTCTTTAAGCATTTGATGTAATTCATGAGTGAAGCATTTGGAACTAGGTGGTGGTGTTCTTTTTTGTTTTTTTTTTTTTGTTTTTTTTGGTTTTTTTTGTGGGGTAGCTTTTGACCACTGAGTCAATCTTTTACCTCATTATGGGTATATTCAGATATTCCATTTCTTCTGAGTCAGCATTTGTAGTTTGTGCCTTTCTACAAATTTGCCTATTTTATCTAAGTAAGTTAATTTTTTGACATAATCATTCATCATAATCTCAGATAATTCTCTTTATTTCTGTATTGTCAGTCATAAAATTCCCTCTTTCATTCTGATCCTAGTAATTTGAGTCCTCTCTCTCTCTTTAGTGAGTCTAGTTGAAAATTTGTCAGTTTCGTTGATCTTTCAAAGGATCACATTTGATATAGTTAGTTTTATATATTGTTATTTTATTTTTTTCTATATTTCATTAATTTCTCCTCTAATCTTTACTTTTTCCTTCCTTTTGCTTGGTTTTGTTTTAGTTCACTCCTCTTTTCTCTTTGACTTAATGTGGAAGTTTAGGTAATTGGTTTGAGATGTTTCTTTTCTTAAAAAAATGTTTATTTATTTTGAGGGGGGAGTAGAAAGAGAGGGAGAGAGAGAATCTCCAGTAGGCCTCATGCTCAGTGTGGAGCTCAACACGGGGCTTGATCTCATGACCATGATCATGACTTGAACCGAAATCAAGAGTGAGACATTCAACTGATTGAGCCACCCAGGCACCCCTCTCTTCTTAATTTTTATTAATCTTAAAGTATTCTTTGATTCCTATTGTGATATCTTTTGCCCTCTGATTATGTAGAAGTGTGTTGTTTAATTCTGCCTATTGTGGGTTTCCCAAATTTCTTCCAGTTATTGATTCTTTTCTAGTATCATGCCATTGTGATAAAAGAACATATTTTGCATTATTTATATCCTTTTAAATTCGTTTGGTTTTGTTTTTTGGCCTAGCGTATGTTTTATCCTAAAGAAATATTCATGTGCATTTGAAAAGAATGCATATTGTTGATGGCTGGAATATTTAACAAATGTCAGATTTCTAGTGTTGGTTTATAGTATGATTCAAGTCTTCTTTATGTTTATTGATCTCTGCATAGATGTTGTATCCATTATTGAAAGTGATATATTGCAGTTTCTGACTATTACTGTTGTATTGTCTGTTTCTCAATTTCTGTCTATTTTGTTTTCATGTATTTGGTACTGAGTTATTAGGTGACTATATATTCAAATTGTTTTATCCTTCTGATAATTTGACCCTTTTATCATTATAAAACATTGGTGTTTATTTTTACTAGCATTTTTTCAAATGTTTATTTTTGAGAGAGAGAGAGACAGAAAGTGTGAACAGGGGAAGGGCAGAGAGAGAGGGGGCAGAGGATCCAAAATGGACTCCTTTGCTGACAGCAGAAAGCCCAGTGCAGGGCTCAAACCCACCAACCATGAGATCATGACCCGAACTGAAGTTGGATGCTTAACTGACTGGGTCACCCAGGCATCCCTTTAGTAGTATTATTTATTTATTTCCTTGTTTGTTTATTTATTTATAGTTTATTTATTTTTGTCAAGTTTATTTTCTTATTTTGAGAGACACAGAGACAGTTTGAGTGGGGTGGGTTAGACAGAGAGGGAGAGAGAGAGAGAATCCCAAGCAGGCTCCACATTGCCAGTTGCAGAGCCTGACATGGGGTTCAAACCCACAGTCAGATCATGACCTGAACTGAAACTGAAACCAAGAGCTGGATGCTTAACCAACGGAGCCACCCAGGTGCCCCCTTTACTAGAATTTTAAAAGTCTCTTGTGTCTAGCGAATGAATGTGTCCACTCCAGATTTTTTATGGTTATTTGCCTGAGGTAACTTTTCCACTTCTTTAATTTTAAACTCTTTGTAATTGAATCTCAAGTGTGTCTACTCTAGGCAGCATAGTTGGATCTTGTTTATTTTTGCTCCGACCATCTGTACTCTGATTGGCTGAATGAAGCCATTTACATGTAATGTTAATATTGACACAGGTGGGTTTATGATGCCATTTTACTTTTTGTTTTTTTGTTTTCCATGTTTCTTTCTACTCATTCCTCTTTTACTGTTAACCATTTATTAAGTGAATATTTCATATTGTTAATTATATAATAATTTATCTCTTTATTTTGAAGTTACTTTCTTAAGGGTGCTTGTGCTCTTGCCATTTTTTTCTACACTTTTGGTTTTGTGATTTTTTTCTTTATGTCATATACATAATATTTATTCAAATAACATATACTTACATCACATCCTAGTCATGTGATATTTTATGTCTTACGAGTGCAATATTCAAGTTTTATGACCTTCTTTTTAGTACCTATTCTTTCTAGAGTTACTCAATCACAGTCTTTTCCCCATTTGTACTTTACATTTCCAGCTACGAGTTGCTCTTTTTCTCTGTGCAATTCATTGTGTAAATTTTTTGACACAACGTTAAATGCAGATTTCTCTAGAGAAATTTTTTCTTTCTTATAAATTTGAGTCAATATCTATCCAAGACAATTATAAACTTCACTAATGGCTTGCAGATAATTTGGCCCAAAATAGCAAAGCAAATTTGGACTACATATCACAGAAGGGTTAGTCTGTCATTGCAAATTCTTTGAAATAGGTCGGCTCACTTTATGCTAGCTCAAAGCAAATCTCCTCAGAGTAATAGCTTCTTGTACTTGAAGTTAGAGCCAATTTTATTTGTGTCACCCTTTTTTGAGGCTATGGGTCTCTGAATCTTAGGTTCCCATATATTCAGGTGGGGGGGATGTTTTTCATGCTCCTCACATGAATAAGCTCTGGGCATTATTTCCTGTCTATTAAACTCATGAGCCTGAGAAGGAAGCTAAGATTTTCTAGATTTGAAATACACCTTAAGTATCAGAACAACCATCATCCCTGGCTTATTGCCCATAATTATATTTTGGCCTAAGTGATTATTCTCTTGATTGTTCTTTTGGGTGATATCTATCTATCTATCTATCTATCTATATCTATATCTATATCTATATATAATCATTTTTAGTTGTTTTTATAGGAAGAGGCAACCTTAAAACTTAGTCTACTGTGTTAGTGAAAAAGGATCCCCATGAACAATTTTTCATTTCTGCCATTTATCCAGCACCAGAGTAGGTGGTAGAGTACAAGTCCACCTAAACCAATGGTGATCCGTGTCTTCTGTGAGCCAGCACCGGTCTGTGAATGTGCATCAGCCCATAAACATATACAGACAGAAACTGAAAGTGAAAACTTATCCTGTCTCAGACTGGTAATCAAGACAAAAATGAGCCTGTGTATCAAGTCATTGGATCTGCTAAAAACAGTTTGATTATTAGCTGTTCGTGGACCAGAGGTGGAGGAGCACAGTGTCTAACCTGGAATGATTTTTTAGACTTTTGTGTGGGTCACATAAAACCTGGTAACATTTTGGATACTCTCCCCAGAAATAGGGGCATGTACAAAGAAACATAAAGTGTCAGCGTATGTATAAGGATCATCTGAAGTGTTACAGGTCTGGGTTATTTAATCCTAGGAAGAGACAAAGGCTGGAGAAGACATTTTGAGCAATCACTTCATCACCCGACAATGCTGCTCCACTTATTTGTGAGTAGAACTGGAGTAGACAAAAGCTGGATCCCGTAACAACTATCAAGGGAAAAAGTTGAAAGATGCCAATTTTTAGTCACTCCTTCATCCAATCAGATCTGAGTGCCTACAATGTAGCATATCAAGTTCTAGTGTCAAATCGCTGCTCCAAATGTTGCAATGTGTCATTCTTTTTTCATTCCTGGCCCCCAATTTCCATGCCCAGAACTTGTACCCTCTTCCCACATAAAAGATTTCCACATTTAAAAATCTCGTTGGAGGGCAGAGACCATAGAGTGGCGAACCCACTTTGCCAAACAGTCCTGCATTGGACATGGCATGAAACGTCGCAGTCACGTGACCACCTGCCTGACTCTGCCTGAGGACATGTGACAGGTTAGGCTGGGACAGCACTACATGGCATTTACCACAAGTGTTTGAGTGACAGTGGTGTCATGCAGTTGCAAGGGGCAGCAACAACAGCAGTCCTAGCTGTTAGGACAGGGTTCACTGTCCTACATCAGAGGACTCAGTGGTGTGAACGGTAACATCTATACCCAGCAGCAGGGTCCTGGTTATATGTGAGCCTCCACCTAGAATCATTGTGAATTCTGTTCCTCTCTGTGTAGACTCAAGTTTGTTTTGTGATTTTCCTTGAAACAGAACAAGGCCCCACATTCTCTCTCTCATCCCAAGTCTCTGTAACTGTACATATGTATCACAAAGAGTCAGACATCGATATAGGGAATAGCTTCAGAGAGCATGATGTCAATATTTTTCCAGCTTCACTGAGATGTAACTGACATACACCATTGTGTAAGCTTAAGGGTACAAGCTCTTGATTTGGTACATTTCTATACTGCAAAATGATTACAACCCTAGCATTAGCTAAGACCTGCATCATGTCACATAGTTACCATTCCCTTTTGTGTGGTCCAAACATTTAAGATCTACACTCTTGTTATCTCAGAGGTTTTATATTGAGCTGATAACCACTTCCTCAATCTGTCACCTGGCTGTGCCCCATGGGAGAAAAAATATGTATTTCCCAGCAGGTCTTGCATTTTTCTTCCTAAAAAAAAAAACAAACAAAGAACACAACTACATTCAAATGTGGGTGTAAGACCCCTTCCCAGAAAGAAGACTCTCTCAATGACTTGACTGCTTCTCTATCTGGTGGAACTCCAGGATTGCTTGTGGGTTTGCTACAAAATACTCAGGCCTCTCCCCACCTTTCATGTTAGAGTGCTGGGCGTGGGCCCAGAAATCACTTACTTAATAAGCCCTACAGGAGAGGCTGAGGCACAGACAGGTGGGAATCCTGCTTTGTGTGCTTGCTGCTCAGTGTGTGATCTGAAGATCAGCAGTAGCAACACCAACCTTGTTATAAACCCAGAATCTCACGCTCAACTCCAGACTGTCTAGATCTTGCTAAGTCCAGAAAATTCCTGTGCACACTGAAGGTTGGTGTCCCTGGTCTGTGTGTCTTCTAGGTGCAGAACCAGAACTGTGCAGTATGCTCTGGGTGTGCTCTGATAAGCTTCCTTAGCGCTGATGAGTCCAGGGTTTGGTCCTGTTCCTTTCCTTCTATGGCCTTCACCCTTGGTGACTTCATCTATACCAAAGGCTCTAAACATCATTTATATGGTGTCACCTCCCACATGTATTTCTCCAACATAGGTAATTCTCCTACCCTGTACTCTATATCCAGCTGCCAACCTTGCTTGCATTTCTAATAATCTCTGATTTGAATTCCTAAATTGGGTGCCTGTGATGCTGCTTCCTCAAATGTCCTCTTTACAGAGTCTCCTCTGTTTCCACGGAAGGCACTCATTTCTACGTGCAGCCTGAAGTATCGGATGCTGTCCTTGATTCCTCCTTCTCTCAACGTAGATTTTTTAATACATTAGGAAATGCTGCCAAGTCCATCTTTAAACGTATCCAGCGCACACACACACACACACACGCACACACTAACCAGAGCACAGTCACTTCCTGTTATTTTCTTTCCTCAAACCCCAACATAAATCTGACACCCCCTCCTGAAACACTGCACTAGTTTCTTACAGTTTCACTCCTGGTACTTTCCCTTCACCTCTCAATTCTGCACAGGGGCAAACAGATGCTGCTAAAGAGAGGTAGTACCAGGTGGATCATCTGTTCTAAACCATGTGGTGACTCCACATCTCACTCGGAGAAAACTCAAAACCCTTCTAATCCTGAGGCCTCAACATCTGACTGCATTTCACATGCTCTCTGCTCCAGCCACAGTGGCCTCTCACCCTTCCTGGAACACAGGACACGCTCCTGCCCGAGTGCATGTGCACTGGAGGTTCCCCTGCCTGGACAGAACTCCCTGAGTCATGCTCTTCTACCTTTCCTCACGTCCTTCCCGTCTCTCAGAGGTCACCTTCCCAGTGAGGCTCACACTTACCACCATGGTGAAGTAGCCACCTCCCCTGTCCCCACACAGGTAATTCTCTGGGTCACCTTTCTCAAAGCACTTACCAAACTCCAGTTTAAACACTTGCTGTATTTACCACGTGTGTACAATATTCAGTTGACTCTGAATTACACTGGCTTAACCTGTGGACGTCCTCCAATATGTGGGCTTTTTTACAGTAAGTACTGTTAATGCAGTTTCTCTTATGTTTCCTACTGTTATCTCTGCTTCATTTATTGTAAGAATACACGTACATATACATGTAACATACAAAATATGTGTATTTAACAGTCATTTAGACTGTTCATGTTTTCAGCAGACTTCCACTCATTATTAGTAGTATGTAAGTTTCAGGGAGTCAAAGTTATACTTGGACTTCCTACTGCACAATGGGGTCATTGCCCTCAATCCCTACATTGTTCCAGGGTCAAGTGGGGTCTGCCCCTCACCACTAGATGACATTCTCCACAAGACCAGCACGTTAGCCTCTTCTTAGAGTCACTGAGGTGTCCTAGATGAAAAAATTGTGGGTCCTGAACATGGCACGTGACATTATCAGTGGAACCAGTGTGATCACAGGAGAGGACCTCTCTCTACTGGACCGTCCTCAGACAGGTCCCTGGAGCTCCTGCACAAAGTGCCCCCACCTCACCAGCAGTGCCGCCTGTACTTTCCCCCAGGGCTGGTCCCCCCGCCCTCTCTCAGCTCAGCTCCCCCCTTCCACAGCGTTTCCCCTGCACAGCACTGCACAGAGTTACAGTCCCATCCTCAGCAACACTCTATGGGGCCCTTTCTCCAAACAAATAGAAATCTATGTGAGACCCTGCTTTATAAATCCATGAACTTGGATGGGAGCAGCACCAGCATCACTAGAACTAAGGGCAGGGAGGCGGGGCAGAGAGGCCGTGAAGGTGGAGACTAACTGAAGTTTAATAATGATGAGAAACTCTCAGACTCCTCCTCTCTACCTCCAGAATCTAAAGAATAATCCAGAAGACAGCTTTAGAGGAAGGGGAGGGGATGGATGACTCTGAAAATTCATGTCTCCAAACCACGGACACTCCTGTGTGCAGGGGAACACCTAGGCCCCTGGGAGCAACAGCCCAAAGGACCCCTGCTGCTGTAACTGCTGGGGTCACTTCGGGAGAATGAGATGGAACCTCGGACACAGGCGCCAGAACAGACCTGATGCTTCACAAAGAAAAAAAAACAACACCCAAAAGATGGGGCTGAGGGCACAACCCAGAATGGAGCCTGAGCTGAGCCAGTCACAGGAATCTCTTGCTGTGCAAGCTCCTGGTGACAGGTGACATCCAAGTGCCTGTGGTCGCAGGTCTTGGTGAGACAAGGTTCCACATAAGGGGCAAGGAGGAGGAGCAGAGACATGACCCAGCTGAGGAGTGAGCACATCACATCAATGATGCACTGACCTCTGACTGGGCACAGGCCCTGTCCATGCTCGGCTCCTCACAGTCCTCTCCTGTCCCCACCTGCAACAGACTCAACACAGCAAACATGCAGATTCTGGAAGGGTCTCAGTGCTTTCATCTATTTTCTGTCACAACCTAACAAATCTTCTATTACCTCATCAAGCCCACACACCAGGAATTACAAAACACAAATTCTTATCTGGATTCTCATTTTCAATAGGGAAGTAAAGCATCAGTACTCTGCCCAACATGAAATAAAGACGGGGATGGAGACAGTTCACCTGGGCCTCTGCTGGAACAGGAAAGCAGATCAGAAGGAACAGGAATCAGTATGGGGAGGGGTCATGGTGGGCAGGGTGGGCCAGTGTCCTTGTCCTCACAATGTGCTAACAGGAACACAGACACATTCTGACACCATTTGCATAAAGAGAAGTCGGGGCTCTTAATGTCACCATGTAAGACTGTGAACAAATCCAACATCGCTCAGTCCCCAAGGGGCAGCTGGTCTCACACTGTGAAAAATATTTATCATGAACACATATAGGTCAGTCACATAGTGCCACATCCTCAACAGCCCCCTGCACGTCAAAACGTCCCTAGTGCCCCCGCTCCTCCCCACTTCAGGCCCTCTGGAGTCTCACCTTTAGGGGCAGTTAGGGACACATCAGAGCCCTGGGCGCTGTCATCGCCTGGGGTAGAACAAAGAGGATGTGATCAGAGCCACAGGAGATGAGACTAAAGGAGGAGCTATGGGGGGAGGGGTGTGCTCCCCGTTGGGTCCTGTCTACACTACCCCAGGGCTTCAGGGATCACCCCCTCCTTACTTACCTGCAGCGTGAGAGTAGCTTGGTCCTTTTCCTCCTGTGGGAACAAAATATCATGTTGGAGACCTGGAACAGCTGGGCCACGGGATCCTGGAACAACCTCCTAGTCCTGGTCCACAGTGAAGTTTCCAGAATTCTGACTCAACACCCAGGACAGGATCAGGAAACATGAAGAAAAAGATGTGGGGTGACTGGCCCACCTGACTTGCTGGAGGTCTGACCTCAGCAGGGACCTTCCTCTCTGTCCTGTCACTGCTGGGAATCAGGTCCCCAAACCAGAATTACCAAGTGAAAATCTGTCCTTCATTTTCACTATCGCTTTGTTATAGAGGGAGGACAATATGCTACCTAGAAAACTCCCCAGTGGGACAAGAGAACTCAAATCCTGCCACTCTGTTTCCTACGTGAGCACTTCTTCCTCCAGATCACAGCTCCAACCACCACAATGAGAAGGACAGCCACACCAGCCACGCCAGCAATGATGCCCGGGTTGGGAATGGAAGACTGAGGAGGCGGCTCTGGAAAGGAAAGGAAAGTGAGGGTTCCAATCCTCCAGCTTCAGTTCTGAGTTTGTGAAATTCTCCAGCAGGGTCCTGCTTTCCCTGACAAGAGGCTCTGCCCCAAACCCTCCTTACCCCATCTCAAGGTGATGGACTCGGGCAGCCCCTCGTGCTGCACATGGCACGTGTATCTCTGCTCCTCTCCAGAAGGCACCACCACAGCCGCCCACTTCTGGAAGGTCCCATCTCCTGCAGGCCTGGCGTCCACAAGCTCTGTGTCCTGGGTGTGGTCCTGCCCATCACGCTGCCAGGTCAGGGTGATCTCCGCAGGGTAGAAGCCCAGGGCCCAGCACCTCAGGGTCACCTCATGCTCAGAGATGGGGTGGCGGGTCACGTGTGTGTTGGGAGGTTCTGAGGAAGAAGAATCAGAAAATCCACACTGTGGTTTACCTTTATGGGCCACTGAAACTGCACCCATGTGACCATCCTGAGGTGACAGGACAACTGGTTTGGAAGGAGGAAGCACAAAACCCGGACAGCAGTCTAGGTTTTGGGATCTCTTGATCTTGTTAAGTTCCAAAATCAGAGAGAGAGCCCGGGTAGGAGGCTGCAGGACTAAGTTGGGGAACACACTGTGGTCCTGACTGTGGTGGAGGGTGAGTGATCAGAAAACCCGGAGTCAGATCTCCAAAGATGTTCTCAGGAAGACAAGACCTTGAGAAGAAAGGTCATGGTCACAAGGTGGCTGCCAGGGTCAGAGGGAACTGCTGATGGGTTATTTCAGAGATGGTCCCAACCTGCATCCCAGGGGGAGATTGGATTCCTCACTGTCCTTTAGAGAAGAGCGCCCTCCAGGTGAGGCAGTCTCTAGCAGGAATGTGAACACAGAGGCGGATCTCCTCTTCCCGCCCGGGGAGGGGCGCTGTTCTGACAGTGCATTTCCCTTCCTCCCGGGGACCAGCCCCAGTGGAGGGGAGATCTGGGAGGCCCGCGGCCCCTGTACCTGCGCGCAGCAGCGTCTCCATCCCCATCTCCAGGTACCTGCGGAGCGACTCCACACACCTGCCCTCCGCGTAGTTCCTGAAGCGCTCCGCCACACCGGCCACCTCCCACTTGCGGCGGGAGATCTGCGCCGCGGTGTCCGCCGCGGTCCAGGAGCGCAGGTCCTCGTTCAGGGCGATGTAATCCGCGCCGTCGTAGGCGTCCTGACTGTACCCGCGGAGGAGGCGGCCGTCGGGCCCCACGTCACAGCCGTACATCGCCTGGAGGCTGTGCGACCCTGGCCCCGCCCCGCCCCCAGAGCCGCAGTGATTAAAGTGAAACCGAAAGTTAAACCGCCTAAAAGCTCCCGCGGGCTCTTCCCGGGTGGGGGAGGGGGTCGAACGGTCTCCGGCTGCCTCAGACCCGGTGACTCGAGGCGACCCCGGCCCGTCCGTGGGGATGGGGGTCGTGACCTGGACCCGGGCCCTCGTCGCTCACCGGACTCGCTCTGGTTGTAGTAGCGGAGGGCGGTCTGCAGGTTCACTCCGTAAGTCTGCGCGGCGTCCTTGACCCTCCGCGTGTTCCGGTCCCAATACTCCGGTGCCTCCTGCTCCATCCACGGCGCTCGCGGCTCCATCCTCTGACTCGGGGCGTCGCTGTCGAACCGCACGAACTGCGTGTAGTCCACGTAGCCCACGGCGATGAAGCAGGGCTCCCCGAGGCCAGGCCGGGACACCGCGGTGTAGAAATACCTCAAAGAGTGGGAGCCTGCGGGCATTGAGGGTCTAAGACTCCGCCCGACCGGGATCCTCCCGGCGCTGGGCCCGGATCCCAGCGGAGGAGGCACGGAGGGCAGGCGAAGGGGACCCGAGTGGGGGAAAGCAGGGCGGAGTAGGGGAATGACGCGGAGGACAGGCCAGGGCGGGGGCGGGTGGGGGTCTGGGGTGGGGGCGGCCGACAGTCACCTTCCCCGGGGGTCCTGCGTCCCCGCCGGGCAGTCCCCGCGCTCCTGTCCTGCAGAGTCCCTTTCCTCCCGACCCCGCACTCACCAGCCCAGGTCTGGGTCACGGCCAGGGCCCCCAACAGCAGCAGGAGGAGGGTTCGGAGCATCACGACCCGCATCCTCGCATCCTCGGGTTCTGGGGAGTAATGTGAGTCGGGGGGTGGTGGTGGTGGTGGGGGGGGGAAACGGAGACTTATACCCCGGAACCGCGGTGCCGCTGTTTGGCTGCTCCGGAAACCCGTCACTAATAGGAGTGTGAACCGGGGACGCGTCATCAGTATCCAGGCAGAAGGACCTGACACAGGTTGTGACAGGGAGAAGTGAAACCAGGGTGGATGGGGACTCCCCAGCACTGAGCTTCCCCGCCCCCGTCACCGCCCTGGAGCCTGAGACCCTGAGAGCAGGACCGTGAACCTAGGACTTTGCCCCGACACCTTCACCTACTGCTCAGTCCGCTCTTTGTCACACTGTCTCTGTGAGTCCTGGCCCGGGAGCTGTGTGAGTCATTGATTCTCCAACAGTTTGTTCTCAGGATGTCTATACAGTCTTACAAAATAGTGAGGATCCCAGGGATAATGGTGCGTCTGTGGGTTATCTATCCATATTTATCATAGTAGGAATAAAACAGGATTAAATATTTATTAATTCATTTTCAATCATATGAAAACAGAAATATTGTTTTTTTATGAAACAGATTTTCACAAACAAGGCAGTGAGAAGATTTTGCTTCATTGTACATTTTGCAAACCTCTTCTTGTTTGTCCCATTAGTAGACCACTGGGTGTTCAGATTTGCTTCTGCATCTATTGTGTTGTTTTGGTTGAAGTATATGAAAAAATTTATATCCTTGATCAAATATAGAAGAATAGTATGTTTCATATCCTTTTCAGATAATTAGGGATATTCATCTGTGATATTATATTAAAATGCACAAGTTGTACTTTCTCTGAGGTTATTTGCAAACTGGAACGTGAAACAGTATCGTTGAGTGTCTCTTCCTCTGTTCCATTAAATCCATAGGCCCATGTACACACTGAATGGATCTTGTACTAATGCATGACTGTTTTCAAGTAACGTGTTATGTGTTGTTTCACTAAGTAATATTGGTGTTCCAGCGTTGATTAGGGTGGAATCGAATTATCAAAAGTCATTTGTTTTGAGGCACCTGGGTGGCTCAGTTGGTTAAGCGTCCAGCTTTGGCTCAGGACACGATCTCATAGTTCATGAGTTCTGGCCCCACGTTGGCTCCGTGCTTACAGCTCAGAGCCTGGAGCCTGCTTAGGATTCTGTGTCTGCCTCTCTCTCTCTCCCACCCCTGCTTGCACTCTGTCCCTTTCTCTCAAAAATGAATAAATGTTAAAAAAATTTTAAAAAGGTCATTTGTTTTAATATTACCACATCCCAACAGAAAAGTTGGTCAGTACTAAGAAGCTGTCAAACTTATGAGAGGATCTCAGGTTAAATGGGATGGGCTACATGGGGGATGGGTTCTAAGGGGAGCACTTGGAGGAGCACTGGGTGTTGAATGTAAGTGATGAATCTACTCCTGAAACTAATATTACACTGCATGTTAACTAACTGGAATTTAAATAAAAACTTGAGGAAAAAAAGCAATGGTAAAGAAGCAGCGATTGTTCAGATTAACCAGGACTGGAGATGTTTGGTATTTTGTGGGTCGTTCAGTGCCTTGTGTTGGTCTGTAATTAGACAAAGTAATTCTGTGGTTTCAGAGTGTCCTTGTGTGTTGATGTTCTGTGAGATGACTGGCTCACGTCCCACAGGAGAACAATATGGCCCAGCGGTGGCATCAGCCAGCTTCTGACCACACTGAGGCCCAGCTGTCAGTGTCACACCAGATCCCAATGTGGGGACTGCTGTTGCTTCTGTCTTCGATTCCATATGTTCAAATAGCTACAACCTATTAAAATTAATTAAAGAATTGGTGTTTTGGGGAGTCTGGGTGGCTCAGTCAGTTAAGGGTCAGACTCCTGATCTCATGGTTTGTGAGGTGGAGCCCTGTGTCAGGCTCTGCACTGACAGGGTGGAGCCTGCTTGGGATTCTCTCTCTCTCTTTCCTGTCTCTGCCCCTCTCCTGCTCATACTCATTCTGTCTCTTTCTGTCTCAATATAAATAAATAAACTTAAAAAAAAAGTCTGGAGGCGCGCCCGGGTGGCTCAGTTGGTTGGGCGGCCAACTTTGGCTCAGGTCACGATCTCACAGTCTGTGATTTCGAGCCCCACGTCGGACTCTGTGCTGACAGCTCAGAGCCTGGAGCCTGCTGCAGATTCCATGTCTCCCTCTCTCTCTGCCCTTCCCCTGCTCATGCTCTGTCTCTATGTCTCTTAAAAATAAATAAACGTTAAAAAAATTTAAAAAAAAAGTCTGGAAAGACTTTTAAATTCGTAAATATCCCAGTATACACTGGCCCTATTAGGGTTCTCAGTGTTTATTTCTTCTTGAATCACTCCCGGAGGAGAAGCATTCTCTCAGCTTACCGATCATGTAACTTATTCACACTAAAACTTCTCCCAGATGTAGGGTAGGCCTTAGGTTTAATGTTTCATCAGCAGGAATATTGGTCATGGTTGTTCCAGACCCTAGTTCTAATATTTAGCCCTTTATCATGGAGAACCTCATTCCTGTCTCCTAACATGTGTGCTAAATTTGGTTACTGTTCTCTGTATCTTCTCAGGGGCCAATCTGCTCAGGAAAATCAGAATCAGAGGAGAGAAAGGAAGAGTAAGTTATACTGAGAGGGAAAAAGGAACCATGTAGCAGGGAATAAGACAGACATAGCAGGATTCATGTAGAGGGTGTACTTCCTGAAATCCCCCACTCTGGCACATTGTCTCTCCCCCCTCCACACACACACCCGTGGGCTCACATCCCCCTACTCTCCACACACAGGCGAGATCTTTCTTAAGTCTGTGCAGTGTTGCATTGCTTGGCCCAGCTCCTGGTGAAGCAGAACTTCTCAGACATTGCCATCCACCGTAGGATGCCTCAGGAGGACAGGTGAGTCAGAGATGGAAAGATGTTTTATGTCCTTGGAAGGAAATGAAACCACTGAGAGAAAGGACTGTGAACATTTTTCTAATTTCCTTTCTTGGTGTCAGTAGTTTAAAGAACTTCGATAACAAATTTTTGCGAGCACACCTATGTGGCGGAGGCATGGACATGACCAATACTCAATGTAGGAGGAAATACCCATCTCATCTGGCCGCTCACTACTACTGACCTCACAGAGGTCCTAACTGCAAATAACTGAGGATCTTGGCATTGTTTTCACTTGACACAAACTTGATGGACACTCCCGTAGGGCAACTGGCCAGCTCAGCCTCCTGGAAGGAGAAAGAGGGTAGCACTGGAAGACCCCAAAATAGGAAAGACACCCACAAGGAGGGATGAGGATGAAAGGTATGAAGACATAGGAAATCAGGGGGTGGGAGGGGACACAGGGATGCCTATGTGGGTGTGCAGGTAGGTGTGGGAATCCTCAGGAGGTAGTTGATGGCAGCGTTCACCTGCTTAATATCCATGCCTTGGCCACATAGGTGTACTTGCAAAAATTTGTTATCAAAGCCAGGGAGTGCCTGGCTGAGGAGGTGAAAGGGCCGCTGGGTCTTCTTTCTTTAGTCCTCTGGCCACATGTAAGGTGGAAGGTCAGGGGGCATCCCCCACTGCTCTGCTCTCAGGTGGATTCTGACTGAGAAGCCTGAGTAGGGTCTGGACTGTAAGTCAGGTAGAGATGTCTGAGCGAAGCCTGGGCGTCAGTGGGGAGAGGAAGAATTTTCTGAGCAGCCCTGGACTCCACAGGGGTCAGGCTTAGAGGTGAGGCAGGATTGCAGAAGAGGAGCGCTCAGGAGCCGGTGTGCCATTGCTGAGGTTTCTGCATCCCAGTGCACCTCGTCCTCCAGCCCCTTGATGGTAATACAGGGAAAATTGAAAAGTAGAAACACTTCTTTGGGCTCCTATTTCTATGTTTCAAAATTCAGTGAAACAAAATCATTTCTGATTTTGAAATAACATCTCAATGTCTACATAATGCTTCAGAGTGTGGACATGCAAAATCACAGTTTGTTAGTTGAAACCCCAAATCAGGCTCTGGGCTGACAGCACTGAGTCTTCTTGGGATTCTCTCTCTCTCCCTCCCTTTCTCTCTCTCTGCCCCTGCCCTGCCTGTATACTCTCTCTTCATCTCTAATATAAAGAAACAAACTAGAAAAAAAAAAAGGATTGGTGTTTTCATTTTCTTCGGGTAAATACCAAAGAGTGCAATTATTGGATGATATCATGAATCACTATATTGTAAACCTGAAAACAATGGAACGGTGTGTGTAAGCTGCACTCATATAGTAAAAGACAAAAAGAAAAAGACAATTAGAAATATTAGAAAACAAATTGGATAGGAAGACATGGATGTAAAACACATATATTGGTTAAATAAATATAACGAATGAGATTGTGGAATAAAAATTGGGAATAAAACTTAGTATCTTCAATTTGGCAAAGATGAAAGTAAGTGATGAGAGTGTCCAACAGAGAGTCAGGAAAATACACATCATAAAAGGTTGATGGGAGTGAAGACTGGTGTAAAATTTTTAAAGGGTTCTTCTGAAAGAAGATTTAGAGATTTTCAAGCTTGCCCCTCTAAAGATTGGAACTCCACCATCAGATCTCCTAGACACCCAGCCTGCCCTTCGCAGATCTTGGAACTCGCCAGTCTCCATAATCATGGAGAAATAGGAAATAAACCAATACACACCTAGCCAAAATGACCAAACGGAAGAACTCCCCTCAAAAGACTGTACAGGAAATAGAGACAGCACAAGAAATGATGAAAGCAGACATAAGCAACTTAGCAGAACAAAAATATAGAATGATAAACATAAAAATACTCGCAGGGCTTGAAAAAAGCAAAGAAGAAAGCAGGGGGAGCCTGGAGGCAGATATCAAGGTCTTAAAAAATGGTCTAGAGGAATAAAAACATGCTTTAAATGAGGGGAAAAAACAAATTGGAGGCCACCACAGCGTGGATTGAAGAGGCAGAAGAGAGAATAGGGGAATTGGAAGATAAAATTACAGAAAAGGAGGAAGCAGAGAAGAAGAGAGAGAAACTGATTCAGGAACAGGAAGGGAGAATTGGAGAGCTGAGTGATGCAATCAAGCGGAATAATATCCGTATTATAGGAATTCCAGAGGAAGAAGAGAGAGAGAAAGGTGTCGAAGGGGTATTTGAACAAATCATCAATGAGAACTTCCTCAACATGAAGAAGGAAATGGTCATTGAAGTCCAAGAGGCACAGAGAACTCCCCTCAGACTTAACTGGAATAGACCCTCAGCACGACACATCATAGTGAAGCTGGGAAAATACAAAGAAAAAGAGAGAATTCTGAAAGCAGCTAGGGATAAACGGGCCTTGACTTACAAAGGCAGACACATTAGAGTCGTAGCAGACTTATCTACAGAAACATGGCAAGCCAGAAAGGAATGGCAGGAAATCTTCAATGTGATGAACAGGAAGGATATGCAGCCAAAAATCCTCTACCCGGCCAGCCTGTCATTCAAAATGGTTGGAGAGATAAAGGTCTTCCCAAACAAATAAAAACTGAAGGAATACATCACAAATAAACCAATCTTACAAGAGATCCTGAGGGGGAATCTATGAAGGAAAGGTTGCAAGGAACAGAGAGCACCAGAGACATCCTTACAAGCATGAAACCTACACATAATACCTTGACTCTAAAACCACATTTTTCAATATTAACGCTGAATGTAAACGGACTAAATGCTCCAATTAAAAAACGCAGGGTAACAGAATGGATTAAAAACAAGACCCATCTATCTGCTGTCTTCAAGAGACCCATTTTAAACCTGAGGACATTGTCAGATTGAAAGTGAGGGGATGGAGAACTACCTACCACGCTACGGGAACTCAGAAGAAAGCTGGAGTAGCCACACTTATATCGGACAAAATGGACTTTAAAGTAAAAGATGTAATAAGAGATGAAGAGGGGCATTATATAATAATCACAGGGACTATTCAGCAGGAGAGCTAACAATTATAAATATCTATGCGCCAAATTCTGGGTACCCAAATTTGTAAGCAACTAATTACAAATGTGAGCAATGTTATTGATAAAAATGTGCTAGTTGCAGGGGACCTTAATACCCCACTCACAGCGCTGGATAGATCAACTAAACAGAGAATCAGCATAGAAACAATGGACCTGAACGACACGTTGGAACAGGTGGGCCGGACAGATATCTTCAGGGCCCTTCATCCAGAAGCAAAGGAATTTACATTCTTCTCAAACACATGGTACATTTTCCAAGATAGACCATATTTTGGGGCACAAGGAAGCGCTGAATAAGTATAAAAAAATTGAGGTCGTACCATGCACACTTTCAGACCACAATGTTTTGAAACTTGAAATCAACCACAGGAAAAAGTCTGGGAAACCCCCACAAACATGGAGGCTAAAGAACAACCTACTAAAAGACGAATGGGTCAACCAAGCAATCAGAGAAGAAATTAAAAAATACATGGAAATATATTGCAATCCAGGCCCATCTCAAGAACCAAGAAAAATTCCTAACACAAATTCTAACAACACGCCTAAAGGAACTAGAAGCAGAACAGCTAAGACAGCCCAAACCCAGAAGAAAGAGAGAAATAACAAAGATTAGGGCACAAATTAATCATATGGAAACAGAAAAAGTAGTGGAACAGATCAATGAAACCAAGAGCTGGTTCTTTGAAAAAATAAACAAAATTGATAAAACTCTAGCCAGGCTCCTCAAAAAGAAAAGAGAGAGAACCCAAATCAATAAAATCACGAACAAAAATGGAGTGATTACAACCAATCCCTCAAAAATACAAGCAATAATCAGAGAATATTATGAAAAACTATATGCCGTCAAATTGAACAACCTGGAAGAAATAGACAAATTGCTAAACAGTCACACGCTACCAAAACTCAAACGGGAAGAAATAGAAAACTTGAACAGATCCATAACTAGTGAAGAAATTGAATCAGTTATCAAAAATCTCCCAGCAAATAAAAGTCCAGGGCCAGATGGCTTCCCTGCGGAATTTTACCAGACATTTAAAACAGAGTTAATACCTATCCTCCTCAAGCTGTTCCAAAAAATTGAGACAGAAGGAAAACTCCCGGACTAATTCTATGAAGCCAGCATCACTTTGATTCCCAAACCAGATAGAGACCCAGCAAAAAAAGAGAACTACAGGCCAATTCCTTGATGAACATGGATGCAAAAATTCTTAACAAGATATTAGCAAATCGAATCCAACAGCATATAAAGAGAATTATCCACCACGATCAAGTAGGATTCATCCCTGGGTTGCAGGGATGGTTCAACATTTGCAAATCAATCTACGTGATACATCACATTAACAAAAGAAAATGCAGAGAAAGCATTTGACAAAATACAGCATCCTTTTTTTTTTGTATTTACAAAATTTTCATTTATTGATTTTATTTAAAAAATGTTTTTTAGTGTCTGAGAAAGAGAGAGAGAGAGACAGAGCGCAAGCAGGGAAAGGTAGAGAAAGAGAGAATTGGAAGCAGGCTCCAGGCTCTGAGCTGATAGCCCAGAGGCAGAGCTGGTGCTTGAACTCACAAGCTGCCAGATGGTGACTTGAGTTGAAGTCAGATGCCCAACCGACTGAGCCACCCAGGCGCCCCCTAAAAAAATTTTTTTTTTATAAATTTTTTTTCTTATTTTTTTTATGTTTATTTATTTTTGAGACAGAGAGAGACAGAGCATGAGTGGGGGAGGGGCAGAGAGAGAGGGAGACACAGAATCCGAAGCAGGCTGCAGGCTCTGAGCTGTCAGCACAGAGCCCGATGCGGGGCTCGAACTCACAGACTGTGAGATCATGACCTGAGCCGAAGTTGGACGCTCAACCGACTGAGCCACCCAGGCGCCCCCTAAAAAAATTTTTTTTTTATAAATTTTTTTTCTTATTTTTTTTATGTTTATTTATTTTTGAGACAGAGAGAGACAGAGCATGAGTGGGGGAGGGGCAGAGAGAGAGGGAGACACAGAATCCGAAGCAGGCTGCAGGCTCTGAGCTGTCAGCACAGAGCCCGATGCGGGGCTCGAACTCACAGACTGTGAGATCATGACCTGAGCCGAAGTTGGACGCTCAACCGACTGAGCCACCCAGGCGCCCCCTAAAAAATTTTTTAATGTTTATTCTTTTTTTAGGAGCGAGAGACTGAGAGAGTGAGTGGGGGAGGGGCAGAAAGAGATAGAGAGGGAGACAGGTTCAGAAGCGGGCTCTGTATTGACAGCAGGTCTCGAACTCAAAGCACGAGATCATGACCTGAGCTGAAGTTGGCCGCTTAACCGACTGAGTCACCTAGGCGCTCCAGAGTTAGATTTGAATGGGATCATGGAAATCAACGAGATGTGTAATATCTTAATAACAAATGACTGATTTGTGTTAGTTTATCAAGTAATTTATTAGTAGTTATAAATACATATTTTGTATTTTGTTTATATGTAAAATTTATATATTTATAGAAATATAAATATATATTTTATATATTAAATTTTGTTTTATGCTCAGGCTTGAGGACCTAACCACTGCCTAAGATGCTACTCTTCATTATAACTCTTAGGTAAAATTAATTTACTAACAACAACATGTAATATGATATTTAAACGCTATGTGCCAGGGACTACAGCTTCTTGCATATTTATTACCTCAGTTCCCACAATCACCACTATATTATTACCCCATTTTCCAGATGAAGACACTGAGGCACAGAGGGGTTAGGCACTTGCCTAAGTGGGTTAGAAAGTGGCGAAGCGGGTATCACATCTAGGCAGCCTACCTGCTGCGGTCCCCTGTTCTTAACCTTCTTATTGCTCGGCCAAACCGGGGAGGTTCTTGAGTCAGGGAGAAGGTGACTGACATAGTCTAGTACCAGGGTGGCGGCAGCCGAGGTGGTCTGGGACCTGGTAAGGGTCTGAGCCTTTTAAGGAGGTATCTGTGATCCTGCCCCCAATTCTCTATTTAACCCCCGCGCCTTGTTCTGGCAGGGCTTCCTGGTCAGCGTGCTCTACTGCTTCCTCAACAAGGAGGTAGGGAGGGACAGCCCAGGCCGGCCGCCCTCGGCCTCTGGTGGCCGCGCAGGGAATGGTGCGCCCGGGGCCTCCTCTGAGCGATGTCCCATCGTCGCAGGTGCAGTCAGAGATCCGCCGCTTACAGCATCCCTTCTTAATAAAAACTCTCGAGAAAGTTGGGATAGAAGGAACATACTTAGGCATCATAAAAGCCATTTATGAAAAGCCCACAGCTAATATCATCCTCAGGGGGAAAAACTGAGAGCTTTCCCCCTGAGATCAGGAACACGACAGGGATGTCCACTCTCACCACTGCTATTTAACATAGTGTTGGAGGCCCTAGCATCAGCAATCAGACAAGAAAGCAAAATAAAAGGCATCAGGATACGCAAGGATCAAGTCAAACTTTCACTTTTTGCAGACGACGGGATACTTTACATGGAAAACCCAACAGAATCCACCGAAAGTCTACTAGAACTCATCCATGAATTTGGCAAAGTTGCAGGATACCAAATCAATGTACAGAAATCGATTGCATTCCTTTACACCAACAATGAAGCAATAGAAAGAGAAATAAAGAAGCAAATCCCATTCACAGTTGCACCAAAACCCATCAAATACCTAGGAATAAACCTAACCAAAGATGTAAAGACCTATACGCTGAAAACTATAAAAAACTTATGAAGGAAATTGAGGAAGACACAAGGAAATGGAAAAACATCCCATGCTTATGGATTGGAAGAATAAATATCGTTAAAATGGCAATACTACCCAAAACAATCTACACATCCAATGCAATCCCAATCAAAATTGCACCAGCATTCTTCTCAAAGCTAGAGCAAACTCTCCTAAAATTTGTATGGAACCACAAAAGACCCCAAATAGCCAAAGTAATATTGAAGAATAAAACCAAAGCGGGAGGCATCACAATCCCAGATTTTAACCTCTACTACAAAGCGGTAGTCATCAAGGCTGTATGGTATTGGCACAAGAACAGACACATAGACCAATGGAATAGAATAGAAAACCCAGAAATGGACTCACAAGCATATGGCCAACTAATCTTTGACAAAGCAGGAAAGAGTATCCAATGGAAAAAAGACAGCCTCTTCAACAAATGGTGCTGGGAGAACTGGACAGCAACATGCAGAAGAATGAAACTAGACCACTTCCTTACACCATACACAAAAATAAACTCTAAATGGATGAAGGACCTGAATGTGAGACAGCTAACCATCAAAATCCTAGAGGAGAAAGTAGGAAAAAACCTCTTTGACCTCAGCCACAGCAATTTCCTACGTGACACAACTCCAAAGTTGAGGGAATTTAAAGCAAAAATGAACTATTGGGATCTCATCAAGATAAAAAGCTTCTGCACGGCAATGGAAACAACCAACAAAACTAATAGACAGCGGACGGAATGGTAAAGAATAATTGCAAATGACATATCGGATAAAAGAGTAGTATCTATAATCTGTAAAGAACTTACCAAACTCCACACCGGAAAAACAAATAATCCAGTGAAGAAATGGGTGGAAGATATGAATAGACACTTCTCCAAAGAGGACATCCAGATGGCCAACAGACACATGAAATGATGCTCAAAGTCACTCATCATCAGGGAAATACGAATCAAAACCACACTGAGATACCACCTTACACCGGTTAGAATGGCTAAAATGAATAAATCAGGAGACTATAGATGCTGGCGGGGATGTGGAGAAGCAGGTACCCTCCTACACTGTTGGTGGGAATGCAAACCAGTGCAGCCACTATGGAAAACGGTGTGGAGGTTTGAAAATAGAGCTGCCCTATGACCCAGCAGTAGCACTGCTAGGAATCTACCCAAGAGACACAGAAATGCTGTTGCATCGGGGCACATGTACCCCAATGGTCATAGCAGCACTTCTGACAATAGCCAAATTGTGGAAAGAGACCAAGTGTCTATCAACTGACGGATGGATAAAGAAGATGTGGTACATATATACAATGGAATACTATGTGGCAATGAGAAAATATGAAACCTGGCCATGTGTAGCAACATGGATGGAACTGGAGGGTATTAGGTTAAGTGAAATAAGTCAGTCAGAAAAAGACAGATACCATATGTTTCCATGCATAGGTGGATTTTGAGAGACTTAGCAAAAAGCATGGGGGAGGGGAAGAGGGGAAAGGAAAAAAAGACACAGAGAGGGAGGGAGATAAAACATAAGAGACTCAAAGACTAAGAACAAACTGAGGGTGAGGGGGGTGAGGGAGGGGGGAGAGGGGTGACGGGCATTAAAGAGGGCACTTGTTGGGGTGAACACTGGATGTTATATGTAAACCAATTTGAAAATTAACTATTTAAATAAAAAAAAAAGAAAGAAGTTTTAAATGTGCTTATACTGTGACATAGACATTCTCTTTTAGGACTTATACTTTAAAAAATGTTTGTTTATTTATTTATTTTGAGAAAAAGAGAGAGAGAGAGTGCACGCTTGAATGGAGAGTGGGCAGAGAGAGAAGAAAGTGAGAATCCCAAGCAGTCCGACACCAGGCTGGATCCTAGGAATCCAGAGATCATAAGCTGAGCTGAAATCGAGACTCTAATGCTTAACCGACTGAGCCACCCAGGCATTCCTCCTTGAGGACTTTATCCTAAGGAGATAATCACATATGTGTATTTCCAGGGGGCCCCTAGTCCATCTCCCTTCATGGCCTTGTCAATAAGCTGTCCCAGTTCCTTGGCCTGGTTGTTCCGGGGCTGTGTCTGCAGCAGCCCCCACGCGGACTTTAGTGCCTTCTCCTATTCCCTGAGGTGGTCGTTTCCCACAGCCACAGAGAAAACAGTCCCGCTGCTCCTCCATCTCCCCTTGGGCAGCAGCTCTTCCCATAGTGAGGTGCCTTCTCGGATGTGCACCAGGCACCAGGGTACTCATTCGGCGTGCTCATGGACACCCGGCCTCCTGCCTTTACAGACTGAAATTTCTTCTCAAAGTTCAGCAGGTGGCCCATACACACTAGTTCCTTCAGTGTAGCCTCCATGGCTACCGCCCCTTCAATCCTCACCCTTAGGGAGCTAGTGTGCCTCCATCTCCATGCCCCCTGCCTTTTATTTCTTGTTTTGGAAACCATTTTCAACTTTAGTGACAACTGTCACAGTGAAAAAAAATAGTTTGGAAGAAGAATACTAGTTTCTCCCTAGCCTCAAAAAAGAACAGTACAGGAGGTTCATCTTATAGCAGGCATTTTTACTGAAATACTAGGGTTTTTTTTTCTTTTTAATATGATCCGTTAGAAATGCACGCAAGTTACTTAAAAAAAGCAAAACAAAACAACAGGAGACCAAATAGGAGCTCAGCCACTTGCCTAAAAGTGACTAGGTCCTTCCAGCAGGCTCTCTGCAGCAGGTCCTGACTTTAATTGTCAGCCCCTGGTCTGCTCAGATTCCAAATGGTCGTACAAAGGCGTCTAGTGACCAGCAAAATAACAAGACACCCCCATAGAGACACATATACACAAAGTAGATTTGTTATGCAGTTTGCAAGCACGTTCCTATCACATGGCAAGACCAGGACAGATGAGAGAAAAGAGCAGATAGAGTGACCCAGAAACACAGGACTTTAAAAGGCAAGGCCCTATCCATTAACGGAGGTAGGTGCGGGATGAGGAAGGAGGGAGGACTCTCTGCAGCCAGAGTAGGACCAGCGGGAGCATGAGAGGGACACCCTGGCAGTGTGGGCTGCAGGCCTCGCCCATTCCCGAGGAGCTGGAAGAAGTCATTACCATAGGTGTATGTAACACAAGCAGACAACACAGGGGGCAGTGCTCAGGGGGCTGGGGGCTGGGTGTGAGCTTTCTGGAACCAAATCCTGCTGAGGTGTCAACCGCACACCCTCATCCCCCTGCCCCAGCTCCCCGGAAAAACACTAGCCTTGAGGTATTAAGTACAGCTCCGTACAAAAGTCCCAAACTGGGGCCAACCCAGCCCCACTGGAGAGCTGCAGGGGCCTCTGCTGGCCCAGTTTGGCCTCCAGGAGGATTTCGAGTTCACCTCTTGGCTGCACATTCATGCTGTGAGCTACAGGAGGTTTGAAGAGTGTGCCCTGCAACCTGCTGCTCCAGATGGTTCTTAACTTTAAGAAGCTCTAAGTCCAAGGCTAGCTTTCTCATGCAACTGTGCCCTTGCAGGGGACAGGGGAGAGGTGGGAGGGATGGGGACCAATGCTTAGGATGCTTAGGCTCCCTCGCTATCCACCCACCTGCATCCAGAGCAACACAAGGAGAAGCAGGGATCTCATGACACCTTCAGTTTCAGACTGCTGTTACCCCCATCCGCTAAGTCTCAGATTTGGATCTTTTTTTTTTTTTCCGAATACATGATTGTGAAGTTTAATTCAACACGTATACCCAATCCTGCTTTGTAACAACGAGACGCCATATCAAACTACACTGTGATGTGAGCACAGACTTCCTGTTTGGATACAGCTCTAGGAAAAGTTGGCACCAAATGCACATAAAAATTTTTTTAAAGCTTAATAAAAATAAAGACTAATAACTTCTCAATGCAGCTTAAAGGTTGAAAACAGTGTGCTGAGTTAATGAGTCTTCCAAATCAGGCAGTCCCCAGTGTACAGAGCATTTTCCAAATATGAATGGCCACCCCACTGGCTCACATGAGCAGAATGGCCTCTCCTGCTTCTCCCAGTGACCAGAGCATCAGGCACTCTAAGCCCATTTCTGTGGCCGCAGGGAGGAAAGGATGGGTAGCGAAGTAAGGCAGGACCTCTGTCCCCACTACACAGAGGCTCTTGCTACAGTTCTGGTTTGCCTCCATTCCCACCTCCCCCCCCCCCCCCATCTGCACCTGAGATGCCTGCTGGTGGACAGGAGTAGAGAGCTCCTCCTCTCTGCCTCTGGCTGAGTGAGCAGCGAGGGCAGGGGTGAAGCCACAGGGGCCAGCACTACAATATCAGGGTTCCTGGCCATCCAATTTGGAATTCACATATCATTTTCTTGCATATTAAAAACCACAACAAGACATAGTCATAAATGGTAGTTCACTTCTACCATGAGAACATTGTGTTAGGTTAAGCAAGTTAATGTATTTGGGCTTAAACCCTAAACACCATTTATGATATTTTTTAATGGGGGGAAAATGCTCAGAACTCTAAACAACTTTCCTATAAATGGCCCTTTGAAGGGTGGGGACAGGAAGTACTTGAGAGTTGCATGGAATGAGTTTCTAGGCTCCAGAGTGAGCCTAGAAAGTAGTTGAAAGGGGAAATACAGTCTTTGGTTGGCAAAGCCACATGCGTTCTGTGTAAGAGGTGGAGCTGGGCAGGTGGTGCCTGCAGGCACTTAGGTGTCTAGGCCACAGTGGGTTTGACTAAACCCAGCGTTGTTGCTTTTCTACATTGTGATAATGATGCAGGTATTTTTAGCACATGTCATTAGCTTTGTAAGCATTCATACTGATAGGTACCCCCACCCAAACCCCGTCTCCTTTGAGCTGTTGGTCCAACGTGACTGAGTGTAAAAACTGAGAATGTAGCCCTGTAGGTGCAAGTGGGAGAAACTTTCATCCAACCAATCAGAGCAACAGGACTCTGGCCAGTCTGTTATCTCAGCTAGCAAGCGGCACAGGATTGGCCAGTCGAGACCTCACTATCAAACTACTTTATCTTCTGGCCCAAGGTCTCCAGGGCTCTTCTGGAAACTGAATATGGTCCAGAAGTCATGCAAAGCTTTGTAAACAGCAGCTAAGCAAACTTTTCTTCCTCCTTGCTGTATCTGAGCAACTGACTTTTTCCTAGAAAGGTGTCAGACACAGACCAGAGTCAACAGTCACTTATGTAAAGCTGGGATTAGCTCTTTAGATATTATTAACGATTCAAATCTAAGAACTCAAGGTTCTGGGCATATTGCTTCCCCCACTGTCAACAGGAATAAAGATGTATGGAGGATTTAAGTAACCCTGGATGCATGTGGACAGTTTTAAAGTGTCTGAAAGTCATTGCCAACAGGAAGAACTGACATGAGGAGGGGTCTGTCTGCATGGGTGGTGACAGGGACCAGCGAATGGAGGCCGCTGAGGAAAAGAGAGGACGATTCACGGTGAAACCAGCGTGCGCATGAAAGATCTGGCCAAGCATTTGGATGGCAGAAACGGAATTTTTGTTTAGTTTAGTTTTTTAGTGAAATGGATTAATTCCCTCTCATTTCCTTTTGCATATATTACTCTGTAGACATTTTCTTTGTGTTTACCATGGGGATCACATTACACATCCTGAAAGTATAGCCCTCTACTGTGTATTTCTACAAGCTTATCTTCAATAACAGAAAAAAAGCCTCATTTTTATACAGCTCCATCCTATTGCAGTAATTGATGTCAGAAAATTACATCTTCCTACATTGTCCCAAAACATAGACATACATAATAATAAACATAATAATTGTTTTCATGTATTTTTTAAATCAAGTCAAAAACAAAAGAGTGGATTTATGATTCAAAGTTACGATAATAGTGGCTTTTTAAAAAATATATCAATCTTTTAAATCATGTAGAAAACAAAAACTGGAGTTACAAAAAGCTCATTTTACCTTCACTGAGATCTGTATTTCTTCAGACAGCTCCAGTGACTGCCCAGTGTCCTTTCATCCTGAAGGATTCCCTCTAGCTGACCTTGCGGGGCAGCTGTAGTGGTAATGAACTCTCTCAGCCTTTGTTTACCAGAGAATGTCTTCATTTCTCCCTCGCTTTGGAGACCCATTTTGCAGACATAGGACTCTTGATTGAGTATTTTTCTTTCAGCACATGGAATATCAACCCACTGCCTTCTGTACCCTAGGGTTTCTGATGACAAATCTGCTAACATTTTAAGGAACCCTTGTTTGCAGTGAGTCACTTTTACCATAGTGCTTTCAAGACTCTTTCTTTGCCTTTGGTTTTCAATGGTTTCATTATAATGTGTCTTGGTGTGAATGTCTTTGTGTTCATCCTAAATGGAATTTACTGTTTCTCTTGGATGTTTATATTCATGTCTTTCATCAATTTGGAATCAAGTTTTCAGCCATTATTTCTTCAAACAATCCCTCTTACTTTACACTCTGTCTTCTGCCTGGGACTCCCAAAATGCATATGTTGGTCCCCTTTCTGGTGTCTCACTGCTCCCTTAGGCTCTGTTTACTTGGCTTCATTTTTTTTTCATTTGGTTCCTTAGACTAGATAACTACAATTGTTCTATCACCAAGCTCAGTAATTCTTTGTTCTGCTCACTGTAATCTGCTACTGAATACCTCGGTAAACTTTTCACTTCAGATTCTTTTTGCTTCAGATTCTATGTCTCCCTCTCTCTCTGCCCTTCCCCTGCTCATGGGCTGTCTGTCTCTCTGTCTGTCAAAAATAAATAAACGTTAAAAAAAAAAAAAAACTTCTGCACAGGGAAGGAAATAACCTCCTGGACTGTTTTAGAAGGAAACTGACTCCCAGGGAATTTGATGTCAGAGAATGAGCTGGTTTGGGGATAGCTGGTGGAGAAACAATGGTTTCCTCTTTAAACCTGGGGCACCTGTGCCTGGGGGCATCAGCTAGAGAGTCTCGCAGAGGCCAGTTTCATTTTTGTTTATTAAGCATAATCTTGATCACCACTGAATGATCCAGAATCTAATCTGTCAAAGTAGTGATTTTATCCTTCATAGATACATTTGTTTTCATAGCCTTGCAATAACCAAAGCTATAATTTTCACTCTGTCAAACATGGCTTAGAATTTTTGTATTTTAAAATGATCTTCATTCCGTAGCTCTGTCTGTGAGTCCCCCACAATCCTCAACACAAAGCAGCACATAGAAATACAGTTTGTTACTGTATCTGATCTGTGCCTGGGCCTTGATTTATCAAGGTGACTAAGTGACAGCTGGAGAGGCTGATGCCATTGAAGGAAGTTTTTTTTTTTTTCTTTTATTTCCCAAGAAGAGGGGCATGGCAACCACACAGGCCCACATGAGGAAGCACCTAGGAGGGCCAGGGGGCAGAAGGAGAGGAAGCAAGGATAGCTCAGAGCCTTGATTGTGTTTTCCTTGAGAAAGGGAAGGAGGGGCTGGGGAAACAATTTAGAATTGACTAGTCTGTATAACGTTATCAGTGGGCTCTGGGTGATAGGAGTTGTCTCTAGAAGTCTAGTACCTGGCCCTGGGTCACTGGAGCAGAGGAATATTGCCTCCTGAAGTGGATCCGCCTGACAGAGACGTGGCTCAGAATGTGGGATCTGGATTGTTTAGTTTGCAGAGGAAAGGGACGCTCCTGGGCAAGCACTTAGCTGTCTCTAAGAATTGGCAGCCACGGGAAGGACAGTGTCTCCCCAGTTATGGAGGCTACAAATGCCAGAGCATCAAGATTACAGAAAATATCACTAATAGAGTATATTTTGACCAGAGTGTGCAACCATTAATCCCTTCCCAGTTGCTTATATTCAGCGCCATGAAAATGCCCTTTTCCAGTGTTCGTGCACTGCCTGTTTTTATGAATGAAAACCTAAAGTATATTTTATTGGGGTATTATTGGTTCCTTCACCCTGATTAAAGTAAGGACATAATTGGTTTTCAGGGAGCCCCACTGAATGTAGTGAATACTAGATGCAAAGAATATCTTACTAAGCCCTGTAGATATTTATTAAAATCTGCATAACAATGTATTTAAATGTTTGAATTCCATTACTTAGAATTTTTTACCTCTTCTCCTTTCCTCTTCCTGTGTCCACAGCCCTTCTCTCTGTCTCTCTCATCCCTCAGGCCCTTTTCTCTTAGTCTCCACTGTCCTCTCCGTCCTGGATTGTGACACTGGTGCCACCTCATCACCTGCCATCTGGGGCTTTTCTCCCCACAAGATCAGCCATCCTGCTAATATGAGTCAGAAGGTGTCATTTCCTCACTGAAAATGCTCCAGTGGCTCCTTCTCACTCATGAGAAGCCTCTAGAATGTACGGCCCATGAGCACAGGGGCTTTGGGCTATTTTGGTGAAAGTTGTCTCCTCAGCATATAAAGTCATTCCTGGTGCATAGTAGGCACTAAATTAATTGTTGTTGAAGGAATGAATGAAATATGACTATTAAATTTAATTATATCACATAAAAATCACAAAATGAAAAATACGTAAGCAAAAGTGAGGAAAGATCTTATTTCATGCCACTAGTGTGCCTGAAGTTCATAAATTCATTCCAGGGGCAAGACAGCTATGGACACTGAGGCTGTGCACTGGTTTTCTATTGCCGCAGAACAAATTCCCACAGCCATAGTGACTTCCGACAGCACCCATCCATGTGTCCCAGTTCTGCAGGTCAGCAGTCCAGCGTGATGCTGAGGGTTCTCTCCTGGGTGTCAGAGGCAGTGTTTGCACCTAGAGCTCAGTGTCCCCTCCAAGCTTGCACAGAGCCCTTGGCAGAATTCCATTTCCTGGAGCTGGAGGACTGCTGTCCCCACTTCCTTGCACAATGTCAGTGGGATGCTGTCTCAGCTCCTGCAGCCACCAGCACTGCAGGCCCGGTGGCCCCATCCATTGTCAATGCCTAGCACACACTGAGTCGGCTCACTCTGCCAGGCCTTCTCGCAGGAAGAACCCACCCTATTAAGGGCTCACCTGATTAGGTCAGGATTACCCATGATAACCCTCCTGTTTTAATTCAGCTGATATGACCCTTAACTGCATATGCAAAGTCCCTTCACACTAGCACCTGGATTAGTGTTTGATCCAACAACTAGGAAAATATGAACAACCTGAGGTTGGTTAGGGCAGCCATCTTGGAATCTGCCCGGGACAGCCTGGTTCTTCCTGTTTCACTAATTGGATCACAGTCAGAGATCAAAGTTCAAATAAATAGATTGTCTGAATTTTAATAATATGTATTCTGTCCCCTTTAATATAGATATTCTTCGTGAATCTTAAAACCAATTAATGATGTTTAACATCTCATGGCTAATTTAGATCCAATAGAAGGTAAAGTGAGGTAGTTCCTTCAGTTCTTTGGACCCAGGAACAGTATGTGCTGCTGCATCACAAGTTACCCAAGACTTAGCCGCTCAGACAACCAGTGTTCATTGTCTCCCACAGTTTCCCAGGGTCAGGAATCCAGGAGAGGCTCACCTGAGTGCTGCTGGCTCAGGGCCTCTCTCCAGGTCACAGTCAAGTTCTGCCAGGACTGCACCATCTGATGTGCTGAGTGGGTCTGGGGGATTCACAGGAAAAACCCCCCCTCAATGGCTGTTGGAAGAGCCTACTTTCCTTCCAAGATGGTCCCAAGAGGCCTCGGTTCCTGTGGACTTTTCTATAAGGTGGCTAATGACAACCAGGTAGCTTCTACTCTCAGAGCAAGTAACTCTCAGAGAGAGAAAGAGAGAGAGAGAGAGAGAGAGAGAGAGAGAGAGAGAGAGAAAGAGAAACCCAGATGAGAGCTGCCATGTGTTTACGTCGTGGGACCCAGGGTCACACAGCATTACATCAGCCTTTTCTGTCAGTTAGAAGTGGATCATTCAGGGGTGCCTGGGTGGCTCTGTCTGTTAAGCATCTGACTTCCACTCAGGACATGATCTCGCCAGTTCGAGAGTTTGAACCCTTCTTTGGGCTGTGTGCTGACAGTTCAGAGCCTGGAGCCTGCTTCAGATTCTGTGTCTCCCTCTCTCTCTGTACCTCCCCTGCTCGTGCTGTGTCTCTCTCTCTCAAAAATAAATAAAGATTACAAAAAAAAAAAAAAGAAAAAAAGAAGAAGTGAATCATTCAGGGTAGCCCACGCTCAAGAGAAGAACTTTCAAATTCACCTCTGGAAGGGAGGATGTCAAAGGATTTATGTACACATTAAAACCAAAATTAAAATTAAATTTTGTCTTGGATTTTGTAAGTCAAATCTTCTTTCACCCATCATTTTTCTTGAATGCTTCAAATTTCTCTTTGGAAAGTAATCATGAGAAGTGTATATAAATCAAATATCTATAATAAATCTAATATCTCTCACTATGGTTTTCATTATGATTTGGTAGAAGAGATTTAGGCATCAACAAATTCTGAAAAACACTGTTACTATGTACTAAAAATTTGTAGGCAGTTCTGTTTGTTGTCATTTCCATTCATATTTGCTATTTTATCAGTGGTTATTCCTTTGTAGGATTTCCACCTTAATTTACATTGAGCAACAATGCACTTTTTCATTCTGTGAGTGTATTGAATCCTGTTGAATATGAGGTTAATGTGACCCATCAAATCCTTCACAAGATAGAAACGCCTGGCACACCATCTGCAACACTGTATGCCAGAGATCAGCAGAGACGCCAGCGAGCAAGAGATCGGGTGACCTAGTGTATGACTTTCCGTATCCTCTCTCCAGAATAATTGCCTGTGGTGTTGGTCTAGTGCAAATAGTTCTTACAAAGTATCCTTGAAATGAACTTTGGTATTTCATTTTATTTCCTTTAAAAAAATTAACCTGGAATGACACTCCAGTTTGAAAACTGCCAGTGGAAGGAGTTCTGATACAGTAAAGCCCTGTGCACCCACACGGGGACAAGAAACAGAAGGACTGAAGCCTTTGCACCCCTCCTTAGTCCCATCCCCCACGTGTAACCTCTGTCCGGAGACTCCTGGTTACATACAATTCCTTTGTCTTGCTCTAAAGATGTTACAATAAGTGTATATATTCCCCAACCAAATATTGTTGGGTTTTTTTTGCCTGTTTTTAACCTTCCTGTAAGCGACCATGTGCTGTATATATTCTTCTGTGACGCGATGTCATGTCTAGTTGACATATCTCCGATGTGTGAGGTGTAGTTCACTCATTTTTACTGCTGTAAAGTTTTACATTTTGTGACTCACACTATTTTGGTATTTTCCTATTTATGTTTATGTGATCATTCCAGTTTTTTCCATAAAGGTTAGTGCATGTGTCTTCTGGGACACACAGGCCGGAATCCCCTAGAGCGTTCGGTCAGGAATAGGATTGCTGGACTGTCCATGGGATGTGCTAAACCAGACCCGCACACGTGAGCTTGATTTCCAAAGTGCTTGTGCTAGTTTAACCTTTCTCCGGGAGTGTGCATGTGCTTATGTTGCTGTTCCGATTGCTCTAAAATTGAAAACTGAGAGGCAGCTCTTTCACCTGAAGGGCAGCAAGTAAGTGTGAACATTACTGCCTGATTGCAGGACGCCCAGTTCTGACCATATTAATAACTTGATTTCCTTTATTTGTGTTCCATGTACCTTGTTATTATCCTTGCAGCCTCCAAGTCCAGATATGCTTCCTTTCTGCATCACCATACAGGATTACTTCATTCGTTTGGAATATTTTATCACATATGTTTAGAATAATAAAGACAGAGGAAGGGAAGGAGGGGCCAGATGAATGCAAGGAAAGACAAAACACAATACAAAATAAAAGCAAGAACAAGAAGAGAGGAATTGAAAACAGCAAGTACAGACAACATTTTCAAAGTGCCAGGAGTGGCGCCTGGGTGGCTCAGTCGGTTAAACGTCCAACTTTGGCTCGGGCCATGATCTCGTACTTTGTGGGTTCAAGCCCTGCATCAGGCTCTGTGCGGACAGTTCAGGCCTGGAGCCTGCTTCTAATTCAGTGTCTCCCTCTCTCTCCCCTACTCATGCTCTGTTTCTCCCTCTCTCTCAAAAATAAAAATAAACATTAAAAAAAAGTGCAAGGAAAAAAAGGAGATGTATAATAAAAGAAATTTCAGAGAGCTTTCTTAGCCGTCCTTGGCTGTGTAACAGATGACTCCCAGAGTTAGTGGTTCAGTACAACCAACATCTCTTAGCTCATGTGACCTTACAAAGACAAATGCGCTGGGGCAGAGGCTGATGGCAGAAGGGTACAAAGAGGAGGAATTTACAGATGGAATAAGCAGGAGGTGGTTGGTTTACAGAGGGGAATGATTTTGTTAGTCCTCCTGGGAGCAGGTGCCAAGACAAGACAGGGTTAAATTCACCATAATATTATCAGAGGAACTACCTGTCAGAGCATTGAAGAGGGAGACAGGAAATGCTAGAAGAGCCAGCAGACTGAGTGCCAGTCCCCTGCTCCCATGTTATGGTCCACAGGAGAAAGGTGTGTTGCACTATCACAGACCACCGGGCAATCTAAGTGAAGGTGAGCAAAGCGAGAGGAGCCCTCAGCTACAGTCAGCTGTCAGGGAGCCCGATGCTGCCCAGAAACCATCCTGCCTCCATGTCCCTGTTGTGACCTGTTACTGTGTGGACACAGCCCATGGGAAGCGGGGCCTTTGCACAAATTGCAGAGTACAGAGGTGGGGGCCCTCGTGGTCTACTTGAGAGAGTGACCCAAACCTTCCAACCTGAGGGGTCCGAGGCCTTGGAAATGAAGACTTTTCAGGGTGGGTTCCTGCCCTTGTCCTTTCATAGTTACAATGGGGCAAGGGAGAACTAGCAGGCACCCATATCTGTCACCTGGGTTCCCCCAAGTTCCCCTTATCCCAGCTGTGTAAGAGGAGCCCCACTCCCTCCTGAAGATCAGGGTGGATTACTTCTGCCTGGAGAAGAGCAGACTCCTCCCCTGGGCACATGGGGTCCAAACACCCCTGGTGGCAGCCATAATGTGTATGAACTTCCACCGATCCTCATTTCAGGACCTCCAACCTGCCGTGCCCAGAACTGCAGAGAAAAGAAGCATAATTTCTCTGATGGGTGACTGGAAGGAATGGTACGTGGATCGATACCTGTTTCCACCACTTGGTTCCTTGACTCGCGTACTCTTCTTCTCGAGACCACAGCACCATATAGAAATGTCTGAGTCATTAAATACACTGCATGGTGGAAAATGGCACCCATCCCTTCAGAGTATTTCCCAAAGTTGACAGAGTGTGCCTTAGCGGGTCCATCCAGCATTCCGTGTGGCCGACTAGATCTGGACCATCTGAAATGTGACGTTGACTGGTGGATCCCATTGTTATGGCACATCCTGCACCTCCTTCACTGTGAGGGTATGGACCCCCAGCCACATACTGTGTTAAGAGAAATTCTGAGCACATGGATCAGGCATTTGAATAACCCCTAGATAGTGGCACTGGCTCTTCGGGCAAGAAAGAGAGCGCACACATGGCACAGGTGTCTGTCCCTGTGAGGATGAGTCTCTGGCCCTTCCATGATGAAAGGTGCTCAATGCAGTCAATGTGTCACTTCATGGACAGTTGATCACCTCAACAGACGGTGTTATAGCAGGACCCAGTGTTGATCTCTGTTTCTGACGGGTTGGACATTCAGAGGTAGCAGTAGAGTAAATGGGAATCATTGCTCCATATGTGGCTTTATCTCTGCCATGCGGTCATTCATTCACGCGCCCATTCCACCCATCCTGGGCTGACCTGTGATAAAGGCTTGCTAAGGTCAAGTTGTCTGCTCAGTGGTTCAGTGCCTCTTCAGGGGTGGATGTTTTCTGGTGAGTGTTAACATGTGATTCAGGCTTCAGTGCCAAGAGATCATTTCCATATAGGATGGACTGCTGCAGACCTGGCTGATTTATGAGTTAGTGTGTTATACAGAACCCAGCACATATGGTCATTTTTTAAAGTTTATTTATTTATTTTAAGAGGTTGAGTGGAGACAGAGAAGGAGCAGGGGAGGGGTACAGAGAGAGGGAGTGAGAGAATCCCAAGCAGTCTCCATGCTCAGCACTGAGCCTGATATGGGACTCGATATCACGAATTGTGAGAAAATGCCCTGAGCCGAAATCTAGAGTCGGGTACTTCATAGACAGAGACACCAGGCACCTTGAATATAGTTATTTTTAATCATGTGCCTGCCTGATGTCCCATGAACAAGCATTCTGTCTTCTCAGGGTCCTGAAATATACCACATCTTACATCTAAAAGGGAATCTGGTACTCTTTGTGGGTGGCATGGTGTTACTACAATACCTGAGGTGCCAGGATGTGATTCTCCTACTAGTGCTTTCCTTTAGCTCCTCACCGCATCCTTTCCCACCCCTGACGCTTCTACCATCAAGGGGTCCGATAGACGGTATCTGAATGTAGCATGGCCTGGATCTTTCTGTCCTGGTCCCACTCAGGGCTCGCATCCTTCTAGGTCATCCAGAGGTGGGCCAAACAATACACCTAGGTGTGAAATGTGTGCTGCTGGAACCCCATGTGTCCTCTGGGCCATGTCCTTCCTTCTTTGTAGGGAGAGATGCAACAGGCCATAATCTGTGTCTTACCTTCTAGGGAATATCCCTGACCTCTGGATCCATAAAATTTAATCTGGTGGCCACTTCCTGCAACTTTTAAAAAATTCATTTACTTCATTTCTAATGTTTAGAAATTTTTGGTATCTACCATCAATTACTAAATTTACCATCATTTTAACACCTAAAATGTAAAATTTACCATCTTAACCATTTTTAGGTGTACAGTTCAGTGTATACTGCCAGGCAACCGTCAACACATCCACCTTCAACTCTTTTCATATTTCAAGATTGAAACTCTTTATCCATTTAGCAAAAATCTGACATTATCCCATTCTCACATCCCCTGGAAATTGCCGTTCTCTTTTCTGTTTCTATGAATTAGACTATTCTGGGTCCCATGTGTAAGTAGAACCATACAGTACTTGTGTTTTGGTGGCTGGTTTATTCAGTTAGCATAATGTTCTCAAGGTTCGTCTATGTTGATGATATTGTACTTCTTTTTCTGCACTTCTGGGTATGGCAGGTTGGAGGTCCTGGAAATGAGGATCGATGGAAGTTCATACACATTATGGCTGCCTCCAGGGATGTTTGGACTCCACGTGCCCAGGGAAGGAGTCTTCTCTTCTCCGTGTGTCAGGTTGCTCCTTCTTTTTAAGGCTGTATAGTATTTCACTGTATGTATACACCGTATTTTGTTTATCCCTTCATCTATTCATGGACAAACGGGTTGCTTAATTCTTTCGGCTATTGAAAATAATGCTGCTTATTAGTATGGTATGGGCTTACAAACAACTGTTCATGTCTTTTCTTTCAATTCCTTTGGGTATATACCCACAAATATAATGGCTGGATCATATGATAAACTATGTTTAATTTTTTGAGGAAGCTTCATACAATTTTCCATAGAGGCTGCTCATTTTACATTCCCAACAGTGTACAAGGGTTCCAATTTCTTCACCTGCTCACCAGCACTTGTTATTTTGTTATTTTTAAAACAGTAGCCATTGTAATGGGTGTGATGTGGTATCCATGGACCCTCATTTTTCCCCTCATACAAGTGCTGGAAGAAACCACTTCTTACCCTAAGAATAGGCATCTCACTGTGGTTTTGATATGCATTTCCCTAATGATTATTGATGTTGCAAATCTTCTCATAAGCTTGTTGGCCATTGTATATCTTCTTTGGAGAAATATCTGCTCAAGTCCTCAGCCTAGTTTTTAATTGGGTTGGTGTGTCTATTTTCATCTCAGGAGTTGTCTATGTGTTCTGAATATTAATCCCTTATCAAATTTGTGATTTAAAACTATTTTTTTCCCATTCTATGTGTTGCATTCTTACTCTGTTGATACTGTTCTTCAATGCAGAGAAGTTTAGAATTTTCATGAGAACCAATTTGTCTATTTTTCCTTTTGTTGCCTATAGCTTTCATGTCACATTCAAGAAATCATTGTCAAACTTAATGTCGTGAAACCTTGGCCTATGTTTTTCTTCTAAGATTTTTATAGTTTTAGCCATTATGATTATGTTTTTAATTAATTTTTAGATTAATCTGAATACAGCAACTTTTGTGTTGAGCTTTGTTTTTTACTGCATTGCTTAACACAAATGTTATGAATCAAATGCTCTCTTATGTCCTGCATGCAGGAAGGAATCTGTGAAATTCTCAGCTAGTAATCCAAACCAATAGGTCCTATTAAATATAGCCAAAGTTTCAACAACAACCAAATAGCCAGCCTGTTTGAGGTCTTGAAGAACATCTAATGGACTCTCAGGTGTTCTTATAATGAAGAGTACAGCAATTCTAGGAGATTAGTCAAAACTTAAAAGAGGATTGATACAGAATCATTCTTGAAGCTCTAAGTGCCTTTAAATGACAAAAATGAGAATTTTAAGTAGATGCCTCACAGGAAAAAACCTATAAATCACAACTAGTTAAAATTCAGTACTATTGTGCCTTCTCATTTACAAGGTAACTAGTTGATAATTTAACAGATGGCATAAAATTTAATACTTAACATTATTTTTTTTAAAGAAGACAATATGATAATCAGGAAATACAGAAAACTCAATGTATTTTACAATAAGATAACTATTTAAACCTCTATTTATATACACAGGGTGTAGGTCATCTCTGGTGAACTTGCACGTTTTCATCAGTTTATTCTGAGTTCTTGAATTGTTTTAGATAAAAAGCTTTATATTGAACAAATTTTACTGTTGTATTCCTGTATAAGACTTAGTACATTGAGATATTTTAAAAATATTTTTTAGGTTTAATTGTTTATTTTGAGAGAGAGAGAGACACAGAGAGAGAGAGAGAGAGAGAGGGAGAGAGAAAGCAGGGGAGGGGCAGAGAGAGAGGGAGAGAGAGAATCCCTCAATTTTCTGTTCGATGGGGCTCGAACTCACAAACTGTGAGATCATGACCTGAGCTGAAACCAAGAGTCAGACGTTTAACTAAGCCAGCCACATGCCCCAAGATGTTTAAAATTATTTATTAATTTGTTCCTGATATGCAAAAGCAGTTGACAATAATTTTTCAACGTGTGATTTTATGGAATTAAAACTTCATACAGTACTCGTTTTGATGTTTAAAAAAAATTCACAGAAAAAATAGAAACTACACAGCCTGATGCATGGCACTGTTATTTCCAGTGTCCATTAAGTCTGTTATTACGAAGGCAACTCACATGATTTGTAAACAAAACCTTCAGGCTTCATGTTACTTACCAATGAATTGAGTGCAGCTAGAAAAGAAAACCCAGTATGCAAATTTACAGACTAATGCGCAAATTGACCAGTTCCTGTGAACCAAACTGCTTCAACCTTTCAAGATATTACTTGTAAATTTCCATATCATTGTGACCTGCCCCTTCTACCCAAGAGGATCCACAGGTCTTCGGCAAGACTCACACAATGTGGGGCCATGGGAAAGGTCAATCCTTCATCTTCAGTCCTATGAATTATTAATACTGGAGAGGTTACCTTAGGGAGTTTGTCAGTGTTTGGGAATGCGTCCACACAGTAGGTCTTCCTGGTATCAGGAAAAGTGACAGGCATTCCCCAGGTCATAGGAGAATGAAGACTAAGAGAAACACTCTTACACCAAGCAGCAAGATCCAAAGACGGTACTTTGCCTCTCTAATCTGGCCATCTAGAATCACATTTTCAGCACATTATCCCTGTCTCGTCCTAAGACCAAGCAAAGCAGCTTCTATATCTGCGTAGAGGTTCTTGTCTGATAGTTTCCCGTAATTTGCACCATCCCAGAAAAATCATATGAGAACACGAAGAGAGCGTTTTTAAGTTTCCTGTCCCAAGTGACAGCCCTGCATTAGTTTGAAGCCAGTTCTCTTTTCTGCTAAACGTAGAGGGGTACTGTGTTAGAGACAGTGTGCCCCAGACTCGTGTTTACTCTGAACCTCATTAAGGGTAATTATTGCTGAAAAGTCTGTTTTGATTGCTGTTTGCCGTGAACACTGTGAAACTTTTCTTGGGGTGCTGTGAGGCCTGTTTAGTTTGCTATGTATTAGACTAAGTTACTGTGTGTTAAAAGTTGTTAGGTATTAGATTTAGAATTACGTTCTAAACATTAGGAATGTGTTATGCCCAGAATTCGAGAACCCCAAAAACCACCAGGAAGCCGAGTCCGATGCAAGAACAAAGAGCCTTTATTCGAGCTAGCTCGAGCTCAATCTCATACCTGCACCAATGCAGCAGTGGGTTGAGAGAGAGCGCGCGTTCCAAAAAACACAATAGTTTTAAAGGGGTCTAGGGGCAGTGGGAGGGGTGATGGTGTGGCCCTAGCTGATTGGCTGAGGAAGGGTCAAGGGTCCTGTTCCATAAGTCAAGCTTCTGCGCAGGCGCTAGGGACTCAAGGTGGAAGGCATGGAACACAATGGAGTCAGTCCCAGTTTGCCCTTAAGCAAAATGGAATCAGTCCCGATTTGCCCTTACATTCCCCCCTTGTCATGTGGCTTATGGACCCAATCATGGGGCCGGCTGCTTTTCTATCTCGCCCTCTTCTGTTACTAGGGACTTGTATTGAGCACAGAGGACCATCAATTGGATGGCCCCCACGTGATCCCTGACAAACTGGACCAGCCTGTTGATGAAACAGGGCCCGAGGGTTAGTAACAGAAGTAGGATGACGAGGGGTCCGGCAAGGGACAAGACAAGCGTATAGAACTAGGGAGACTGATAGAATGTTTCCGGGGGGATGTAGGGATTCTCGACAGCACGGGCAGTGACAAGCAGAGCTAACAGAGTTACCAACATCAGGGGGGGTCGAATGTGCCGTAGCCTGAGCTTGAGTGGGTTGCGTTGGTCTTGATTGACGATCCATTGAGTGACAAAGTCCTTTCGGATTGTGGAGGGGTATGCTGACCGAATGTGGGTGTGATGGACTCAGGTTGCCATGCCGTCTACTTTGAGAGCAGTGGGGGTTGTCAGCACCACGATGTAGGGTCCCTTCCAGCGCGGCTCAAGGGTCTCTTGGCGCTGCCTCTTGACGTAGACCCAGTCTCCCGGCTGGTACTGATGAGGTGTCGGGGATGGGCCAGCCTCATAGATGGCACGGAGGCGTGGCCAAATGTCCTCGTGCGCCCTCTGCAGCCCTCTCAAGGAAAGAGACAGTTCTTGATTTTCAAATTCAGCAATAAGTTCGGCTCGGAGGTTGGGAATGATAGGGGGTGGCCTACCAAACATGATCTCATAGGGAGTGAAACCCAGGGTGTAAGGAGTGTTCCTAACCCGGTAAAGGGTGAACGGTAGGAGAGCCAGCCAGTCCCCGCCAGTCTACATGGTTAATTTAGTAAGGGTCTCTTTTAGGGTCCTATTTATTCTTTCTACAGGTCCTGAGCTCTGGGGCCTATAAGTACAATGTAATTTCCAGTTTGCCCTCATAGCTTTGGCTACCGCCTGTGTTACCAGCAAAACAAAAGTTGGTCCGTTGTCTGATCCTATCATGGCAGGAAAACCGTACCTGGGCAGGATGTCTTCTAGCAGCTTCTTGGCCACCGTCTGAGCCGTCTCATGTTTGGTTGGGTATGCTTCTACCCAACCGGAGAAGGTATCTGTAAACACTAAAAGATACTTATAACCATACTTTCCTGGTTTGACTTCGGTGAAGTCAACTTCCCATTGTGCTCCTGGTTTGGTGCTTCTGGGCCTGGCTCCTTTTTCCTTCAGTGTGGCTCTGGCATTTGTAAGTTGGCAGGTCTTGCAGGCAGATACAACCTGTTCTATCTTGGTGTCCTGTTGGTGAATTTTGAATCCAGCATGTCGGATTAAGTCTTTTAATTTCCAGGCCCCCAGGTGGGTAGACAGGTGAATGTGTTCCAATACTGAGACTCCAAGCTGGTCTGGTAGCATTAGCTCCTTGTCAGGTGTATACCACCATCCTTTTACCTCTTGGGCCGTGGGGAGTTTCCTGATCCTCTACAGCTCCTTCTGGGAGTATTTGGGCTGGTCTGGTAAGGCTGGGTCTCCTGGATCCGGTAGTTGTAGGACCATGGTGGGAACTAAAGTAAGGGCCACTGCCTTGGCTACCTGGTCAGCCTTTCGGTTGCCCCTTGCTACCGGGTCATCAGTTTTTTGGTGCCCTTGGCAGTGGATAATGGTCTACTTGGCAGGGAGCCATAAAGCAGCAAGCAGGTCGAGTATCTCCTGTTTGTTTTTTATAGTCCATCCTTCTGCCATCAGCAACCCCCTCTCCTGATAGATTGCCCCATGAACGTGAGCTGTGGCGAATGCATAGTGGCTATCTGTGTAGATATTGAGCAGTTTTTTAGCTCCCAGTGTTAGCGCCTTGGTGAGGGCAACGAGCTCTGCTCGCTGGGCTGACGTTCCAGAGGGTAAAGCCCCGCCCATATGGTGTCCTTTTCGGTGACCACCGCGCACCCACATACCTGTGTCCGTCCCGCACAAAGCTGCTGCCATCAGTGAACCAAGTGGCCTCGGCTTCGGGGAGGGGCCGATCAGTCAAGTCCGTCCGGAATCCATGTACTTGCTCCAGGATCTCCACACAAGTCATGTAGAGGGGCGTCTAGGTCAGGGTTGGGCAGCAGGGTGGCAGGATTGAGGGCCGCACTGGGGTGGAACCTCACCCGTGGAGGGTTGGTTAGGAGGCTCTGGAAATGAGTCATACGTGCATTGCTCATCCATCTATCAGGAGGCTGTTTCAGGACCCCTTCAATGGCATGCAGGGTCGTGATCAAGATCTCCTGTCCTAGGGTCAATTTGTCTGCATCTTTGGCTAGGAGTGCTGTCGCAGTGATAATTCTTAGGCATGGTGGCCAGCCAGTGGCCACTGGGTCCAACTTCTTGGACAAGTAAACCACCGGGCGGCTCCAGGGGCCTAAGGCTTGAGTTAAAACCCCTTTTGCTATTCCCTTGTGTTCGTCCACAAAGAGGTGGAAGGGCTTCATAATGTCTGGTAGGCCCAAGGCTGGGGCACCTAAGAGGGCCTTTTTAACTGATTAAAGGCAGCTTCTTCTTTTTCAGTCCATTTAAATGTTTTTCCCTCCTTGGTAGCTTCATATAAGGGCCTGGTGATCTCAGCAAAACCCGGAACCCAGAGGCAGCAGTAGCCGGCCGATCCTAGGAACTCCCTTACTTTCCTTTGAGAAAAAGGGAGTAGGGATCTTTAGGACAGTTTCTTTTCTGGCATCTGATAACCACCACTGTCCTCCAGGATGTATCCCAGGTAATTTACCCTTTCCCTGCATATCTGAGCCTTTTTTGCAGATGCCCAGTACCCTAAGGCCCCCAGGGTAGCCAGCAGGTCTCGGGGTCCTCGTTTGCAGTCCTTGGCTGTGTCTGCAGCAATCAGGATGTCATCTACGTACTGCAGGAGGGTGAGGCCAGGGTGCTCCCTTCTGTACTCACCCAGGTTTTCGTGTAGCATCTCGTCAAAGATGGTAGGCAAATTTTTGAATCCCTGAGGCAGTCATGTCCAGGTGATTTGTCTGCTGTAGCCCTCCTCCGGATCATGCCACTCAAAGGCGAACAGGGGTTGGCTTTGGGATGCCAGCGGCAGGCTGAAAAAGGAGTCTTTTAAATTAAGTACAGTATTCCAGACCCTGGAGGGCGCCAAGGAGCTCAAGAGGGTATACGGGTTGGGAATCGTTGGGTGTATGTCCACGACTCTCTTATTTACTTCCCGGAGGTCTTGTACCGGTCGGTAGTCATTCGTGTGGGGCTTTTTGACCGGCAGTAGGGGGCTGTTCCAGGCAGACTGGCAAGGGATTAGTACCTCTAGACCTCGTAGTCTCCAGATATGTGGCTGAATCCCCTTCCGGGCTTCCTGAGACATGGGGTACTGTGTGATTCTCACTGGACCTTCTCCTGGTTTGAGCTCCACTAGGACCGGTGCCCTGTGAGCAACTAGTCCTGTCCCCCCATCTCTGCCCAAGCCAAGGGGAATTCTTGTAGCCATCTGTCCATGTTATCCTCTCTTGGGATCACCTCCTGGTGGAGGTGTTATTCATCCTCTAGTCTCATGGTTAGGACCCGGATGGGATGGACTTTACCATCAGTGACCTGAGGCCCCCCTTGTCCGAAAGTTATCTGAGCTCCAATTTTGGTCAGTAAGTCCCGTCCTAACAGTGGATAGGGTCATTCTGGTATTACCATAAAGGAGAGGGATACCTGGCCCATCCCCAAATCTACCATTCTTCGGGTAGTCCATGAATACTGGCTCACACCAGTTGCCCCTTGCACCCAGGACTTCTTGCTGGCTAGTTTTCCTTGTGGGGTGCGGAGGACTGGATGCTGTGCTCCAGTGTCGACAAGGAAATCAACAGGGGTCACCTCCACTTTAAGAGTTACCCTGGGCTGGGAGAGAGGGTCTGAACCCCGACTCCCCTAATCACTCAGTTCACCTAGCTCTAAGACTTTTACTCGATTAGCCTTGCTTCTCTTCCCAGCAGCCTTTTATGGACATTCTCAGGCCCAATGCCCTATCTCCTTGCAGTATGCACACTGATCTTTCTGCAGCCTCTGCTTCCCCTCCCATTTAGAGTCTGGCGATAGACCCAGAGCCTCTCCTTACCTTCTGCCGTGTTAAAATCCCACTCGGGCCGAGTTAAGGGGAAAGAGGTATCTATCTGATCCTGGTTGGTGGTGGGATTCCCGTCTATGCCCGGAACTAGTCTTTGGGCCTCATTGAAGATTCTCTTTCTCCTCGGTCGTGAACAGGACCTGCAAAAGCTGCTGACAGTCGTCCCATGTGGGCTGATGGGTAAAGAGAACAGAATCTAATAAATCAATAAGCCCTGCCGGTTTTCTGAAAACTTAGGACTCTGAATTTTCCAATTGTAGAGGTCACTAGTAGCGAAAGGCCAATAGTGATAGGGCTGATTTCCCTCTGCGTCTGGGGGACCGGAGGCTCACAGAGGCAGAATAGTGGAGTTGGCGTTGGGGGCGGACTGCTCCCTCCGAGCCCTTTGTCTGGTAAAGGGCGGGCTTCCCACTGGAGCATTCCCGCTTCCCATTCTCGGAACAGCGCCCACCTCTACCGGAGGGGGAGGCTGGTGTTCCTCTGGCACCCTGGAGGGCAGATATGGAGGAGGAAAGATTAATTCTTCTTCAGTTCCCCCTTGTAGGACAGGGTAGTGGAGTGCTGAAGGCTGGGTAGGGTTTTTCTCGTCCTTTTTTCTCTCCGTCCCCTGCAAAGCAAAAATGGGTTTAATTTCCGGAAGGCACGGGGGCAGAAAGGGTTTAAGCCAAGAGGGTGGGTTCTCTACAAGGTTCTGCCAAGTAATAATGTAAGGGAGTTGACCAGGATGACCCATCTTAGGCCGGATGACAACATCTCTGACTCGGTGGATAGTAGGGAGGGAGAAGATTCCCTCTGGCGGCCATCCAACATTGAAAGTTGGCCATTTGCTAGAACAAAAACCTGCCATCGACCCTTCCAGACCTCTACACTGAGGTTGTTAGCTCGGTCCTTGACATCTTTAAAATGGTCAATCGTAATACTTAAAGGAGTAGTTGGAGTCTGTCCCATAATGTCCGTCCAGTAACTCCACAAAACGACACAGAAAAACACAAAAACAAACAGAGGGCCCCTAGAAACAATGCTGACGGTTTCCCTCTCAAGTAGCCCCTTTCAGGCCCTTGGTGGAAACCTCCCGACAGGGTGAGGGACATCTCCCTGCACTCCTGACCAGCGACCTTCCAGCGTGTCCGCCTAGGTCCTTTGCCGGTTCTTCAGAAAATGAGCTCACACAGAAGAGACAGACAACGAACAGACATTAACCATGGTCAGTCAGGCTCTTCGGGTCGGGAGTCCCTCGTGGGTTTTGGGGTATCCCAGGCGAGACCCCATATGTTATGCCCAGAATTCGGGAACCCCAAAAACCACCAGGGAGCCGAGTCCGATGCAAGAACAAAGAGCCTTTATTCGAGCTAGCTCGAGCTCAATCTCATACCTGCACCAACGCAGCGGTGGGTCGAGTGAGAGGGCGCGTTCCAAAAAACACAATAGTTTTAAAGGGGTCTAGGAGCAGTGAGAGGGGTGATAGTTGTGGCCGATTGGCTGAGGGGTCAGGGTCCTGTTCCATAGGTCAAACTTCTGCACAGGCGCTGAGGACTCAAGGTGGAGGACACAGAACACAATGGAGTCAGTCCCGAATTGCCCTTACAGAATGCACTAGACTCCTGGCCCATTTGCTGTGATTGCTGTGAACCCTGTTTGCTGTTTTAGAGAATTGCCATATTGTTAAAGTATAGTGCCGTTAGGGCCAAAACTACTCCATTTTGGTTTAAGTTCCATCTTAGAGTAGTTTCAGGCCCCGAATTCCAGGAAGACAAGTCACCCTGGACTCTGCCCCGGGTTCCAGGAAACAGAGTAGCCAAGAGGCCGGACCCAGATTAGCAGACCCTGTCACCACCCTGGGTGGGACTGGAACCAGATTAGTAGACCTCGTCACCACCCCGGGTGGGACTGGACCATGATTAGCAGACCTGCCTCCACCTTGAGTTCCAGGGAAACCACAAGAGGTCAGATTCCTAGAATAGCCCCTAGCAAAACTAATCAATGTTCAGCCCACGTGCACTGACCATTTGAATCTGGGTGGGACCCCCAAACTAAGCCAATCCATAGCTAGCCCGTGCCCGCCAAATGTGAAATAATCAGAAACTAGCCCGTGAGAATGCCAATCAATCAATTCAAAGGATCCCCATCCCTGCCCAAAAAGTGTACTCGAACCCTGATAAAACGCCTGTGTAAACCTGGCTCAGGTCTCTTGCTACTACACTGCTGCATCGGGAGGTGCAAGAGTCCAAGCTCGAGCTTTGAATAAAGACCCTTTGCGTTTGCATCAGTCTCGGCTCCCCAGTGATCTTCTTGGGATCCAGAATTTGGGCACAACAAACATATGACAATTATTCTGTGATCCCAGTCCTATGTAAAGTGCTCATCTGACCAAGATCATTTCCATGTGAGAAGAGTAATGTGTACTTGACCTTGGGTAAACAAGCACAGACATGCAGGGATTTCGTTGCCTTTACGGGTTCTAGTCATGAAACACTACTAGCATCTTTTGCCTAGGAGAGTGCGCCAGTCTGCTGTTTGTGATAGGTGTGAAATCTAGAGGCTTTCACGTTCATTACAAGTCAGTCTATAAGTTGGATCAGGTGGCAAAAATGCTAATTTTGAAGCCATTTTCTCAGGGAAGGTGGACAGGAGAAAAGGCCACATAGTTCACTAAAGGAGAGATTATTCTTCTGCACCTGAAGTGTAGGGAGGAAAGGTCCGGGAGGGAGTCCCTGCCCACACTCTGTCCTCCACAAGGTGCACCCCTGCTGCAGCCTTCTGCGGCCACCTCACTTTCTGGCACAGCAGACACCCCCCCACCCCATACACAGTCAGTTCTTTCTTCACTCTTGCTTTCCTTTCCTCAGCCTCTGCCCTGGGTTGGCTCTCCTGGTGGGAGGAAGGAGGACAGGGAATCCAGGGGGTGAGTAGAACCCTCGATAAGGCAGGAGTTGGTCACTGAGTTAAATAATTTTTAAATAGTTCACTTGGGATTTTGCCGGGGACCAGAAGACAATAGCCCTGATGGCAATGTCCAGGGTAAAGACCTAAGGTTCAAAGGCCATTTGCCCAGAGCCTGGACCCTGCTGGAAGACAAGGGTGTCTACAGGCCGGTGCTGGGCAGGGAAGCCATGGAGCTATGGTTTTCCAATCCAAGTTGCCCTGTTTGACCCCAGAGGATGGCTGGTTAGCCAGTGACGGGTAAGATCCCTCAGAGCGGGGACAACCTAAGACAGGCACAGTCGCTATGGGGCTAGCAGGAAAATCTGTGCAGGGCCTAAGAAATATCATTAACCTGGGTCTAAGAAGAACTCTCAAGAAAAGCCCCTGCTGTGGTAGCTGCAGGGTGAAGCAAAAGGGCTCCAGTGCCCCCTCCCCGAACTGGAATAAGTTCTGACCTGTTTATTTAGTGTTATAAGCCTTAGAGACGTATAGTGTTGGTTATTGTAGAAATAAAAAGAAAATCATTCAATAGTAATAACATAAAATATAATTCTTAATCTTTTCTCACTATACTCAAGAGTGCAACCCGACCCTCAGGAATGTGGTAATTGCTGCAGACTTTGGGTTAAGATACTATTAATGGTCAGTAGATAATAAATAATCTTAGGGAGTAACTTTAGAGAAAACTTGTTTTTCACATAGTCTTTCAACTGTAGTCAGAACCTTTGACTGATATCTGTATACTTTGTTCTTATTCTTTCAACCCATAATATTTACCAAAATGTATCCACTAGTTATGCTTTGACTACATGTGAGCAATTTTTTCCCTCATACACTGATTGTTTAAACATTCTATGTAATCTAAAAAACAAGTATCCATTGTAGTCCTAACAAGTATGAAGGTCATTTTAGTCAGTTTTTTTACTGGGAACCTTGAGAAGTTGGAATGATCTCATTCTGTCTATCTTTACAAAACGTATACTTGATGTGCTTAGAAAAATTATTAAAACCCTAAGAGAATAATAAACTTTGGGCAGTCCTGATACGAGACTGACTCCGTGTTGTTTGTCCTAGACCAGCCCTCATGCAGGGAACCCTGGACCTGCCGGAATTCCTGAAGCAGGAGCTGGCCTCCCTCAGGACGGTCTCTGGCAGGATTTCTTTGGGCCCATTGGTTGAGAATGTGTTTAGTTTCCTCCAATTTGTGAATTTTCCAGTTTTCCTTTTGGTTTTGATTTTTAACTGCATTCCGTTATGGCTGGAAAAGATAGTTGGTGTGATACCTCCTTTTCAATACTGTTGAATCTGAATTTGTGGTCTAATATATGGTGTATCCTGGACAACGTCCCATGTGTGCTGGAGAAGAACGCGTATTCTGTTATTTGTGGGTAGAGTGCTGTGTACATGTGTGTCAGATCTAGCTGGTTTCTGATGCTGTTCCAGCCCTGTGTTTCCTTACTTTTCTTCTGCTGGGTGCTCTATCCAGCTTTGCGAATGGGAGAGTGAATTCTCCAGCCACTTTGCAGGTCTGTCTATGTCTCCCTTCTATCAAGTTTTGCTTACATATTTAGTTGATCTGTTATTAAATGCTAGAAGTTTAGCATTGTTATATCTTCTTGCTCTATTAAAACTTTTATTAATATACAGTTTGTTTTTGTCTCTTCTAAATTTCTTTGATTTAAAGTCTATTTGGTCTGATATCAGTAGAAAATACTCCAGTTCTCTCTTCGTTGTTGTGTGCAGGGGATACCTTTTTCCTTCTTTTCACTGTCAAACTATTGTGGTTTTGGATACAGTGAGTCTTTTTTAGACAACGTAGAGTTAGATCATCTTTCTGGCACTGTCTTGCCAGCCTCTAGCTTTGACTGGAGTATTTAATTCATTTTCATTCAAAGTAATTGCTGATAAGGAGGGACATGTCTCTGTTATTTGTCTATTTTCTACATGCCTTATAATTATGTTGTCCCTCATATCCTGAGGTGTCATTTTAGTTTTGCTTTGTTTTTCAGTGAAATGGTTTCATTCCCTCTCATTTTCTTTTGCAATGTTTTGCATATAGACATTTTTTGTGTGTGTGTTTGCTGTGGGGATCACATTACACATTCTAAAAGTATAGCCCTCTACTGTGTATTTCTACAAGCTTATCTTCAATAACAGAAAAAAGTCTCATTTTATACAGCTCCATCCCATCCCCTTGCAGTAATTGATGTCAGAAAATTACATCTTTATACATTATCCCAAAACATAGACTAATAATTATTTTCATGTATTTGTCTGTTAAGTCAAGTCAAAAACAAAAAGTGGAGTTACAAGTCAAAGTTATGATAATAGTGGCTTTAAGCAAATAGGTGTTTTTTAAATGTCTCAGTCTTTTAACTCACGTAGAAAACAAACACTGGAGTTACAAACCAAAGTGACATTAATACTACATTCATACTTGCCTGTTTATTTACCTTCACTGTGATCTGTATTTCTTCACACAGCTCCAGTGACTGTCCAGTGTCCTTTCATCCTGAAGGATTCCCTTTAGCAGACCTTGCAAGGCAACTGTAGTGGAAATGAGCTCTCTCAGCCTTTATCTACCAGAGAATGTCTTTCTTTCTTCCTCACTTTGAAGACCCATTTTGCAGATATAGGGCTCTTGATTGAGTGTTTTTCTTTCAGCACATGGAATATGAGCCCACTGCCTTCCAGTCCCTAGTGTTTCTGAAGACAAATCAGTTAACTTTTAAAAGAATTCTTGTTTGCGGTGAGTCACTTTTCTCTTAGTGCTTTCAAGACTCTTTCTTTGTCTTTGGTTTTCAACAGTTATAATGTGTCTTGGTGTGAATGTCTTTGCGTTCATCCTAAATGGAATTTACCGTTCCACTTGGATGTTTATATTCATGTCTTTCACTAATTGGATCAAGTTTTCAGCCATTATTTCTTCAATAAATCCCTCTTACTTTATACTCTGTCTTCTGTCTGGGACACTCATTCTGGTGTCTCAGTGCTGCCTTAGGCTCTGTTCACTTGTCTTCAGTGTTTTTCATTTGGTTCCGTGGACTAGATAATTACAATTGTTCTATCATCAAGTTTAGTGATTCTTTGCTCTGCTTACCATAATTTCTCTTGAATATCTCAGTAAATTTTACATTTCAGTTATGGTACATATCAGCACTAGACTTTCCTTTCAGTTTCTTTTCATGTTTGTATCTCTTTGTTGATAGTTTATTTTATTCATAGCTCAATGTCTTGACTTTTTTTTATTCATTTGTTTAAGAGAGGGAGAGAGAGCAAATGTAAGCAAGTGGGGGTGGGGCATAGAGAGAGAGAGATAGAGGATCTGAAGTGGGCTTTATGCTAACAGCAGAGATCTCGATTTGAGGCTCAAAGCCACGAACTGTGAGTACATGACCTGAGCCAAAGTCATATGCTTAAGGCACTGAGCCCCCCAAGTGGTCCAATACCCTCACTCTTTTTCTCTCATCCCTTTTCCCAGCTATTGCTGGTCTCCACACAGGATCCTTTGGCATCTCTCTTCTTCCACCAACCACCAGACAGGAGCAGGAAAGGGCCCCAGGATAAAGAAAACACCTTGGAGCAGAAGCTCAATGCCTTCCTTCATCTCAAACCTGACCCATCCCCCCAGCAGAGTCCAGGGTGCTCCTGAAAGATACGTCTCTGTTGCATGTTGTTCTAGGTCAGGCAGTGTCACAAACACAGCTCCTTCTCTCCCAAGCTGTCAGCTCCCCACCAGCATAAGCACCCATGCACAGGTATCTGCTTGCTATCCCCTCTCTACCACAGGCACTGACTTGACCTGCAGCTCAGCCTCCTCCCTCCCTTAGCCCTGAGCCAGCAGCTCCTAACTGGAATGGACATCAGAAAACTCAGGGAACCAGCAGACCACGTCTAGAAACAGTGCGCTGCAGCAGTGTCTATACTTGACCTGACTCAGGAGCACTCCAGCCTCATACGGGCCTGGTCTTGCAGTCCAACAAACCCTTGGCCCATGCTTGCAGGCTGACCTTGGCCTTCCTTCCTCCTTCCTGGCCCCCATGCACCTGGAATCACAGTTTCTCCGTGAGTCCTGTTTGGCTGAGGCTGCCAGGGCCTTCCTTCTCCGAACCTAGAATGGACTGGATCAGGCAACACGGGCAGGGCTGTAGCAACGTTCTTCTAAATGAGGTGTAGGAGGTTATTGAGATTCCCTATGTGAGGCTGTCTGTCTACACCCTGCACCCTGATACTGCACTGACACCACCTCTTCCCTTCATCTCCCCCATGGAACCCTCCCAGACAGGGGCCCTCCTTGAATTCCTGTTCCATTTTATATGCCTGGGAAGCTCGCTGTTTGAGGGAATCCTTCTTATCAAGGTTAGTTAGCTGAAATCACTTGTTTGGACAACAACAGGTAAACATTTAAAGTAGGCCTTTGATAAAATAGTATATGACTTTCATACTCTTTCTCTGTCAAAAGTACCAGTGTTCTATGAGGCAACCGTTTCGACCCCAAGAAATTAGAACTGATGTTCCCCCTGGGAGGACCACCTCAAGAGACAGCAGGAACAACTGCAGACATGCAAGGCCCTTACTCTGGTTGCGACTTGGTCACAGCCCCTCAATGTGGGGCAGGGTGACTAATTATCCTAGGCTGCCCCAGGCTGAGGACCAATGTATAAACAGATTAGGTTCAAGAGTGAGGAAGCAGTCACCCTCAGTGATGGCCACACAGAGGTGGTAGAATCCACAAAGTCTCCAGGTGCTGCACTCCCCACCCTTTCCCTGCTTCATGCATCACCTTTGTCTTTGCACAAACAAAAAACCTGTTTCCCTATTTTCCCTTCCTCAAGCAGCCTGATTACAGGGAAATCACGTGGACCATCCCTTCCTCTAAATCTACAAGGTAATGGCCACCACGAGGAAGGGAGCTGGCTCAAAGAGGGCAAGGTGAGGCCACAGGGCACAGTCCTCCTGCTCTGCTCTAAATAGTGTTTTGGGTTGTGCCCTGAGGGTCTGGACAAGGCAAATCCGGGAGGCAGGATCAAACCAGTAGGCACAGATGCCCTGAGAATGACCTGTTCCTCTCTCCCCAAATGGTCAAAGGTAATCGCTCTACTCCTCTTTTGTATGATGCAAGGAAACTCCAGGAAGCATGGGGGTATGTGAGGGAACCAGGAAAGAGTACAGGTGGGAGTGAACCAGCAGAACTCGGGACACAGGTCCTGGAGGAGCAGAGTCAGGGGTTGCATAGTGGACAGAGGTGACACTTGTGCTTAAGATGCATCTATGTGCAGTAACTGGGTCCTCCCAGAGGAACATCATAGGCAGGGCTCTGGCGCCACACCCTGAACCCCTAAGTGAGGTCCTGTTGTTCTTTCTTTTGGATTCCTCATGATGGCCTAAGAGATTGGTGACATGGGTGCACGCTGGAAGGAAATAGGGTCATTGCCTATCCTCTGGATTCCTCCCCAGTGTTGAAGGCCTCCCCACCAGGTCATAGGCTCTTTTTTCCATGTGTTCCTCGGATCCCATGGTCTCTTGGGCCCTCTGCAGTAGGCATGTGATCTCCATGCATCAACCCTGGGTGAGCCCTGCTGAGTCTGAGAGCAGAGAGGGCTAGAGTCAAGTGCAGGGCAGGGAGACCCAGCCCTCACTACCCAATCCTCAACCCGAGCCAGGAGCAGCCATAATCCTCAAGGCCCCGGTGTCCCTGGCTGTGAGCAGGTCTAAGGGCGTGGATGCAGACGTGGCTCTGAAGCCACCTCAGCGCTCACACTTCCACTTCTGTTACAGAAGCTTGTCGTCCTCTCTGATCTGTGCAGTGAGAGACATGAGGGGTCCCATGTCCCAGGAAAGCCCTTTCCATCCCACCATCTGCTCAGATTCTCACCTGAGCTTCCCTCAGCTGCTGATGACTTCTTCTCGCACCAAAGGACACACATGATAATGGCAGTAATAAAAACAACAGAAGCAGCCACAGCACCCCTATGGTTGGTCATCCACTCTCGTGCACAAGGGACTTTACTGGAAAAGGGCCTCATATTAACCTGGGCTCCCCAGGACCATGGGCCTGCTGTCCTCTCCTTACCCTGGTTCCTGACTCAACCAGGGCCAGAGCTGCCTCCACGATCACCCCAGACTCTCCCAAGGGTACAGGGTGGGCACTGTGGTTCCAGTAGCTTCCATGTAGCAGTCAACCTCTGCTCCTCTCCCTGGAGAATCCTTATGGCCTCACACATCCAGTATGTCCTCTTTCCACCAGGAAGGACTCCCTGAACTGCTGGGCATCCTGGCTCATGGGTTCCTCATCCTGAAGCCAGTCAGGGAGATATTCCTGGGAGAGACACTGAAAGCCCAGCACATCACGGTGACCATGCCTTCCAAGGCCTGGCTGTAGATCACTTTCACTGTTGGGGACACTGGGGAAGAAAGCACAGAGCCAGCCATGCACATGGCAGAGCTCTGCTCCCCTCTAAGGGAGACAGAGAGGACAGCCTGCTTCCCCCGCCTTTCCAGTTCTGGCTGAAGCCCTCAATGACCCCAGGCCTTCTCCAAGTCTGTTCTGCACTCTACAACCCAATTCCTTTGGGCTGGCATGAGGATGCACCTGGGATCTAGACCTCTCTCTCCTGGATCCACGTGTAGATCCTGAGGAGGAGGCGTGAGGGGTAGGCTTCTGGACTGAGGGGACTATAAGGGAACTCTCTGTGACATGGAGGATGGGGCTTCCTCTCCTGCCTGACAACAACCTTCCTGGTTCAGTTTTCTGTCAGAGGGTCCACGGCTTCCCTGGACTAATGACACTGAGAGGGTGCACATCCACCCCCAGTTGCTTGCTCTCTCTATCTAGAGGCTGTAAGAGTACAGGTGGGTCACAGTAACAGGGGCCGACAGAACATATATGCATCCCATAGGGCAGGGAGGGTTTCCTTCTACAGGACTGTTGGGAGGACATCAATGGGTCTGGGGAGGGGAAGGAAGTCACTGCACGAGGGTTGAACATGTTCTGCCCCAGAAGTCCATCCAGGATTCCAGATATTTCTGCAGACTTCCGCAAAGCTCTCCCTGCACATAGGCTGAGGAATTTTGGTTTGAAAGCCATCTGCATCTTAATTTCCTTAGCCAAGGTCTGAGCCGAGGACCAGGGAACTGTCCATCCAGGGGTCTTTGGGTCATAGAAGAGGAAGAGCTCCCATCATAGCGGACATGCCCGTAGCCTCTGGTGCTGTTGTCCTCTCGCATCATCCAGCCCCAGAACTCCTGCAGGGAATGCAAGCCTCCCCCAGGCCATCCATCCTGTGTAACTCTGCCTTCCCAACACCAGTGACAGACTCCCTCCAGAGGGGCCCCTCCTTGCTCTCCTCCTCATCTTCCCTGTGTTCGGTGAGTGATGACCACCTGCAGCCTGAGGTCCACAAACTCTCAGTCCTCAACCCCTCCTCCCAGGCAAATCCAGTGGAAAGAGATAGCTCCCTGCTCTTGGCCCTGAACTTCCCTGGGGAAGGCCTCTTGTCACTCAGCCCCTACCCTGCTCTCACCTCCTTTCTGGGCCTGCAGGGCCACGGTGTCTGCCAGAGTCTTTCTGAGACTCTTCCCACTCTCTCTAAGTCCTTGGTCGCTGTGTCCCACCTCGTAGGCCCCAAGACTGTCCTGCCATGTCTATGTCACTGGTGGGGAATGAGATGGACCTGCCAGTGTCCCTGGGGTGAGGCAGTCAGAGGGGTCTCTAAGAGGCAGGGCAGTGAGCCCAAAGGTAGTCAATATTAGAAAAGAGGGGCAGTGGAAGAGAAAATAGACCTGATATGCCATAGTGAATACCTTGGGGAAGGATCTGCATAGTGGTGCTGGTTCTGGGAGGGGAGCATTTCATCCCTCCAAGGAGGGTTAGGGGGAGCCTTGCAGCACAGGACGGGCAGGCTAGGAGAAGGCCGGCTGTTGGAAAAGGGCAGTACTAACCACATGGCAGAAACAACCAGTTTGGAGACTGGATGTCAGGGTTGGGGCCCACTTGGTTCAAGGAACCAAAGGAGGGATGAGGGCCTAGGATCTGGGCAGCGGGACCTTGAGCAGTACTCTGGTCTGTGGGGGAAAGGGAAGGCAGGAGGCAGCAGGGGAGACTAGTGTTGAGGGGCTGGGAAGGGGGACTGGATGACCCTGAAAGGACTTGAATGAGAGGCAGAGGAGAGGCGGGAGCTTTGAAGAGAGCCAGGAGGAGGGTTTGCTGACTGCAGGGTCCCATGGGAGGAGCTCATGAGAGAGGAGAGCTTGGTGAGGGCCCTGCAGGTGGGTGTGGGGTTAGAGTTGGCAAGGACCATGGAGGAGGGGTGCAGAGGGACCACGGAGACAGGGAGTTCAGTCCGCAGGGAGAGTGTAGGCTACAAGAGGGTGAGGGGGTGAAAGTGAGGGGACAGGGCAGTGTGGGTGATGTCCTTTGATAGAGGAGGTCCAAAAGCAGGTGCCTGCACTGTAGGTGGAGGGAGGAGGAGGGGTCCAAGACAGGGGACAAGTCTGGAAAAGGAACTGTGCACCATGCCGCCGTGCTCCCCTTGGTGATGGCAGGAGGGCAATGAGAGGGAGACCCTCTGGGAAAAGGCCCCCTCAGAAAATTATCATACCACTGGAAATCTTAGCTTTAGCAGTCAGACACCAAAATTCAACTATTTGCCTTCCAAATAGACAAGGAAGCACTCAAACTTTCAATCTTTGTGGAAGACATAATACTCTGTATAGAAAACCCGAAGGATTCCATGAAAAAATTGGTAGAACTAACACATGAATTCAACAAAGTTGCAGATTGTAAAATCAATGGGCAGAAATCTTTTGCGTTTGTATAACCCATAGGAGGCATCAGTAAAAACAAAATACAACGAACAAACAAAAAAAAACACAAAAAAACACACACAAAAACCCAAAAAACCTCCCCAAAAACCAATAATGAATCAATCCTGTTTGGATTGCTAAAAACAATAACGCACCTAGGAATAAACCTAACTAAACAGGAAAAGTTCTGGACTCTGATAAATAGAGAACACTTATGAAAGAAGTTGAGGACACAACGAAATGGAAAAGTATTCCATGCTCTATTGCAAGAACAAACATTGTTAAAATGTCTATAGTACCCAAAACAAAGCAATCTATACATTTAATACAATCCCTACCAAAATACCAGCAGCATTTTTTACAGAGCTAGCGCAAACAATCCTAAAACTTGTATGGAACCACAAAAGACCCCAACTAGCCAAAACAACTCTGAAAAACAAAAAAGTGGAGACATCACAATTTTAGATTTCAAGCTACATTACAAAGATGTAGTCCTCAAGACAGCATGGTACTGGCACAAAAGCAGACACCTAGATTGAAGGAACAGAATAGAAAATCCAGAAATAGACCCACAACTATAAGGTCAACTAATTTTCGACAAAACAGGAATGAATATCCAATGGAAAAAAGACAGTCACTTTAACAAATGGTGTTGGGAACGCTGGACAGCCACATGCAGAAGAATGAAACTGCACCACTTACACCATACACAAAAGGAAATTCAAAATGGTTGAGAGACCTAAATGTGAGACAGGAAACCATCAAAATCCACAACAACGTCTTACTAGACACATTTCTGGAGGCAAGGGAAACAAAAGCAAACATGAACTACTGGGAGTTCATCAAGATGAAAACCTCCTGCACAGTGAAGAAGTCAACCAACAAAACTAAAGACCATCTACAGAATGGGAGAAGATAGTTGCAAATGACATATCTGATAAATGGTTAGTTTCTAAACTCTATAAAGAACTTAGCAAACTCCACAACCACAAAGCAATTAACCCAGTTAAGAAATGGGCAGAAGACATGAATAGACACTTTTCTAAAGAAGACATCCAGATGGCTAACAGACATGTGAAAATATGCTAACATCATGAGAAAGAAGGAAATCCTGCCATTTGCAGCAACCTGGATGGAACTGGAGGGTATTATGCTAAGTGAAATAAGTGAGTCAGAGAAAGACAGATATCGTATATTTTCACTGATATGTGAAATTTGAGAAACTTAACAGAAGACCATGGGGGAAGTGAAGGGGAAAATAATTACAAACACAGAGGGAGAGAAGCAAACCGGAAGAGACTCTTGAGTACAGATAATAAATTGAGGGTTGATGGGAGACAGGGGAGAGGGGAAAATGGGTGATGGACATTGAGGAGAGCACTTGTTGGGATGAGCAGTGGGTGTTTTATGTAAGTGATGAATCACTGACTTCTACTCCTAATACCAATATTGTACTGTATGTTAACTAACTAAAATTTAAATTAAAAAAAGTAGGTTCTTCATTAGCTGCAGTTCTAGGGTTTTCCTGAATATAGTCATATTGGTTTTCAAAGTCAGGTCTCTCAGGGGCTCATCTCTCCTGTGCAGGACCTAGGGTTTAGTGCTTGATGTGGGGCACAGACGCCTTGCTTCTCAGAGAAATTTTGTACTTTTGAGATCCCAGTGTATTATGAATTCTCATATCTGGGTGAGGACAGGTTTCCTTTTGGTTTTGTCTTTGTTTTTGTTTTCGAAGGAGTGTCTTTGCCTCTCTTACCTGTTTTCGTGCTGTCTTTTTATGGTTTGTTGTGCAGGCTCAGATCTTTTTCAGAGGAGATTATCCTGTATATAGTTGTAAATTTGTTGTGTCCATGGAAGGAGATGAGTTCAGGATCTTGGTAAGCTGGTACCTTGAACCAGACTCCCCAAACCATCTTGATTGCCTTTGCTTTGCAGGTAATGAGATTGGGAATTGGGGCTCCTACTACTTTGGCCTTCCTTTTTAAGAGTGGCTAATCTAAGTCCCTTGACTTTTCCTATGAATTTAGAATCAATGTGTCAATTCTTACAAAGGAGCTCTTTAGGTATCTGATAGGGATTGTGTTGAACCTGTAGATGAATTTGAGAAATGTTGCCACCTTGAAAACATTAAGTCTTCTGACCGTGAACATGTTTCCATTGACTTAGATGTCTTTAAATTTCTTTCAATAATGTCTTATAGTTTTCAGAGTATAAGTTTTGCACTTCTTTGTTAAATGTCTTCCTAATATTTAACTTATTTTGGTGTTATGGTAAATGAAGTTGTTTTCTTAATTTCATTCTTGGATTGCTTATTGAAAATATATGGAAATACAACTGATTTTTTATGTATTGATCTCATATCCTACAACATTGCTGAACTTGCTGATTTGTTCTAATAGTTGACGCTGTAGGATTTGCTATGTACAAGGTATGCCATGTGTGTGTGAACAGAAATAATTCTACTTCCTTTTTTCCCAATCAGGATGCACTTTATCTTACTTTCTTGCTCTAGAATCTCCAGCACAAAATTTAACGGAAGTGGTGAGAGTGGACATCCTTTTTGTGTACCTGAACTAAGGAGAAAACAACCAGTCTTTCACCATTAAGTAAGATGTTAGCTTAAGGGTTTTCATGAGTGGTTTTAATCTGATTGAGGGAATTCCCTTCTGTTACCAGTTTGTTAGGTTTTATCATGAAAGGTGTCAGATTTTGTCAAATGCTTCTTGCCCGTCTGTTGAGATAAGCATGTGGCTTTTGTTTTTTATTATAGTAATGTGGTATATTACATTGTTGATATGGATGTCAAACCAATATTGGATTCCTGGAATAAACTTCACTTGGTCATGCTGTATAGCTTTTTTTTTATATGTTGCTGGATTTGATTTGCTATGATTTGTTGAGTTTTTATATGTCTATATTCATAAGAGATATTAGTCTAAGTTTTCTTTTCCTGTGATTATCTGTCTGATTTTGGTCTCAATAACACTAGCCTCATAGAGGGAGTTGGGTTTCCTCCTCTCCTTTATGGAAGGTGTTGTAAAGAACTGTTATTATTTCTTTAAGCATTTGCTATAATCACAAGTGAAACATTTGGAATCTGTTTTTTTTTTTTTTGTGGGGTAGATTTTGACCATTGATTCAATCTTCTACCTCATTATAGGTGTATTCAGATTGTCTATTTCTTCTGAGATAGCTATTGTAGTTTGTGTTTTTCTATGAATTTGCCTATTTTATTTAATAAGTTAATTTTTTGGCATATTGTTCATCATAATCTCCTATAATTCTCTTTATTTCTATATGGTCAGTCATAAAATTCCCTCTTTCATTGCTGATCCTAGCTGAGCTTTCTCTCTGTCTCTTTTTATTTTACATATTTTTTATTTTTTTAATTCTTTCTCTGTCTCTTTTTTGTGAGTGTAAATGAAAATTTGTCAGTTTTGTTGCTATTTCAAAAGATCACATTTGATATAGTAGTTTTATGTATTGTTATTTTATTCTTTCTTCTGTATTTCATTAATACCCATTCTAAAATTTACTTTTTCCTTCCTTTTGCTTGATTCTGGTTTAGTTTGCTCCGCTTTTCTCTTTGACTTAATGTGGAAGTTTAGGTAATTGATATTAGAAGTTTCTTGTTTTAAAAAATGTTTATTTATTTTGAAGGGGGAGTAGAAAGAGAAGGAGAGAGAGAATCCCAAGTAGGCCTTATGCTCAGTGTGGAGCCCAACACGGGTCTTGGTCCCATGACCATGAGATCATGACCCGTACTGAAATCAAGAGTGGGACACTCAACTGACCGAGCCAACCAGGCACCCCACTCTGTCTTCATTTTTATTAATCTTAGTCTGTTATTTCCATGGCGATACCTCTTTTACCCTTTGATATGAGGAAGTGTGTTGTTTAATTCTGCATATTGTGAGTTTCCCAAATTTCTTGCAGTTATAGATTGTTTTCTAGTATCAGGCCATTGTGATAAAAGAACATATTTGCATTATTTATATATTTTTAAATTTGGTGAGTTTTGTTTTATGGCCTAGCATATGGTTATCCTCAAGAAATCTCCACATGCACTTGAAAAGAATGTGAATTCTCTTGATGGCTGGAATGTTCAATAAATGTCAGATTTCTACTGTTGGTTTATAGGATGGTTCAAGTCTTCTTTATGTTTATTGATCTCTGCATAGATGTTGTATCCTTTATTGAAAGTGATATATTACAGTTTCTGACTATTACTGTCATATTGTCTGTTCTTCAGTTTCTGTCTGTTTTGTTTTCATGTATTTGACGCTGAGTTATTAGGTGATTATATATTCAGAATTGTTCATCCTTCTGATAATTTTTATCATTATAAAATGTTGCTGTTCATCTTTACTAGCATTGTTTAAAATGTTTATTTTTGAGAGAGAGAGAGAGAGAAAGTGTGGGCAGGAGAGGGGCAGAGAGAGTGGGATAGAAGAATCAAAAAAGGCTCCTATGCTGACAGCAGAGATCCCATTGCAGGGCTCAAACTCACAAACCGTGAGATCAATATCTGAACTGAAATGGATGCTTAACTGCCTGAGTCACCCAGGCGCCCCTTTACTAGTATTAGGTATGTATGTATGTATGTATGTATGTATGTATGTATGGTTTATTTTTTTTAATTTATTTTTTTATTTTTAGAGGTACAGAGACAGTTGGAGTGGGATGGGGTAGACAGAGAGGGAGAGAGAGAGAGAATCCCAAGCAGGCTCCACGCTGCCAGTTGCAGAGCCTGACATGGGTTTCAAACCCACGGTGAGTTCATGACCTGAACTGAAACCGAAACCAAGATCTGGACATTTAACCAGTGGAGCCACCCAGGTGCCCCCTTTACTAGCATTTTAAAAGTCTTTTGTGGGGGCACCTGGGTGGCTCAGTCGGTTGGGCGGCCGATTTCGGCTCAGGTCATTATCTCGCGGTCTGTGAGTTCGGGCCCCGCATGGGGCTCTGAGAGGACAGCCCGGAGCCTGAAACCTGCTTCAGATTCTGTGTCTCCCTCTCTCTCTGCCCTTCTCCTGTTCATGCTCTGTTTCTATGTCTCAAAAAAAAAAAAAGTCTCTTGTGTCTAGCAAATGAATGTGGGGTCCACTCCAGATTTTTTATGGTTATTTGCCTGAGATAACCTTTTCCATTTCTGTAATTTTAAACTCTTTGTAAGTGAATCTCAAGTGTGTCCACTCTAGGCAGCATTGTTGGATCTTGTTTAATTTCAGTCCAACCATCTACACTCTGGCTTATTGAAGCCATTTACATGTAATGTTAATATTAACACAGGTGGGTTTAAGATGCCATTTTATTTTTTGTTTTTTGTTTTCTATGTTTCCACTCATTCCTCTCTTACTGATAACCATTTATTAAGTATTTCGTATTGTTAATTATATAATAATTTATCTCTTTATTTTGTAGTTACTTTCTTTTTTTTTTAGAAACATAGCCAATAATATTTATTAATAACGATCAACTTTATAAATATATTCTGTGAAGATGTGTGATGTAGGTTTTATGTGCGTGTGTGTGTATGTGTGTGTGTGCACACACATAGGTGCTTTCTAAGTACAGAACTAACATTTCATTTAGAGTACACCGTCATTCCCTTGGTGATTCTCTTCTAATTCTTTTTTTTTTAATTTATAATAGTTTATTTTCAAATTGGTTTACATATAACACCCAGTGTTCATCCCAACATGTGCCCTCTTTAATGCCCATCACCCCCTCTCCCCCCTCCCTCATCCCCCTCACCCTCAGTTTGTTCTTAGTCTTTTTTTGGTTTTGTTTTGTTTTTTGTTTGATTGTTTTTATTATAATAGTTTATTTTCAAATTGGTTTACATATAACACCGAGTGTTCATCCCAACACGTGCCCTCTTTAATATCCGTCACCCCCTCTCCCCCCTCCCTCACCTCCCTCACCTCCCTCACCCTCAGATTGTTCTTAGTCTTTGAGAGTCTCTTATGTTTTATCTCCCTCCCTCTCTGTGTCTTTTTTTTCTTTCCCCTCTTCCCCTCCCCCTGGTTTTTGCTTAGTCTCACAAAGTCCACCTATTCGTGGAAACATATGATATCTGTCTTTTTCTGACTGACTTATTTCACTTAACATAATACCCTCCAGTTCCATCCATGTTGCTACACATGGCCAGATTTCATTTTTTCTCATTGTCATGTAGTAGTCCATTGTATATATGTACCACTGTAGTTACTTTCTTAAGGATTTTTTGCTTTTGCCACTTTTTTCTACATTTTCGGTTTTGTGATTTTTTCCTTTATGTCATATAAATAATATTTATTCAAATAACATATATTTATATACTTATATCATATCCTGGTCATGTTATATTTTATGCCATATGAGTGCAATATTGAAGATTTATGACCTTCTTTTTACTACCTATTCTTTCTAAAGTTACTCAATCACAGTCTTTCCCCCATGTATACTTTACATTTCAAGCTACGAGTTGCTCTTTTTCTCTGTGAAATTCTTTGTGTAAATTTTTTGACACATACGTTAAATGGAAATTTCTCTAGAGAAATTTGTTTCTTTCTTATAATAAACTAATGACTTGAAGGTATTTTGTCTCAAAATAGCAAAGCAAATTTGGACTATAAATCACAGAAGAGTTAGTCTGTCATTGCAAATTCTTTGAAATAGCTGTTTGCTCACTTTGTGCTAGGTCAAAGCAAATCTCCTCAGAGTAATATCTTCTTGTACTTGAAGATAGAGATGATTTGATTTGTGTCACCAAATTTTTGAGGCTATGAGTCTATGAATCTTAGGTTCCCATATTTTCAGGCTGGAAGATGTTTCTCATGCTCCTCAGATGAATAAGCTCAGGACATTACTTCCTGTCTATTAAGCTCACGAGCCTGAGAAGGCAAGCTAAGATTTTCTAGATTTCAAATACACCTAAAATATGAAGACAACCATCATCCCTGGCTTATTGCCCATTAATATATTTTGGCCTAAATGATTATTCTTTTGGCTATATATATATACACACATATATATATATATATATATATGTGTGTGTGTGTGTATATATATATATATATATATAGTCATTTTTAGTTGTTTTTATAGGAAAATGCAACCTTAAAACTTAGTCTACTGTGTTAGTGGAAAAGGATCTCCATTAACAATTTTTCATTTCTGCTCTTTATCCAGCACCAGGGTAGGTGGTAGAGTACAAGTCCACCTAAACCAATGGTGATCCATTGGTCCATGTCTTCTGTGAGCCAGCACCGGTCTGTGAATGTGCATCCCCCCACAAACAGATACAGACAGAAACCGAAAGTGACACCTTATCCTGTCTCAGACTGGTAATCAAGACAAAAATGAGCCTGTGTATCAAGTCATTGGATCTGCTAAAAACAATTTAATTATTAGCTGTTCGTGGACCAGAGGTGGAGGAGCACAGTGTCTAACCTGGAATGATTTTTTACACTTTTGTGTGGGTCACATAAAACCTAGTAACATTTTGGATACTCTCCCCAGAAATATGGGCATGTACAAAGAAACAAAAAGTGTCAGTGTATATGTAAGGATCATCTGAAGTGTTACAAATCTGGGTTATTTTTCCTTGGAAGGAACAAAGGCTGGAGAAGACATTTTAAACAACCACTTCATTACCCGACAATGCTGCTCCGCTTATTTGTGAGTAGAACTGGAGTAGACAGAAGCTGGATCCCGTAACAACTATCAAGGTAAAAAGTTGAAAGATGCCATTTTTTATTCACTCCTTCATCCAATCTGACCTGATTGCCTACAATGCAGCATATCAAGTTCTAGTCTCAAATCATTGCTCTAAATGTTGCAATTTGTCATTCTTTTCCATTCCTGGCCCCCAATTTCCATGCCCAGAACTTGTACCCTCTTCCACATGAAAGATTTCCACATTTAAAAATCTGATGGAGGGCAGAGACCATGGAGAGGAGAGCCCACTTTGCCAAACAGTCCTGCATTGGACACGGCATGAAACTTCACAGTCATGTGACCACTGCCAGGTTCTGCCTCAGGATATGTGACAGACAGGCTGGGACAGCACTACATGGGATTTGGCACAGGTGTTTGAGTGACAGTGGTGTCATGCAGATGCAAGGGGCAACGACAACAGCAGTCCTAGCCTCAGGGTCCACTGTCCTACAGCGGGGACTCTGGTGTGAACAGTGCCATCTATACCCAGCAGCAGGGCCCTGGTTATATTTGAACCTCCACCTAGGGACCATTGTGGATTCTGTTCCTCTCTGTGTAGACTCAAGCCTGTTTTGTGATTTTCTTTGAAACAGAACAAGGCCCCACATTCTCTCTCTCATCTCAAGTCTCTGTAACTGTACCTATGTATCACAAAGAGTCAGACATCGATATTGGGAATAGCTTCAGAGAGCATGATGTCAGACATTTTTTTTCCAGCTTCACTGAGATGTTACTGACATACACCATTGTGTAAGTTTAAGGGTACAACCTCTTGATTTGATACATTTATAAACTGCCAAATGATTACAACCCTAGCATTAGCTAAGATCTGCATCGTGTCACATAGTTACCATTCCCTCTTGTGTGGTGCAAAGATTTAATATCTACACTCCTGTTATCTCAGAGGTTTTATGTTGAGGTGATAACCACTTCCTCAATCTGCCTCCTGGCTGTGCCCCATGGGAGAGAAAATATGTATTTCCCAGCTGATCTTGCATTTTGCTTTCTACAAAACAACAACAACAACAACTACTACTACTACTACTACTACTACTACTACATTTAAATATGGATGTAAGACCTCTTCCCACAATGAGGGGTCTCATCAGTGACTTGACTGCTTCTCTGTCTGGTGGAACCCCAGGATTGCTTGTGGGTTTGTTACAAAATACTCAGGCCACTCCCCACCTGCCATGTTCAAGTGCTAGGCGTGGACCCAGAATCACTTACTTCATAAACCCTACAGGATAGGCTGAGGCACAGCTATGGTGGATCCTGCTTTGTGTGCTTGCTACTCAGTGTATGATCTGAGACCAGCAGCAGCACCAACCTTGTTATAAACCCAGAATCTCACTCTCTACTCCAGACTGTCTAGATCTTGCTAAGTCCAGGAAATTCCTGTGCACACTGAAGGCTGGGTCTCCCTGGTGTGTGTGTCTTCTAGGTGCAGAACCAGAACTGTGCAGTATGCTCTGGGTGTGCTCTGATCAGCTTCCTTAGTGCTGAGGAGTCCAGGGTTTGGTCCTGTTTCTTTCTCTTCTATGGCGAATGACTTCTTGGTGACTTCATCTATACTGAAGGCTCTAAACATCATTTATATGGTGTCACCTTCCATATCTATTTTTTCCAACCTAGATATTTCTCCCACCTGGTACTCTATATCCAGCAGCCAACCTCACTTGCATTTCTAATAATCTCAAATTTGATATTCCTAAATTGGGTGCCTGTGATGCTGCTTCCCCAAATGTCCTACTTCCTGATTCTTCCCCATTTGCATGGAAGGCACTCCTCATTTCTATGTGTAGTCTTAAGTATTGGATGCCGTTCTTGATTGCTTTTCTCACAACCCAGATTTAATACATTAGGAAATGCTGCAAAGTCCATCTTTAAATGTATCCAGAACAAACAGGCACGCGCGGGCGTACACGCGCGCACACACACACACACACACACACACACACACACACTGACCAGACACACACTAACCAGAGCAGAGTCTCTTTCTATTATTTTCTCTTTCTCAAACCCCAACATGAATCTGACACCCCCTCCTGGAACACTGCACTAGTTTCTTACAGTTTCACTGCTGGTACTTTCCCTTCACCTCTCAATTCTGCACAGGCGCAAACTGATGCTGCTAAAGAGAGGTAGTACCAGGTGGGTCATCTGTTCTAAACCATCTGGTGACTCCACATCTCACTCCGAGAAAACTCAAAACCCTTCTAATCCTGAGGCCTCGACATCTGACCTCATTCACATGCTCTCTGCTCCAGCCACAGTGGCCTCTCACCCTTCCTGGAACACAGGACACGCTCCTGCCCGAGTGCACGTGCACTGGAGGTTCCCCTGCCTGGACAGAACTCCCTGAGTCATTCTTTTCATCAATTTCTCATGTCCTTCACGTCTCTTGAGGGCTCCTTCCTAGTGGCGCTCCCTCTGATTGTAAAGTAGCCACTTTCCCGGGTCCCCGCACAGGTAACTCTCTGGGACACCTTCTTCAAAGCACCTACCAAACTCCAATTTAGACACTTCCCTTATTTACCATGTGTGTACAATATACACTTGACTGAATTATACTAGCTTAAACTGTGCATGTCCTCTGATATGTGGACTTTTTTTACAGTAAGTACTGTCAATGTAGTTTCTCTTATGTTTTCTTACTATTTTCCCTGCTTCATTTATTGTAAGAATACATGTATATATAATGTAACATTCAAAATATGAGTTAAATGACTGTTCATGTTTTCAGCAGGGCTTCCACCCATTATTAGGAGTACGTAAGTTTCAGGGGAGTCAAAAGTTATTCTCGGACTTCTGACGGCACAATGGGGTCATTGCCCTCAATTCCCACATTGTTCCAGGGTCAAGTGGAGTCTGCCCCTCACCACTAGAACACATTCTCCACAAGACCAGCACCTTAGCCTCTTCTTAGAGTCTCTGAGGTGTCCTAGATGAAAACACAGCCGGTCCTGTACGTGGCACACATTATTAGTGGAATGAGTGATCAGTGGAGAGGACCTCTCTTTTCCGGATGAGCCTCAGGCACAGCTGGTCCCTGGCTCCTCCCCCACAACGTGCCCTCACCTCACCACCAGTGCTGCCTCTACTTTTCTCCAGGGCTGCTCCCCCCTCCCTCTCTCAGCTCAGCTCCCCCTTCCCACAGTGTTTCCCTGACAGCACAGCACACAGTTACAGTCCTGTCGTCAGAAGCACTGTACTTCGGCTCTATGGGGCCCTTTCTCCAACCAAATAAAAATCTACCTGAGATCCTGCTTTATAAATCCATGAACTTGGATGGAAGCCAGCACCAGCATCACTAGAACTAAGGGCAGGGAGAGGGGGCAGAGGGGCCGTGAAGTAGACTAACTGAAGTTTAATAAGGATGAGAAACTCTCAGATTTGTCCTCTGTCTACCTCCTATATCTAAAGAACAATCCAAAATACAGCTCTAGAGGGAGAGGAAGGGATGGATGACTCTGAAAATTCATGTCTCTAAACCACAGACACTCCTGTGTGCAGGGGAACACCTAGGCCTGTAGGAATGACAGCCCAAAGGACTCCTGCTGCAGTAACCGCCTGGGTCACTTAGGGAGAATGAGACAGGAACTCGGGCACAAGAGCCAGAACAGGCCTGATGCTCCACAGAAACAAAGAAAAAAAACCCCAAAAGATGAGGCTGAGGGCACAACCCAGGATCGAGCCTGAGCTGAGCCAGTCACAGGAATCTCTTGCTCCACAAGGTCCTGGTGACAGATGACATCCAAGTCCCTGTGGTCACAGGTCCTGGTGAGACAAGGTTCCACAGAAGGGGCAAGGACAAGGAGCAGAGACATGACCCAGCTGAGGAGTGAGCACATCACACCAATGATGCACTGACCTCTGACTGGGCACAGGCCCCATCCACGCTCGGCTCCTCACAGCCTTCTCCTGTCCCCTCCTGCAACAGACTCAACACAGCAAACATGCAGATTCTGGAAGGTTCTCAGTGCTTTCATTTATTTTCTGTCACAACTTTACAATTCTTCTAGTACCTCATCAAACCCACACACCAGGAATTACAACACGATTTCTTATCTGGATTCTCATTTTCAATAGGGAAGTAAAGCATCTGCCCAACATGAAATAAAGACAGGGATGGAGACGGTCCAGCCGGGCCTCTGCTGGAACAGGAAAGCAGATCAGAAGGGAACAGGAATCAGTATGGGGAGGGGTCATGGTGAGCAGGGTGGGCCAGTGTCCTTGTCCTCACAATGTGCTAATAGGAACACGGACACATTCTGATACCATCTGCAGAAAGAGAAGTCGGGGCTCTTGATGTCACCATGTGAGAGTGTGAAAAATCCTGCATCACTCAGTCCCCGAGGGGCGGCTGGTCTCACACTGTGAAAAATATTAATCATGATCACACATAGGTCAGTCACATAAGTGCCACATCCTCAACAGCCCCCCGATGTCAAAGTGTCCCTAGTGCCCCCACTCCTCCCCACTTCAGGCGTCTGGAGTCTTACCTTTAGGAGCCATTAGAGACGAATCAGAGCCCTTGGTGCTGTCATCGCCTGGGGTAGAACAAAGAGGACATGATCAGAGCCACAGGAGATGAGACTAAAGGAGGAGCTATTGGGGATATGCCCCCCGTGGGGTCCTGTCTACACTATTCCAGGGTGTCAAGGATCACCCCCTCCTCACTTACGTGCAGCGTGAGAGTAGCTCGGTCCTTTTCCTCCTGTGGGAAGAAAATATCATGTTGGAGACCTGGGACCACTGGGCCATGTATCCTAGAGCAACTTCCTAGTCCTGGTCCCCAGTGAAGTTTCCAGAATTCTGACTCAACACCCAGGACAGGATCAGGAAACATGAAGAAAGAGGTGAGGGGTCACTGTCCACCTGGCTTGCTGGAGGTATGACCTAAGCAGGGACCTTCCTCTCTGTCCTGTCACTGCTGGGAATCAGGTCCCCAAACCAGAATTACCAAGTGAAAATCTGTCCTTCACTTTCACAAGCACTTTGCTACAGAGTGAATGTTAGTAATGGCTCCAGAGAAGGCAGGTGCATGTGTGTGGATGGTCCTTCCCAGGAACAAGGCAGGACAATGTGCTCCTTAGGACCTCCCCACCCCCAGCTGGATGAGAGAACTCAGATCCCCCCACTCTCTTCCCTACCTGAGCGCTTCATCCACCAGATCACAGCTCCAACCACCACAATGACAAGGACAGCCACACCAGCCACACCAGCAACGATGCCCAGGTTGGGGATGGAAGACTGAGGAGGCGGGTCTGGAAAGGGAAGGAAGGTGAGGAGTTCAGACCTCCAGCTTCAGTCCTGACTCTGTGAAATTCTCCAGCAGGGCCCTGCTTTCCCCAACATGAGGCTCTGCCCCAAACCCTCCTTACCCCATCTCAAGGTGATGGGCTCGGGCAGCCCCTCGTGCTGCACGTGGCACGTGTATCTCTGCTCCTCTCCAGAAGGCACCACCACAGCCGCCCACTTCTGGAAGGTCCCATCTCCCGCAGGCCTGGTGTCCACAAGCTCTGTGTCCTGGGTGTGGTCCTGCCCATCACGCTGCCAGGTCAGGGTGATCTCCGCAGGGTAGAAGCCCAGGGCCCAGCACCTCAGGGTCACCTCAGGCTCAGAGATGGGGTGGCGGGTCACGTGTGTATTGGGAGGTTCTGAGGAAGAAGAATCAGAAAATCCACACTGTGGTTTACCTTTATGGGCCACTGAAACTGCACCCATGTGACCATCCTGAGGCGACAGGACAACTGGTTTGGATGGAAGAAGCACAAAATCCAAACCAATCTAGCCTTTGGGATCTCCTGATCCTTGTTAAGTTCTGGAATCATGGAGAGAGCCCGGGTAGGAGGCTGCAGGTCTAAGGTGGGGAACACACTGTGGTCCTGACTGTGGTGGAGGGTGATAATTAGAAAACCCGTAGTCAGATCTCCAAAGATGTTCTCAGGGAGAACAAGGCCTTGAGAGGGAAGGTCATGGTTCACGAGGTGACTGCCAGGGTCAGAGGGAACTGCTGATGGGTTATTTCAGGGATGGTCTCAACCTGCATCCCAGGGGGAGACTGGACTCCTCAGTGTCCTTTAGAGAAAAGCGCCCTCCAGGTAAGGCAGTCTCTAGCAGGAATGTGAACACAGAGACAGTCTCCCTCTTCCCACTCGGGAAGGGGCGCTGTTCTGACACCGAGTCCATTTCCCTTCCTGGTGGGCAGCCAGCCCCAGTGGAGGGGAGATCGGGGAGGCCCGCGGCCCCTGTACCTGCGCGCAGCAGCGTCTCTTTCCCGTTTTCCAGGTGCTTACGGAGCCACTCCACGCACGTGCCCTCCAGGTAGTTCCTCCTGAGCTCCGCCACACCGGCCACCTCCCACTTGCGGCGGGAGATCTGAGCCGCCGTGTCCGCCGCGGTCCAGGAGCGCAGGTCCTCGTTCAGGGCGATGTAATCCGCGCCGTCGTAGGAGAACTGATAGTACCCGCGGAGGAGGCGGCCGTCCGGCCCCACGTCACAGCCGCACATCACCTGGATGGTGTGCGACCCTGGCCCCGCCCCGTCCCCAGAGCAGCAGTGATTAAGGTGAAACCGAAAGTGAAACCGCCTAAAAGCTCCCGCGGGCTCCTCCCGGGTGTGGGGGAGGGGGTCCTGCGGCCTCGCGGCTGCCTCAGACCCCGAGACTCGAGGCGATCCCGGCCGGTCCGTGGGGATGGGGGTCGTGACCTGGACCCGGGCCCGCGTCGCTCACCGGACTCGCTCTGGTTGTAGTAGCCGCGCAGGATGTTCAGGTTCACTTGGGACCACTCTGCGTTCTCCTTGGCGATCCGCGTGTTCCGGTCCCAATACTCCGGCTCCACCTGCTCCATCCACGGCGCCCGCGGCTCGGCCCTCTGACTCGGGACGTCGCTGTCGAACCGCACGAACTGCGTGTCGTCCACGTAGCCCACGGAGATGAAGCGGGGCTCCCCGAGGCTGGGCCGGGACACCGCGGTGTGGAAATACCTCATGGAGTGGGAGCCTGCGGGCGCGGAGGGGCTGAAACCCCGCCCGACCCTCCTCCCGGCGCGGGGCCCGGGTCCCAGGGGAGGCTGTCGGGAGGGCAGGGGGAGGGGACCCGAGTGGGGGAGAGCAGGGCGGAGTAGGAGAGGGACGGGGAGGACAGGCCGGCGCGGGGGCGGGTGAGGGTCTGGGGAGGGGCGGCGGACAGTCACCTTCCCTGGGGGTCCCGAGTCCCCGCCCTGCGGTCCCCGCGCTCCTGCCCCGCAGAGTCCCGTTCCTCCCGACCTCGCACTCACCTGCCCAAGTCTGGGTCACGGCCAGGGCCCCCGACAGCAGCAGGAGGAGGGTTCGGGTCATCACGACTTGCAACTTCAGGGTCTGGGGAGAAATGTGAGTCGCAAGGGAAGGGGACGGAGACTTTATACCCCGGAACCGCGGTGCGGCTGATTGGCTGCTCCGGAAACCCGACACTAATAGGAGTGTGAACCCGGGCCGCGTCATTGGTATCCAGGCAAAAGGACCTGACACAGGTTGTGACAGGGAGAAGTGAAACCAGAGAGATGGGGACTCCCCAATGCTGGGCTTCCCCGCCCCTAACACCGCCCTGGAGCCTGAGACCCTGAAAGGCAGGCCTAGGGACCTGGGACTTTGCCCCATGCCTCCTTACTGCTCAGAGCGCTCTTTGTCACACTGTCTCTCTGAGTCGTAGCCCAGAAACTGTGTGAGTCATTGATTCTCCAGCAGTTTGTTCTCAGGATGTCTATACGGTCTTACCAATTAGTGAGGATCCCAGGGATAATTGTGCATCCGTGGGTTATATCTATCCATATTTATCATAGTAGGAATAAAACAGGATTAAATATTTATTCATTCATTTTCAATCACATAAAAACAGAAATATTGTGTTTTTTTTTATGAAAAAGATTTTCACAAATAAACAAGGCAGTTAGAAGAGTGGATTTTGGGGCGCCTGGGTGGCCTAGTCGGTGAGCGGGGGACTTCGACTCAGGTCATGATCTCACGGTCTGTGGATTCGAGCCTCACGTCAGGCTCTGTGCTGACGGCTCAGAGCCTGGAGCCTGCTTCGGATTCTGTGTCTCCCTCACTCTCTGCCCTTCCCCTGCTCATGCACTGTCTCTCTGTCTGTCAAAAATAAATAAACGTTAAAAAAAAAAAGAGTGGATTTTGCTTCATTGTACATTTTGCATGTCTTTTCCTGTTTGCCCCATTAGTCGACCACTGGGTGTTCAGATTTGCTTCTGCATCTATTGTGTTGTTTTGGTTGAAGTATATCGAAATATTTACATCCTTGACCAAATTTGGGGAACAGTATGTTTCATATCCTTTTCAGATAATTATGGATATTTATCTGTGATACTATATTAAAATGGACAAGTTGTACTTTCTCTGAGGTTATTTGCAAACTGAAATGTGAAACAGTATCATTGACTGTCTTTTCCTCTGTTCCATTAAATCCATGGGCCCATGGACACACTGAATGGATCTTGTACTAATGCATGATTGTTTTCAAGTAACGTGTTGTGTGTTGTTTCACTAACTAATGATGGTGTTCCAGCATTGATTAGACTGGAATCGAATTATCAAAAGTCATTTGTTTTGGGGCACCTGGATGGCTCGGTTGGTTAAGCATCCACTTTGGCTCAGGTCAAGATCTCATGGTTCATGAGTTCTGGTCCCACATCAGACTCTGTGCTAACAAGTCAGAGCCTGGAGACTGCTAGGATTCGGTGTCTCCCTCTCTCTCTGCCACACCCACGCTTGCACTCTGCCTCTCTCTTTCTCTCAAAAATGTATAAACATTTAAAAAAATTAAAAAACAAGTCGTTTGTTTTAATATTACCACAAATCTCAACAGAAAAGTTGGTCGGTACTGAGAAGCTGTCAAGCTTATGGGAAGATCTCGGGTTAAATGAGATGGGCTCCATGGGTGATGGGTTCTAAGGGGAGCACTTGTGAGGAGCACTGGGTGTTGTATGTAAGTGATGAATCACTCAATTCTACTCCTGCAACTAATATTACACTGCATGTTAACTAACTGGAATTTAAATAAAAAGTTAAGAAAAAAAAAGCAATGGTAAAGAAGCAGCGATTGCTCCCATTAACCAGCACAGGGAGATGTTTGGTATTTTGTGGGTCGACAGTGCCTTGTGTTCATCTGTAATTAGACAAAGTAATTCCATGGTTTCAGAGTGTCCTTGTATGTTGATGTTCTGTGAGATGACTGGCTCATGTCCCACAGGAGAACAATATGGCCCAGTGGTGGCATCAGCCAGCTTCTGACCACACTGAGGCCCAGCTGTCAGTGTCAGACCAGTTCCCAGTGTGGGGGCTGCTGTTTCTTCTGTCTTCATTTCCATATTTTCAAATAGCTACATCCTATTAAAAATAATTAAAGAATTGGTGTTTTGGGGAACCTGGGCGGCTCAGTCAGTTAAGGGTCAGACTCTGATCTCATGGTTTGTGCGATGGAGCCCTGTGTCAGGCTCTGCACTGACAGGGTGGAGCCTGCTTGGGATTCTCTTTCCTTATCTCTCTGTTTCTGTCTCTGCCTCTCTCCTGCTCATACTCACTCTGTCTCTCTCTGTCTCAATAAAAATAAATACACTTTAAAAACATCTGGTAGGACTTTTCAATTCTTAAATATCCCAATATACATTGGCCCTATTAGAATTCATAAGTGTTTATTTCTTCCTGTATCACTCCCTGAGGAAAACCAATCTCTCAGCTTCCCGATTGTGTAACTACTCCCAAATTTAGAGTAGGTCTTAGGTTTAATGTTTCATCAGCGGGAATATTCTTTATGGTCATTCCAGACCCTAGTTCCAATATTTAGCCCTTTTTCATAGAGTACCTCATTCCTCTCCCCTAACAACTCAGCCAAATTTGGTTACTGTTTTCTGTTTCTTTTCAGAGACCAATCTGCTCAGGAAAATGAGAATCAGAGGAGAGGAAGGAAGAGTAAGTTATACTGAGAGCAAAATAGGAATCATGCAGTGGGGAATAAGAAGGGTTTATCAGGACTCATGCAGAGGGTGTACATCCTGAAATCTCCCACTCTGCGCATTGTCTGTCTGCCCTCCACCCACACAGTCCTGGGCCCACACCCCCCTACTCTCCACACACAGGCGAGATCTTTGTGAAGTCTGTGCAGCATTGCATGGCCCTAGCCCAGCTCCTGGTGGAGCGGAACTTCCCAGCCATTGCCGTCCACTGTAGAATGCCCCGGGAGGAGAGGTAGTGAGAGAAGGAATGATGTTTTATGTCCTCGGGAGGCTATGACAACTGAGAGAAAGGACTGAACTCTTTTCTAATTTACCTTCTGACCAAGGCCTTCTTGGTATCAGAGTTTAAAAATCGTCAATAATGAATTCTTGTGGCGACCAACCCATGTGGCCGAGGCATGGACAGTAAGCAGGTGAACACTGCCATCAACTCCCACCTGCCTGGGATCCCCACACCTACCTGTATCAGGTCAGCTGCACACCTGCACGGACATCCCAGTGTCCCCTCCCGCCCCCTGATTTCCTATGTCTTCATACCTTTCATCCTCATCCCTCCTTTTGGCTGTCTTCCTACTTTGGGGTCTCCCAGTGCTACCCACTGTCTCCTTCCAGGAGGTCTGAGCAGGCCAGTTGCCCCACTGGCTTGGGGTCATGTTTGTGTCATTTGAAAAAGATGCCAAGATCCTCAGTGAGGTGCAGAATCACATTGAGGATAGTAGTAGTGAGCTTCGTGATGAGATGGGCATTTCCTCCTTCAGCGAGTGTGGATCTCATGAAACTGGCTTCTCCAACTCTTCACTGTCCCCTTGTTCCTTAGTGACTTACTTTGAACCATGTAGTGCAGGCAACGGTGCCTGATGCCTAATGGGTGCCTGACATGTTTATGCCCCAGTCCTGATGCCGTGGTGTTGGAATATTTTGCTTGTTTCTATGTGGAATCCCTTTCCTCTCTCATCCAATTAATTTTCTTCTTGCTCCCCAGTCTCTCCTCTGACCCACACCCCACACAACCACCTGTATGTATAGGGGTCTATGTGTCTGCAAATCTCACTTAGCCTTTCCATGCCTTATTGTAACTGTGCACTGTTCTCTGCAGTTGCAGCCATGGGAGAGGACTCACCAATTCACAGCGCCTGATGTAGGTCTCCCAACCATGAACCAGGAGATCATACATGAGCTGAGCTGAAATCAAAAGTTGGATGCCTAACTGACCCACCCAGGCACCCCTACAGTTTATTCCTCCTAATTGATTTCTTTTAAAACATATTTAAAAGTTGAAAATACTTGACACACAAGATTACATTAGTTTCGACATTATTTGAATTAGTTGAATTAATACAACACAGTGACTCGAATTTCTGTATTCATTTTTTTCTATGAGGGAGAGACAGTGAGACCAGAGAAGAGAGAGAGAGAGAGAGAGAGAGAGAGAGAGAGAGACAGAGAGACAGAGAGAGACAGAGAGAGACAGAGAGGAGATTAGGAGAGAGAATATCTCAAGTAGGCTCAATTCCTCGGGGTTCAATTCCATAACCCTGGGACCATGACCTGAGAACCTACTGAGCCACCCAGGGCCCTTCACCTTCTGTCTGCATCATGCTGTGCTCACCACAGTGTAGCTGCCATCTGTCACCACACAGTGACTTATAGTCTCACTGATGATATTCCCTGTGCTGTGCCTTTTATTCCTATGACCTGTTCCTTCCATAACTGGAGCCTGTGTCTCCCACTCCCCTCACTCTGGTGTCCATCCTCCCAACCCCCTTCCCTCCGCAATCATCAGTGAGTTCTCTGTATTTATAGGTCTGATTCTGCTGTTTGTTTCTTTATTCATTTGTTTTGTTTTTTTAGATTCCACATATAAGTGAAATCATATGGTACTTATCTTTCTCAGTGACTTATTTCACTTAGCAGACATACTGCCCTCTTTGTTCATCTGTGTGTCGCAAGTGGCAACACATATTTATATGTATGTGTATACACATCTTCCTTAGCCATTTGTCTGGGGATGGATACAAATTGTATCAATCAGGCTTTTGACAAGAACCTCACACTCAGAACATCATCTGAGATGAGGGCGCCCCCTGGTGTCCGGGCCCCTGTCCAGGTGCTGGATCTGAAGGAGACTAGAGGGGCCCTGGCTGAGGAGGAGAAAGTGCAGCTGGTTCTTTTATCCTTAGTCCTGTGGCCTCACGTGGGGTGGAAGGTAAGGGGACATCCCCCACCGCTCTGCTCTCAGGTGGATTCTGACTGAGAAGCCTGAGTGAGGTCTGGACTGTAAGTCAGGTCGAGATGTCTGAGCAGAAGCCTGGGCGTCAGTGGGGAGAGGAAGGATTTTCTGAGCAGCCCTGGACTCCACCGGGGTCAGGCTCAGGGGTGAGGCAGGATTGCAGGAGAGGAGCGCTCAGGAGCCGGTGTGCCATTGCTGAGGTTTCTGTGTCCCTGTGCGCCTCCTCCTCCAGCCCCTTGATGGTAATACAGGGGGACTGAAAAGTAGAAACACTTCTTTGGGCTCCTTATTTCTAAATGTTTCAAAAGTCTGTTAAACCAAAATCATCTCTGATTTGGAAATAGCATCTTAATGTCTACCTAATGCTCCATAGTGTGGACATGCACACTCACGGTGTGTGAGTTGTAGCCCCACATCAGGTTCTGGCCTGGCAGCACTGAGCCAGTTTGGGATTCTCTCTCTCTCTTCCTCTCCGTCCCTCTCTCTCTGCCCCTCCCCTGCTTGTGTACTCTCTCTCCATATCTCAATATAAAGAAATGAATAAACTAAAAAAAAAAAAAAGAATTGGTGTTTTCATTTTCTTTAGGTAAATACCCAAGAGTGAAATTACTGGATGATATGATGAATCACTATGTTTTAAACCTGAAAAGAATGGAGCAGTGTGTGTAAGCTGCACTCAAGTAGTAAGAAAAGAAAAAAGAAAAAGATAATTAGAAATACTAGAGAACACTTAGGAAGACAAGAAATGTCACACACATATTGGTAATAAATAAAGAAAATAGAATATGGAATAAAAAATGGGAATAAAACTTAGTATCTTCAACTTGGCAAAGATGAAAGTAGGTAATGAGTGTGTCCAACAGAGGGTCATGAGACTCAGAGGTGTCTACACCATCATACATGGTGAAGACAGGTGTAAAATTTTTAAAGGGTTCTTCTGAAAAATATCTCCACAATTTAAATGTGTTTAAAGTGTGACATAGACATTCTCTTTTAGGATTTCATACTTCAAAACAAAGTTTAGTTATTTAGTTTTAGAAAGAGAGAGAGAGTGCACACAGGAGCAGGGAGAGGGGCAGAGAGAGAGGAGAGAGAGAATCCCAAGCAGCCCAACATCAGGCTGGATCTCAGGAACCAGAGATAATGAGCTGAGCTGAAATCAAGTGTCAGATGCTGACCTGACTGAGCCACCCTGGCGCCCCTCCTTTAGGAGTTTATTCTAAGGAGATAATGACACAAGTTCTCAAAGGAACATTATCAGGGGCGTACCTGGGTGGCTCAGTTGGTTAAGTGTCCAACTTTGACCCAGGTCATGATCTCAAGGTTCATGAGTTTGAGCCCTGCGTCAGGCTCTGTGCTGATAGCTCAGAGCCTGGAGCCTGGTTTGGATTTTGTGTCTCCCCCTCTTTCTGTCTCTCCCCTTTTTGTGTGCTCTCTGTCTTTCAAAACTAAATAACATTAAAAACTTCAAAAGTATATTATCAGGGTTTCTTGTTTATAAAAACAAAGACTGGACCTATATGTTAGTGCTATAATCAATATGATGATTATATGTATAAATAGTGGAATGTGTCTCAGGCATGATCACCATGTGATGTACAGAGATGGTTAAGGTTAATCATCGAAGCAAACCCATGAGGCACCCCATTCTGGATCCCTTTGTACACACAGGTAAGGGAGACTCAGGGAGGATAAAGAGGTAGTGAAACCAGGGTTCAAACCAGAAAGTTCGCACTCAGAAGTCCTGTTGACTTGTGTTTCTTTGGTTCCCTGTCCATCAGGAGGTGGGTATGACTCCATGCAAGTGAACTGTTGCAATGGTCCAGAATGTTCTGGGATGGGAAGCTGGAAGGCTCAGAGCCTACGAGGAGAGTAAGATTCAGTGTGACTTACTGCTCAAATCAAACTAAACCCATCATCCCGAGTACCTCTCGAGGCCCCAGTGGCTCAGGTCAGCTGACTCTGGATGTAAACTGAAGAACAGGTGTCGGCTCTGGTGACACAGCAGGGACACTGTCCCGTGGGAGGTGGGCGTTAGCAGAAATGACCGAGACAAATGTAAGTCACTCCTGAGGTAAGTGCTGGTGGAGAAATTTCAGGGTATCCCAAACGCAGATGACAGGAGACCTGACAGGTCCCTTAGCACTAGAATCAATCACATCTACAGTGTGTAAGAGGAATATGGCTTATGGAACAGAATCTGAACCACGCACAGTGGTGAACAATCATAGAACAAGGAATGAATAATTTAGTCGATAAAGTGGATGATTACAGTTGTACTTCCCCGAAGTACTACAGTCGAGGGGTGAGGGCAGCAGGAGAGAAGACCTGTTTGGTTCTTAAAATTTGTTTCTAAAAATTTCAAGAATATTTCTCCAAGTCGACAGGGAAAAGCACATATGTTGAAAGTCCTACCCAAGTTCTTAACTGGAGAGGATGATGAGAGACCCACATGAAGACACATCACAAGGAAATGCCAGGAAGAGGGTGGAGGAGCAGACACCTTGAACACTCCAAGACACAACAACACAGGCTTGGTGGCTGGAAGACATGACACATGGTCCCCAAATCCTGAGGACAACTGTGTCCAGCACAAGGTCTCTATCCCATCACCGTGTGAATCAGGGCAAGGGTAGCCTAAAGACATGTCAGAAGTTTAGAGTGTCAGTGTCTACTTTCCACGTTCCCTTCCACAGGACACCACCAAGCAAAGTGGGGAAAATGATGGAGAAAACCGAAAGAGGGGAGCACGTGGGATCCAGGCAACAAGAAGCCAGAGGGAGAGAGGCAGAGGGCACCCAGACTGAGATGAAGGGGATCCGGTGTCGGCCTTGCCCCAGGTGTGCAGGCATCTTGTCCACACGGAGCGGGACTGAGGGCTGCGGGGCAGGCGTCTGCACAGCCATGACGATGGTGGAATATTGGATGGAATCAAATATATATGGTTTGTCCAGGGGGAGCTTGGGAAAGATTTAAATTAGAACAACAAATGAAGGATAAGATATGTATTTACTCCAGGAAAATAATAAGTTGATTCAGGAGAGGTAAAGTAATCATAGTCTACTGATTGCTCAGTTGTTACTAGCATTTCATGGTCATAAAAATGCAAACAGCACACATTGAGCTAATCAAAGATATAAAATAATTATATGGGGCAGCTGGGAGTGTGTGAAAGAAGAGCCGATTCAGTAAAGATGATGCACAAACCTAAAAACCAGAGAATGGGTGCAAGAAGCAGGCTCTTTAGAGGCACAGAAACAATAAGCAGAGAATCAGCTGAAAGAACTGGTGCAGGTGATCGCTGAGAGTCAGGGAAGGGGGGCGTGGGTGATTGGGGACATCCGACCTGACCTCAAGGACTGCAGAAGTATTTCACTTCTTCAAATTCTGTCCCTCTATCCATTTGCTAAAGACAACATGGTGGGTGAGACGTGGAGTCAGGGAAGTTCTGCACGGAGGCCATAGAGACGGGGCACAATTTGCGAAGTCATGGAGGTAAGTATTGGAGTTTTATGGGAGGATTTTGTTGTGATGTATTTAGTTGCGTTTCATGTTTTTGCATGGGAGTCAGGACAGCATGTTTGTGTGGGGCATGGCTGAGCCAGCAGAGGGGGGGAAGTGGATGCTGCAGGTGCCCAAATGGAGGGGCAGCCTGAGACAGGAGGGCGCCTCCACCATCACTGCTTAGAAGGTGAGGACCCAGGAGCAGATGTGGGGGAGGGAGAGGGAGGAGAGTACAGTTCTCACCTGAGTGCTTCTTTCTGAGTGAGAAACAAAGGAGCTCATCACCTCAGGGAGAGAAGCAGGAAGGGGTTGCAGGAGACTGAGGAGCGGGGAGGGAGTAAGAGCAGCCCTCTCTGGAGGGAGGACAGTGAGCTGACTGGGGAAATGGCATCTGGAGAGAGCAGGGCTGGAGCCCCTGAGCTCTGTGCTCATCACCTTAGAGACAGACAGTTCCAGCAGCAGGAGCATCTATAATAGACTAGAGGAAAATGCAACAAAATAGCTCAGGTGTGAGAATTACCATCCTTTTTACTTTGTCACCATTCGCTTTTCTCATTTTATAATTTTTCTACAGGGAACATATATTACATCATGTATATTGTACACCATACGTATGCATGATAATCAGTTTATACATGTTTCTTTACTCTTTAAAAAGAAAGGAGATGGTAGGAAAGTCAATGGCTCAGGCCACAGAGCTGGAAAGGCTGGGGCCTGCCTGTCTGTGTTCTAGGCAGGGGACTGACAGAGACTTTGCTCCATTTCTCAGGATACTGTTCTCTGGCAGTAGGGGGATGGAAGCAAGCAGGATCTTTCTCATTCTTCTGGGGCGTGCCCCTTTATTCATTCACTACTATCTTGTCAGTTTTTTAAAAAATGTTTAATCATTTTTGAGACAGAGAAAGACAGAGCATGGGTGGGGGAGGAGCAGAGAGAGACACACACAGAACCTGAAGCAGGCTTCAGGCTCCAAGATGTCAGCACAAAGGGCTCGAACATACTAACCATGACGACGCAGGGCTCGAACATACTAACCATGAGAGCATGACCTGAGCTGAAGTCAGACGCTCAACTGACTGAGCCACCCAGGCGTCTCGTCTTGTCAGTTTTAATGCTTTTTAGATGATGGTTTTCATATGTTACATGGCATTTTAAGCTATTCTCATGGGAGCATTTGTCCATACAATCTAGCCCACCTGCTTCAGAAATGGAACTTCGAAGGCAAAATAGTTCCGTGAAAAGAAGATTGGTCCTAAAGTAGATCAGAACCTGAGTCTTAATTAATGGTCTGAGGATGATCCGTCAAGTGTTATGTGTTTTAAACTAGTTTATTTTTTGAAAGCATCACTCCAGCGCATACGACAGAATCCAGTAGATAATCACAAATATCCAAAAATAAACTAGTCGCATGGTAACCCCTCATCCCGCAGTCACCCAAGTTCTCTCCCCAAAATTCATCACAGTGAGCCATTTCTCCTTTCTCCTATCCAAAAAGTACATCCGTGCATATGAGTCTACTGTTAGATCAGTAAAGAAGCTCAGGTCAGAGACTGGGAGAAGATATTTGCAAATCACATATCGGATAAAGGACTTGTTTTAGAATACCCATAAAACTCTTTTATATTTTTATTTTTATTTTATTTATTTTTGAGAGACAGAGCATGAGCGTGGGAAGGACAGAGAGAGAGGCAGACACAGAATCCAAAGCAGGCTCTAGGCTCTGAGCTATCAGCACAGAGCCCAATGCGGGGCTCGAACTGACAGAGCGTAAGATCATGACTGGAGCTGAAGTCGGCCGCTTAACCGACTGAGTCACCCAGGCGCCTCTCATAAAACTCTTTTTTTTTAAAATGTTTTATTTATTTTTAAGAGACAGAGAGAGGGACACAGAATCTGAACAGGCTCCAGACTCTGAGCTGTCAGTGCAGAGCCTGACAAAGGGCTCAAACTCATGAACCGTGAGATCATGACCTGAGTCAAAGTGGGATGCTTAACCAACCGAGACACCCAGGTGCCCCAGAATACCCATAAAACTCTTGAAAAGCAGTAATAAACAAACAGCGCATTAAAAAAATGAGCAAAAGCCTGAGCAGACAGCTCACCAAGAAGACACACTCCTGGCGAGTAAGCACTTGAGAGGGTGCTCAACAGCAGGGGTCACTAGGGAAATGCAAAGGGAAACAACAGTGCTCTGCCCTCACGCTCCTGTCAGAATGGCGGGAATCCAAACTCTGATAATGTCAAGTGCTGACCAGGACTTGGAGCAACAGAAGCCTCAGTCACTAATGGCGGGAATACAAAATAGCACAGCCCCTGTGGGAGTCAGTCAGCAGTTTCTTATAAAGCCAGACACAGACCAAGCACACAAGCTGCGGACCCCTCTCTGAGGCGTTTACCCATCTCACTAGAGAACTCCTGTTTGCATAACAACCTGCAGGCACATTTTCATAGTGGAACAGCCCTATCTGTGGGCTGCACGTAGTGACTTCCTTCCAAAGACTACTGTATGGAAAGGGACAAAGCATAAAAAGGAACTTCACAGGGAGAATCTGGGCAAGATGACCTTAGCCAGGTGGGAAGGTTAACTTCATAAGTGATGATCGAGTGATCACTGTGTGCTCTTGGTATATTGTGTTGAGAATGGCACGTCCAGTCGTGATCTTCCCAAATTCCATAGCCTCAGTCAGCCTAATTCACAATGAGAGATATTCTACAAGGTCTCCTCAAACATTAAAAAAAAAAAAAAAAAAAAAGGAAAGTCTGAAGAATGGTCACAGCCAGAGGAGCCTGAAGGAGACATGACTGGGAGTTACCTCAGTGTGGTCCTTGGATGGGATCCTGGAAGAGAAAATAAAACCAACAAGCAAATCCCGTGTGGAGTTCAGCAATAATGTTCGCGTACTGCGTCATTACCTGCGTAAACACATGAGGGTGAGGGTGGTGTTAACAGGGGCAACGCATGTGGGGCATACAGGGACTCTGCCCTAACTTTGTAGCTCCTCTGTAAATCCTTATTCAATTTTATTCTAAAATAAAAGAGTTTCTCTTTTAAAATAGACCTCAGAGAAGTAATAGGTCCAGGAGGAAAAAGTGTCTACTTTTCAGTTTTCCTGGGGATGTTCAAGGGCCTGGAGAGAGGGGTTGTGGGGAGGACAGATGGAAACTGCACACACAGGACAGGGCTCCAGAGTCCCTGTCCTCTGATCCCTGCCCCACCCCTGCACCTGCCCCAGGGCTGCTCAGAAGGCACCTTCATGCCCTCCTTCCATGCTCAGCCTGACTCAGCTCAGCCTGGTCTTCTTCCTGGCAGTGCAGAACCGGAGGGCGGCAGCGCCCCCGTGTGGCCACAGGGATGACGGTAGGAAACGTTAGTGCCCTCTGGACTTCTCCCCAGGGGCTTAATGGGGCTTTGCCCCTGGTGTCCCTGTCAGGTGTTCCTGCTGCTGCCTCCAGGGCCACAGGGTCCTTCTCCAGGGAACCAAGTCTGGATTCTCCACTCCTAAGATCTGGTAGAAGAAGGGGAGGAGGAGGGGGCGGAGCTCCCCTGGTGATGACCTGGGACCTGGGGATGCTCCTGGAGAAGTGAGCAGAGGTAGGAAATAGTGACATTAGGGGATGGAGGCCAATAAGGGTGCAGGAGGAGGAGCCAGGGACCAGAGGTCAGGGGAAGGTAACATCAGGGAGACCTTGTGCGGGGGGAGGAAGGGTTCTAACTGGAAGAGGCACGGGGGCATCTGGCTGGGACCCTGTAGACGTCTCTGTGTTGCACCTGATGGTCATTACCCAGGGGTTGGCTCTGTAATTAGTCAAGAAACTGTACATTTAGGCATTTTACATACTTACAGTACTAATAGTTCAAACATCCCGGAATGAAGGGGGAAGAAGAGAGAGGGGAGGTGGTTAAGGGGCTTCCCCTCTGTCAAAGCAAGACCCCCTTATGCTGGGGAGGCAGGGAGACTCAAGGAACTGAGAGGAGGGGTGAGCAAGGCCTGTGTACCCTGAAGGGGCCTGGTTCTAATTCTGGAGTTTGGGGATCTCCTTTCCTGGGCTAGGATTTCACAGCCGCCTGCTGTCCACTCGTGCGTCACAGCACCTGTCACCTGGAGACATTCTCTCTTTGAATGAAGAGGGGGAACGACTGCTTCAGGAGGACCAGCCCCAGGGCCTCTGACAGGGAGGTGCCCAGCTGCTGGGGCCATAGTGGCCGCATTCCTGGAGCTGGGAGGCAGGAAGCGGGATGGAGGCTGGATGCTGAAGTGGCTACAAGGAGATGAACCATGAGTCAGGCCCAGGCTTCTGCCTAACATTTCCCCCAGGACCCAAATGTGTCCTCTTCCTGCTCCCTAGGCCTGAGGACTCAGGCATCTCAACACCATGTCCAAGATTGACAAGTGGGGTTGCTCCTGTGTGGGGGTCCGACCCCACTGCAGAGTAGCCCCCTCCCCCACCTAGAGAGTCCAGGACCCTAGCATGCTGCCTTTTCTACCCCTTGGTGCACCTGCAAAACAGGGACCTGCTGTCTGGGTCCCTCACGCTGGCTTCCTGTCCCTGCAAACTGTGGAACCACAGCCTCTACTTCTGCTGCATCTACAGACCTCACATTGTCATTTCTGCACATCGTCATCAAGGTACAGAGAATTCTGACATCCCTGGTAGTGCTTCTCTCAGCCGTGACCACCCAGGGCTTGGACATGTGTTCTAATATCCAAGTGTTTGGTATTTTCCAGAGATGCTCATGTTCTGGATTTCTAATTGAGTGTCCCTGTGGCTGCAGAGGGCACTCTATGATTTCCCTGCCTTCACGTTTATTTAGGGCCGGTGTGGTCTGTGGCTCACGAATGGTTGAAGTCCTCTACTCCTTACCTGTTCTATTAACTAGAGAAGAGTATTGATGTTTAAATATAATAGTTAATTTCTCTATTTCTTTACCCTTCGTCTACTTTATGTGTCACCTGTTTTAGCGCTCTGTCCTGAGGGTCTCCTCTGTTCATTAGGTTGTCTTGCTGTGATGCTGACCTTTCACCCTTAAAGAACGTCCTCTTTGTCTCTAGTGATGCTCCTTGTGGGACAGCCTATTTTGCTTCAGATTAATGCAACATTCCAGACTTCTTATGCCCTTTATTCCCATGGGATATTCATTCCTTTACCTCCTAAGTTTTAACTTATTTTTCCTTTTTAGTTCAAGTGTTTCTATTCTACATAGCATATAGTCCATCGTGATATTTATGCAGTCTGATAATGTCAACCTTTTGAGTGGAATTTTAGTTGGCTTATATTGAATATGATTCCTGACACGGTAGGATTCAGGTCCATCATTTTGCTCTTTGTTTCTGAAGTGGCTCATGTTTTTTCCATTCTTGTACCTCTTTTTCTACCTTCCTTTGTTTCAAGCAAATAGTTTTTGTATCTGATTTGATTCTTCCAGTGGCTTTTTACCTGTATTTATTCCCGTCAATTTTTATTGAAGTTGTAGAAATTGGAAACTGCATCTTTAACTTTTCACAATATACTTAAGGTAACATTGAACTCCATTCAGTAAATACAAAAATAGAGTTTCTTTTAGCCCCCTCAGTGCTAGTATTGTTACATGTGTCACCAACATACATTGTAAGCCAGATAATATCATGTACTACTTGGTGTTTGGAAAGTCATATGTCTTTTAAAGAAGTTAAGAAGAAAATGTACATATACAGAATAACACCATTTCTGTTGTTAAGTACTCCACTCTGTTTATGAGTTAACGGCTAGTGTCATTTCTTCTTGGCCTGCGGTACTTCCTTTAAAATTAATTCATGGCAGGGAGCTCGCAATGATTCTCCTAGTTTATATTTATCTATAATACATTTATCTAAAGTTTATCTTTCATTTATATTTACCTGGTTTATATTTATCTTTCCTGTTGCCATTTCCTCCCTACCTTTGTTTTATTTCTTAAGATTTTCAGATGAGATAAAATTCCCCAGGTTGGATGCACAGTTAGAGGAATGTCAACAATGGTTTAGTCTCATGGAAGCGGTAAGACGAGGAGGACAGTACACAGGTCCCTTGTCCTAAAGTTCCTGATTCCCGTTTGCATCTGGTCCTCTCCCCCTGCCCCAGCCCTGGGCGACCACTCATCTCCTCTCTGTCTGCACCCGTGATATTTCTCATTCTAATAGATGTGTCACGAGGGGGCTTTCCTTATCTCTAGCCATGTGTTTTATTTTCAAATCTCTTTTGTTCCTGATATTAACATATCAGCCTCCTCATGTCACAGTATGCCTGGCACAGCTGTTCCATCAACTGATGTTCCGCCTGTGTCTTCAGAGTGAATGTGCATGTGCTTTTTTAAAAAATATTTATTTATTTATTTTTGAGAGAAAGAGAGAGAGAGAGAGAGAGAGAGAGAGAGAATCCAAAGCAGGTTCCGTACTTTCAGTACAGAAACCACCACGAGGCCCAAACTCACAAACCATGAGGTCATGACCTGAGCTGAAGTCAGGTGTTTAACCAACCTATTCCCCCAGGTGCCCTGAAAGTGCACGTCTTGTACGCAGCATGCAGTCGGTATATGTTAGCCGCTCTGCACACTGGTGGCCCATCCTTCTGGGACACGTGGCTGTGTCTGCAGTGGTGTCATGTCTTCAGCCTGCTTCCCCCGATAGAATTGTAGGATTCTTGAGGCCTCTTTTCCTTTGTCTCTGCCCCTTTCCTGGAAAATGTCCAGCATTCCTGCTGATCTCTTTCTCCTAAACTCTCACCTCAAAGTCCTTCTGATGCCACCCCTGCCCTCCCCTCTGCAGCAGCCTCGTGTAAAATGTCTGTGATGCCAGCACCCATGTTCAGTCTCCAAAGTCTGTGTCATTATCCATAGCAGGGTCACAGATTATAACATGATTCTGCAGCTTCATGTGACATTATTATGGCAATAAGTTCCTGTGGACCAGAAGAGTAAGGACAGGGAAGAGGGGCAGCTCCAGCGAAGTTTTCTCATTAGGTTGCAGCCAAGATGAGACTAGAGTCACAGTGATGTGAAGGTGTGACATGGGCTGAAGGATCAAGTTCTCGCTCCCATGTGTGGCTGCCGGCAGGGAGCTTCGGTGTCCCCGGGCTCTCAGCGGGAAGCCTCAGCTCCTCACTCGTGGGCCTCTCTAAAGTGAGGATCTTTGTGACAGGGCACCTGGCTTCTTCCCAATCAAGGATCTGAGAGAGGGAAAGAAAGAGGAGAGAGAGAGAGAAAACCACAATCCCTTTGAGACCTGATCTCTGAAGTCACACACCATCACACCCCCCTTTTCCTGTTCCTTAGAAGTGAGTCACTGATGGGCAGGGAGCAGGGCACGGGTTGGGATGAGCTCTGGGTGTTGTATCAAAACCAATTTGACAAAAAAAAGAAAAGAAGTAAGTTACTGAGTCCAGTCCACACACAAGAGGAGAATTAGTTCTCTCTCTTCATGGGGGAGTATCGGTGAATCTGTGAATATTTTAAAGCCACCACATCCTGTGTGGAAGGTGCCGTTAACTTTCAAAATTTGTCTTTGTTTTTGTTTTTAAATATATATTTATCTTGAGAGAGAGAGAGAGAGAGAGAGAGAGAGAGAGATTGTGAGCTGGGAGGGGAAAAGAGAGAGGGAGAGAGAGAATCCCAAGTATGCTTCATGCTCAGCGGGATATTGACCCGAGGCTCCATCTCACCGCTGTGAGATCATGACCTGAGCCGAAATCAAGAGTCAGACGCTTTACTGACTGAGTCACCCTGGCGCCCCTGTCTTCTTTTTGATATTCCTCACATGGACTTGGATGAGCCTCAATATGGTTTTCTATTGCTTCTCTTGTCTGGTGAGTAACAAGGTTCTCAGATCTATATGCTCAAGGTTTTGCACAAAATTAAAGGAGTTTTCAAACATGATTTCTTCAAATCTTTCTCTGCCCTTTTTCCTCCTTCTCGTTTTTGGAACCTGATCACCTGTTTGTCTTTTTTTTTTTTAATTTTTTTAAACATTTATTTATTTTTGAGAGACATAGAGAAAGAGTATGAGCAGGGGAAGGGCAGAAAGAGAGGGAGACACAGAATCTGAAGCAGGCTCCAGGCTCTGATGAGCCATCAGCACAGAGCCTGACGCAGGGCTCCAACTCACAGACCATGAGATCATGTCCTGAGCCGAAGTCGGCCGTTTAACCAACTGAGCCACCCAGGTGCCCATGTTTGCCTTTTTTATTCTCTGTGGATTTCTGAGGTTTTATTAGTTTCTCTTCAATCTTTTTTCTCTGATTTTTTGGATTGGGGAGTTTCTATTGATTTATATTCAACCGCATTGATTCTTCATTCTGCCTTCCCAGGTCTTCTGTGGAGTTTACCCATTGAACTTTCATTACATTTCCCCTCTTCCAGTCTAGAATGTCTATTTGGTCTTCTTTGTACATTCCACTTCTTCATTCACATTTCCTTACTGTTCACTCTTTAATAACTTGATTTCCTTAAATTCTTTCAACACATTTTGTTCATTCTTTGAAGCTATGGCAGCACTTGGTGCTGATTCCAACATCTGGGCACCGGCTCACTGGGAATACATTTGTGTTGACTTTCTCATAGTCACACATTTCTATCTCTTTGCATCTCCTTTGAAATATGTCCTTTAAAAGTGGACGATGCATTTTATGTTTCAGCAAATCTGGAATCTATTCTTTTTTTTTTTTTATGATTGTGTTTTTCCTGAAAGTATCTCACTTGCTTGGACATCACAATGACCTGAACATTGCTGACTGGTGTTGTCTATGTCCTGTTTTTCCCATATCCAGGGGCTGCATTTTATCCTGGGTCTTGAGTGAGCCCCCTCCACCTGTGTGGTTTGGTGGTCAGTCAAGGGTTTGTGCAGGTTCTCCTGAGAGTTTGGCCCTCACTTCCTCTGTGATCGTCTTGTTTCCAGTATTTCCCTCAACTTCTAAATGTCTTCCCAGCACCAAAGTCTGATTTTCCTTCATCCATTATGATTTTATTTTTTAAGTAAACTCTGAGCCCTGTGTGAGACTTGAACTCATGGACCAAGATCAAGAGTCGCATGCTCTACCAACTGAGCCTTCCAGCTGTCCCCAGTATGATTTTTCTTGCTGCTTCCTGACCCTTGTGCTGAGTGGAGAATTTATAAGTCAACAAGACTCAGAGATTGGGTTAGGACAGGTGTGTCTCTAAAGCTAAACCTCCCTCTGGCTCATTCTGCAGTATCAGCAGTGTCTCCTGAGCGTCCCCCAGCCATGCAGAGTGCGGTGCTCATCCAGGAATTTTGACCGAGATTCTATTCAGATTTCAGATCTCAACCCTCTGCTGCTCCCTCACTTTCAAATTTTAAATGTCCAGCTCTTTGGCACTGTGACTGCTGCAATCTCCCCCATGAGCCACTGGGCTGCAGTTACACTGGGGGAGGGGAGCACCCAGAGAGCAGAAAGCTCAGAACTTGCAATTCTTGCCCATTGTAGTGGTGGTTATCCAAATTAAATTTCTCATGTTTCTACCTGCCTGCATTTACTGTTCAGTGAATTCAAATGTTTATTTTTAATGTTTTTCTTCAGTTTTGATCATTGTCTTCTGGGGAGGAACTTACTCCACCCCTTCCTCCTGCCATTACCAGAAGTCTCACCTGAGAGAGGTTGTGAGGTGAAAAGGTCCAAGCCTGTGATCTGACCCTTTGAGAACAAGGTGAATTCTGGCACCTGCGGTTCCGTGTTCAGGCTTCTCCAGCTGAAACATGGGGAGGTCTGGGATCTGGGCACAAGCCGACTGGATATAACCCATAGTGACAGAGAAGGACGTCCCCACACCACCTCCCAGCTGACTGCTTCTGTAGGGTTAGGAAAAATACTTATTATGTACTTGAGAATTTTCTTACATTATCTGCACCGAGTCACCATAAATGCAGCGAAGTTTGAATGGAGGCCTTGGAAGTTAAATCTGAAACAAGTTCTGCCTTGTCCTCCATCCTCCTCAGAAGTTGAAACGACCATGACTCTCCCCATCTAATGGCTGCTTGTAGCCTTCATTAGGGAGATGCCCATATTCCTTCCTGTGCTCTGGGCATTTGGGCTGGAGGCTTCTCTCCAGTTCTGAGGAGCACCAGCCCTTGGAGATGTAGTGCATCGGAGTCATCAGATCCTGATATAGCAGTTATTTCCCCTCCCCCCCCAATGAACAACGGAGGATTTCCCATCTCATAATGGGTCCTCTCACATCACAAAAGTAGAAAAGTGTAAGGAATCTTCCCTGGGAAATGGAAATGGCACATTTTCTTGAGGGCCAAACCTGTACCCAGAGTCCTCAGGAAACAGCAGAACCACTGGGCTCTGAGGGACTGGACTGCAGACCTGCCACCTGATAGTGAAACATGGTTCACTGATGGGACAGCTCTGTGTTCCTGTGTGGCAAATGCGAAAAAGAACTGCGGCCATCCACCGTGGATGGGAACCTGCTACCAGCCCACAGCAATGGAGACTTGGTAGAGTTATGGTGACATGATTGCCCAAAGGTCGCACAGATGACACTGACTGAAGCTCATAGATTCTTGGGCTTTCATGAATGGAACTGTTGGTCGTCAGGCCATTTGACTTTTGAACACTGGATTTTGAAGGCACATCACATGGTGAAACCCCTTATAAGGAAGGTGAAGGAATCTAGACTGACCTTGAATCTTCATATTCCACATTTCATGCCCGGGAGAATGGATTTCAGGAACAGCACCCGACTTGCACGATCGGGATCTGCATTTTTAACAAGATCCTCACAGAATGTGCTCACATGCTGGAACGGCAGAAGTACAGTTCCAGGACCACGTTCCTCAAGGTGTGATCTCCAAGCACCTGGGGCACCACTCAAAGAGCAAATTCTCAAGCTCTGCCCCAGAGGTGCTGTGTCTGGTTCTCTGTGAGTGGACCCAGGATTGTGCACTGTCAACAAGCACCTAGGTTCTTATGCACTCAAAGTTTCAGGACTGTGCTTTAGATGGTGGGAAATCTGGGCAGGGGTGGGCTGTGGGCTGTGGATGGGACGATGGTGTGCAGCACCTGGAACACTCACGCCGAGTCTTCTCCCAGCAGCCAGTGTGGCAGAGACGTGTGATACGTGGAGAACACAGATGTCATGCTGTCCTTGAGAGTCACTTGACGTGATGGCAGGGAGTCTGTCACATTTGTGACTTCACAGATGCCCAGTATGGGCACAACGCGGCTCTGGTAATGAACACATTTCTGTGTCATGAGAGGCCATGGAGAAGCATGTCCAGTTCAGGGGTGCAGGGTTAGCGGACTTTGGTTCACTGAAAATAAAGAATGAGAGTATTTTCCCTGTGAAGGAGTCCTGAACAGTAACATGGTGCCCTCTTTAAAGGATATACCCTGGGCTCCCTGGGGTGTCGTTACTGTGCTCCGGCCTGGTCCCTGCTGAAGAATCATGTGGAGATGACTCTCAGTCCCTGTCCTGTGCCTCATCAGGATGACTTCTGTCACAGGACAATGCCAGTGGACATGGGCCCTCTGGGAGGGAGAACACATCTGGGCCCGGCCCCTCCCTGGACGTCCTCTCTCCCCAGGCCTGCTGCCAGGGTGCCTGCTCTACATCTGGTGGACCCACCTGTCTGCTGAGCACCAAGCTGGAGGGCTGGACAGGCAGCAGGAAGGGTTGGGGGAGCAGACCCCACAAACACAGGGCAGCCAGAGCCGGAATGGGTTCTGGCTAAACAGCCTACAGGCTGTGTGATCAGAATGTGTCAATATTTTGCCTGAGTGTTTGCTGCCTCGTCAGGAGTTCTGTGTGCTAGAATCTTCCTTCGATGCATCATCATTAGAACGATATGCAATCATGCGCGGAAGGACGTGCGTCTAAGAAGCTCCAAGTACACTCTCATCCCCTCAAGGACCACATGAAAGAGTCACTATACCTGTGCCTCCTTCTCGCTTGTGTGGCTGTCTGTGCTTTCTATTGCCCAGGGTCAAGTGCTTCTTGGAAGCACATGATCCTACTTCTGACATAAGGTTGAAGGTCACTAGTAGCTAAGCAAAACTTGGTGACTGAGTCCTGATCCAATCTAAGCCTAGGTTGTCCTGGTCACAGGGAGTTCTTGCTGCACAAGGTCCTGGAGACAGGAGAGATCCGAGTCCCTGTGCTCCAGAACCTGATGGGACAGGGTTCCACTGAAGGGACAAGGACAAGGGAGCAGCACTGATGACACAGCTGAGGAGTGACCATATCAAAGCCTAGAATGAACTGAGCACCACTGGGCACAGTCCTGTCTGTGCTGCCCCTCACAGCCTCTCCTGTCCCCACCCCAGAGGAAGCACAGTAAACATGCAGACCCTGGAAGGTTCTCAGTGCTTCTATTTATTTACTCTCTCAATCTTCAGGAATTTTCTTTTTTAGTTAACCCATCAACCGTGCAAGGCAAGCACCGAAGAAAACAAATCTGCATCTAAAGTTTAAGTTCAACGAAGGAGTAAGAGCCGCAGCTCCATGAGACACAGGCACAGACAGGGTGAGACGCCTGCGCCCCCTTGGCGGGAACAGGGGAGCAGATGAGGGGAAAGCAGGGCAGTGTAGGGCGGGGTGCGACGGATCCGAGCTCCCAGCGGTCGGGCTTTGACGGAGCCAGGGGGAAAGACCTCAGGAAATGGGAGCCTTCGGCTGCAGAGAGGCTGATTCCCATCAGACCTTCCTCCATGCTCGGGGCCTGGGTCCCAGGTGAGGCGGCCGGGAGGGCAGCGGGAGGAGGACCGGAATTTGGAGAGCAGGGCGGAGTCGAGGAGGGACCGGGAGATTCCATGCCGGGGCGGGGCCTGGGTGGGTGGACGTCTGGGGCGGGGCTGTGGACAGATACCTTCTCCCAGGGTGCGGGCGGTGGTCAAGCGCGTCACCCAGTGGTCCCGAATCCCGAATCCTCAGGGCGGTCCTTTCGCTCTTGCCCCGCAGGGGCCCTTTCCTCCCGACCCCGCATTCATCTGTCCAGGTCTGGGTCAGGCCCAGGGCCCCGACAGCAAGCAGAGTGTATGAGGACTCATGACCCAGACCCTTAGAGTCTTAGGAATAGAGGAGTCTCTGGCACATGTTGTACAGGCTTTAGAGACCCGAACTACGGTGCCGCTGATTGGCGTCTTCAGAAACCCGGAAACCCAATGGAAGTGCGAAGTGGGGCCGCGTCATCAGTATCCAGGCAGGAGGACCTGACCCAGGCTGTGAGAACAAGTAACACCAAGGGAGATGAGGACTCCCACCACTGGGATTCCTCGTGCCAGACACGCCCTCGTGACAGGACTCGGAGAGCCAGGCCCTCCCGGGGGTTCTGAGACTTCGCCCTGACCCCTCTCCTTGTGAACAGTGGTTGGTGACTTTGTCATCCTGTCTTCCTGAGTCCTGGCCCAGGGACTCTCTGAGGACACCAGGGAGATACCCACAGGCTCGGGTCAGCTCTCTTTTCCTCAACTGTCCATCCCGGAATAGTCCCTGAACTGGACTCTCTTACATCCCATGCCTTACCTCTCTCCCTCTGGATTGTTCTAGAGGAAAACTTACCCCCACCGAATTAGATAACAGAGAATGAGGTAGCTCTGGTAACAGAGACAGAGGGACAGGGGGTTTCTCTTTACACTGGAGAAGCTGTGCCTTATGAACCAGCTAGAGATTCCCACTGAAGCCGTTTTCCTTCTTGCTGATTAACTCTAGTGGTAGCACAATGTTGGTAACCCCCTGGACATCAGGAATCTATCTGTAAAAGTGATTTTGGCTCCTTCCAACAGAAAAGTGACCATACTGAACAGCAGTCAGACTCACAAAGCTCCTAAGTTTTCCCAAACAATGCATCAGTGACTCCTGTGTTATAACATTACCTTCATTCCCTAGTCCCGAGATGGTCTGTGTGAGTCCTGGACAAATCCTCAGACCATGGATGCACCATCGTTACTGTATATTTCTGCTGGAAGGGTGGACAGGCTTTAATCTCCTCCAGGTGACAAGTGCTCAGTGCAGTCAAACGCCCTTCACCAGTGTTCGCCCATTTCCTGTGTTTGAATTAATACCTAAGTTATGTGCATATTACTAGGGCACTTGGTATTATTTTCTTTACCCTGATTATCATAAGGAGGCAGTGGGTTTCCAGGCAGCCCCGAGAGTATAGAAAATAGTATATGATAAGAATATCTGTAGAGATTTATTAAAATCTGTATAACACCATATTTAAATCTGAGGATTCCACTGCTTAGAAATCCTTACGTCTCTTTTCCCTCACCCTGCAGCTGCAGCCCTTCTCTCTGTCTCTCTCATCCCTCAGGCCCTCTCCTCCCCTTACTCTCTACCATCCTCTCACTCCTGGATTGTGGCCCTGGTGCCACCCAGGGCTCTTCTCCCCACAGGAGTAAGTGATCCTGTCATTGTGAGTCAGGTCATGTCATTCTTCACTGAAAATGCTCCAATGGCTCCATCTTACTCTTGGGAAGCTTCTAGAATGTAAGGCTCATGAGCATAGGGGCTTTGGGCTATTTTGGTGAATGAAAGTTGTATCCCCAGCCTAGAAAGCCATTCGTGGTGCATAGTGGGCTTTAAATTAATTGTTGAATGAATGAATGAAATATGATTATATTAGAACTTAATTGCATCACATAAAAGTCACTAAATGGAATACACCAAAGAGTCAGGAAAGGTTTTGTTTCATGCAACTAGTGTGGATGGTAGTTCACCTTCATTCCAGTGGAAAAAGTGTAATGTGCTGATTTGACACATAGTGAGCCTGTACATTCATTTTCTATTACTGCATAGCTAATTTCCACAACTGAGTGGCTCTAAAGGACACTCATTAATTTTTTTAAAGTTTATTTATTTTGAGTGAGTGGTAGGGGCAGAGAGAGGGAGAGAGAAAATCTCAAGCAGACTCTGTGCTCAGTGTGGACCCAAGGAAGTACTCGAACACACAAGCTGTTGAGATCATGACCTGAGCTGAAATCAAGAGTCAGACGCTTAACCGACTGAGCCATCCAGGGGCCCCAACGCACATTAATTTCCCTACAATTTTTTAGTTGGAAATCTAGGCATGATGTAGATGGGTTCTCAGTTCATGATTTCACAAAGCTGTGTTGTTATATTTAGATGGATTTTTCCTTCAAGTTCATACAGAGCTGGTGGCAGAATTCTGTTTCTTACAGTTATAAGGCTGAAGTCCCCATTTCCTTGCCAGCTGGAATAGTCCCTAGTGCCCACAAGTGTTGTTGGCCATTGTGCCCCTCCACTTTCAGTACCAACAATAGAGAACCCTTTCACATACAATCCTTCTCACACTCTGAATCCTTTTGTTCAGGAAGAACCAAGACCTTGTAAAAACTCACTTGATAAAAGTAGTCTAACCTAGAATAATCTCTCTGTATTAAGGTCAACTGATTTGAGACCGTACTTACCCAGAAGCACCTACATTAGTGTTTGATTGAATAGCTGAGGGAAAGATGAACAACCAGGGTTCCTTATTGGAGGTTCCTCATGCAATATGCCTATCATGGCATTCCTACTACTTGGTAGCTATCTCTTCAGGGCCATATTATCCTAAATGATATTAATGAGCCAATTCTAGGACAACCTTTTCTGTCATGATCCCTGCCCTGTAGAAGAAAATACCTTCAAATGTATTCGTGCAATCCCTGCGGTAGGATGGATGTTAAATGAAGTGTGTGGGTTCACTCTTGACACTTGTGGCACAGGATGCACTCACACCTGGTGTCAACTGGGTCTCATATGCCTTCGAGAGAGAGTTCTGGGGCATCAGGTTGTGCCTCTGCCACAAAGATGCCTTTTATACTCTCTGGCAGGAGTTTTAGAGAAGTTGTCATCTTAGTGTAGATGACCTTATAACCCCGGGTGCACATCTACACTGTAGAGTACCGTATAGATATTGAGATGCTATTTCCAAATAAGAAATGATTTCTGTTTAACTGAGTTTTGAAACATATAGAAATAGGAGACCAGGGAAGTTCTTCTACATTTTGGTTTTCCCTGTATTACCATCAAGGGGCTGGAGGAGGATGTGACCAGGGACACAGAAACCTCAGTAATGGCACACTGGCTCCTGAGTGCTCCTCTCCTGCAATCTTGCCTCATCCCTGAGCCTGACCCCGGTGGAGTCCAGGGCTGCTCAGAAATTTTTTCCTGTCCCCACTGACACCCAGGCTTCTGCTCAGAGATCTCACTTGACTTATAGACCAGACCCCACTCAGGCTTCTCAATCGGAATCCACCTGAGAGTAGAGCAGTGGGGGATGCCCCTGACCTTTCACCCCACGAGCGGCCATAGGATTAAGGAGAGAAGAACCAGCTGCCCTTCTCCTCCTCAGCCAGGTCCTCCCTAGGGTCTCTTTCAGCTCCTAGCCCTGGACAAGGGACCCTCATCCCTGATGATGTTCAGAGTGTGAGGTTCTTGTCAAAAGTCACACCGATACAACCTGTGTCCCTATACCCCCCCAAACATATACAAATACATATGATATAATATTATGCAGCCACAAAAAGGATGAGATCTTTTCACTTGTGACAACATGGATGGACAACAGAGTAGTATGTCTGCTAAGCGAAGTAAATTAGTGAATTGCTGAGACAGCAAATACCATATGATTTCCATCTATGTGGAATTTAAAAAACAAAACAAATGAATAGACAAGCAAACAGCAGCATCAGATTGTTAAATACAGAGAACTCACTGATGATTGCCAGAGGGAAGGGGGTTGGGAGAATGGGCACCAGGGTGAGGGGAGTGGGAGACACAGGCTCCAGTTATGGAAGGAAGAGTTCATGGGAATAAAAGGCACAGCACAAAAGGGAATATCATCAGTGATACTTTAACATCATTATGTGGTGACAGATGGCAGCCACACTGTGGTAAGCACAGCATGGTGTAGACAGAAGGTGAAACTAATGTAATCAATCTTGCGTCAATTATGTTCAAATTTAAAATTTTTTTCAAAGAAATTAATTACAAAGAATAAACTGTAGAAATCCCAATTATCTTAACAGGTCATGGATATTCTGGTAGTTGTTACATTCTTTGAAAATTATCTTTCATTTGGATAACTTTTTTCTAAAGTATATTTTTTTAAGTTTGTTTATTCACTTTGAGAGAGAAAGGGAGAGTGAGCATCAGTGTTGGAGGGGCAGAGAGAGAGAGAGAAAAAAAATCCAGGCAGGCTCTACTCTGTGTGGTGGAGACCAACTCAGGGCTCAAACCCACAAACACTGACATTGTGACTTGAGCTGTAACCAAGAGTCAGATTGTGCCATACAGGAGCTCCTTAACTGCGTATTTAAAAAAAAAATCCTACACATTTTGTGAAGGAAATAGTTTAACAATTAAAGCTAATGATTAATGTTGGGGGAAAGCCACACTGAAATAACAAGGGCACATGGAAACACTGGAAGACCTATGTGAAATGGTCAAATCCATATGAACAGACAACCTATGAAGACTTCATCAGGTAGAAACAGTCAACCTGACCAGACCCATAACTAGTAAGAAGGTTGAATCAGAATCAAAACACACAGACACATCCTGGGTCAGATGGCTTCACTGGAGAATTCTACCAAACATTCCAGGAAGAATACACACCAGTCTCCTCAAAGTCTTCCGGAATTGAAAAGGAAAGAACACTTCCTGACTTGTCTACGTTGCCAGTGCTACTAATATCTCCAAAGCAGATAAAGACACTAAAGAACAGAAAACCAGCTTCACTGCCCTTGGACCTGGGCTCCCCACCACGATACATGAGCCTCAAGCCCTTACAGAAACCAACGCTGGATCGTGTTCTAAAATACCTGACCCTGGGTGCCTGGGTAGCTCTGTCAGTTAAGGGCTGGACTTTGGCTCCGGTCATAACCTCGCAGTTTGTGCATTAGGGCCCCATGTTGGGCTCTGTGCTGGCAGATTGGAGCCTGGAGCCTACTTTGGATTCTGTGTCTTCCTCTCTCTCTGTCCCTCCCCCACTCATATTTGGTCTCTCTCTCAAAAATAAATAAACACTTAAAAAATAAAATAAAATAACCTGACCCCCAAGTCAGTCACTTCCAGATACCACTGATGGGTGCATGTTTCATTTTAATGTTGTTTGAAAAAATTCTGATAAATCAGGAGATGGGGGTTTAGGAGAGGAGGTGAGACTAAAGGCAGAAGCTATAGAGTGGAAGTTGGGAGGTTCCGTGACAGGTGGCAGCAGTGCCTCCTTCACCCCCATGGCTGCTGTCATCTCATGAAGGGAGACAGACTGTCAACTTCCAACACAATGGGCGAGTCCTCTCCCTGGCTGCAACTGCAGAGAAAGGATGCACAGTTACAGTAAGGCATGGAAAGGCTATATGAGAATGGCAGAAACACAGACCCCTATACATGCAGGTATTTGTGTGGCGTGTGGGGTCAAAGGAGAGACTGGGGTGCAAAAAGAGAAATAATGGGTTGAGAGAGGAAAGGGACACCACATAGAAATAAACAAAACATCCCAACACCCTGTCAAGATCGGGGGCAAAAACTTGTCAGGCACCCATTAGGCATCAGGCACCACTGCCTGCACCACATGGTTCAAGACAAAGATGTTGAAGAACAAGGAGACTCTGAAGAGGTGGAGGAGCCAGTTTCATGAGATCAACACACTGGAGGAGGAAAGGTCCATCTCATCAGGCCGCTCACTAGTACTGACCTCAATGTGATGCTCCACCTAACTGAGGATTTTGGCATTGTTTTAATTTGACACAAACATGATGTCCAAGCTGTGGGGTGACTGGCCTGCTCAGGCCTCCTGGAAGGAGTCAGAGGATAGCACTGGAAGATCTCAATGTAGGAAGACACCAAAAGGAGGATGAGGATGTAAGGTATGATGACATAGGAAATCAGTGGGTGGGAGGGGACTCTGGGAACCCGTGTGGTTGTGTAACTTACCGTGCGGCAGTGTTCACCTATTCAATGTCCATGCCTCAGTCACATAGGTTGGTGGCCACAGAATTTGTCATTGAAGATCTTTAAACAGCTGACACCAAGAAAGCCTTTATCAGAAAGTAAATTAGAAAAATGTTGACAGTCCCTTCTCTCAGTGGTCTCATTTCCTCCCAAGGACATCCCACGTGGATGGCAATAGCTGGAAAGTTCTGTTCCACCAGGAGTTGGGCCAGGGCCATGCAATGCTGCACAGACTTCACAAAGATGTCTGCCTGTATATGGAGAGGAGGGGGATGTGGATTAATGGGTGTGTGTGTGTGTGTGTGGAGGGGAGAGAGACAATGGGCAGAGTGGGAGATTTCAGGAAGTACACCCTCTACATGAATCCCGCTAAGTCTGTCTTATTCCCTGCTATATGATTCCTTTTTTCCTCTAAGTATAACTTACTCTTCCTTTCTCTCCTCTGCTTCTGATTTTCCTGAGCAGATAGGCTTCTGAGAAGATACAGAGAACAGTAACCAAATTTGGCAGATATGTTAGGAGGCAGAATTGAGGTACTCCATGACAAAGGGCTAAATATTAGAACTAGGGTCTGGAACAACCATGACCAATATTCCTGCTGATGAAACATTAAACCTAAGATCTACCCTAAATATGGAGCAGTTTTAGTGTGAATAAGTTACAAAATCTGTAAGCTGAGAGAATGCTTCTCTTCAGGGAGTGATACAGGAGCAAATAAACACTTTTAAGAACCTTTCTGGACTAATGTAGATGGGTTTTTTTTAAGAATATTAAACACTTCCAGGTTTTATATTTGTTGTTTGCCTTACTTACTGGCATTTCCATATATTGAACATCTGACCATGGCAGCCATGGAACATCACAGCAGCCCTCACCTCCCTTGTGCTTGAACCCTCGTCCATCAGAAACATCACTAATTTGGCCAAAAAACACATTTATACTCAATCCTCTTCATTTACAGATTCTGTATTTACAAAGTGACCTGTTTGCTAAAAATTGTTTAACGCCAAATGAATACTCATGATACTTTATGGTCATTCAGGGACACGCCCAGAGCAGCAAAATATTTAGTCTCCTGACATGCATATTCCTAACTGAAGACAAAATTTTTTGTGTAACTTGAAAAAGTCCTTCTCAGACATAAAAGTGGCAAAGACACTCTTGACGTCAGAACACAAAATTTATGGCCTTACTTTGTCTAATGAAACACATAGGAATAAGCTGGGACAATCAGCACAAATTGTCATGTGATGATAAAGAGGCGAGTGCACAGTAAGGAGTTAGAAACAATCCCACGTGGGTGCTTGACTGTCGACAGAGGTAGGACTTTAGGAAAGAGGAAAAGGATGGAGTTTTTAATGAAAAGTGAATCAACTATATGCTATTCATGAAGGAAAAAATAGATTCAACCTTTCCTTCGTACCATACATATGCAAAAGAAATTGATTAAAATCTAGAAAATTTCAGGAAGGATTACATAAAAGTATCTTTATGACTATGATTTATTTTATTTTTTTATGGCTATGATTTAAGAAAGAATTTTTTAAAAGGAACACAGAAGACATTTGCAATAAAGAAAAATTCCTATATGTTATTAGGTAAAAATAATACCTGCTGTTCATCAAAGACATCATTATAGAAGTGAAAAGATGAACCACATATTAGGAGAAATTTTTTGCCACATATGTTGGTAACCAAGCACTGACCACAGAATACGTACACACCACTCAAATCAGTGAGCAAAAGACAGACTACTTAGTGAAGAAATGGCCTAAGGCTTCCCATTGGCCAAAGTCAAGTGGAAGCCAGAAGGCAAGGGAGCATTTGGAGATACAGGAGTCTGTTCCATAAGTGGTCGATAGAGGATGGTGTCCCAGAGCACAGAGCAGGTGAGCATGGGAAAGTAGAGGAAGGGGAAGGTTACAAAGAAGGAATCTAAATAATCAACATGAATATGGAAATGTGCTTTCTCTTCTTTGCTGATGGAAATGCAAATTATTATAATGACAGCATGAATGTACTTGACAACCTGCTGTGTGGAAAAACCCAGTCTCAAAGGACCACGATTACAATTTCATGAAATGTCCATAGTACGCAAATCGACAGAGACAGACAGTACGTTAGTGGTTGCTAAGGGCTGGAGGAAAGGTGACCTGAGATAGGAGGAGTGACTGCTAATGAGTACAAAATTACTTCTGAGGTGATGAAAATGTTCTGAAAGCGATTGTAGCAATAGTTGCACAACTCTGTGAATATAATAAAAACGATTGAGTTGTACATGTAAATCAGTGATTGGTGTGTGAATAACATCTGCAGAAGGTTGTAATAAAAACCCATAGTGAGATATACGCTAAATCCACTAAAGTGACTGACTGGAGAAGCGGTGTCAGGGCAGATGATGGAGCAGGAGGCCTCAGTAATCCACGTCTGCACCTGGACCACAGGTGCACTGGTGCAATCTGAGAGAACTGTTGTGGAAAGCTGGAGTGTATTGAAGGCTTGGAACTTCTAGGGGATGGCTTGGATGGTGAATTGCAGTTAATTTCAGTCATTTTCAGCCTCCCACCATAGATGAGGCTACCATCTCCTGACTCCCAGGCCTCTTAGAGACACCCAGAGTGATTCCTACAGCAGTTTGAACACAGCACGTGGAAGCTATGGTGAGTGATTAGGACAGTGACCTCCAAACATCAGGAGTAAGTGTTCTGCTTGCTTCTCGCTGCCTTTGGTCAAGGGGATGCAGGACACATAGGTAACCATGTTTGCAATTCCCACCCCCAAAATGACAAGCCTTTTCTCCTCTAGTTGAAGAAACCTTAATAGTAATTAAAGGATTTCCCCTGCTTCGTTTCCCCCTTTTTCCATTTTGCAAGGGAAGGGTATAAGGACTAGGACATTGAAAAGCAACTGCAAATACAGAGACATTTAGAAAGTTACATGTGCCCAGGGAAGGGTCCAGGCTCATAAATGATCTGAGAGGTTCTTAAGTTTACACCTAGGTGGATTCCTGGCACAGAGATACTCTACACAACAGAATGACCAAAACACAAAAAAAACAGCAACCAAAAATGCTTGGCAAACTCTGGGGAAGTGGAGAGTCAATTTCCAGAGTTATCACATAAGATCAAATGTGTAGTTAAAAAAACCCCAAAATCACGAAGCATACAAAGAAAGAGGAAAGTATGACCCATTGAAAGGAAAAAATCAGTAGAACTGTCTCTGAGAAAGAACAGATGGTAAACCTCCCGGACAAAGACATTCAGGCAACAGTCGTACAGATGCTCAGTCTGCAGTCAGGAGAGGGAGACTAGTAGCTCCCAATACTTGTCTCTCAGGAAAAAAAATCAAAGGTTAAAACTATGACATAAATAATTATTTAAGCAGGGTACACCCCTTGCTTCTGTAAAATCATCAACACAAACAACATATAAGCACGACTTGTGACCTGGCACTGGGAAAGCTCTGGACTTCTGGACTTTCACCAGGAAACTGAGCAGAACCCCGTGGAGCACAAAAACCATGGGCAGCAGCACAGAAAAGCAGGAAAAGCATTTCACCTGTCTCACCCCATCCTTCAGTCTGAGGCAGCTCAGCACCAAGGAAGAAGCCCTCAGAGGGATTTCACCTGCAGGGAGAGATAATAGGAGGACTCCAGCCATCCTGCTCACCTGTGCACAACCACGGGACAGAGACTAAATCGAAAACGTAATTTAAAAAATCTTGAGGAAAACAAAAATGAAACAGAACATATCAAATCTCACAAGGTGCAGCAAAATCAGTCCTTAAGAGGGAAGTTTGTGGTCTTAAATGTCTACGTAAAGAAAGATCACAAATTAACAACCTAACATTACACCTCAAGGAACGAGAAAAAAAGAACAAACTAAGCCGAAAATTAGTTGAAGGATGAAAATAATAAATATCCGAATGGAAATAAATGAAATTGCAAGAAAAACACATTAGAAAAAAGGTAAATGAAATGAAGAGTTGGTTTTTGTTAAGGTAAAAAAACTCATAAATTGTTAGCTACACTAAGGAAAAATGGAGGTGACCCAAATAAATAAAATTATAAACAAAAGTATAGAACTGAGGGGCGCCTTGGTGGCTCAGTTGGTCGAGTTTCCGACTCCTGATTTTGGGTCAGATCATGATCTCATGATTCGGTTTGTGAGATTGAGCCCCATTTTGGCTCTGCACTGAGGGCACTGAGCCTGACTGGGATTTAGTCTATTCCTCTCTCTCTGCCCTTCCCCCGCTCTCAAATTAAATAAATATACTTTAGAAAAAGTACAGAGCTGATTTCACAAATTTACAAAAGCCATAAGATTTGCTATGACAGTATGTGGCAACAAATTAGATTACCTAGAGTGATTGGATACATTCTTAAAAATATACAAGTCACCAAGACTGAATCTCTGGACAAAACCAGAATATGGACAGACCAATTACCAGTAGCAGATTGAGTCAAGAATAAAAAGTCTCCCAACACAGTAAAGTCCCCAGGTGCCTTTACTGATGAATTCTATAAAACATACAGAAGAAGTAATACCAATCTTTCTCAAACTCTTCTAAAATATTAACGAAGAAGAAATACTTCCAAATTCATTTAATGAAGCCAATATTACCCTGGTAGCAAAATCAGGTGAGGACACTAAAAGAAAAGAAAATTATAGCCAATATACCCATGAATAATGATGCCAAAGACCTCAACAAAATGCTTGAAAAATGAATTCAAAAGTTAAGAAAACATTTTTTTTATGTTTTTTAAATTTTTTTAAATGTTTATTTATTTTTGAGACAGAGAGAGACAGAGCATGAGTGGGGGAGGGGCAGAGAGAGAGGGAGACACAGAATCCGAAGCAGGCTCCAGGCTCTGAGCTGTCAGCACAGAGCCCGACGTGGGGCTCAAACTCACAGACCGTGAGGTCATGACCTGAGCCGAAGTCGGACACTCAACCGATTTAGCCACCCAGGCGCGCCATGAAAACATTTTTCAATGCTTATTCATTTTTGAGAGAGTGAGATAGAGAGAAACAGAGCACGAGTGGTGGAGGGGCATAGAGAGAGGGAGACATAGAATCTGAAGCAGACTCCGGCTCTGAGCTGTCCGCACCAAGCCCTCCATGAGGCTTGAACCCACCAATCATGAGATCATGACCTGAGCCTAAGTCGGAGGCTTAACAGACCGAGCCACCCAGGCACTCCCAAAAGCTTTTTAAAAGGAACATATACCATGATCAAGTGGGGCTTATGCCTGGGATCCAGTAATGGTTCAATACACACAAATCAATAAACGCAAACCACATGAACAGAGTGAAAGATAAAAATCACACGATCCTATACACCAACAATGAAGCAGCAGAAAGAGAAATAAAGAAGATAATCCCTTTCACAATTGCACCAAAAACCATAAAATACTTAGGAATAAACCTAACCAAAGATGTGAAAGACCTCTACACTGAAAACTATAAAAAACTTATGAAGGAAATTGAGGAAGACACAAGGAAATGGAAAAACATCCCATGCTCATGGATTGGAAGAATAAATATCGTTAAAATGGCAATACTACCCAAAGCAATCTACACATTCAATGCAATCCCAATCAAAATTGCACCAGCATTCTTCTCAAAGCTAGAGCAAACAATCCTAAAATTTGTATGGAACCACAAAAGACCTCGAATAGCCAAAATAATACTGAAGAATAAAACCAAGGCGGGAGGCAACACAATCCCAGACTTCAACCTCTACTACAAAGCGGTAGTCATCAAGACTGTATGGTATTGGCACAAAAACAGACACATAGACCAATGGAATAGAATAGAAAACTCCGAAATGGACCCGCAAGTATATGGCCAACTAATCTTTGATAAAGCGGGAAAATGTATCCAATGGAAAAAAGACAGCCTCTTTAATAAATGGTGCTGGGAGAATTGGACAGCAACATGCAAAAGAATGAAACTAGACCACTTTCTTACACCACTCACAAAAATAAATTCTAAATGGATAAAAGATCTGAATGTGAGACAGGAAACCATCAAAATCCTAGAGGAGAAAGCAGGAAAAAGCCTCTTTGACCTAAGACGCACCAATTTCTTACTTGACACGTCTCCAAAGGCAAGGGAACTAAAAGCAAAGATGAACTATTGGGACTTCATCAAGATAAAAAGCTTCTGCACAGCAAAAGAAACAACCAACAAAACGAATAGGCAACCAACGGAATGGGAATAGATCATCGCAAATGACATATCGGATAAAGGACTAATATCTAAAATCTATAAGAACTTACCAAACTCCACACCCGAAAAACAAACAACCCAGTAAAGAAATGGGCGGAAGATATGAATAGACACTTCTCCAAAGAGGACATTCAGATGGCCAATAGACACTTGAAACGATGTTCAATGTCACTCATCATCAGGGAAATACAAATCAAAACCACACTGCGATACCACCTCACACCAGTCAGAGTGGCTAAAATAAACAAATCAGGAAACTATAGATGCTGGCGAGGATGTGGAGAAGTAGGCACCCTCCTACACTGTTGGTGGGAATGCAAACTGGTGCAGCCACTCTGGAAAACGGTGTGGAGGTTCCTCAAAAAAATGAAAATAGAGCTACCCTATGATCCAGCAATAGCACTGCTAGGAATCTACCCAAGAGACACAGGAATGCTGATGCATAGGGGCACGTGCACCCCAATGTTCATAGCAGCACTTTCGACAATAGCCAAATCATGGAAAGAAACCAAGTGCCCATCAACTGACGAGTGGATAAAGAAGATGTGGTACATATATACAATGGACTACTATGTGGCAATGAGAAAAAATGAAATCTGGCCATGTGTAGCAACATGGATGGAACTGGAGGGTATTATGTTAAGTGAAATAAGTCAATCAGAAAAAGACAGATACCATATGTTTCCACGAATAGGTGGACTTTGTGAGACTAAGCAAAAACCAGGGGGAGGGGAAGAGGGGAAAGAAAAGAAAGACACAGAGAGGGAGGGAGATAAAACATAAGAGACTCTCAAAGACTAAGAACTAACTGAGGGTGAGGGGGATGGGGGGGGAGAGGGGGTGATGGGCATTAAAAAAGGGCACATGTTGGGATGAACACTGGGTGTTTTATGTAAACCAATTTGAAAATAAACTATTATAAATGAAAAAAAAATCACACGATCATCTCAATAAATGCAGAGATAGCATTTTACAAAGGTGAACATCATTTCGTGATAAAAACTCTCAAGGAATTGGATATAGAAGGAATGTACCTCAACATAGTAAAGCCATAACGCCAAGTCGACAGCTAACATCATCCTCGATGGTGAAAAGCAAGGCCTTTGCTCCCAGATCAGGAACAAGATAGGGATGCTCACTCTCACCACTTGTATTCAACATTGTACTGAAGTCCTCGCCAGAGCACAAAGGTGAGGAGAAGAAATAAAAGACATCCAAGTTGGAAAGTAAGAACTGAAATTGTCTCTGTGGATGACATAATTTTTTTTTCTTTCAGGATTTACTCTCTTAGCAACTTTCAGATATACAATGCAGCATTGTTAACTATAGTCACCATGCTGTACATGACATCCCCATGGCTCCTTTTTTAACTGGAAATTCGTGCCTCTCAACCCCCTTCACCAGTTCCACTCACCCTCTCACCCCCACCTGTGGCGACCACACATCTGTTCACTGTATTCATGAGCACAATGTTTTGTTTCTCTTTTTAGAGTGTTGTTTGTTGGTTGTTTTTGTTGCTGTTTTTATCTTCCACATAAGAGATCATGTGGTATGCATCTTTGCTTTCTATTTTACTTAGCATGATGTCCTCAGAGTCCCTCCATGTTTATCCAAGCAGCAAGATTTCAGTCCTTTATATGGCTGACTAATATTCCACTTTAGGATGTGCCCATATCTTGACTATGACATAATATTATATATAGAAAATCCTAAAGTCTCCCAACAACAACAAAAAAAAACATTAGCACTAATAACCAATTCGATTAAGCTGCAGGATGCTAGATCAATATATAAAAATAAGTTTTGTCTATACATCAACAACAAAACATCTAAAGAGGAATTCAGAAAGCAAACCATTTACAGTAGCATCAAAAACAATAAAACATTTAGGAATATATTTAACCATTGAAATACATGCACATGAAAACTATATGACTCAGATGAAAAGCATTTAAGAAGAGACAAATAATGAAAAGGTATCCAAAGTTCCTGAATTGGAAGAATTAATATTGTTAAACTATCCATAGTGTTAAGTGATCTACAGATTCAGTCCAAACCCAAACAAAATCACAAACGGAGCTTTTCAAAGCGACAGAAAACACAATCTCCAAATTCATGCAGAAGCAACAAAGACCCCAAATAGCCAAAATAATGTTGAGAAAGAACAATAGCTCTGGAGGCATCACATTTCCTGATTCCAAACTACGTTACAAAGCTGTAGCAATTGAAACAGTATGGTACTGGAATGAACGCAGGATATAGAACAATGGAACAGAACCCAGAACCCAGAAATAAACCCCACATAGATGGTAAACTCATCTTTGTCAAAGGTACTGACAACATACAATGGGCAAAGAATAGTCTCTTTGGTATATGGTGATGGGAAACTGGATACCCACGTGCAATGACTGACACTGTAAGTTTCAGTGTAACTGTGTTACATCACTGACAAAAAGTAACCTGAATGGTTAAATACTTAAACGTAAGAAGTGAAACCCTAAAACTTCTAGGGAAAAAGATAGGGAAAAAGTTCCTTATCGTTAGTAGTAGCAATAATTTTGGGGCTATAACAGCAAAAACATAGGTCAAAAAAAGCTAAACTAAACACGTGGGACTACATCAACTCAAAAGCTTCTCCACAGCAAAGAAACCCATCAATAAAATCTAAAGAAACCTACAGAATGCGAGAAAATATTTGCCACCCATTATTTGATGAGTTTAATATCTAAAATATATAAGTAACACATAGAAATCATGAAGATGAAACCAGATAACAAAATTTATAAAGCAGACCTGAAGAGACATTTTTTCAAAGAAGACATACAAATTGTCAACAGGTACGTGAAAAGGTGCTCCATATCACTAGTCATCAGGAAAAGCCATCTAAACCCCAGTGAGATGTCATCTCACACCTGTTAGGAAGGCTATTATAAAAGAGGCCAGAGAACAAATGTTGGTGAAGGCATGGAGAAAGGGAACCCTTGGTCAATGCGGATGGTATGGAAAAGACTATGGAGCTTCGTGAAAAAATTTTTAGTAGAACTACCACATGATCCAGCAATCCCACTCCAGGGTACACACCATAGAGAATGAAATATGAATAGAAACACATTTTATTTTAAAAAAAATTTTAATTTTATTATTTATTTTGAGAGAGAAAGAGCATGTGAGCGAGTAAGGGAGGGTCAGAGAGAGAGGGAGAGAGAACCTCAAGTTAGCTCCACACTGTCAGTGCAGAGCCTGATATGGGGCTCGAACTCACAAACCATGAGGTCATGACCTGAGCTGAAATCAAGAGTTGGACACTTAACCAACTGAGTCACACTGGGACCCCGAAACACACTTTAAATAAAAAGGTTACAAAAGACAAAGAAAATTACATATTAATACATCTTTCAATACAAGAAGATAGAATAATTGTAAACATTTAGACATCTAATAACATGTAATCAACATATATGAGGCAAAACCTGACAGACTGAAGATGGAAATACACAGTTCTACAATAATAGTTGGAGGCTTTGATGCCCCGATTTCTAGATGGACAAAACAACCAGACAGAAGACAGAGATAGAAGACACAGAGGACGTGAACAACACAATAATCCCGCTAGATATAACACCACACACACAATGCTCTAACCCAAACAACAGAATATATGGTCTCTCAAATACACCTGGATGTTTTCCAGTTTTGATCGTATACCAGGTTACAAATTCATTCTCAATAGATTTGAAAGTTATCATCCAAATTATCAAATATATCACAAGGGAAAGTAGGAAATATTTAGAGACAAACAAAAGTGAAAACACAACATACCAACACTTACGGGATGCAGTGAATGCAGTGCGAAGGGGGAAATTTATAGTTGCCAATGCTTACATTAAAAAGAAGAAAGAATTCAGAAATAAACTGACACCTCCACCATCAGTTAATCTACAACGAAGGAGGAAAAAATATCCAACGGGACAAAGACAGTCTCTTCAACAAATGGTGCTGCGAAAGCCACAGCCACATACAAGAGAATGAAACTGGAGCACTTTCTCACACCACACACAAAAATAAACTCAAAACACACTGAAGACTTAAATGTGAGACCTGAAACCAAAAAATTCCTAGAAGAAAACAGAGGCAGTAATCTCTCTGACATTAGCTGTAGAACAAATTTCTAGGTATGTCTCTCGTGGCAAGGAAAACAACGCAAAATTAAACATTTGGGACTATATCAAAGAAAGAGTTTTTGCACAGTGAAAAACTTTCCATAAAACAGAAAGGACACCTATTATGGGAGAAGATATTTGCAAATGATATATTCAGTAAGAGGTTAAGATCCAAAATATCCAATAATGTATACACCTCTGTATCAAAACACCAAATAATCCAATTAAAAATGGGCAGGGGACTGGAACCTGTGTGGCTCAGTTGGTTGAGCATCGGACTTTGGCTCAGGTCATGATATCACGGTTCAAGCTCCACCTCTGGTTCACTGCTGTCATGGCAGAGATGGCATTAGATATTCTGTCCCCCACTCTCTGCCCTCCCTAGCTTGCACTCTCTCTCTAAAAAAAAGTCTTAAAAAATGGACAGGGAACATTAAGAGACATTTTCCAGAGATTACAAACAGATGGCCAACATGAAAAGATGGTCAACATCACTCCACAAGAGGCAAATGCAAATCAAAACCACAATGAGATATCACCTTATACGCCTCAGAATGGCTAAAATAAAAACCACAAGAAATAACAAGTGTTGGGAGGATGCAGAGAAAAAGGAACCCTCATACAGTGTTGTTGGGAATGCGCACTGGTGCAACCTCTGTGGAACGGTACAGAGATTCCTCAAAACACTAAAAATAGAATTACCATATGGTCCAGTTTATCCACCAACACTAACTTGAAAAGATATATGCACTGCTATGTTTATTGCAGCATTTTGTATTATAACCCCGATATGGAAGCAACCCACATTTCCATCCATAGATGAAAGGATAAAGAAGATTATATATATATATATATATATATAATCAGCCAAGAAAAACAAAATCCTGCCATTTATAACAACAAGGGAAGGATCTTGATGGTAGAATGGTAAGTGAAACAAGTCAGAGAAAGACAAACACCATATGAGTTCATTCATTTGTGGAATACAAGAAAAAAACAAAGGGAAAAAAGAGACATACATAAAAACAGACTCTTTTTTACAACTTTTTTTTAATGTTTATTTATTTTTGAGGGAGAGAAAGAAAGAGCGTGCGTGGGTGATGGACAGAGAGAGAGAGAGGGAATACAGAATCCAAAGCGGGTCCCAGACTCTGAGCTGTACACACAGAGCCTGATGCAAACCCTGAACCCACAAAATGTGAGATGGTGAGCTGAGCCAAAGTTGGATGCACAACTAGCTGAACTACCCAAGCACCCGAAAAAACAGATGGTTTTTTGGAAAACAAACTGGTAGTTGTGAGTGGGAGGTGAGTGGGGGTGGGGTGAAACAGGTGAAGTTGATGAGATGATACAGATTTGTTGAATCACATACTTGAGCTAATATAACATTCTGAGTTAATTATACTTCAACTAATAATAAAATTGTTTAAAAAGAAGAAAGATCTCAAATCTACAACCAAACTATAATCTTTTTTTTTCTTTTCTTTTTAATTTTTTAATGTTTATTTATTTTTGAGACATAGAGACAGAGCGTGAGCAGGAGGAGGGCAGAGAGAGAGGGAGACACAGAATCCGAAGCAGGCTCCAGGCCCTGAGCCGTCAGCACAGAGCCCGACGCGGGGCTCGAACTCACAGACCGTGAGATCATGACCTGAGCCGAAGTCGGCCGCTCAACCGACTGAGCCACCCAGGCGCCCCAACCAAACTATAATCTTAAGGATGTAGACACAGAGCAAACAAACAAATCCAAAATTACTAGAAGAAAGGAAATAATATTAAAGCAGAGATAATTAAAGCATAGAAAAATGATTGAGAAAATCAATGACACCAAAAGTTGGATCTTTGAAAGATACATAGAGTTGACAAGCATTAGCTGGACTAAGACAAAGAGACAAGAATAAAATTACTAAAATCAGAAATGTAAGTGGGGTTTACTACCCCTGCTATGGAAATAAAGATGATTGTAAGAGTTGCTATGAACAATTATGTACCATCAAATTGGATCACCTAGAAGAAATGAACAAGTGCCTAGAAACAAAAAACCTAGCAACACTGCCTCACAAAGAAACGGATAACTGAACAGACCCATAACTAGTAGGATGTTGAATCAGTCATCAAATACCTCCTGAGAAAGAAAGTCCCAGATCTGATGGATTCACTGTGAATCCTACCATTTAAAGAACACCAATCCTTCACAAATTCTTTCACAAAACTGAAGAGGTGAGAACACTTCCCATCTTACTCTATGAGGCCAGCACTGTTCTGACTGCGAAGCCAGACAAAGACAATACAAGGAGTCTACCGACCATTATCGTTCATGAATATTCACATAAGTATCCTCAGCAAAATTCTAGCAAACTGAAGTCAGTAGCATCACCACAAGAAACTGGGTGTATTCACGGGATGTGAATATAGTTCAACATATGAGACAATGAATGTAATACAGCCTATTAACAGAATGAAGTGGAAACACACGATCGTTTCAATTGATGTAGAAAAACATTTGACAAATTGAACACTCTTTTCCTATAAAAGCATTCAAAAAATAGGAATAGACAAAATGCACAAAAGACAATAGAAAATAAAAGCAAGAACAAGAAGAGAGGAACTGCAAACAGCGAGTACAGACAACATTTTCTTTTTTTTTTTTTTTTACTTTTTAAGTGTTTTATTTATTTTTGAGTCAGAGAGACAGAGCACGAAAGGGGGAGGAAGAAAGAGAGAGGGAGACATAGAATCTGAAGCAGACTCCAGGCTCTGAACTGTCAGCACAGACCCCGACGCGGGGCTGAACTCATGAACTGTGAGATCATGACCCAAGCTGAAGTCAGATGCTTAGCCGGCTGAGCCACCCAGGCACCCTGAAGGTCTCACCTTTAGAAGCCTGAGAGACACATCAGAGCTCTGGGCACTGTCACGGCCACAGAACAAACAGGATGTGGTCAGAGTTCCCAGGAGATGAGACTAAGGGAGGAGCTATGGGGTGGGTGAGCTCCTCATGGGATCCCGTCTACACCACCCAGGGTCTCAGGGATCACCCCCTCCATACTTACTTGCAGACTGAGTGTAGCCCCATCTTTTTCCCCTGTGACAAGAAAACATCATGTCAGAGGCAGGGAGAATGGTGGGCCATGATGTCCTAAAGGGACCCCCGAAATTCAACACTCCATAGAAATTTCCAGAACTTTGACTACAGATCCAGGGCAAGATTACATAATGTTAGATAAAAGGACATGTGGACACTAGATCAATCCCTCCTGGAGGTTTGTGTGCAGCAGGGCCTCCCCTCTGTCCTGCTGGGAATCAGGTCTCACACCAGAAGCATCAAGGTGAACATTTTCTTTTTCAGGTGTGATTTTGGAAAGATTAACAGGGTTCAGCTGGGTAAGCACATGTATGCGGATGGTGCCTCCCAAGACTGAGGCAAGACTTTGGAAAATTACATATGGTTTGAACCCCCACTCTTTCTATCATCAGTCTCCCCCCAACCTCGTGCAAGAAAACTCAGACCTCACCCCTTTCCCTACTGGAGTTCTTCTTCCTTCAGGCCACAGGTCCAGTGACCACAGCTCCAAGGACAGCCAGACCAGCAATGATTCCCATGATGGGGATGCTGGAGTGAGGAGGGGGCTGTGGGAGGTAAAGGTAAGGTAAGAGTTCTGACCCCCAGGCCTCAGTTCTGATCCCACCGAAGGTCTACAGAAGATGTGTGTTCTGTTGTCTTAGAATCCACTCCTTCCTTCATCCCTCTTCTTACCCCATCTCAGGGTGACAGGCTCCTGCAGCCCCTCATGCTGCATATGGCACGTGTATCTCTGCTTCTCTCCAGAAGGCACAGCCACCCATTTATGGAAGGTCCCCTCCCCTGCTGTCCACAAGCTCCCTGTCCTGGGTGTGGTCCTCCCCATCACGCTACCAGGTCACAGTAATCTCTGTCCAATAGAAGCCCAAAGCCCAGCACCCCAGGGTCCCCTCACGGTCAGAGATGGGATGGCGGGTCACATCTGTCTGTGGAGGATCTGAGGAGAGGGTCAGAAACCTTAGGAACTTTGCATTATCTCCCATGGGCCACTGAAGCAGCACTCATGTGACCGTGCTGAGAAAGGAGGGGACAATGGGGGTGGGCAGAGGGAGTGCAAGTCTCGCACCCCAGCCTGGGCTCCAGGACCTGGGATAATTTCCTATCCCTTGGGAAGGTCTGGAGGCAGGGTCTGTACGACAGCCTAGGGGAAGAGGATCAGGGTCTCTGAGTGGGACAACAGAGACTTCTGGGCCTGACCTGGGTAGAGGAGGCCCAATGGCCCCAAACACCCGGAGTCAGCCATCCAGTGAAGTCGGGCATGGGACAGAGAGCAAGGCCTGAGGGAGGAAGTCACCCAGTGGTGCCCAAGGTGAATCCCAGGTGCAAAGAAACCTGCTACGAAATTCTTTCAGAGATATCCCTCTCCACCTCCATAAAGACTGGATCCCCTCAGTGTCCTGAGAGAAGGATGGGTCCTCTGAGCGAGTCTCTCTCTGGTACAGGATCCGAAAAGTCAGGGAAACTCCTCACCCTCAGGATCCAAGGAGGAGGCAGGGAAGAATTCTCGTGTCAGTTCCATCTTCCTCCCTTTACGCTGGGGCCAGCAGGAGGTACAGCTCCAGCCCCAGGGGAGATCTGGAGGCCTGGTGGCCCCACATACCTGCTTCCTGCAAAAGTCTCTTTCCCTTTCTTCAGGTACCTGCGGAGCCACCGCACGCACTCCCTCTGCAGGTAACACCCGGTGGTGCTCCGCTGCTCAGGCCGCCTCCCACTTGCGCCCATGATCTGAGCCTCCTGCCCAGCCGCCTCCAGCAGCGCCAGGTTCTGCTTCAGGCTCTGTAACTGGCGCCCTCATAGGCGAACTGCTCACATCCGCCAAGGAGGCTCCCATCGGACCCCAAGTTGCAACAGGAAGTCCCTTGGAAGGTGTGTGACCCTGGCTCCTCTGCCACCTTCGCCCACTATCACTATGCCCCACGCGGGCAGCCCCGCCCAATAGCTAGCTAGACCACCTGCAGTCGTCCCCCCACCCCTCAGCCCTGCAGCCCGCCACTCATAGCCTCATACCTCAGGACACCTACCCGCAGTGATTGGTCAACCTGAGAAATTAGATAAAATCCGAGTGAATCCCCGTGGGCTCATCCTGGGTGGGGGTCCGGGAGGGTCTCCTGGCCTCGGGTTGAATCTCAGACCAGGGAACTCGGAGAGACCCCCGCCCGTCCAAGGGGGATTCGGGGATTCGTGACCTGTCCCGGCCCGGGTCACTCACCGGGTCGTAGTAGCGGAGGGCGGTATGCAGGGTCGGCCGGGAGGTCTGTGCGTGCACCTTGGTGATCTCAGTCAGCTCTTCCCAAACTGTGGTCCCTCGTGCTCCGCCCACAGCGCCCTCGGCTCCTCGGACTCAAGCGTCGCTGTGGAATCACAGGAACTGCAAGTCTTCTGCTTGGCCCACCGGGACCTACAGCGCCTCCCCGAGGCCCGGCCGGGGCAACTCGGTGTGGAAACACCTCAGGGAGTGGGAGCTGTGGTCGCAGAGGGTCTGAGACCCCGCTAGACACTCCTTACAGGCCAGGGCCAGGTCCCAGGTGGAGGCGGCAGGGAGGGCAGGGGGAGGAGGACCCGAGTTCGGGAGAGCAGGGCGGGGTCGGGGAGAAACCGGCGAGAACTGGTCCCGTGGGGTGGGGGGGGAGCGGGGGGCGGCGGACAGCCCCTTCCCCACTGGTCCAGCGGCCCCGCCAGGCATTGCCCTTGCTCCTACCCATAAAAGTCCTTTTCCTTCTGACCTTGCACTCACAGACCCAGGTCAGGGTCATGGCCAGGGCCCTGACAGGATCAGGAGAGGGTTCAAGGCCCCTGGATCCGGAGGGGGATTGTCTTCTCTGGAAACCAGACAGGCAATGGAAGTGTGAACACGGCCTCTGCATGACTCCCAGGCAGGGGGACCTGACACAGGCTGTGACCGGGAGAAATGAAACCAGGGGAGATAGGGACTCCCCAACACCAGGCTTCCCTGCCTTTGTGCCCTTGTGCCTTGGACCTTGAGAGCCACGCCCTCCAGGGAACTAGGGGCTGTGCCCCACCCCGCTCCTCTTGCAGGGAGCTGTCTCTGTCACACTGTTTCCCTGGGTTCTGGGCCGGGGCCTTTCTGAAGAAACCAAGTAGAGACACCAGACTGAGCTCAGCCCTTTCTCCTCTCTTCCCTTCCTGGAATCCCTGCCCTGAACCAGACTCTCTGCCTCTAACTCCTTAGCTCTCTCCCTAGACTCATCGACTGACTGACTGACTTATCTATTTCCTTATTTATTCATTGTTTTTATTTCAATTCCAGTTCAATAACATACAGTGTTATATTAGTTTCCGTGCACAACAAAGTGATTCAACAATTCCATGCATCACCAGGTGCTCTCATCAGGAGAGCAACATGCAAAAGAAATTTGGACCACTTCTCAACACCATACACAAAAATAAATTCAAAATGGATTAAAACCTAAATGTGAGACCTGAAACCATAAAAATCCTAGAAGAGAACACACACAGTAATATCTTTAAATGGGCAGTAATAACTTCTTTCTAGATGTGTCTCCTGAGGCAAGGGAAACCAAATCACAAATAGACTACTGGGACTACATCCAAATAAAAAGCTTCTGCACAGGGAAGGAAATAACCTCCTGGGCTGTTTTAGAAGGGAACTGACTCCCAGGGAATTTGGTGTCAGAGAATGAGCTGGTTTGGGGATAGCTGGTGGAGAAACAATGGTTTCCTCTTTAAACCTGGGGCACCTGTGCCTGGGACACCAGCTGGAGTTTCTCCCAGAGGCCACTTTCCTTTTTGTTTATTAAGCATAATCCTGATCACCACTGAATGATCCAGAATCTAATCTGTCAAAGTAGTGATTTTATCCTTCATAGATAACATTTGTTTTCATAGCCTTGCAATAACCAAAGCTATAATTTTCACTCTCCCAAACATGGCTTAGAATTTTTGTATTTTAAAATGATCTTCATTCCGTACTCTCTCTGTGAGTCCCAGACAGTCCTCCACACAAAGCAGCACATAGAAGTACAGTTTGTTACTGTATCTGATCTGTGCCTGGGCCTTGATTTATCAAGGTGACTAAGTGACAGCTGGAGAGGCTGATGCCATTGAGGGAAGATTTTTTTTTCTTGCATTTTCCCAGAGGATGGGCATGGCATACCACACAGGCCCACATGGTGTAAGGGCAAATCGGGACTGATTCCATTTTGCTTAAGGGCAAACTGGGACTGACTCCATTGTATTCCGTGTCCTCCACCCTGAGTCCCCAGTGCCTGCTCAAAACCTGCAACTTCCAGGTTCCAAAAGAACCACGCCCAGTGACCTATGGAACAGAACCCTTGACCCTTCCTCAGCCAATTGGCTAGGGTCACGACCATCACCCCTCCCACTGCCCCTAGACCCCTTTAAAACTATTGTGTTTTTGGACCGGGCCCTCTCTCTCGACCCACTGCTGTGTCGGTGAGGTAGGAGATTGAACTCAAGCTAGCTCGAATAAAGGCTCTTTGTTCTTGCATCGGACTCGGCTCCCTGGTGGTTTTTGGGGTCCCCGAAATCTGGGCATAACAATGGGGTAGCACCGTAGGAGGGCCAGGGGGCAGAAGGAGAGGAAGAAGGCATGACTCAGAGCCTTAATTGTGTTTTCCTTGAGAAAGGGAAGGAGGGGCTGGGGAAACAATTTAGAATTGACTAGTCTGAATAACATTATCAGTGGGCTCTGGGTGATAGGAGTTGTCTCTAGAAGTCTGGTACCTGGCCCTGTGTCACTGGTGCACAGGAATGTTGCCTCCTGGAGTGTATCCACTGACAGAGACATGGTTCAGAATGTGGGATCTGGATTGTTTAGTTTGCAAAGGAAAGGGACGCTCTTGGGCAAGCACTTAGCTGTCTCTAAGAATTGGCAGCCAAGGAAAAGAGAGTATCTCCCCAGTTATGAAGGCCACAAATGCCAGAGCATCAAGATTACAGAACATATTATTAATAGAGTATATTTTGGCCGGAGTGTGCAACCATTAATCCCCTCACAGCTGCACATATTCAGTGCAGTGAAAATGCCCTTCACCAGTGTTCGTGCACTGACCGTGTTTGTGAATGAAAACCTAAGGAATATTTTATTGGGATATTATTGGTACCGTTTCCTTCACCCTGATTAACGTAAGGAGGTAATTGGTTCAGGCAGTCCCACAGAATGTAGTAAATACTAGATGCAAAGAATATCTTGCTGAGCCCTGTAGATAGAGATTTATTAAAATCCGCATAACAATGTATTTAAATGTTTGAATTCCACTGCTTAGAATTCTTTACCTCTGCTCCTTTCTTCATCCTGTGTCTGCAGCCCTTCTCTCTGTCTCTCTCATCCCTCAGGCCCTCTTCTCTTGGTCTACACCACCCTCTCCCTCCTGGATTGTGACACTGGTGCCACCCCATCACCTGTCGCCTGGGGTTCTTCTTCCCACAGGGTCAGCGATCCTGCTAAAGTGAGTCAGAAGGTGTCATTTCATCACTGAAAATGCTCCAGTGGCTCCGCCTCACTTTTGAGAACCTCTAGAATGTAGGGCCCATGAGCACATGGGCTTTGGGCTATTGTGGTGAAAGTTGTCTCCCCAACATATAAAGTCATTCCTGGTGCATAGTAGGCACTAAATTAATTGTTGTTGAAGGAATGAATGAAATATGACTATTAAATTTAATTATATCACATAAAAATCACAAAATGAAAAATACATAAGTAAAAGTGAGGAAAGATTTTATTTCATGCCACTAGTGTGCCTGAGGATACAAAAATTCTTCCCAGGGGCAAGACAGCTATGGACACTGAGGCTGTGCACTGGTTTTCTATTGCCTCAGAACAAAGTCCCACAACCACAGTGACTTCCGACAGCACCCATCCATGTGTCCCAGTTCTGCAGGTCAGCAGTCCAGCATGATGCTGAGGGTTCTCTCCTGGGTGTCACAGGCAGTGTTTGCACCTAGAGCTCAGTGTCCCCTCCAAGCTTGCACAGAGTCCTTGGCAGAATTCCATTTCCTGGAGCTGGAGGCCTGCTGTCCCCACTTCCTTGCACAATATCAGTGGGATACTGCTCTCAGCTCCTGCAGCCACCAGCACTGCTGGCCCGGTGGCCCCTTCCATTGTCAACGCCTACCACACACTGAGTGCTGCTCACTCTGCCAGGCCTTCACTCAGGAAGAACCCCGCACTATTAAGGGCTCACCTGTTTGGGTCAGGATTACCCATGATAGCCCTCTTGTTTTAATTCAGCTGATATGACCCTTTACTGCATATGCAAAGTCCCTTCACACTAGCACCTGGATTAGTGTTTGATCCAATAACTGGGAAATTATGAACAACCTGAGGTTGTTTAGGGCAGCCATCTTGGAATCTGCCCGGGACGGTCTGGTTCTTCCTGTTTCACTAATTGGATCACAGTCAGAGATCAAAGTTGAAATAAATAGATTGTCTGAATTTTAATAATATATATTCTGTCCCCTTTAATATAGATATTCTTCTTAAATCTTAAAACCAATTGATGATATTTAACATCTCATGGTTAATTTAGGGCTAATAGAAAGTAAAGTGGGGTAGTTCCTTCTGTTCTTTGGACCCCGGAACAGTTATGTCCTGCTGCATCACGAGTTACCTGAGACTTAGCCGCTCAGAACAACCAGTGTTCATTGTCTCCCACAGTTTCCTAGGGTCAGGAATCCAGGAGAGGCTCACCTGAGTGCTGCTGGCTCAGGGCCTCTCCAGTTTGCAGTCTAGTTCTGCCAGGACTGCACCATCTGATGTGCTGAGTGGGGCTGGGGGATTCACAGGAAAAAACTGTTGGGAGCCATTTTGGGCTCACAGGTTGAGACCCCTCCCTGTGTGGAAAAGGTGGTTGAAGCAAAGTTCCTGCTGGTGAAAATGGCACCTAGTCTTACCTCCTTCTAAATAATATTTCGGCTTGGATTTCTCGAGCTACTCTCCTTGGCTCCAAGGAATAGAATGGTCTTTTGTTTCATGGCATTTAGATAAAAGGGAAGGACCTGGAGCATGATGCTTTGATGGATTACATCTGAATAAGAGTAGCCTGGCAGAAGTAATCTTAAAGTTGCATCTTGGGGATGGCTTGCATAGATTGATAGCAGTTATGAGCTGGCTGGATATTGGTGCGATTTGTGTAATCATTGGGCTCCCATTATGTAAATTCACTCATTCACAAGCAAAGGACAAGCACTGGGAATTCTGTCCCTGCCAGATGGGTTGCACCTCCCCCACTGTAGTTGGAAGAATAGGCAGAAGGACTCCTGGCCTGTTTATAGATAATTAACATAGGCGGGCCTAGGTAATGTCCTGTTGTCTCCCCTTGCCTTAAATTTATATGCTAATTAACTTGAAAACAGCTTGCAAGATTGGGGAAATCACCACTTTCCTGATAAAAACACATTACTGTTCAAACTATGCTTACTGATGGGATGTCACTCATTGCTGTAATGTAACTCACTACTTTTAAATAAAGACACTGAGACCAGCAGGGCGGAGATGCCAGAATTGCCGGAACTGCCTGCCTGGTCATTAGACTACATCTCTCTTGTGGCTCTCTCATTTCCTTTTGCCTGACCGTCCGTCCTTCAGGGACCCCTAGATTCGCCGGAATTGGACCCAGCAAAAATCCTCCCTCAGTGCTGTTGGAAGAGGCCTCCTTTCCTTCCCAGATGGTCCCAAGAGGCCTTAGTTCCTGTGGACTTTTCTATAAGGTGGCTTCTGACAACCAGGTAGCTTCTACTCCCAAAGCAAGTAATCAGAGAGAGAAAGAGAGAGAGAGAAAGAGAGAGAGAGAGAGAAACCCAGATGGAAGCTGCCATGTGTTTTATGTCATGGGACCCAGGGTCATACACCATTACATCAGCCTTCCCTGTCAGTTAGAAGTGGATCATTCAGGGGTGCCTGGGTGGCTCTGTCTGTTAAGTATCTGACTTCCACTCAGGACATGATCTCACCAGTATGAGAGTTTGAGCCCCTCATTGGGCTGTGTGCTGACAGTTCAGAGCCTGGAGCCTGCTTCAGATTCTGTGTCTCCCTCTCTCCCTGTTCCTCCCCTGCTTGTGCTCTGTCTCTGTCTCTCAAAAATAAATAAAAATTACGAAAAAAAAAAAAAAGGAAGTGAATCATTGAGGGTGAGGGTAGCCCACACTCAAGAGGAGGACTTTTAAATCCACCTCTGGAAGGGAGGATGTCAAAGGATTTATGTACACATTAAAATCAAAATTAAAATCAAATTTTCATTTTGGATTTTGTAAGTCAAATGCTTCTTTCATGCATTATTTTCCTTGAATGCTTCAAATTTCTCTTTGGAAAGTAATCATGAGAAGTTTATATAAATCGAACATCTGTAATACATTTAACATCTCTCAAAATGGTTTTCAATAAGATTTCGTAGAAGAGATTTAGGCATCAACAAATTCTAAAAAACACTGTTACCATGTACTAAAAATTTTTAGGCAGCTCTGTTTGTTGTCATTTCCATTCATATTTGCTATTTTATCAGTGGTTATTCATTTGTATGAGTTCTACCTTAATTTACATTGAGCAACAATGTACTTTTTCATTCTGTGAATGTATTGTGAGAGGTCCCGGGCCTAAGAGCCGGCCCCAAACACTTCCTGCTCCAGGGGACCAGGAAGAGAAAGAGAGAAAGGGACCGGGTTTCGCCGCCTTACCAGCCAAGACCAATTAAGGACATGGTCCACATAAAAATCCCTATATGGTAAAGGCCAGCGGCTTGACCAATCGAGAAAGCCCTGCCAGTATAATCCCTGTAAGAAAAGACCCTGTGCAGGGACCAATCCATAGAGCACCCGTACTCCCCAAATACAAACCCACCAATGAGCTAGAGAAACCTGTTTCCCCGCCTTGGAATTCGCCCCTCAATGTGCTTAAAAGGAGCCTGCGCGCTCCTCCTAGGGTCGCCATTTTACGGAGTGGCTGGCCCCCGCATACTGGAATATCAATAAATGCTCTTGCCTTTGCATAGGTGTCTCATGGTCTTTGGGGACGATCCGAGGACCCCAACATTTGGTGCGTTGGCCTGAATCTAGCCCTCAGAGACCCCGACTGCGTTGACCGTTGGACAGGCCAGCTGGTAAGTGACCGCTCTCTGTGTTTTGTTGTGTCCTTTTGTGGTGTCTGTGTGGCGCGAGCTTAACAGAAGCCTGGGAGTCAGGCGGATGCGCTAGTGGCTCCTGCACCAGGGTGAGGCAAGAGATGTCTTGACCTCACTTTAGTTTCAGGAAGATCAAGGATTTTCTAGATCTCGATTGTTCAGTAACTCTGGCGGGAGAGAGCAGGTCTCTCCTGCCTGACGAAGCCATGGAAAACGGGATAGGCCGCCATCCCATTTTCAGGTTTTGTTTCGTGCTCTGTACTGGTACATTGTTGTTTTTGTTGTCTGTGTTGTCTTTGTAATTGGTGTGTGGATTACCATGGGCCAGGCAGTCAATGCCTCTAACCATTGTTTTAAACCATTTCAAGGACTTCCGGAAGCAGGCAGACGACCTGGTACTATCAGTCCACAAAGGAAAACTGTCTTTTGCAGGAATGAGTGGCCAACACTTGATATAGGGTCGCCTGAGGAAGAGTCTTTTGACCTCCCCACCAGCAGAAGTGGCAGGAGGGAGGGAAAAGCTCTGAGTGATGTGGCAGGTGACGCAACTAGCGCGCCCCGTACCCAAGCTCACAGGCAGAGGGAGCCTAGGCTGCTGGAACAGGACGAGGTGGCCCTTCCCCTACGAGCTATAGGGCCACCCGATGTAGATGGGAGGCAACACCTAGTCCACTGGCCTTTTGCTACTAGTGATCTTTATAACTGGAAGCTACAAAACCCCAAATTCTCTGAGAACCCTGGTAAACTGATTGATTTGCTAGATTCTGTCTTGTTTACCCAACAGCCCCCCTGGACGATTGTCACCGGTTGTTACAAGTCCTTTTTACTACAGAAGAACGGGAGAGGATCCTGGCCAAGGTCCAGAAATTGGTTCCGGCCCCAAATGGGAGACCCACGGCCAACCCGGACCTCATCAACTTAGGATTTCCCCTGATACGGCCGGAGTGGGACTTTAACACCAAGAAAGGTAGGAAGAGGCTAAAGGTCTACCGCCAGACTCTAACGGGGGTGCTCTGAGCAGCTGCTAGGCGGCCCACAAATTTGTCTAAGGTAAGTCAGGTAAAGCAGGGACCAGAAGAGTCTCCGGGGGCCTTCCTGGAGAGATTAATGGAGGCATACCGAGTCTACGCTCCTCTGGACCCAGAGGCTCTGGAGAATTGGTTGGCTGTAAGTCTGGCCTTTGTCAATCATTCAGACCCTGATATACGCCGGAAGCTGCAGCAGCTGGAAGAATTTGAAGGTAAGAGGCTGGCTGAGCTCTTGGCTGTGGCTGAGATGGTTTACAACAACCAGGAAACCCCGGAAGAAAGACAAACTCGGGGTTTAGTGAAGATACTGCTGGCAGCATCAGCTGACCCTGAAACTAAAAGGTGGGAACTTAGGGACATGGCTAAGGGGGAGAAAGGATGGCTTCGCAGGCTTCAGAAAGACCAGCGTGCCTACTGTAAGGAAAAGGGCCACTGAAAAAACGAGTTCCCTAAGCGCTGGGGTAATGGAACAAAAATTTTGGAATTAGGTGAATTGGATGACTGAAGGGAACGGGGTTCGGAGCCGCTCCCTGAGCCTTGGGTAACCCTAAAAGTGGAAGGGAATCTAATATGCTTTTTGGTTGATACTGAGGCTCAGCACTCAATTTTGAAACAACCTCTAAGCTGAATCTCTCAAAAACAATCGTGGGTGCAGGGAGCCATGGAGATGAGCCGATATTCATGGACTACCCGAAGAACGGTGGACCTGGGAAAAGGCCGGGTAACCCACACCTTCATTGTCATCCCTGAGTGCCCCTACCCCTTACTGGGGAGAGATTTGCTCAGTAAATTCACTTCAGTTCAACACCTCTTGAATCTCGGTGACGGATGACGCTGGTGAGGCCATAAATGTCTTAACCTTGGCCTTGGAAGAGGAGTACAGGTTATTTAAAGAGCCCCAAATGACAATAGGGGACACTAGTGAGCTGTTGTCCCGCTGGATGCGGGAGATTCCGGAAGCTTGGGTGGAAATGGGAGGAACCGGGTGGGCTAAGCACCGGCCTCCTGTAATTGTCCAGCTTAAGATGAATGCCACTCCCACCCGGGTAAGACAATATCCCATGCCTGAAAAAGCCAAACAAGGGATTGTGCCACATATTAGGCACCTTAGAAACCTGGGCATTCTGATCCTCTGCCAATCCACGTGGAATACTCCCTTGTTGCCAGTTAAAAAGCCGAATACTCAGGTTACTGCCCTTACTGTTTAAGGGAGGTAAACAAGAGAGTGGAAGATATACACCCTACCATGCCAAATCCATACACTCTCTTGAGCTCTTTGCCTCCGGAACGAGCAGTTTATACTGTATTGGACTTAAAGGATGCTTTCTTCGTCTACTTCTTGCCCCTGCCAGTCAACCCATATTTGCCTTCGAGTGGGCAGACCTGAAAAACAGATTCAATGGACAGCTAACCTGGACACGTCTTCCCCAGGGTTTTAAAACTCCCCCACCATCTTTGATGAGGCACTCCACGAGGACCTGGGTGAGTATAGGTGAGCCCACCCTAACATCAGTCTGTTACAGTATGTGGATGACCTCCTGATTGCTGCAGAAACTGCTGGAGCTTGTGAAGCTGCAACCCGAGAATTACTCAAGACCCTGGGGACCCTGGGATATCATGTGTTCACTAAAAAGGCCCAGCTCTGTCAGGAAGAGGTGACATATCTGGGGTACATACTCAAAGGGGGAAGGAGATGGCTGTCTCAGGCAAGAAAAGAAACTATCTTACACATTCCCCGACCTGTCACTCGCCCAGAGGTAAAGAGAATTCCTGGGGTCCGCAGGATTTTGTAGGCTATGGATCCCAGGATTTGCTGAAATGGGAAGACCACTTTATGAAGCCACGAGGGGAGGGAATGCCCCGTTGGATTGAACTGAGCCTAGGGACAGGGCATTCCACTAGGTCAAAAGAGCCCTCCTGGAGGCCCCGGCCCTGGCCTTGCCAGACATCACCAAACCGTTCCACCTGTTTGTGGATTAAAAGCAAGGGGTGGCTAAAGGAGACCTTACCCAAACACTGGGGCCATGGTAGCGGCCGGTGGCATACCTGTCCAAAAGACTGACCCGGTCGCATGTGGGTGGCACCCATGCCTCTGCATAATTGTAGCCACAGTGTTGCTAGTAAAGGATGCCGACAAATTGACTCTGGGACAGCCGCTCCAAGTGACCACCCCCCACGCCATAGAAGGAGTCTTAAAATGCCCTCCTGGGGGCGCCTGGGTGGCTCAGTTGGTTAAGCGGCCGACTTCGGCTCAGGTCATGATCTCACAGTCTGTGAGTTCGAGCCCCGCGTCGGGCTCTGTGCTGGCAGCTCAGAGCCTGGAGCCTGCTTCAGATTCTGTATCTCCCTCTCTCTCTGCACTTCCCCTGCTCATACTCTGTCTCTATGTCTCTCAAAAATAAATAAACGTTAAAAAAAAAAAAAAAAAAAAGTTTAAAATGCCCTCCTGATAAATGGCTGACCAATGTCAGGTTGACGCATTACCAAGCTTTGCTGCTGAACCCCCCTCGGGTCCAGTTCACAGCCAGCAGTGCCTTAAACCCGGCTACTCTATTGCCTAATCCAGACCTGGAGGCCCCTAGACATAACTGCTCAGAGATTCTTAGCCACCTACAGGGAACCAGACCAGACTTAAGGGATGAGCCCTTGCCAGATGCAGAGGCCACTTGGTATACAGATGGCAGCAGCTTCATTGAGGACGGCACCAGGTATGCAGGGGCGGCAGTCACAACGGACAAGACAACCATCTGGGCAGAAGCTCTGCCGCCAGGTATATCTGCCCAAAAGACTGAACTGGTAGCCCTCACCAAAGCCCTACAGTTAGGGAAAGATAAAAAACTTAACATCAACACCAACAGCTGGTATGCCTTTGCTACGGCCCATGTGCATGGCGCCATCTACCGGGAAAGAGGCCTGCTTACAGCAGAGGGAAAGACCATAAAAAACAAAAAACAGGAAATTTTAGACTTACTCCAAGCCATATGGCTGCCTAAAAGGTTGGCTATAATCCACTGTCCAGCACATCAGAAAGGGGAGGGCCCCATACCTGGGGCAACAACTGGGCAGACACGGCAGCAAAGGAAGTGGCCCTTCAACGACCAGCCATTCTATTGGCTGCCAACCAAAAGATGGTAACTCCACTATTGCCTAAAGTGCCCCAGTATTTGGCTGAAGATTTAAGACAAATTAAGGTCGCTGGCCCCTACTGTGCCTTACAAGACAGAGATTGGTACCAAGGCCCCGGAGGAGAGCGTGTCCTCCCCTCTGACCTAGCCACACAGCTCATTCATTGGCTCCACCAAAGCACACACCTTGGGGAACGAAAGATTAAAGAACTATTTAAAAATTCTCACCTCGGAATTCTCAACCTCAGCCTAACAGTAAAGGCAGTGGTATCCAAGTGCCCAACGTGTCGACTGGTCAACAACAAGAGTGGGGACCTCGAGACAGGAACCAGAGAGAGGGGTACCCGGCCAGGCATCTACTGGGAAGTAGACTTTACTGAGGTTAAACCAGGCATGTATGGATATAAGTACCTGCTTGTGCTGGTAGATACTTTTTCAGGACGGACTGAAGCATTCCCTACTAAATGGGAGACAGCAGCGGTAGTGGCCAAGAAGTTCCTGGAAGGCATCATCCCCCAGTACGGTCTCCTAGTGTCAATAGGTTTGAACAACAGACCTGCCTTCATCTCTCAGGTAACCCAGAAACTGGTAAAGATGTTGGGGACAGATTGGAGGTTATATTGCATATATAGTCCCCAGAGTTCAGGGCAAGTAGAAAGAAATGAATCGAACTCTTAAGAAGACCTTAACTAAATTAACCCATGAGACTGGTGGTGACTGGGTGTCTCTCCTCCCCTTTGCTCTTTTTAGAGTACGAAATTCTCCTTATAAATTAGGACTAACTCCTTATGAAATTATGTATGCTCGGCCTCCACCTCTGTTGCCTAATCCGAAGGCCGAGTTACTAGCTGAGCTCGATGATCAAAAATTTCTTTCCTCCCCACAAGCCCTATTCCAGGTACAAGAAGCGCTGTGGCAGGATCTACGGAACCTGTACAGGAAGGCACCTCCTAAACCACACAAGCTTCAACCTGGGGACCTGGTGCTCATCAAAAGAAACCAGAAGGAGTCTCTGGAGCCAAACTGGAAAGGACCTTACACAGTCATCCTAGTGACTCCCACTGCGGTTAAGGTAGACGGCGTCCCCACGTGGATACATCACTGCCACGTAAAGCTGACAGATGCTCATCTGCCTATGGGGACCGCATGAAATAAAGGCCCAGAAACTCTGACCGGTGAGACCTGGAAAGTGACCGTCCATCCTCGAGACCCACTCAAGCTACGAATCAACAGACACTTCGAGCCTGTAAAAACGCGAAAGGTCAAGCTGTAACACTTATGATCTTCCTAGTCTCATTTCCAGGAAACTTAAATATCTTACAGGGAAATGACAATCCCCACCAGCCTTGGAATTTAACCTGGATCCTGAGTGACATCTCCACGGGGGATACCCTCTGCCAATGGAGCAAAGTTACTCCCCTTGGAACCTGGTTCCCTGAGTTGACTTTCAACTTGCTGGCTTTACTGGTAGGACAGTCTAGTTGGGGACTTAGACACAACTACTTCTATGTCTACCCTAGGCATAAACAAAATGAAAAGAACTGGAGGACTAAATACGGTCGGGCCTCAGACTACTTTTGTAGTTCATGGGATTGTGTGAGTACTGGAGACATCTATTGGACGGCTCCCTATAAAAATGACCTTATCCAGGTGAGCTGCAATGACACCAAACCAATCCAGAGAGAGGGCCGCACTTACAGGACCTGTCCCAGGCAGGGTGGTTGTAATCCCCTGAAAGTTTCTTTCACTCAGGCTGGCAAGGCAGTAAAAGATTGAGAACGAGGAAAGATATGGGCTCCACCTATATACCTCTGGAGGGGCAGGGGGACTTTTCACCCTGCAGCTAATTAGGGAAGCCCCAGAGTTTTCCCCCCTTTGGGAATAGGGCCAAACCTGGTGCTAGCACCTCCTCCATTAAAGCCCATATCCTTACCACTGCTACTCAGGTCCACACCTAAACCTGAGACTCCACAAGGGCTAGGCCCTTTGCGTTTACTCGAGGTCACCTATGAAGTTCTAAGTATCCCTCATAATAATCTCACTTTTGACTGCTGGCTATGCCTAAATATTAAACCTCCCTGTTATGATGGCATTGCCTTCAATGCCTCTTTCACTGAACATAGAGGCAAGCCATTGCAGATGGCAGCAGATGAGCCCTAACCGGATCACCTTACAATCAGTTACAGGGCAAGGGCTATGCGAAGGCCACGAGATGCCGGGTGAATACTCCCACCTCTGCAACTGGACTGTCCCTTGGAATAAAACTGGGTATTTAGTACCACCGGAAGATGCATGGTGGGCATGTTCCACCGGCCTGACTCCAAGCATCCATACGGAGGTGCTCAATGATTCCTCTGATTTCTGTGTCCTTGTACAACTAGTTCCCAGGGTAACATCACTCAGGAAAAGATGTTCTCAACCACCTAACCCTAGGCCCTCATAATAGATTTCAAAGAGAACCTATTACAGCCGTATTTCTGTCCACCCTCCTAGGAGTCGGAGTAGCGAGGGCCATAGGAACAGGAACTACAGCCTTAGTGTTACAAGGTGCCCATTACTGGTCCTTACGGCTAGCAATAGATGGAGATGTGCAGAGGCTGGAAAAATCAATGTTCGCCCTAGAGAAATCGCTCTCCTCTCTAGCAGAAGTTGTATTACAGACTAGAAGGGGCCTAGATTTATTGTTCCTACAACAGGGTGGTCTATGTGTTACATTAGGGGAAGAATGCTGTGTCTATGAGGGTCACACTGGGATAGTTAGGGAAAACATGGCTGAGCTCAGAAAAAGGCTCCAAGACAGAAAGCTTGAAATGGAACATCAACAAGGATGGTATGAAAGCATGTTCAACTGGTCGCCATGGCTAACTACATTAATATCGACTCTAGCTTGTCCCCTTATTATACTACTTATGATACTCACCTTTGGACCTTGTATACTCAACAGGCTAACTAACTTTACCAAAGAGTGAGTTAATGCAGTACAGCTTATGGTCCTTTGATCCCAATACCACCCTGTAGAACACAGTACCCACAGCTCCCACCAGAACTTGGGTCATCAAGATACAGAGGTCCCATGATTGGGCCCCATTAGGTACTAGTGAAGGGGGGAATGAGAGGTCCCGGTCCTAAGAGTTGGCCCCAAACACTTCCTGCTCCGGGGGACCAGGAAGAGAAAAAAGGGACCGGGTCTCACCCCCTCACCAGCCAAGACCAATTAAGGACATGGTCCACGCAAAAATCCCTATATGGTAAAGGCTAGTGGCTTGATCAATCGGGGAAAAGCCCTGCCAGTATAATCCCTATAAGGAAGGACTCTGTGCAGGGACCAATCCATAGAGCACCCGTACTCCCCAAATTCAAACCCACCAATGAGCTAGAGAAACCTGTTTCCCTGCCTTGGAATTGGCGCCTCAATGTGCTTAAAAGGAGCCTGCGCGCTCCTCTCAGGGTCGCCATTTTACGGAGTGGCTGGCCCCCACATACTGGAATCTCAATTAACGCTCTTGTCTTTGCATACGTGTCTCGTGGCCTTTGGGGGACGATCTGAGGACCCCAACATATTGAATCCCATTGAGTATGAGGTTAATATGACCCATCAAATCCTTCACAAGATAGAATTGCCTGGCACACCATCTGCAACATTGTATGCCAGAGATCAGTAGAGATGCCAGTGAGCAAAAGATCGGGTGACCTAGTGTATGACTTTCTGTATCCGCTCTCCAGAATAATTGCCTGTGGTGTTCGTCTAATGCAAATAGTTCTTACAAAGTATCCTTTAAACGAACTTTGGTATTTCCTTGAAAAAATTAACCTGGAATGAAACTCCAGTTTGAAAACTGCCAGTGGAAGGAGCTCTGATACAGTAAAGCCCTGTGCACCCACACTGGGACAAGAAACAGAAGGATGAAGCCTTGTGCACCCCTCCTCAGTCCCATCCCCCACACGTAACCTCTGTCCTGAGACTCCTGGTTACATACAATTCCTTTGTCTTGCTCTGAAGATGTTACAATAAGTGTATATATTCCCCAACCAAATATTGTTTTGTTTTGCCTGTTTTTAACCTTCCTGTGAGCGACCATGTGCTCTATATAATATTCTTCTGTGACATGATGTCGTGTCTAGTTGACATATCTCTGATGTGTGAGGTGTCGTTCACTCATTTTTACTGCTGGAAAATTTTACATTTTGTGACTCACACTATTTTGGTTTTTCCTATTTATGTTTATGTGATCATTCCAGTTTTTTCCACAAATGTTAGTACATGTGTCTTCTGGGACACACAGGGCAGAATCCCCTAGAGTGTTCGGTCAGGAATAGGATTGCTAGACCGTCCATGGGATGTGCTAAACCAGACCAGCGCACGTGCACTTGATTTCCAAAGTGCTTGTGCCAGTTTAACCTCTCACCGGGAGTGTGCATGTGTTTATGTTGCTGTTCCAATTGCTCTGAAAATGAAAACTGAGAGGCAGCTCTTTCACCTGAAGGGCAGAAAGTAAGTGTGAACATTGCAGCCCGATTGCAGGACCGCCCAGTTCTGACCCTATTCATAACTTGATTTCCTTTATTTGTGTTCCATGTACCTTGTTATTATCCTTGCAGCCTCAAGTCCATATATGCTTCCTTTCTGCATCAGCATACAGGATTACTTTATTTGTTTGGATTCTGTTATCACATATGTTTAGAATAATAAAGACAGAGGAAGGAAAGGAGGGGCAGATGGACTCGAGGAAAGACAAAACAAAACAGAAAATAAAGGCAAGAACAAGAAGAGAGGAATTGAAAACAGCAAGTACAGACAACATTTTCAAAGTGCAAGGAGGGGTACCTGGGTGGCTCAGTCGGTTAAACGTTCGCCTTTGGCTCAGGTCATGATTTCGTACTTTGTGGCTTCAAGCCCTGCATCGAGCTCTGTGCTGACAGTTCAGGCCTGGAGCCTGCTTCTGATTCTGTGTCTCCCTCTCTCTCTCCCTCCCCTGCTCATGCTCTGTTTCTTCCTCTCTCTCAAAAATAAAAATAAACATTAAAAAAACAAAGTGCAAGGAAAAAAAGGAGATGTATAATAAAAGAAATTTCAGAGAGCTTTCTTAGCAGTCCTTGGCTGTGTAACAGATGACCCCCAGAGTTAGTGGCTCAAAACAACAAACATCTCTTAGCTCATGTGACCTTACAAAGACAAATGCACTGGGCAGAGGCTGATGGCAGAAGGGGACAAAGAGGAGGAATTTACAGATGGAATAAGCAGGAGGTGTTTGGTTTACAGATGGAAATGATTTTGTTAGTCCTCCTGGGAGCAGGTGCCAAGACAAGACAGGGTTAAATTCACCATAATATTATCAGAGGACATATCTGTCAGAGCATTGGACGGGGAGACAGGAAATGTGAGAAGAGTCAGAAGACTGAGCTACCAGTCCCACCTCAAGTTATGGTCCACAGGAGAAAGGTGTGTTGCACTATCATAGAACACCGGGCCACCGAAGTGAAGGTGAGCAAGGCGGGAGAGGAGTCTTCAGCTATGGTCAGCTGTCAGGGAGCCCGATGCTGCCCATAAAATAGCCTGCCTCCATGCCCCTGCTGTGACCTGTTACTCTGTGGACACAGCCCATGGGAAGCAAGGCCTTTACACAAATACTGCCATGGATTGCAGAGCACAGGGGTGGGGGCCCTCATGGTCTACTTGAGAAAGTGACCCAAACCTTCCTACCTGAGGGTCTGGACCCTTGGAAATGAAGACCTTTTCAGGGTGGGTTCCTGTCCTTGTCCTTTCATAGTTACAATGAGGCAAGGGAGAACCAGCAGGCACCCATATCTGTCACCTGGGTTCCCCCCAAAATCCCCTTATCCTAGCTGTGTAAGAGGAGCCCCGCTCCCTCCTGAAGATCAGGGTGGATTACTTCTGCCTGGAGAAGAGCAGACTCCTTCCCTGGGCACATGGAGTCCAAACACCCCTGGTGGCAGCCATAATGTGTATGAACTTTCATCTATCCTCATTTCAGGACCTCCAACCTGCCGTGCCCAGAACTGCAGAAAAAGAAGCATAATTTCCTCAGTGGGTGACTGGAAGCAATGGTACGTGGATTAATACCTGCTTCCACTACTTGATCCCTGGACTCACATCTTCTTCTCGAGACCACAGCACCATATAGAAATGTCTGATTCAGGGGCATCTCGGTGGCTCAGTCGGTTAAGTGTCCGACTTCGGCTCAGGTCATGATCTCACAGTTTGTGGGTTTGAGCCCCGCATCAGGCTCTGTGCTGACAGCTCAGAGCCTGGAGCCTGCTTCAGATTCTGGGTCTCCCTCTCTCTCTGACTCTCCCGCTTGCACTCTGACTCTCTCTCAAAAATAAACATTAAAAACATTAAAAAAAAAGAAATGTCTGATTCAATAAATACACTGCATGGTGGAAAATGGCACCCATCCCTTCAGAGTATTTCCCAAAGCTGACAGGTTGTGCTTTACCAGGGCCATGCAGCATTCTGTGTGGCCGACTAGATCTGGGCCATCTGTAATGTGACGTGACTGGTGGATCCCATTGTTATGGCACACCCTGCACCTCCTTCACTGTGAGGGGACCCCCAGCCACATACTGTGTTAAGAGCAATTCTGAGCACATGGATCAGACGTTTGGATAACCCCTAGATAGTGACACTGGCTCTGTGGGCAGGAAACGAGAGCGCACACATGGCATAGGTGTCTGTCTCTGTGAGGATGAGTCTCTGGCCCATTCAGGATGGAAGGGGCTCAATGCAGTCAACATGTCACTTCATGGACAGTGATCACCTCAACAGACAGTGTTATAGCAGGGTCCAGTGCTGGTCTCTGTTTCTGACGGGTTGGACATTCAGAGGTAGCAGTAGACTAAATGAGAATCATTGCTCCATATGTGGCTTTATCTCTCCATTCATGCGCCCATTCTGCCAGTCCTGGACTGACCTGTGATAAAGGCTTGCTAAGGTCAGTTGTCTGCTCAGTGTTCAGTGCCTCTTCAGGGGTGGATGTTTTCTGGTGAGTGTTAACATGTGATTCAGGCTTCAGTGCCGAGAGATCATTTCCATTTAGGATGGACTGCTGCAGAAATGGCTAATTTATGAGTTAGTCTGTTATACAGAACCCAGCACATATGGTCATTTAAAAAAATTCATTTATTTATTTTAAGAGGGTGGGTGGAGAGAGAGAATGAGCAGGGGAGGGATACAGAGAGAGGGAGTGAGAGAATCCCAAGCAGTCTGCATGCTCAGCACTGAGCCTGATATGGGACTCACTCTCACGAATTGTGAAATCATGCCCTGAGCCGAAGTCTAGAGTCGGTCACTTCACAGACAGAGACACTAAGCACCTCGCATATGGTTATTTTTAATCACGTGCCTGCCTGGTGTCTCATGAACAAGCATTCTGTCTTATCAGGGTCCTGAAATACACTGCACGTTACCTCTAAAAGGGAATCTGCTACTCTTTGTGGGTGGCATGGTGTTACTACAATACCTGAGGTGCCAGCATGTGATTCTCCTACTAGTGCTTTCCTTTAGCTCCACACTGCATCCTTTCCCACCCCTGACGCTTCTACCATCAAGGGGTCCGATAGATGGTATCTAAATGTAGCATGGCCTGGGTCTTTCTGTCCTGGTCCCACTCAGGGGTAGCATCCTTCTAGGTCATCCAGAGGTGGGCCAAACAATACACCTAGGTGTGAAATGTGTGCTGCTGGAACCCCATGTGTCCCCTGGGCCGTGTCCTTCCTTCTTTGTAGGGAGGGATGCAACAGGAAATAATCTGTGTCTTACCTTCGAGGGAATATCCCTGACTTCTGGATTCATAAAACTTATTTAGGTGGCCACTCACTGCAACTTTAAAAAAATCATTTACTTCATTTCTTATGTTTAGAAATTTATGGGGGCGCCTGGGTGGCTCAGTTGGTTAAGCGGCCGACTTCAGCTCAGGTCATGATCTCATGGTCTGTGAGTTCGAGCCCCACGTCGGGCTCTGTGCTGATGGCTCAGAGCCTGGAGCCTGCTTCCGATTCCATGTCCCCTTCTCTCTCTGCCCTTCCCCTGCTCACACTCTGTCTCTATGCCTCTCAAAATAAATAAAAACGTTAAAAACATTTTAGAAAAAAAAGAAATTTATGATATTTACCATCGATTACCAATTTTATCATAATTTTAAAACATAAAATATAAAATTTACCACATAACCATTTTTTTTTTAATTTTAACATTTTTATTTATTTTTGAGAGACATAGAGACAGAGTGTGAGCAGGGGAAGGACAGAGAGAGAGAGGGAGACACAGAGTCAGTCGGAAGTAGGCTCCAGACTCTGAGCTGTCAGCACAGAGCCCGATGCGGGGCCCGAACTCACAGACTGTGAGATCATGACCTGAGCTAAGTCGGCCACTTAACCAACTGAGCCACCCAGGCGCCCCTCCACATAACCATTTTTAAGTGTACTGTTCAGGGTATACTGCCAGACAACTGTCAACACACCCACCTTCAACTCTTTCATATTTCAAGACTGAAACTATCCATTTCACAAAAAGCCGACATTATCCCCTTCTCATATCCCCTGGAAATTTCCGTTCTATTTTCTGTTTCTAAGAATTAGACTACTCTAGGTTCCGTATGTAAGTAGAACCATACAGTACTCGTGTTTTGGTTGCTGGTTTATTTCAGTTAGCATAATCTTCTCAAGGTCCATCTATGTCATAGTGTGTGTCAGGTTGTTCCTTCTTTTTAAGGCCGTATAGTATAGTATTCCATTGTATGTATACACCTTTCTTTTGTTTATCCCTTCATCTACTGATGGACAAATCGGTTGCTTAATTCTTTTGGCTATTGTAAATAATGCTGTTATGAGTATGGGCTTACAAGTATCTGTTCATGTCTCTTCTTTCAGTTCTTTTGGGTATATACCCACAAAAGGAATGGCTGGATCATGTGATAATTCTATGTTTAATTTTTTGAGGAAGCTTCATACCATTTTCCATAGAGGCTGCTCATTTTACATTCCCAACAGTGTACAAGGGTTCCAATTTCTTCACCTGCTCACCAGCCCTTGTTATTTTGTTATTTTAAAAATAGTAGCCATTCTAATGGGTGTGATGTGGTATCCATGGACCCTCATTTGTCCCCTCGTATGAGTGCTGGAAGAAACCATTTCTTCCCCTAAGAATAGGCATCTCACTGTGGTTTCGATTTGCATTTCCCTAATGATTACTGATGTTGCATATCTTCTCATAAACTTGTTGGCCATTGTATATCTTCTTTGGAGAAATATCTGTTCAAGTCCGCAGCTACTTTATAATTGGGTTGTTTGTCTTTTTTCATCTCAGAAGTTGTCTATGTGTTCTGAATATTAATCCCTTATCAGATTTGTGATTTAGAACTATTTTTTCCCATTCTATGTGTTGCATTCTTACTCTGTTGATACTGTTCTTCAATGCATAGAAGTTTAGAATTTTCATGAGAACCAATTTGTCTGTTTGTCCTTTTGTTGCCTATGCCTTTCATGTCACTTCAAGAAATCATTGTCAAACTTAATGTCGTGAAACTTTGCCGTATGTTTTTCTTCTAAGATTTTTATAGTTTTAACCATTATGATTAGGTTTTTAATTCATTTTTAGATTAATTTGAATGTGGCAACTTAATTTTTTGTGTTGAGCTTTGTTTTTTACTGCACTGCTTAATACAAATGTTATGAATTAATGCTCTCTTATCTCCTACATCCAGGAGGGAATCCATGAAATTATCAGCTAGTAATCTAAACCAATAGGTCCTACTAAATATAGCCAAAGTTTCAACAACAACCAAATAGCCAAGCTGTTTTTGATCTTGAAGAACATCTAATGGACTCTCAGGAGTTTTTATTATGAAGAGTACTGCAATTCTAGGAGATTAGTCAAAACTTAAAAGAGCATTGCCTACAGAATCATTCTTGAAGCTCTAAATGCCTTTAAATGATGAAAATGAGAAGTTTAAGTAGTTGCCTCACAGGACCAAACCTATAAATCATAACTAGTTAAAATTCAGTACTGTCATGACTTCTCGTTTACAAGGTAACTAGTTGATGATTTAATAGATGACATAAAATTAATACTTAACATTATTTTTTAAAGAAGACAATATGATAAACAGGGAATACAGAAAACTCAATTTATGTTACAATAAGATAACCATTTAAACCCCTATTCATATACACAAGGTGTAGGTCATCTCTAGTGAATGTGTACATTTTCATCAGTGGGAAGAAGGAGGACAGGGAACCGAGGGGGTGAGCAGAACCCTCGCCAAGACAGGAGTTGGTCACTCCTTTGGGCCCATTGGTTAAGAGAGTGTTTAGTTTCCTCCAATTTGTGATTTTCCAGTTCTTCTTTTGGTTTTCATTTCTAACTGCATCCCATTGTGGTTGGAAAAGATAGTTGGTGTGATATCTCCTTTTCAATACTGTTGAGTCTGAGTTTGTGGTATCACATATGGTCTATCCTGGACAACGTCCCATGTGTGCTGGAGAAGAACGTGTATTCTGTTATATGTGGGAAGAGTGCTGTGTACATGTGTGTCAGATCTAGCTGGTTTCTGATGTTGCTCTAGCCCTGTGTTTCCTTACTTTTCTTCTGCTGGGTGGTTTATCCAGCTTTGAGAATGGGAGAGTGAATTCTCCAGCCACTATTGAAGGTCGGTCTAAGTCTCCCTTCTATCAAGTTTTGCTTACATATTTAGTTGATCTGTTATTAAATGCTACAAGTTTAGCATTGTTATATCTTCTTGCTCTATTAAAACTTTTGTTAATATATACTGGTTTTTTTGTCTCTTCTAAATTTCTTTGATTTAAAATCTATTTGGTCTGATATCAGTAGAAGATACTCCAGTTCTCTCTTGGTTATTGTGTGCAGGGAATACCATTTCCTTCTTTTCACTGTCAAACTATTTGTGATTTTAGATAAAGTGAGTCTCTTTTAGACAATATAGATTTAGATCATCTTTCTGTCACTGTTCTGCCAGGTTCTGGCTTTGATTGGAGTATTTAATTCATTTGCGTTGAATGTAATTGCTGATAAGGAGGGATATGTCTCTGTCATTTGATATTTTGTACATGTAATTACGTTGTCTCTCATTTCCTGAGGTGTCATTTTAGTTTAGTTTTGTTTTTTAGTGAAATGGTTTCATTCCCTCTCATTTTGTTTTGCGTGTATTTTGTATATAGACATTTTTTTGTGTTTGCCATGGGGATCACATTACACATATTAAAAGTATAGCCCTCTACTGTGTATTTCTACAAGCTTATCTTCAATAACAGAAGAAAGTCTCATTTTATACAGTTCCATCCCATCCCCATGCAGTGGTTGATGTCAGAAAATTGCACCTTTATACATTATCCCATCACATACACTAATAATTGTTTTCATCTATTTGTCTGTTAAATCAAGTCAAAAACAAAAAGTGGAGTTACAAGTCAAAGTTACGATAATAGAGGCTTTAAGCAAATAGGTATTTTTTAAATGTATCAGTCTTTTAACTCATGTAGAAAACAAACACTGGAGTTACAAATCAAAGTGACACTAATACTGCATTCACACTTGCCCATTTATGTACCTTCACTGAGATCTGTATTTCTTCACACAGCTCCAGTGACTGCCCAGTGTCCTTTCATCCTGAAGGATTCCCTTTAGCAGAACTTGCAGGGCAACTGTAGCGGTAATGAGCTCTCTCAGCCTTTGTTTACCAGAGAATGTCTTCATTTCTCCCTCACTTTGAAGACCCATTTTGCAGATATAATATTCTTGATTGAATGCTTTTTTTTCAGCACATGGAATATCAGCCCACTGCCTTCTGGTCCTAGGGTTTCTGATGACAAATCTGCCAACTTTTTAAGGAAACCTTGTACGCAATGAGTCACTTTTTTCTTAGTGCTTTCAAGACCCTTTCTTTGCCTTTGCTTTTCAATAGTTTCATTATAATGTGTCTTGGTGCAGATGTCTTTGCGTTCACCCTAAATGGAATTAACTATTCTTCTTGGATGTTTATATTCATGGCTTTCACCAAATTGGATCAAGTTTTCAGCTGTTATTTCTTGAAATAATCTGTAATCATTTAAATAATCTGGTAATCATTTAATGAAACAGAACATATATTCTCCTAATGCTTACAATCCTGATAGGAAAGACAGGCAATAAATAAAGCAAGATAATATTAGCACATTGTATGATACATATTCCTGTGATCTATTGCTAGGTAACAAACAATCTCCAAATAAAACAACCACCTTTAGGGGCACCTGAGTGACTCAGGTGGTTGAGCATTAGACTCTTGATTTCGGCTCAGGTCATGACCTAGGCTTGTGGGATGGAGCCCACATCAGACTCCCTGCTGAGTGTGGGGACTGCTTAAGATTCTCTCCCTCTCTCCCTCTGCCCCTCTCCCCTCCTCTCTCTCTCTCTCTCTCCCTTTCTCAAATTAAAAAAAAACCAACAACACTTTTTATTTCTCTCTCATTCTGTAGGTCAGCACTGCTAAATGGGCAGCTCTTCTGCTTCATGTGACATGGGCACAGATGAAGGTAGAGTTTCATCTGGAGATCTGAATGGTCCAGAATATACCAGAAGGCCTCCTCACAGAGCAGCAGGTGATGCAGGCTCTCAGTGGGGAGTACACTGAGGCTGTTGAATGCCCTGTGCTGCCATCTGGTATTGATCTAGGTCTTGAAGGTCACAATCTCTGGGGGGAAAGAGGAACAAGTAGAAGCCCAACTGGTGCAGAATATTGCTTTGTGTGCTCTCAGGACTTCCTTGGATGTTCCAAGCACAGCTCAGCCTTTAGTGAAGGAGAAGGATAACAACCTAATTTTTTTATAAAATATTTTTTTCTTATTTATTTGTTTGTTGTTTGTTTCAGAGACAGAGAGAGAGACAGAGAGAGAGAGCTCACAAGCAAGTGATGGTGAGGCAAAGAGAGAGGGAGACAGAGGATCTAAGCGGGCTCTGTGCTGACAGCAGAGAGCCTGACTCAGGGCTTGAACCCATGAACTGTGAGTTCATGATCTCAGCCAAAGTCATATGCTTAACCCACTGAGCCACCCAAGTGGCATGATACCCTCACTTTTTTTCTTCCTCATCCCTTTTCCCAGCCCTCGATGATCTCCACCAGGATCCTTCAGCATCTCTCTGCTTCCACCACCCACCAGATAGGAGCAGGAAAGGGCTGGAAGATCAAGGACAACACCCTGGAGCAAAAGCTCAATGCCCTCCTTCCTCTCAAGCCTTACCCATCCCCCAGCAGAGTACAGGGTGTCCCTGAAAGACACGTCCCTGTTGCATGTTGTTCAGGTCAGGTAATGGTCGTAAACACAGCTCCTTCTCTCCCAGGCTGTCAGGCTCCCCACCTACATAAGCACCCGTCACAGGTGTCTCCTTGCTGGCCCCTCTCAACCACAAGCATTGACTCCACCTGCAGATCAGCCTCCTCCCTCCTGTAGCCCTGAGTCAGCAGCTCCTAACTGGAAGGGACATCAGAAAGCTCAGGTGACCAGCAGGCCCCATCTAGAAAGAGTGTGCTGCAGCCGGGTCTGCACTTGACCTGACTCAGGAGCATAGCATCCTCATAGAGTCTTAGTCTTGCCCTCTAACTTCACCCCTGGCCGAGGCTCACAGACTGCACTTGGCATTCCCTTCTCCTTCCTGTTCCACATGCACCCAGAATCACAACTTCTCCCCAAGTGCTGCTTGGCTGAAGCTGCCATGGCCTTCTGCCTCAATCTTAGCATGCACTAGACTAGGCAATGCAGGCCGTACTGTAGCATGTTCTTTCGAATGAGGTCTAGGGGGTGATTGAGACTCCCTAAGTATTGGAGACTGAAGACATTGGCCCTGGTGACATTGTCTAAGGAGAAGACTCAGGCCCATAAGACAGTGCCCTAGACCGGGGCCCTCATCGGCAGATGGGGGTGCCCTAAAACATATGCCAGGTTATAATACAACAAGAACATAATTATGGCTGGTTTGACTCTGAAGGAGGGCTGGTTAGCCAAATTTGGGTAAGATTCCTCAGGGGAGAACAACCTAAGACTGGCACAGTCGCAGTAGGAGTCACCAGGACACCTGGCTATAGGGTCACTGGACCTTTGTGCTGATTTGCGATTCATCCTAATATCTCCTGAAGAAGATGGGCCATAGAAAAATAGGAGTACTCCACAGCTTCCTCCCCTATTAAGCCAACATATGCTGTTATACTTTATTAATTATAAAATCATGTTGATAATCATGGAAATAAAATCTTTAAGAAATCAATAAAATTTAGAATGTATTATTGATCGTTATAGAGTGATGCCAGACTCTCAGGAATGTGATTATTGCTGTGAGTATTGGGACATAACTACTAAGGAAATAGAAGTTAGAGTGTGTTACAGAAAAATAAGGATTTTTTTTACATATCTTTCAACTGTAACCAAAAACCTTTGTACTTGCTCTTTCAACCTATACCACTTACTAGAGTGTGCCCATTTGTTGTACCTTGCCCACATGTAAATTGTTCTTGATCTTTTGACTGAAACTGTTTTTGAACATTTCTACTGAATGTACCCATTTGTCATATCTTGCTTACGTGTGAATTGTGTAACCGAAACTGTTTCTGAACATTTCTATTGTAAATTACGGGGACATTCATGAGGGCTGAAATCATTTTATTAATCATTACAAAATATATGCCTGTACTGCTTCTAAAACTACATAAAAACCCAGAGAGAAAAATAAACTTTGAGCAGTCTCCAAAAGAGGCTGTCTCCACATCTTTGTGTGTGTCTTGTCTTGTCTTTATGTTTCAGCCCTTACTTAGGGAGCCCCGGACCAGTCCTGATATGAGGCTGACTCCGAGAGACTGACTTCGCGTCTTCTCTCGCGCCTAGACAAACCATCACGCAGGTGAAACCCTGGACCAGCCGGAAGCCCTGAAGTAGGAGTTGGCCTCCTCTCAGGGCGACCCCGGCACCTAAGTGAAGCTGTTTGTCTACCCTCTGCACCCTGAGACTGTCACTGCTGCCACCTCCTGTCCACCTCCCACATGCAACCCTACCAGACAGGGTCCCACCTTTGAATTCCTGTACCATTTTATATGCCTGGGAAGCTCACTGTTCGAGAAAATCCTTCATATTAAGATTAGTTAGCTGAAATCATGTGTTTGGACACCAACATTTAAAGTAGGCCTTTGAGAAAATAGTATATGACTTTCATACTCTTTCTCTGTCAAAAGCACCAGTGTTACATGAGGCAAGCATTTCAATCCCAAGAATTAGAACTGATGTTCCCTCTGGGTGGACCACCTCAGGAGACAGCAGGAACAACCACAGACCTCCATGGCCCCTTATTCTAGTTGTGACATGGTCATATCCCTCACTGTGGGACAAGGTGACTGACTATCCCAGGCTGCCCCAGACTGAGGACCAACATATAGACTAATTAGGTTCAACAGTGAGGAAGCAGCCTCCCTCCATGATGGTCACACGGAGGTGGTAGAATCCACAAAGTCTCCAGGCCCTGCAATCCCCACCCTTTCCTTGCTTTATGCGTCACCTTGTTTCTTTGCCCAAACACAAAACCTGTTTCCCTATTTCCCTCCCCTCAAGCAGCCTGATTACAGGGAAATCAGATTGATCATCCCTTCCTCTAAATCTTCCTCATGGTAGCCACCATGAGGAAAGGAGCTGGCTCAAAGAGGGTAAATAGAGGCCACAAAGCACAGTCCATATGCTCTGCTCTAAACGGTCTTTTGGGCTGTGCCCTGAGGGGCTGGACAGGGTAAATCCAGGAGGCAGGATCGAGCCAGTGGGCACAGATGCCCTGAGAATGACCTGCTCCCCTCTCCCGGAATGGTCAAGTGGTGTCTGCTCATCTCCTCTTGCATATAATCCATAAGAAACTCTGGGAACCATGGGGGCAGGTGAAGGGAACCAGGAAAGAGCATAACTGGGTGTGACCCAGACGCACAACTCAGGACACAGGTCCTGGAGGAGCAGTTTCAGGGGCTGCACAGAGGACAGAAGTGACCATCTGTGCTTAGGATGCATCTATCTGCTTTAATTGGGCCCTCCGAGAAGAACATCATAGGCAGGTCTCTGGCACCACACACTGACCCCTAGGTGATGTCACTTGCATCTCTTTCTTCGATTCCTCATGATACCTGAAGAGATTGGGGGAAGGGGTGCACGCAGGAAGGAAATAGGGTCATCACCTCTCATCTGGATTCCTTCCCCGTGTTGAAGCCCTCCCCGCTAGGTCATGGACCTTTTCCTGCTTGTGCCCCTCTGATCCCATGGTCTCCTAGGCCCTCTGCAGTCAGCATGTGATCTCCACGCATCACCCCTGGGTGAGCCCTGTTGAGTCTGAGAGTAGAGAGAGGTGGGGTCAAGTGTAGAGCAGGGAGCCCCAGCCCTCACTGCCCAATCCTTACCCTGAGCCAGAAGCAGCCATGATCCACACTGAAGGCCCCAGTGACCCTGGCTGTGAGCAGGTCTAAGGGTGTGGATGCAGAAATAGCTCCCAGGCCCCTTCAGTACTCACACTTCCCACTCCTTTACAGAAGCTTGTTTTCTGTGCAAAGAGACACATGAGGGGTCCCACATCCCAGGGGAGGCCCTCTCATCCCATCATCTTCTCAGATTCTCACCTGGGCTTCCCTCGGCTGCTGCTGACCTCTTCTCCTAGTATGAAAGGACACACACAATAGTGGCAATAACAAAAACAACAGAAGCAGCTGCAGCACCCCAATGGTTAGTCATCCACTCTGGTGCACCAGGGCCTTTCCTGGAAAAGGGCCTCATATTAACCTGGGCTCCCCAGGACCATGGGCCTGCTCTCCCCTCCCCACCCTGGCTCCTGACCTGATCAGGGCCAGAGTCTCCTCCACGATCACCTCAGACTAACCTGAGAGTACAAGGTGTGCACTGTGGTTCCAGTGGCTTCCATGTAGCAAGTGAACCTCTGCTCCTCTCTTTGGGGAATGCTTGTGGCCACACATGTCTAGTAGGTTCCCTTCCTATCTGGAACGACTCCCTAAACAGTGTGGTCCTTGCTGGACTCATGGGTTTCTTATCCTGAAGCAAGTCAGGGAGACATTCGTGGGAGAGAAACTGTAAGCCGGGCACATCTTGGTGACCATGCCCTCCAAAACCTGACTGTAGGGCACCTTTACTGTTGGGGACACTAGGGAATAAAACACAGAGCCAGTCATGCACATGGCAGAGCACTGCTCCCCTCTAAGGAGACAGAGAGGATAGGCCTGCTTCTCCTACCACTCCAGCTCTGGCAGAAGCCCTCATTGACCCCAGACCCTCTCCAACTCTATTCTGCACACTACGACCCAATCCCTTTGGGCTGGCATTTATTTATTTATTTATTTATCTATCTATTTATTTTGATTAATTTATTTATGGTTTATTTATTTTTAATATTATTATTTATTATCTATAGTTTATTTTTTTATTAAAATATTTTTTACTGTTTATTTATTTTTGAGAGACATAGAGACAGAGTATGAGCAGGGGAATGGCACAGAGAGAGGGAGGTACAGAATTTGAAGCAGGCTCCAGGCTCTGAGCCATCAGCACAGAGTCCTACGCGGTGCTCGAACTCACAGACCGTGAGATCATGGCCTGAGCTGAAGTCAGCCGCCCAACCAACTGAGCCACCCAGGCGCTCCTATAGTTTATTTTTTAAAGTTTATTTAATTGTTTATTATTTATAGTTTTTTTGGAAGTTTATTATCTATAGTTTATTTATTTTTTAAAGTTTATTTAATTATATTGGGAGAGAGACAGAGGCAGTGCAAGAGGGGTGGAATTATAGAGAGGGAGAGAGAGAATCCCAAACAGGCACACTGACAATTGTAGAGCCTGACATGGGGTTCTAACCCCCAAACAGGGAGATCATAACCTGAGCTGAAACCAAGCTTAACCAACTGAGCCACCCGGGTGGCCCCTTTACCAGCATTTTAGAAGGCTCTATTGTCTAGCAAATGAATGTATCCACTCCAGTTTTTTTAAGGGTTATTTGCCTGAGATAACCTTTCTGATTTCTTTAATATTAAACTCTTTGCAATGAATCTCAAGTGCGTCTATTCTAGACAGCATAGTTGGAACTTGTTTATTTTCAGTTCAACCATCCGCACTTGATTGACTTATTTAAGCCATTTACATGTGATGTTAATATTGACACAGGTGGATTTTGGATGCCATTTTACTTTTTGTTTTTCATTCTCCATGTTTCCACTCATTCCTCTTTTACTGTTAGCAATTTATTAAGTGAGTACTTCATATTGTAATACATTAATTATGTAATAACGATCTTTTTGTTTTGTACTTTTTTAGCCTGCCTAATATTGGAATTTTGAAGTTTTATGACCTTCTTTTCACTACCTATTCTTTTTAAAGTTATGTAATCAGTCTTTTTCCCATTTGTCTTTTATTTCTCATGTGAGGAGTTGCTTATTTTCTTTGTGCAATGCTTTGTGTAAATTTTTTGATATATTGGTTAAATATAGGTTTCTCTAGAGAAATTTATTTCACTGTTATAAATTTGAGTCAATATCAGTCCAGGACAATTATAAACCAAACTAACGATTTGAAGGTATTTGGGCCCAAAATAGCAAAGCAAATTTTGATTACAAATCACTGAAGGGTTAGTCTATCATTGCAAATTCTTTGAAATAGCTGTTTCCTCACTTTGTGCTAGCTCAGACCAAATCTCCTTAGAATAATGTCTTTTTATACTTGAAGATAGAGGCAATTTGATTTGTGTCACACTTTTTTGAGGATATGAATCTATGAATCTTAGTTTCCGATATTGTTGGGGGGGTTATTTCTCATGCTCCTCACATGCATAAGCTCTGGGAATTATTACCTATTAAGCTCATGAGCCTGAGAAGGAAGCTAAGATTTTCTAGATTTGAAATACCCTTAAGGGTCAGAAAACCATCATCCTTGGCTTATTTCCCATAATTAAAATTTGGCCTAAAAGATTATTCTCTTGGTTGTTCTTTTGGGTGATTATATATGTATATATATAAAATCACTTTTAGTTGTTTTTATAGGAAGAGGCAGTCTTAAAACTTAGTCTACTGTATTAGTGGAAAAGGATCCCCATTAACAATTTTTTCATTTCTGCTATGAAGTAGGTGGTTGAGTATGAGTCCACCTAAAACAATGGTGATCTGTGTCTTCTGTGAGCCGGCACTGGTCTGTGAATGTGCATCAGATTCACACACACAGACAGAAATTGAAATTGAAAACTTATCCTGTCTCAGACTGGTAATCAAGACAAAATGAGCCTATACATCAAGTTATTGGATCTGCTAAAAACAGTTTGATTATTAGCTGTTCGTGGACCAGAGGTGGAGGAGCACAGTTTCTAACCTGGAATGATTTTTTAGGCTTTTGTTGGGGTCACATAAAACCTGGTAAAATTTTGGATACTCTCCCTAAAAATATGGGTATGTATGAAGAAACATAAAGTGTCAGTGTATATATAGGGATCATCTGAAGTGCTACAGAGCTGGGTTATTTAATCCTAAGAAGAGACAAAGGCCGGAGAAGACATTTTGAGCAATCACGTCATCACCCGACAATGCTGCTCCACTTATTTGTGAGTAGAACTGGAGTAGACAAAAGCTGGATCCCGTAACAACTATCAAGGGAAATTTTGAAAAATGCCATTTTTTGTCACTCCTTCATCCAATCTGACCTGAGTGCCTACAATGTAGCATATCAAGTTCTGGTCTCAAATCACTGCTCCATATGTTGCAATTTGTCATTCTTTTCCATTCCTGGCCCCCAATTTCCATGCCCAGAACTTGTACCCTTTTCCCACATAAAAGATTTCCACATTTAAAAATCTAGATGGAGGGCAGAGACCATAGAGAAGAGAACCCACTCTGCCAAAGAGGCTTGCACTGGACATGGCATGAAACTTCACAGTCATGTGACCACCTGCCAGACCCTTCTTTAGGACATGTGACAGACAGGCTGGGACAGCACTACATGGCATTTAGCACAGGTGTTTGAGTGACGGTGGTGTCATGAAGTTACAAGGGGCAGCAGCAATGGCAGACCTAGCCTCAGGGTCCACTGTCCTACAGCAGGGACTCTGGTGTGAACAGTGGCATCTATACCCAGCAGCAGGGCCCTGGTTATATGTGAGCCTCCACCTAGGGTGCATTGTGGATTCTCTTCTTGTCTGCGTAGAGTGTCTTTCCTTGAAATAGAACAAGGCCTCATCGTCTCTCTCATCCCAAGTCTCTGTAAGTGTACATATGTATCACAAAGAGTCAGAAATCAAAGTAGGGAATATCTTCAGAGAGCATGACGTCAGACATTTTTTCCAGATTTACTTAGATATAACTGACATACACATTTGTATAAGTTTAAGGGTTCAATCTCTTGATTTGATACATTTATAAACTGCAAAATGATTACAACATTAGTATTAGCTAAGACCTGCACTGTGTCACATAGTTACCATTTCCTTTTGTGTGGTGCAAACATTTAAGATCTACACTCTTGTAACAAACTGAGGGGTGATGGGGGTATGGGATCGGGAGAGTGAGTGACGGGCACAGAGGAGGGCACTTGTTGGGATGAGCACTAGGTGTTATATGGAAACCAATTCGACAATAAATTTAAAATAGATAAATAAATAAATAAAATAAATAAAAATAAAAGATCTACACTCTTGTGATCTAGGAGATTTTATGTTGAGCTGATAACCACTTCCTCAATCTGCCTTCTAGCTGTGCCCCATGGTAGAGAAAATATATATCACCCAGCTGGTCTTGCATTTTTCTTCCTACAAAAAACCCATAACAACTACATTTAAATGTGCATGTGTTTGGTTGTAACAAACCCAGGATTGCTTGTGGGTTTGTTACAAAATACTCAGACCTCTCACCACCTGCCATGTTAGAGTGCTGGGCGTGGACCCAGAAATCCCTTACTTAATAAGCCCCAAGGAGAGGCTGAGGCACAGCCACGTAGGAATACTGCTTTAAGAGCTTGGAGCTCAGTGTGTGATCTGAAGACCAGCAGCAGCACCAACCTTGTTATAAACCCAGAATCTCACGCTCTACTCCAGACTGTCTAGATCTTTCCAAGTCCAGGAAATTCCTGTGCACACTGAAGGCTGGGTCTCCCTGGTGTGTGTGTCTTCTAGGTGCAGAACCAGAACTGTGCAGCATGCTCTGGGTGTGGTCTGATCAGCGTCCTTAGTGCTGAGGAGTCCAGGGTTTGGTCCTGTTCCTTTCTCTTCTATGGCCATCACCCTCTCGGTGACCTCATCGATGCTGAAGGCTCTAAACATCATTATTGTGGTGTCACCACCCATATCTATTTCTACAACCTAGATATTTCTCCCACCCTGTACTCTATATTCAGCTGCCAACCTCACTTGCATTTAATCTCAGAATTGATACTCCTAAATTTTGTGTCTGTGATGCTGCTTCCCTAATGTCCTACTTTCAGAGTCTTCCCTGTTTCCACGGAGGACACTTCTCATTTCTACGTGCAATCTGATGTATTGGATGCCGTCCTTGATTCCTCCTTCTCACAACCCAGATTTAACACATTAGGAAATGCTGCAAAGTCCATCTTTAAATGTATCCGAACACACACACACACACACACACACACGCATGCACGAACGCACACGCACACACTAACCAGAGCACAGTCACTTCCTGTTATTTTCTCTCTTCAAACCCCAACATAAATCTGACACCCCCTCCTGGAATACTGTACCTACAAATTCACTACTGGTGCTCGCCCTTCACCTCTGGATCCTGCGCAGCAGCACATAAATGCTTCTAAAGTGAAGTAGTACCAGGTGGATCATCTGTTCTAAACCATCTGGTGACTCCACATCTCACTCAGAGAAAACTCAAAACCCTTCTAATCCTGAGGCCTTGACATCTGACCTCATTCACATGCTCTCTGCTCCTGCCACAGCGGCCTCTCACCCTTCCTGGAACACAGGACACGCTCCTGCCCGAGTGCATGTGCACTGGAGGTTCCCCTGCCTGGACAGAACTCCCTGAGACATGCTCTTGAACATTTCCTCATGTCCTTCCCGTCTCTCAGAGGTCACCTTCCCAGTGAGGCTCACACTTACCACCATGGTGAAGTAGCCACCTCCCCTGTCCCCAACAGGTAACTCTCTGGGTCACCTTCTTCAAAGCACCTACCAAACTCCAGTTTAAACACTTCCCTAATTTACCATGTTTATACAGGATACAGTTGACTCTGAATAACACTGGCTTAAACTGTACACATTCTCCGATATGTGGGCTTTTTTACAGTAAGCACAGTCAATGTCGTTTCTCTTACATGTTCTTACTATATTTACTATAATATATACTTACTATATATATATAATATACTATAATTATATATAATATATAATATAATATAATATATAATATAATATAATAATTATATATTAATATATAATATAATATAATATAATAATATAATATATAATATAATATATTATATATATAATATAATATAATATACTTACTATATTTATTGTAATAATACACGTGCATATAACGTAACACACAAAATATGTGTTAAATGACTATTCATGTTTTTAGCAGGGCTTCCACCCATTATTAGTATGTACGTTTCAGGGGAGTCAAAAGTTATTCTCGGACTCTGACGGCACAATGGGGTCATTGCCCTCAATTCCCACATTGTTCCAGGGTCAAGTGGAGTCTGCCCCTCACCACTAGACCTCATTCTCCACAAGATCAGCACCTTAGCCTCTTCTTAGAGTCACTGAGGTATCCAGATGAAAACACAGCCGGTCCTGTATGTGGTACACAACATTATCAGTGGAACGAGTGATCAGTGGAGAGGACCTCTCTCTTCTGGATGAGCCTCAGGCACAGCTGGTCCCTGGCGCCTCTCCCACAAAGTGCCCCCACCTCACCACCAGTGCCGTCTCTACTTTCCCCCAGGGCAGCTCCCCCCTCTGTCTCTCAGCTCACCTCCCCACTAACACAGCATTTCCCTTACAGCATAGCACACAGTTACAGTCCTGTCCTCAGAAACACTGTACTTAGGATCTATGGGGCCCTTTCTCCAACCAAATAGAAATATAGGTTAGACCCTGCTTTATAAATCCAAAAGCTGGATGAGAGCCAGTACCATCATTACTAGAACTAAGGGCAGGGAGAGGGGGCAGAGAGGGAGGGAAGGTGGAAACTAACTGAAATTTAATAAGGATGAGAAACTCTCAAATTCCTCCTCTGCCTACCTCCTGGATCTAAAGAATAATCCAGAAGATAGCTCTAGAGGGAGAGGAGGGGTTGGATGACTCTGAAAATTCATCTCCCCAAACCACAAACACTCCTGAGACAGTCACAGGAATCTCTTGCTGCACAAGGTCCTGGTGACAGGTGACATCCAAGTCTCTATGGTCAGGTCATAGTGAGACAAGGCTCCACGGAAGAGGCAAGGACAAGGAGCAGAGACATGACCCAGCTGAGGAGTGAGCGTGTCACACTGAGCACCAACTGGGCACAGGCCCCGTCCACCCTTGCCTCCTCACAGCCCTCTCCTGTCCCACCTGCAACAGACTCAACGCAGCAAACATGCAGATTCTGGAAGGTTCTCAGTGGTCTCATTTATTTTCTGTTACAACCTAACAAATCTTCTATTACCTCATCAATCCCAACACCAGGTATTACAACATGACTTCCTATCTGGATTCTCATTTTCAATAGGGAAGTAAAGCATCAGTACTCTGCCCAACATGATATAAAGACGGGATGGAGACGGTCCAGCCGGGCCTCTGCTGGAACAGGAAAGCAGATCAGAAGGGAACAGGAATCAGTATGGGAAGGGGTCATGGTGGGCAGGGTGGGCCAGTGTCCTTGTCCTCACAATGTGCTAACAGAACACAGACACATTCTGACACTATCTGCAGAAAGAGAAGTCAGGGACTCTTGAATGTCACCATGTAAGTCTGTGAACAAATCCTGCTTCGTTCGGTCCCCGAGGGGCAGCTGGTCTCACACTGTGAAAAATATTAATCATGAACACATATATGTTAGACCCATAAGTGCCACATTCTCAACAGCCCCCCGCATGTCAAAGTGTCCCTTGTGCCCCTCTCCTCCCCACTTCAGGCCTCTGGAGTCTTACCTTTAGGGGCCATTAGAGACGAATCAGATCCCTGGGCGCTGTCATCGCCTGGGGTAGAACAAAGAAGACGTGATCAGAGCCACAGGAGATGAGACTAAAGGAGGAGCTATGGGGGAGGGGTGAGCTCCCCATCGGGTCCTGCCTACACTATACCTGGGTGTCAGGGATCACCCCCTCCTCACTTACGTGCGGCGTGAGAGTAGCTCGGTCCTTTTCCTCCTGTGGGAAGAAAATATCATGTTGGAGACCTGGGACAGCTGGGCCATGGATCCTGGAGCACCCTCCTAGTCCTGGTCCACAGTGAAGTTTCCAGAATTCTGACTCAACACCCAGGACAGGATCAGGAAACATGAAGAAAGAGGTGAGGGGTCACTGTCCACCTGACTTGCTGGAGGTCTGACCTCAGCAGGGACCTTCCTCTCTGTCTGTCACTGCTGAGACTCAGGTCCCCAAAGCAGAATTACCAAGTGAAAATCTGTCCTTCACTTTCACAAGTGCTTTGCTACAGAGTGGACGTTAGTAATGGCTCCAGAGTGGGCAGGTGTATGTGTGTGGATGGTCCTTCCAGGAACAAGACAGGACAATGTGCTACCTAGGACACCCCCCAGTGGGACAAGAGAACTCAGATCCCCCAAGACTGTTCCCTACCTGAGCACTTCTTCCACCATATCACAGCTCCAACCAACACGATGAGAAGGACAGCCACACCAGCCACACCAGCAACGATGCCCAGGACGGGGATGGAGGCCTGAGGAGGCGGCTCTGGAAAGGGAAGGAAGGTGAGGGTTCCAATCCTCCAGCTTCAGTCCTGACTCTGTGAAATTCTCCAGCAGGGCCCTGCTTTCCCTGACAAGAGGCTCTGCCCCAAACCCTCCTTACCCCATCTCAAGGTGACGGGCTCGGGCAGCCCCTCGTGCTGCACATGGCACGTGTATCTCTGCTCCTCTCCAGAAGGCACCACCACAGCCGCCCACTTCTGGAAGGTCCCATCTCCCGCAGGCCTGGTGTCCACAAGCTCTGTGTCCTGGGTGTGGTCCTGCCCATCACGCTGCCAGGTCAGGGTGATCTCCGCAGGGTAGAAGCCCAGGGCCCAGCACCTCAGGGTCACCTCAGGCTCAGAGATGGGGTGGCGGGTCACGTGTGCGTTGGGAGGTTCTGAGGAAGAAGAATCAGAAAATCCGACTGTGGTTTACCTTTATGGGCCACTGAAACTGCATCCACGTGACCATCCTGAGGTGACAGGACAACTGGTTTGGATGGAAGAAGCACAAAATGCAGACAGCAGTCTAGGATTTCAGATTTCTTGATCCTTGTTAAGGTCTGGAATAGAGAGAGCCCAGGGTACGAGGCTGCAGGTCTAAGGGGGAACCACACTGTGGTCCAGACTGTGGTGGAGGGTGAATGATCAGAAAACCCAGAGTCAGATCTCCAAAGATGTTCTCAGGGAGTCAACGCCTTGAGGGAAAGGTCATGGTCACAAGGTGGCTGCCAGGGTCAGAGGGAAGTGCTGATGGGTATTTCAGGGATGGTCCCAACCTGCGTCCCAGGAGGAGACTGGACTCCTCACTCTTTTAGAGAAATGTGCCCTCCAGGTGAGGCAGTCTTCAGCAGGAATGTGAATACGGAGGTGGATCTCCCTCTTCCCCCCACCCCGGGGAGGGGCGCTGTTCTGACACTGAGTCCATTTCCCTTCCTCCTGGGAAGCCAGCCCCTTGGAGAGATCGGGGAGGCCCGCGGCCCCTGTACCTGCGCGCAGCAGCGTCTCCTTCCCCATCTCCAGGTACTTCCGGAGCCACTCCACGCACGTGCCCTCCAGGTAGTTCCACTCCTGTTCCGCCACACCGGCCACCTCCCACTTGCGGCGGGTGATCTGCGCCGCCGTGTCCGCCGCGGTCCAGGAGCGCAGGTCCTCGTTCAGGGCGATGTAATCCGCGCCGTCGTAGGAGTACTGACTGTACCCGCGGAGGAGGCGGCCGTCGGGCCCCAGGTCACAGCCGTACATCACCTGGAAGCTGTGCGACCCTGGCCCCGCCCCGCCCCCAGCAGCAGTGATTAAGGTGAAACCGAAAGTGAAACCGCCTCAAAGCTCCAGCGGGCTCTTCCCGGGTCGGGGAGGGGGTCCTGCGGCCTCGCGGCTGCGCTCAGACCCCGAGACTCGGGGAGACCCCGGCCCGTCCGTGGGGATCGGGGTCGTGACCTGGACCCGGGCCCGCGTCGCTCACCGGCCTCGCTCTGGTTGTAGTAGCCGCGCAGGGTGTTCAGGCCCACTCGGTAGGTCTGTGCGGTGTCCTTGATGATCCGCGTCTCGCGGTCCCAATACTCCGGCCCCTCCTGCTCCATCCACGGCGCTCGCGGCTCCATCCTCTGGCTCGGGGCGTCGCTGTCGAACCGCACGAACTGCGTGTCGTCCACGTAGCCCACGGCGATGAAGCAGGGCTCCCCGAGGCCGGGCCGGGACACCGCGGTGTAGAAATACCTCATGGAGTGGGAGCCTGCGGGCGCGGAGGGGCTGAGAGCCTGCTCGATCCTTCTCCTGGCGCGGGGCCCGGGTCCCAGGGTGAGGCGACGGGGAGGGCAGGGGGAGGGCACACGAGTGTTGGAGAGCAGGGCGGAGTAGGGGAGGGACGGGGAGGACAGGGAGGACAGGCCAGGGCGGGTCGAGTGAGGGTCTGGGGAGGGGGCGGCGGACAGTCACCTTCCCTGGGGGTCCCGAGTCCCCGCCGGGCGGTCCCCGCGCTCATGCCCCGCAGAGTCCCTTTCCTTCCGACCTCGCACTCACCCGCCCAAGTCTGGGTCACGGCCAGGGCCCCCAACAGCAGCAGGAGGAGGGTTCGGGACATCACGACTTGCAACTTCAGGGTCTGGGGGAGAATTGTGAGTCGCAAGGTAAGGTGACGGAGACTTTATACCCCGGAACCACGGTGCCGATGATTGGCTGCTCTGGAAACCCGACACTAATAGGAGTGTGAACCGGGGAAGCGTCATCAGTATCCAGGCAGAAAGACCTGACACAGGTTGTGACAGGGAGAAGTGAAACCTGGGTGGATGGGGACTCCCCAATGCTGGGCTTCCCCGCCCCTGACACCGCCCTGGAGCCTGAGACCCTGAGAGCAGGACCGGGGACCTGGGACTTTGCCCCGACGCCTCACCTACTGCTCAGAGCGCTCTTTGTCACACTGTCTCCCTGAGTCGTGGCCCAGGAGCTGTGTGAGTCAGTGATTCTCCAACAGTTTGTTCTCAGGATGTCTATACAGTCTTACAAAATAGTGAGGATCCCAGGGATAATGGTGCGTCTGTGGGTTATATCTATCCATATTTACCATGGTAGAGATAAAACAGGATTAAATATTTATTAATTCATTTTCAATCATATGAAAACAGAAATATTGTTTTTTTATGAAAAAGATTTTCTCAAATAAACAAGGCAGTTAGAAGAGTGGATTTTGCTTCATTTTACACTTTGCAAGTCTCTTCTTGTTTGTCCCATTAGTAGACCACGGGGTGTTCAGATTTGCTTCTGCATCTATTGTGTTGTTGGTTGAAGTATATCGAAAAATTTACATCCCTGATCAAATATAAGAGAATAGTATGTTTCATATCCTTTTCACATAATTATGGATATTCATCTGTGAATCTATATTAAAATGCACAAGTTGTACTTTCTCTGCGGTTATTTGCAAACTGGAGTGTGAAACAGTATCATTGAGTGTCTCTTCCTCTGTTCCATTAAATCCACAGGCCCATGTACACACTGAATGGATCTTGTACTAATGCATGATTGTTTTTAAGTAACGTGATGTGTGTTGTTTCACTAAGTAATATTGGCTTTCCAGCATTGATTAGACTGTAATCGAATTATCAAAAGTCATTTGTTTGGGGGCACCTGGGTGGCTCAGTTGGTTAAGCATCCACTTCGGCTCAGGTCATGATCTCATGGTTCATGAGTTTTGGTCCCACGTCGGACTCTGTGCTAACAAGTCAGAGCCTGGAGCTTGCTTAGGATTCTGTGTCTCCCTCTCTCTTTGCCCCACCCCTGCTTGCACTCCGTCTCTCTTTTTCTCTCAAAAATGAATAGACATTTAAAAAAATTTTTAAAAAGTCATTTGTTTTAATATTACCACAAATCCCAAAGAAAAGTTGGTCAGTACTGAGAAGCTGTCAAGCTTATGGGAAGATCTCAGGTTAAATGAGATGGACTCCATGGGTGATGGGTTCTAGGGGGAGCACTTGTGAGGAGCACTGGGTATTGAATGTAAGTGATGAATCACTGAATTCTACTCCTGAAACTAATATTACACGGCACATTAACTAACTGGACTTTAAATAGAAACTTGAGGAAAAAAAAGCAATGGTAAAGAAGCAGCGATTGCTCCCGTTAACCAGCACAGGGAGATGTTCGGTATTTTGTGGGTCGACAGTGCCTTGAGTATGTCTGTAATTAGACAAAGTAATTCCGTGGTTTCAGAGGGTCCTTGTATGTTGATGTTCTGTGAGATGACCGGCTCACGTCCCACAGGAGAACAATATGGTCCAGTAGTGGCATCGGCCAGCTTCTGACCACACTGAGGCCCAGCTGTCATTGTCACACCAGTTTCCAGTGTGGGGACTGCTTTTTTTTTCTGTCTTCAATTCCACATTTTAAAATAGCTACAACCTGTTAAAAGTAGTTAAAGAACTGGTGTTTTGGGGAGCCTGGGTGGCTCAGTCAGTTAAGGGTTGATCTCCTGATCTCATGGTTTGTGAGATGGAGTCCCGTGTCAAGTTCTGCATTGACTGTGTGGAGCCCTGCTTGAGATTCTCTTTCTTTATCTCTCTGTCTCTGTCTCTACCTCTCCCCTGCTCATACTCACTCTGTCTCTCTCTGTCTCAATAATAATAAATACACTTTAAAAAAATCTGGTAGGACTTTTAATTCTTAAATATCCCAATATACATTGGCCCTATTAGGATTCATAAGTGTTTATTTCTTCCTGTATCACTCCCTGAGGAAAAGCAATCTCTCAGCTTCCTGATTGTGTAACTACTCTCAGATTTAGAGTAGGTCTTAGGTTTAATGTTTCATAATCAAGAATATTCGTTATGGTCATATCGGACCCTAGTTCCAACATTTAGCCCTTTTTCATAGAGTACCTCATTCTTTTCCCATAACATATCTGCCAAATTTGGTTACTGTCTCTGTATCTCCTCAGAGACCAATCTGCTCAGGAAAATGAGAATTAGAGGGGAGAAAGGAAGAGTAAGTTATACTGAGAGCAAAACAGGAATCCTGTAGTGGGGAATAAGAGGGACTTAGCAGGATTCATGCAGAGGGTTCACTTCCTGAAATATCCCACTCTGCACATTGTCTCTCTGCCCTCCACACACTCAGCCATGGGCCCACATCCCCTGCTCTCCACACACAGGCGAGATCTTTGTGAAGTTTTTGCAGCATTGCATGGCCCTGGCCCAGCTCCTGGTGGACAGAACTTCCCAGCCATTGCCATCCACTGTAGGACGCCCTGGGAGGAGAGGTAGTGAGAGAAGGAATGATGTTTTATGTCCTCGAGAGGATATGACACAACCGAGAGAAAGGATGGTCAACACTTTTCTAATTTCCCTTCTGACCAAGGCCTTCTTGGTATCAGAGTTTTAAAATCTTCTATAATGAATTTTTGTGGGACCAACCTATGTGGCCGAGGCATGGACAGTAAGCAGGTGAACACTGCCATCAACTCCCACCTGCCTGGGATCCCCACGCCTACCTGTATCAGGTCAGCTGCGCACCTACACGGACATCCCAGTGTCCCCTCCCACCCCCTGATTTCCTATGTCTTCATACCTTTCATCCTCATCCCTCCTTTTGGGTGTCTTCCTACTTTGGGGTCTCCCAGTGCTACCCTCTGTCTCCTTCCAGGAGGCCTGAGCAGGCCAGTTGCCCCACTGGCTTGGCGTCACGTTTGTGTCAGTTGAAAAAGATGCCAAGATCCTCAGTGAGGTGCAGAACCACATTGAGGACAGTAGTAGTGAGCTGCTTGATGAGATGGGCATTTCCTCCTTCAGCGGGTGTGGATCTCATGAAACCGGTTCCTCCAACTCTTCACTGTCTCCTTGTTCCTTAGTGACTTACTTTGAATCGTGTAGTGCAGGCAACGGTGCCTGGTGACTAATGGGTACCTGACATGTTTATGCCCCAATACAGATGCCATATTTGGATATTTTGCTTGTTTCTATATGGAATCCCTTTCCTCTCTCATCCAATTAATTTTCTTCTTTCACCCCAGTCTCCCCTCTGACCCACACCCCACATAAACTCCTGCATGTATAGGGGTCTATGTGTTTGCCAATCTCACGTAGCCTTTCCATGCCTTATTGTAACTGTGCACTGTTCTCTGCAGTTGCAGCCGTGGGAGAGGACTCACCCATCCGCAGAGCCTGATGCAGGACTCCCAACCATGAACCAGGAGATCATACATGATCTGAGCTGCAATCAAAAGTTGGATGCCTAACACACCAACCGAGGGACTCCTACAGTTTATTCCTCCTAATTAATTTCTTTTAAAATATATTTAAAAGTTGAAAATAGTTGACACACAAGATTACATTAGTTTCAGGTGTACAACACAGTGACTCAATTTCTGTATTCATTTTTTTCTATGAGGCAGAGACAGAGCAGAGAAGAGAGGCAGAGAGAGAAAGAGAGAGAGGGAGAGGGAGACAGAGAGGAGATTGGGAGAGAGAATATCTCAAGTAGGCTCAATTCCTGGGGTTTCTATTCCATAACCCTGGGACCATGACCTGAGAACCTATTGAGCCACCCAGGGCCCTTCACCTTCTGTCTGCACCATGCTGTGCTCACCACAGTGTAGCTGCCATCTGTCACCACACAGTGATCTTACAGTCTCACTGATGATATTCCCTGTGTCTTTTATTCCTATGACCTGTTCCTTCCATAACTGCAGCCTGTGTCTCCCACTCCCCTCACCCTGGTGTCCATCTTCCCAACCCTCTCCCCTTGGCAATCATCAGTGAGTTCTCTGTATTTATAGGTCTGATTCTTCTGTTTGTTTCTTTATTCATTTGTTTTGTTTGGTTTTTTTAGATTCCACATATGAGTGAAATCATAGGGTACTTGTCTTTCTCAGTCTGATTTATTTCACTTAGCAGACATACCGCCCTGTTTGTCCATATGTGTGTCGCAAGAGGCAACACATATTTATATGTATGTGTAAACACATCTTCCTTAGCCATTTGTCTGGGGATGGATACAAATTGTATCAATGTGGCTTTTGACAAGAACCTCACACTCTGAACATCATCTGAGATGAGGGCGCCCCCTGGTGACCGGGCCCCTGTCCAGGTGCTGGAGCTGAAGGAGACCCCAGGGGGGCCCTGGCTGAGGAGGAGAAAGGGCAGCTGGTTCTTTTCTCCTTAGTCCTGTGGCCTCACGTGGGGTGGAAGGTAAGGGGACATCCCCCACCGCTCTGCTCTCAGGTGGATTCTGACTGAGAAGCCTGAGTGGGGTCTATATGTAAGTCAGGTAGAGATGTCTGAGCAGAAGCCTGGGTGTCAGTGGGGAGAGGAAGGAGTTTCTGAGCAGCCCTGGACTCCACAGGGGTCAGGGTCAGGGGTGAGGCAGGATTGCAGGAGAGGAGCGCTCAGGAGCCTGTGTGCCATTCCTGAGGTTTCTGTGTCCCTGTGCACCTCCTCCTCCAGCCCCTTGATGGTAATACAGGGGGGCTGAAAAGTAGAAACACTTCTTTGGGCTCATTATTTCTAAATGTTTCAAACTCTGTTAAACCAAAATAATTTCTGATTTGGAAATAGCATCTTAATGTCTACCTAATGCTCCATAGTGTGGACATGCACACTCACGGTTTGTGAGTTGAAGCCCCGCATCAGGTTCTGGGCTGACAGCACTGAGCCAGCTTGAGATTCTCTCTCTCTCCTCTCCGTCCCTCTCTCTCTGCCCCTCCCCTGCTTGTGTACTCTCTCTCCATATCTCAATATAAACAAATAAATAAACTAAAAAAAAAAAAAAGAATTGGTGTTTTCGTTTTCTTTGGGTAAATACCCAAGAGTGAAATTATTGGATGATATGACGAATCACTATGTTGTAAACCTGGAAAGAATGGAGCAGTGTGTGTAAGCTGCACTCAAGTAGTAAGAAAAGAAAAAAGAAAAAGATGATTAGAAATATTAGAGAACCTTAGGAAGACAAGAAATGTCACACACATATATCGGTAATAAATAAAGAAAATAAGAATGTGGAATAAAAAATTGGAATAAACCTTAGCATCTTCAACTTGGCAAAGATGAAAGTAGGTAATGAGTGTGTCCAACAGAGGGTCAGGAAAGTACACCGTCATACATGGTGAAGACTGGTGTAAAATTTTTAAAGGGTTCTTCTGAAAAACGTCTCCACAATTTAAATGTGCTTAGAGTATGACATAGACATTCTCTTTTAGGAGTTCATACTTCAAAACAAAGTTTAGTTATTTAGTTTTAGAAAGGAGAGAGAGTGCACACAGGAGCAGGGAGAGGGGCAGAGAGAGAGGAGAGAGAGAATCCCAAGCACCCCAATATCAGGCTGGATCTCAGGAACCAGAGGTCATGAGCTGAGCTGAAATCAAGTGTCAGATGCTGACCTGACTGAGCCACCCTGGTGCCCCTCCTTTAGGAGTTTATCCTAAGGAGATAATGACACAAGTTCTCAAAGGTACATTATCAGGGGGGTTCCTGGGTGGCTCCGTTGGTTAAGTGTCCGACTGTGACCCAGGTCATGTTCTCAAGGTTCATGAGTTTGAGCCCTGCGTCAGGCTCTGTGCTGATAGCTCAGAGCCTGGAGCCAGGTTTGGATTTTGTGTCTCCCCATCTTTCTGTCTCTCCCCTTTTTGTGTGCTCTCTGTCTCTCAAAACTAAATAACATTAAAAATCTTCAAAAGTATATTATCAGGCTTTCTTGAATTGTGGTTTATAAAAACAAAGAATGGAACTATATCTTAGTGCTATAATCAATATGATGATTATAAGTATAAATAGTGGAATATGTCTCAGGCATGATCACCATGTGATGTACACGGACGGTTAAGGTTAATCATCAAAGCAAACCCATGAGGCACCCCATCGGGGATCCCTTTGTACACACAAGAAAAAGGAGACTCAGGGAGGATAAAGAGGTAGTGAAATCAGGGGTCAACCCAGAAAGTTTGCACTCAGAAGTCTTGTTGACTTGTGTTTCTTTGGTTCCCTGTCCGTCAGGAGGTGGGTATGACTCCATGCAAGTGAACTGTTGCAATGGTCCAGAATGTTCTGGGATGGGAAGCTGGTAGGCTCAGAGCCTACATGGACAGTAAGATTCAGCGTGACTTACTGCTCAAATCAAACTAAACCCATCATCCCGAGTACATCTCGAGGCCTCCAGTGGCTCAGGTCAGCTGACTCCGGATGTAAAATGAAGAACAAGTGTCAGCTCTGGTGACACAACAGTGACACTGTCCCGTGGGAGGTGGGCGTTAGCAGAAATGACAGAGACAAACGTAAGTCACTCCTGAGGTAAGTGCTGGTGGAGAAAGTTCAGGGTATCCCAAGAACAGATGACAGGAGACCTAACAGGTCCCTTAGCACTAGAATCAATCATATCTACAGTCTGTATGAGGCATACGGCTTATGGAACAGAATCTGAACCATGCACAGTGGTGAACAATCATAGAACAAGGAATGAATATTTTAGTCGATAAAGTGGATGATTACAGTCGAACTTCCCTGAAGTACTACAGTCAGAGGTGATGGCAGCAGGAGAGAAGACCTGTTTGGTTCTTAAAATCTGTTTCTAAAAATTTCAAGAATATTTTTCCAAGTTGACAGGGAAAAACACATATGTTAAAAGTCCTACCGAAGTTCTTCACTAGAGTGGATGACAAGAGACTCACATGAAGATACATCACAAGGAAATGCCAGGAAGAGGGTGGAGGAGCAGACACCTTGAAAGCTCCAAGACACAACAACACAGGCCTGGTGGCTGGAAGACATGACACATGGTCCCCAAACCCCGAGGACAACTGTGTCCAGCACAAGGTCTCTATCTCATCACTGTGTGAATCAGGGCAAGGGTAGCCTAAAGGCACAGCAGAAGTTTAGAGTGTCAGTGTCTACTTTCCACGTTCCCTTCCACAGGATACCACCAGGCAAAGTGGGGAAATGATGGAGAAAACCAAAAGAGGGGAGTACGTGGGATCTGGGCAACAGGGAGCCACAGGAGGGAGGCAGAGGGCACCCAGGCTGAGCTGAAGGGGAACCGGGTATCGGCCCTGTCCCAGGTGTGCAGGCGTCCTGTCCACATGGGGCAGGACTGAGGGCTGCGGGCCAGGCATCTGCATGAGCATGAGGATGGTGGAATAGTGGATGAGTTCGAATATTCATGAAGATTTATCCAGGGGAGCTTGGGAAGATTTAAATGAGAACCACAGAAACCAAGCAAATGAAATATAAGATATGTATTTATCCGGGAAAATAATAAGTTGATTCAGAAAGGTAAGAATCATACATAGTCTATTAAATGCTCAGTTGTGACTAGTATTCCATGGCCATAAAAATGCAAACAGTGCACATTGAGCTAATCGAAGATATAAAATAATTATATGGGGCAGATAGGAGTGTGTGAAAGAAGAGCCGATTCAGTAAAGGTGATGCACAAACCTGAAATCCAGAGAATGGGTGCAAGAAGCAGGCTCTTTAGAGGCACAGAAGCAATAATCAGAGAATCAGCTGAAAGAACTGGTGCAGGTGATCTCTGAGAGTCAGGGAAGGGGGGCGTGGAAGATTGGGGACATCCGACCTGACCTCAAGTACTGCAGAAGTATTTGACTTCTTAAAATTCTGTGCCTCTATCCATTTGCTAAAGACAACATGGTGGGTGAGACATGGAGTCAGGGAAGTTCTGCACGGAGGCCATAGAGATGGGGCACAATTTGCGGAGTCATGGGAACAAGTGTTGGATTTTTGTGGGAGGATTTTGTTGTGATGTATTTAGTCGTGTTTCATGTTTTGCATGGGAGTCAGGACAGCATGTTTGTGTGGGGAAGGGCTGAGCCAGCAGAGAGGGGGAAGTGGATGCTGCAGGCGCCCAAATGGAGGGGCGGCCTGAGACAGGAGGGCGCCTCCACCATCACTGCTTAGAAGGTGAGGATACAGGTGCAGGTGTGGGGGAGGGGGAGGAAGGAGAGTGCAGTTCTCACCTGAGTGCTTCTTTCTGAGTGAGAAACAAAGGAGTGCACCACCTCAGGATGGGGAGCAGCGAGGGGGTGCAGGAGACTGAGGAGGGGGAAGGGAGTGAGGGGGGGACAGTGAGCTGACTGGGGAAATGGCATCTGGAGAGAGCAAGGCTGAAGCCCCTGATCTCTGTCCTCATCACCTTAGGGACAGAGAGTTCCAGCAGCAGGAGCATCTGTAAAAGACTAGAAGAAACTGCAACAAAGCAGCTCAGGTGTGAGAATTACCATCCTTTATACTTTGTCGTCATCTGGTTTTCTCATTTTATAACTTTTCTACAGGGAATATGTATTACATCATGTATATTGCACATCATATATACACATCATAATCAGTTTATAGATGTTTCTTTACACTTTAAAAAGAAAGGAGACGGTAGGAAAGCCAGCAGCTCAGGCCACAGAGCTGGAAGGGCTGGGCCTGCCTGCCTGTGCCCTGGGCAGGGGACACATGAGACTTCGCTCCATTTCTCAGGTCCCTGTACTCCGGGGGTGGAGGGTGGGGCGGGGACAAGCAAGATCTTTCTCTTCCTTCTAGGATGTGCCCTTTTATTCATTTATTACTATCTTGTCAGGTTCTTTTTTTTGTTTTTAATATTTATTCATTTCTGAGACAGAGAGAGACAGAGTGTGAGTGGGGGAGGAGCAGAGAGAGACACACACAGAACTTGAAGCAGGCTCCAGGCTCCAAGCTGTCAGCACAGAGCCTGCTGCGGGACTCGAACATACTAACCGTGAGAGCATGACCTGAGCTGAAGTCAGATGCTCAACTGACTGGGCCACCCAGGCGCTCCATCTTGTCAGTTTTAACACTTTTTAGATGATGGTGTTTGTATGTTACATGGCATTTTAAGTTGTTCTCATGGGAGCATTTGTCCACACAATCTAACCTAATGCTTCAGAAATGGAATTCAAAGGCAAAATAGTTCAGTGAAAAGATGATTGGTCCTAAGGTAGAAGAACAGAACCCGAATCTTAGTTAATGGTCTGAGGATGATCTGTCATGTGTTAGAGATTTTAAACTAGTTTATGTTTTGAAAACATCACTCCATGCATACGAGAGAATCCAGTATATAAACACAAATATCCAAAAATAAACAAGTCACATGGTAACACCTCATCCCCCAGTCACCTAATTTCTCTCCCCAAAATCCATCACGGTGAGCCATTTCTCCTTTCTCCTACCCAAAAAATACATCCGTGCATATATGTCTACTGTTATATCCATAAAGAAGTTCAGGCCCGAGACTGGGAGGAGATATTTGCAAATCACATATTTGATAAAGGACTTGTTTTAGAATACCCATAAATCTCTAAAAATCTTTTATTTATTTTTGAGGGTGGGGGGACACAGAATATGAAGCATGCTTCAGGCTCTGAGCTGTCAATGCAGAGCCTGACACGGAGCAGGAACTCAAAAATCGCGACATCATGACCTGAGTCAAAGTGGGATGCTTAACCAACTGAGCCAACCAGGTGCCTCAGGATACCCATAAAACTCTTCAAAGCAGCAATAAGCAAACAGCACATTAAAAAAGTGAGCAAAAGCCTGAGCAGACAGCTCACCAAGAAGATATACTCCTGGCAAATAAGTAGGTGAGAAGGTGCTCAACAGCAGGTGTCACTAGGGAAATGCAAAGGGAAACAACAGTGCTCTGCCGTCACACTCCTGTCAGAATGGCGGGAATCCAAACACTGATAATGTCAAGTGCTGAGCAGGACTTGGAGCAAGAGAAGCCTCGGTCACTAATGGCAGGAATACAAAATAGCACAGCCCCTGTGGGAGTCAGTCAGCAGTTTCTTATAAAGCCAGACACAGACCAAGCACACAAGCTGCTGACCCCTCTCTGAGGCGTTTCCCCAACTCATTAGAGAACTCCTGTTTGCACAACAACCTGCAGGCACGTTTTCATAGTGGAACAGCCCTATCTGTGGGCTGCACGTCGTGACTTCCTTCCAAAGACTACTGTATGGAAAGGGACAAAGCATAAAAAGGAACTTCTCAGGGAGAATCTGGGCAAGACGACCTTAGTCAGGTGGGAAGGTTCACTTCACCAGTGATGATCAAGTGATCACGGTATCCTCTTGGTATGTTGTGTTGAGAATGGCCCGTCCAGTTGTGTTTTTTTCCAAACCCCATAGCCTCAGTCAGCCTAATTCACAATGAAAGATAGTCTACAATGTACCTGTAAGTTCTCCTCAAAAAAGAAAAGAAAAAAGAAAAAAGGAAAGTCTGAGGAATGAATGGTCACCAGAGAAGCCTGAAGAAGACATGACTGGGACTTACCTCAGTGTAGTCCTTTGATGGGATCCTGGGAGAGAAAACAAAACCACAAGCACATCCCGTGTGGAGTTCAGTAATAATGTTCGGTACTGCGTCATTACCTGTGTAAACGCATGAGGGTGAGGGTGGTGTTAACAGGGGCAACGCATGTGGGGCATACAGGGACTCTGCCCTCACTTTGTAGCTCCTCTGTAAATCCTAATTAAATTTTATTCTAAAATAAAAGAGTTTCTTTTTTAAAATAGACCTCAGAGAAGTATAAGTCCAGGAGGAAAAACTATTTACTTTTCAATTTTCCTGGGGATGTTCAAGGGCCTGGAGAGAGGGGTTGTGGGGAGGACAGATGGAAACTGCACACACAGGACAGAGCTCCAGAGTCCCTGTCCTCTGATCCCTGCCCCACCTCTGCACCTGCCCCAGGGCTGCTCAGAAGGCACCTTCATGGCCTCCTTCCATGCTCAGCCAGACTCAGCTCAGCCCAGTCCTCGACCTGGCGGTGCAGAACCAGAGGGCGGCAGCGCCCCCGTGTGGCCACAGGGATGACGGTAGGAAACCTGAGTGCTCTCTGGACTTCTCCCCAGGGGCTTAATGGGACTTTGCCCCTAGTGTCCCTGTAACGTGTTCCTGCTGCTGCCTCCAGGGCTACAGGGTCCTCCTCCAGGGAACCAAGTCTGGATTCTCCACTCCTAAGATGTGGTAGAAGAAGGGGAGGAGGAGGGGGCGGAGCTCCCCTGGTGATGACCTGGAACCTGGGGATGCTCCGGAGAAGTGAGCAGAGGTAGGAAATAGTGACATTAGGGGATGGAGGCCAATAAGGGTGCAGGAGGAGGAGCCAGGGACCAGAGGTCGGGGAAGGGTCATTTCAGGGAACACTTGTGGGGGGAGCAGGGGTTCTAACTGGAAGAGGCACGGGGGCATCTGGCTGCGGCCCTGTAGACCTCTCTGTTTTGCACCTGATGGTCATTACACAGGGGTTAACTCTGTAATTGGTCAGGAAACTGGACTTTAGTTTAGGCATTTTCCTTACTTACAGTAAGAATAGTTCACACATCCCGAAATGAAGGGGAAAGAAGAGAGAGAAGAGGTGGTTAAGGGGCTTCCCCTCTTCCAGCACATGACCCTCTTATGCTGAGGAGGCAGGGAGACACAAGGAACTGAGAGGAGAGGCAAGCCAGTCCTGTGGCTTGTCCTTCTTTGTCTCTAGCGACGCTCCTTGTGTGACAGCCTATTTTACTTCAGATTAATGCAACATTCCAGACTTCTTACGCCCTTTATTCACATGGGATTTTCATTCCTTCACCCTTTAAGGTTTAACTTATTTTCAGTTTTGTAGTTCAAGTGTTTCTATTCTACATAGCATATAGTCCATCGTCATATTTATGCAGCCTGATAATGTCAACCTTTTAAGTGGAATTTTAGTTGGTTTAGATTGAATATGATTCCTCACATGGTAGGATTTCGGTCTAACATTTTGCTCCTTGTTTCTGAAGTGTCTCATGTCTTTTCCATTCTTGTATCTCTTTTTCTACCTTCCTTTTTGTCAAGCAAATGGTTTATGTGTCTGACTTGATTCTTCCAGTGGCTCTTTAGCTATATTTATTTCGGTTCATTTTAATTGACTTTGTGGGAATTGAAACCTGCATCTTTAACTTTTCACAATCTACTTAAGGTAACACTGAACTTCATCCAGTAAATATAGGAATAGAGTTTCTCTCAGTCCCCTCAGTGCTAGTATTGTTACATGTTTCACCAATATACATTTTTATTAATTTTTTAATTTTTTATTATAATAGTTTATTTTCAGACCAATATACATTTTAAGCCAGAGAATATCATGTACTACTTAGTGTTTGGAACAGTCCTATGTCTTTTAAAGAAGTTAAGAAGAAAATGTACATATACAGAATAACACCATTTCTGTGGTTGAGTACTCCATTCTGTTTATGAGTTAACGTCTAGTGTCATTTCTTTTTGGCCTGCGGGACTTCCTTTAAAAATAGTTTGTGGCAGGGAGCTTGCAATCAATTCTCCTAACTTATATTTATCTATAATACATTTATCTAAAATTTATCTCTTCATTTATATTTACCTAGTTTATATTTATCTTTCCTGTTGCCATTTCCTCCCTACCTTTGTCTTATATCTTAGAGTTTTCAGATGGATCAAATTCCCAGGTGTGAATGCACAGTTAGAGGAATGTCAACAATGGTTTAGACTCATGGAAGTGGTAAGACGAGGAGGACAGTACACAGGTCCCTTATCCTAAAGTTTCCTGATGACCCTTCGCATCTGGTCCTCTTCCCCTGCCCCCAGCCCTGGGTGACTACTGGTCTCCTCTCTGTCTGCACCCGTGACATTTCTCATTCTATTAGATGTATCACGAGGGGGCTCTCCTTATCTCCAGCCGTGTGTTCTCTTTTCAAATATCTTTTGTTCCTGATATTAACATATCAGCCTCCTCATGTCACAGTTTGCCTGGCACAGCTGTTCCATCCACTTATGTTCCACCCGTGTCTTCAGAGTGAAAGTGCATGTGCTTTTTATTTATTTATTTATTTAAAAATTTTTTTTGACGTTTAATTATATTTGAGAGACTTAGAGACAGAGTATGAGCAGGGGAAGGGCAGAGAGAGAGGGAGATACAGAATCTGAAGCAGGCTCCAGGCTCCGAGCTGTCAGCACAGAGCCCGACGAGGGGCTCGAACTCACAAACCGTGAGATCATGACCTGAGCTGAAGTTGGCCCCTTAACCGACTGAGCCACCCAGGCGCCCCACGCATGTGCTTTTTTAAAAAAATATTTATTTCTTTATTTTTGAGAGAGAGAGAGAGTCCAAAGCAGGCTCTGTACTATTAGTACAGAGACCGACGGGAGGCTCGAACTCACAAACCATAAGATCATGACCTGAGCTGAAGTAAGGTGTTTAACCAACCTAGCCACCCAGGTGCCCTGAAAGTGCATGTCTTGTAGGCAGCATTCAGTCAGCTTGTGTCTTTGTGTCTCTGTACACTGGTGACCCATCTTTCCGGGACATGTGGCTGTGTCTGCAGCGGCATCACCTCTTCAGCCTGCTTCTCCTGATAAGATTGCAGGATTCTTGAGGCCTCTTTTCCTTTGTCTCTGACCCTTTCCTGGAAAATGTCCAGCCTTCCTGCTGATCTCTTTCTCCTAAACTCTCACCTCAAAGTCCTTCTGACCCCAACCCTGCCCCCCCCCCCGCACCAGCCTCGTGTAAAGTGTCTGTGATGCCAGCACCCATGTCCAGTCTCCAACATCTGTATCATTATCCGTAGCAGTGTCACAGATTATAACATGATTCTGCAGCTTCATATGACATTCTTATGGCAATAAGTTCCTGTGGATCTGAAGTGTAAGGACAGGGAAGAGGGGCAGCTCCAGCGAAGTTTTCTCATTAGCAGCCAAGATGAGAGAATCACAGTGATGTGAAGGTGTGACATGGGCTGAAGGATCAAGTTCTCGCTCCCATGCGTGGCTCCGGGCAGGGAGCTTCAGTGTCCCTGGGGTCTCAGGGGGAAGCCTCAGCTCCTCACTCGTGGGCCTCTCTAAAGTGAGGCTCTTTCTGACAGGGCACCTGGCTTCTTCCAAATCAAGGATCTGAGAGAGAGAAAGAGAAGAGAGAGAGAGAAAACCACAGTCTCTTTGAGACCTGATATCTGAAGTCACTCACCATCACATCCCCCTTTTCCTGTTCATTAGAAGTGAGTCCCTGAGTCCAGTCCACACACAAGAGGAGAATTAGTTCTGTCTCTTCTGGGGGGGAGTATCAGTGAATCTGTGAGCATTTTAAAACTACCACGTCCTATGTGAAAGGAGCTGTTAACTTTGGAGATTTGTCTTTGTTTTTGTTTTTAAATAAATATTTATGTTGACAGAGAGAGAAAGAGGGAGGGAGGGAGGGGGAGAGAGAGAGAGAGAGAGATTGTGAGCAGGGGAGGGGAAAAGAGAGAGGGAGAGAGAGAATCCCAGGTAGGCAGGGAAATTGACCCGAGGCTTCATCTTATGACTGTGAGATCATGACCTGAGCCGAAATCAAGACTCAGATGCTTTACTGACTGAATCACCCAAGCGCCCTGTCTTCTTTTTGATATTCCTCACGTGGACATAGATGAACCTCAGCATGGTTTTCTTTTGCTTCTCTTGTCTCATGAGTAACAAGCTTCGCAGATCTATATGCTCAAGGTTTTTGCACTAAATTAAAGGAGTTTTCAAACATGATTTCTTCGGATATTTTTCTGCCCTTTTGCCTCCTTCTCATTTTTGGAAACTGATAATCTTTTTGCCTTTTTTATTCTCTGTGGATTTCTGAGGTTTTATTAGTTTCTCTTCAATCTTTTTTCTCTGATTTTTTGGATTGGGGAATTTCTATTGATTTATTTTCAACCACGGCAATTCTTCATTCTGCCTTCCCAGGCCTTCCGTGGAGTTTACCATTGAACTTTCATTACATTTTTTCCCCTTTCAGTTCTAGAATGTCTATTCGGTCTTCTTCGTACATTCCATTACTTCATTCACGTTTCCTCTCTGTTCACTCTTTAATAACTTGATTTCCTTAAATTCTTTCAACACATTTTATTCACTCTTTGAACCTTGTGGCAGCACTTGGTGCTGATTCCAACATCCGGCTGGGAATACGTTCATGTTGACTTTCTCATAGTCACACATTGCTATCTCTTTGCCTGTCCTTTGAAATATGTCCTTTAAAAGTGGACTTTGCATTTTATGTTTCAGCATATCTGGACTCTATTCTATTTTTTTTTTCGATGATTGTGTTTTTCCTGAAAGTATCTCACTTGATTGGATGTCACTCTGACCTGAACATTGCTGACCGATGTTGTCTATGCCCTGATTTTCCCACATCCAGGGGCTGCATTTTATCCTGGGTCTTGAGTGAGCCCCCCTCCACCTGTGTGGTTTGGTGGTCAGTCAAGGGTTTGTGCAGGTTCTCCTGCGAGTTTGGCCCTCACCTGCTCTGTGGTTGTCTTGTTCCTGGTATTCCCCCCACACTTCTAAATGTCCTCCCAGCCACAAAGTCTGATTATCCTTCATCCATTATGATTTTATTTTTTAAGTAAACTCTGAGCCCTCTGTGGAGCTTGAACTCATGGACCAAGATCAAGAGTCGCATGTTCTACCAACTGAGCCGGCCAGCTGTCCTCAGTATGATTTTTCTTGCTTCCTGACCCTTGTGCTGATTGGAGAATTTATAACTCAACAGCAAGACTCACAGATTGGGTCAGGACAGGTGTGTCTTTAAAACCAGATCTCTCTCTGGTTCATTCTGCTTTATCAGCAGTGTCTCCTGAGCATCCCTGAGCCATGCAGAGTGTGGTGCTCATCCAGGAATTTTGACCAAGATTCTATTCAGATTTCAGATCTCCACCCTCTGCTGCTTCCTCACTTTCAAATTTCCCCTTTAAATTTGCAGTTCTTTGGCATCCTGACTGCTGTCATCAGCTCCATTAGCCACCTGGCTGCAGTTACACTGGAGAAGGGGAGCAGCCAGACAGGAGAAAGCTCAGAACTTGCACTTCTTACCCATTGTAGTGGTGGTTAATCAAGATTAAAATTCTCCTGTTTCTGCCTGCCTGCATTTACTTCAGTGACTTCAAATGTTTATTTTTAATGTTTTTCTTCAGTTTTGATAATTGTCTTCTGGGGAGGAACATACTCCACCCCTTCCTCTTGCCATTACCAGAAGTCTCACCTGAGAGAGGATGTGCGGTGAAAAGGTCCAAGCCCATGATCTGACCTTGTGAGAACAAGGTGGACTCAGGCACCTGTGGTTACATGTTCAGGCTTCTCCAGCTGAAACATGAGGAGGCCTGGGATCTGGGCACAAGCTGACCAGATATAAGCCACAGTGACAGAGAAGGATGCCCCCATGCCACCTCCCAACTGACTGCATCTGTAGTGTTAGGAAAAATACATTCTGTACTTGAGAATTTTCTTACATTATCTGCACCGATTTACCAGAAATGCAGCGAAGTTTGAATGGAGGCCTTGGAAGTGGCTGAGTTAAATCTGAAACAAGCTGAAGGCTACAAGCTCACTTGTCCTCCGTCTTCCTCAGGGGCTGAAATGACCATGACTCTCCTCCTTCTGATGGCTGCTTATAGCCTTCATCAGGAAGATGCCCATATTCTTCCCTGTGCTCTGGGCATTTGGGCTGGAGGCTTCTCTCCAGTTCTGAGGAGAACCAGCCCTTGGAGATGTAAGTGCATCAGGTCATCAGATCCTCCTGAGTAGCAGTTGTTCCCCCCGCCCCCAATGAACAATAGAGGATTTCTCATCTCATAATGGGTCTTCTCACATCACAAAGGTAGAAGAGTGTAAAGAATCCTCCCTGGGAAATGGAAATGGCACATCTTCTTGAGGGCCTAACCTGTACCCAGAGGCCTCAGGAAACTGCCCATATTGTTGGTCAGCAGAAGACATGTTTGTCAGCTGCTCTACCAGAAACACTGGGCTCTGAGGGACTTGACTGTAGATCTGCCACCTGATAGTGAAACATGGTTCACTGATGGGACAGCTCTGTGTTCCTGTGTGGTAAATGCAAAAAAGCACTGCGTCCATCCACCATGGATGGGAAGCTGCTACCAACCAGCAGCAATGGAGGCTCAGTGGAGTTATGGTGACATGAATGCTCAAAGGTCGCACAGATGACACTGACTGAAGCTCATAGATTCTTGGGCTTTCATGAATGGAACTGTTGATTGTCAGGCCACTTGACTTTTGAACACTGGATTTTGAAGGACACATTACATGGTGAAACTCCTTACAAAGAAGGTGAAGGAATCTAGACTAATATTGAATCTTCATATTCGACATTTCCTGCCTGGGAGAATGGATTTCAAGAACAGCACCAGACTTACAGGATCAGGATCTGCATTTTTAACAAGATCCTCACAGAATCTGCTTGCATGCCTGAATGTCAGGGGCATGGTTCCAGGACCACATTCCTCAAGGTGTGATCTCCAAGCACCTGGGGCACCACTCAAAGAGCAAATTCTCAAGCTCTGCCCCAGAGGTGCTGCGTGAGTTCTCTGTGAGTAGACCCAGGATTGCGCACTGTCAACAAGCACCTAGGTTCTTGTGCACTCAAAGTTTCAGGACTGTGCTTTAGATGGTGGGAAGTCTGGGCAGGGGTGGGCTGTGGGCTGTGGATGGGACGATGATGTGCAGCACCTGGAACACACACGCTGAGTCTTCTCCCAGCAGCCAGTGCGGCAGAGACGTGTGATATGTGGAGAACACAGATGTCATGCTGTCCTTGAGAGTCACCTGATGTGATGGCAGGGAATCTGTCACATTTGTGACTTCACAGATGCCCAGTATGGGCACTACGTGGCTCTGGTAATGAACACATTTCTGTGTCATGAGAGGCCATGGAGAAGCATGTCAAGTTCAGGGATGCAGGGTCAGCTGATGTTTGGTCCACCGAAAATAAAGGATGACAGTATTTTCCCTGTGAAGGAGTCCTGAACAGTAACATGGCGCCCTCTTTAAAAGATATACCCTGGGCTCCCTGGGGTGTCGTTACTGTGCTCCTGCCTGGTCCCTGCTGAAGAGTCATGTGGAGATGGCTCTCAGTCCCTGTCCTGTGCCTTATCTGTATGACTTCTGTCACAAGACAATGCCAGTGGACATGGGCCCTCTGGGAGGAAGAACACATCTGGGCCCGGCCCCTCCCTGGACGTCCCCTCTCCCCAGGCCTGGTGCTGAGGTGCCTGCTCTACATCTGGTGGACCCACTTGTCCACTGAGCACCAAGCTGGAGGGCTGGACAGGCAGCAGGATGGGCTGGGGGAGCAGACCCCACAAACACAGGGCAGTTGTGGCCAGAATGAGTTCTGGCTAAACAGCCTATGGGCTGTGTGATATGAACATGTGAATTATTTTGCCTGAGTGTCTGCTGCCTTGTCAGGAGTTCTGTGTGCTAGAATCTTCCTTGGATGCATCATCATTAGGAGGATGTGCAATCATGCACGGAAGGACCTGGGTCCCAGAAGCTCCCAGTACATTCTCATCACTCGCACGTTGCCACGTGGAAGAGTCATTATAGCTGTCTTTCCTTCTCCCTGGTGTGGCTGTCTGTGCTTTCTATTGCCCAGGGTCAAGTGCACCTTGGAAGCACGTGATCCTCCTTCTGACATAAGGTTGAAGGTCAATAGTAACCTAAATCTACATCCCAACGCAGACCTCACTCACCTCCCTTATCTCCTCATGTAGGATTTGAATCCTCTCACATCATCACAGGAAGTAGGATGATTGCAGTACATCAGATTAGTGTGTGTGGGGCGTAATGTATAAGTGTTACTACAGTATACTCTTAGATTTGTTCACTTTTATTTTTAGTTACTGTTGTTAATATATTACTGTGTCTAATTCATAAATTAATCAATCTGATCATGGATGTGAACGTAGAGGAAACCCGATAGTACACTTAGGGTTTGGTACTATCTACCATCACAGGCAGCCCCTGGGGGTCTAGGGACATATTTCCTGCAGAAGAAGGGGACTACTCTAGTTCAGTACTGCTGTGATCTCCCCCATACCTCTATATATTCTCCTTTCTTGGGGCCCCTGAGTGGCTCACTCGGTTGAGCCTCTTGATTTTGGCTCAGGTCAGGATCCCAGGTTGGTGGGAATGAGTTCTGAGTCAGGTTCTCTCCTGATATGGAGCCTGCTTGAGATCTTTCTCTTTTCCTCTGCCACTCCTTCTCTCTCTCTCTCTCTCTCTCTCTCTCTCTCTCTCTCATAAATAAATAAATAAATAAATATTCTCCTTTTAATTCATCTTTGACCTTGGTCACATTATCAACCTTAGAAATGTCCCTGGATCTGTTGTCCCCAGGTGTTTCTTTGTTAGTCTGTCAGAGTTCCTCATGTTATGGTTGGAAAATAATGGAGAAGGTTATGTGCTGACTGAGTTTCAATGAGATGACATCTTTCTTCTTCTTTTTTTTTTGGATTTAAAGTGTTTATTCAAAATCTGAGATGACATCTTTAATATCTCTAATCTCTCACAAGGTTTTCCAAAAACTAGTTAGCCAAACTCCAGAGAAGTAACAAAGATGCCTTTGGTTGTAAGAACTATGAGTCCCTCTCCCTGGACCCTGAGAATGATTCTCAGGAATCCTTTGGCCCTCAGGAAAGCTCCTGCCTCCCAGGCCTGTGGACAGTGCAAGCGCCAAGAACCCTCCGCAATGTGGGGAGGGGGAGATCTGAGGAGCTGTCTGTCTCTCTTACACAGAGTGGCAAGGAAAAGCACCTCCACATTCATAATATGAGGTGTAAACTCCCTCTCTTGGTACCACAGTGGGCTTCACCTTGGCCTGTCCTGGATGCTTCTTCCTGGTGCTCTGATGGGTCCCCGATCCCCGGTGCTGCTCCAAGTCAGCTGACACAAGTTCTGGAAGAAATTATAGATGGTTTGTTAATTTTGAAGTCAAGTTCATTTAAAAGAAGAAGAGCAACACTGAAGATTTCATATTCTACAGGAAGACAAATTGTAATGCCTTTTGGTGCCAGAGAATTCTAGATGAGAAATAGTATGTGTTTACAAGTGATTTTTATCAATAGAACCCACGTGTGAAAGGAAAGCCCTGGTGCATTACTATTCTGTTTAGAGTTGAACAGTTTACTTCTCTGGAATGGTTCTGTCCATGCAAAATGAATAAAACCTTCAAAGTTTCAAAAAAGTGGAAGGGAGTTTTATTCAAGCCAAAGTGAGGACAGCTGCCCGGGATACACAATCTTCACAAAGAAAATAGTACTTGGAAAGAAGAAATATTTGTGCAGACTATTTGTGTATTTATGTAAAGAGTCACAAACTATCATAATGAAAGACATTCCAGAAACTCATGAATTTCAACTATGCTTTTAGTATGTGTGAGGTGGCAGGCTTCAGATTTATGGGAGCAGAACTTAGAGAATTTTACTCTTATTATAGTTTGATATGTTTCCTTTAGGTTGTTTGCTAAAATGAAGCAGAGGCACAATGTGTGCTCAGGGCAGAAGGAGAGATCATGCTTTCCAGTTTAGGGAAGTCATTCTGTTCTTTGCAAATGTTAAAGTCTAGCTTCCCTGGGAGCCCACAAGTAGGGCGCACAACCGTTGAAAATTGAAAATGTCCTTTATCTGTTCTAAAGTCAATAATTGTGAAGGCGTCCAAGGATCTGTCCCAATTTACACAAGACAGCAGACAGCATAGGGTTTCCCTGCCTCCTAAGGCCTGTCGTCTCCTCCCTCTGCAGCACCGAGGGCCATTCCACTCTGTGAGATATTGCAAACCACTCTCAGGAATTGCTGATCCTACTGGCAAGAGCAGAGTGTCTTTCCTTGTGCTGCTCACAGAAGCAAACTGAAACCAGGCCCACAGTGTTCATGAGGTTGAAGCTAACAGAACATCTAAAGCTTATTTTTCAGAGAACAGATTCTCCTCACTCAGCTATTGTTTCTTTTCAGGATCCACTACAAATATACCAGCTGTCCATGCAGAAGCCTGGGTTCAAGGTCAGTCGGTATGACTCCAGTCTATGAACAAGTGAGGTCCTGCATTCTTTATCTGTATAATGACCTAAAGACCCTATCCCCTTTATACTGGCTCTCAGAGCATGCCCAGTGCCTCTCTCCTTCTGCAAAGACAACCTTAGGAGATCATGGGCTACATTGTGCTTCGTTCGAAAGCTGGTTCCACCCAAAGTGAACACTGGCTGTATGTGACACATATGGTTGTTTGATGCGCATGCCCTATCTTTCCTCATCTATAGTTAATGTTTCCCACCCTTTTCATCAATATGTATATAATCTCAACCCTTATGGTTATAGGGGAAAATAACTTGATTTTTCCCCTTCAGGAAGGTCTTTTGAGAGTTGTCCTCTTATCTCTTATTAGGCTGCTTCTTAGATAAACCATTTCATTGCAGCATCCTGGTATCTCAGTCATTGGCTTTCCCGTGCATCGGGCAGAGGGATTCAGGTGGGTTTGGTGAGAAACCTACCCATGCGAGGTTCCCACTCCTGGGCTCCAATGTTAGGAGGCTGACACCACACTGGTAGTGTCCAATTAGGCCTGATATCCCCTCCTGAAATGCTTTGTTCAGGATGGACAGCTCATGGCTCCTTGGTGACTCTGAGAATGACACGGCACAAGGTGATGAAGGCCTGGGGAAGCTGTAGCTACAGAAGAAGCTCCCAAGGCCTTTCCTGTGCTCCAGGCAGACACTGCAGGCCACCTCTTCCAGAAGTTTCCATGTAGTGGCCTGGTCACCACGACTGCTGCCTAAGGTGTGCTCAATAATTCTTCTCCCCTAATGTTGACTTGTGATGGGAAGACGATGAGGTAAGCAGCATGGCAAGGAGTAGAGACGGCACAGAGGTGGTCTAGGAGGGACAGGGCTGACACGTGCCGCTCATGCGGCCCCTGCAGTGACCTCCTGACAGGTCCCTGCATCCTCTCCTCCTTTCCATCTCTTCCCCACTCTGGGCCTGAGTGGCCTTCCTCCACCCTCACTGTCACCCTCACTGTCTGTTTCCCACGCCAGGCAGAAAGGGCTTCCAGGGCCTCGCCTCTGTCCTCAGCCTCCCCTCTCTCCACCTTGTTTCCCTCCAGCCATGAGAGCAAACAGTGCTTGAGCATCAGCCATGTACCAGGCACTGTTCTGACACTTCACAGTTTCACCTCATCCCAAGAGCATCAGCCATAGTACAGGGGAAGAGGCTGACATGCCCTTGGTGAGGAATTTGTTCGGGTCACAAGCTAAGTGGCCTGTCAGGAGCCATCTGGGGCTCACATGTTGAGATGTCTCTCTGTGTGGAAAAGGCAAGTGTTGCAAGGTATCCTGCATACCAATGGCACCCAATACTATCTCCTTATAATAACCATTCAGGCCTGGACTTTTGAACTGCTCTGATTGACCTCAAGGGATAAAATGCCTTTTGGTTTTATGGCATTTGAAAAAAGGGGCCTTGAGTGCAAACCCTTGATGGATAACATCTGAATGAGAGTAACCTGGTCAGAAGTAACTTCAAAGTTGCCTCTTGGAGATAGGTTACACAAATTGATCATACAGAAGAGCAGTTATGAGTTGGTTAAAATTAGTGTAACTTATGTACACGTCGGGCGCCTATTGTGTAAATTCACTCACTCATAAAGAATAGAAATTCAGGCAAGCATTAGAAAATTATGTCTCTACCAAGTAAGTTGCATTTTCCCCCTTATGGTTAAGAATGCTGGGCAGAATGACTCCTAATCTATCTATAGATGATGGGACATAGGTCTTAAGGCAACAATGTATGCGACATCCATTGCTCAAGATCCTCGTATGGGATACTGACACTGTGACAGTAATATTGCACAGACTTCACAGAGTTATAAATGGTTTAAACTCCCTAACACATGTAAATACTTGTTTGTTTTTTTCTTATTTTGTTTTCATTTCTCTTTACCTTCTGAAAACCCAAGTCAACTCTTTCCTTCTCCCATTTCCCATTTCTGATTGCACAGCATCCTGCAGCAACAACTGGGAAGAATTTTTAAAATGGGAAAAAGCCCAGTCCCTCAGTGGCAGTCCCTCTACCTCGGGACAGCAGCACTGTGTCTATGAGCCAGGATGGAAGGATGGCTGTGGCTCTCATTGGGAACCACAGGGGAAACAGGGCAGGAAGTCCCACCCCTTCCCTGAGCCTGCCCCACCCCCAGCTCCATGTGACAGAACTTTAAGGTGTTGTTGCTCTGAAGGGTTGGAGGGCAAATAAAGGGAAGGTGTATGGGGGTGAGAGACAATGGATGCACGTGTTTTTCTCCTTTCTCAAGCGCACTGAGCACTATGACCTGTTTCCTCCCCTCCGTGCTTCTCTTGTCTCCTCAGGGGCTGCCCGTAGTTTTGTGGTCCAGTTCCAAGCCAGTTCTGTCTGCACTTTCCCCTACAAAAATCAATACCAGGGCATTCTCCTGAACACAGCATGTGGTGAGGATGGAAGGGAGGAGGGTGGAGGAAAATCCTGGCATTTGTCTGTGATCCTCCACCTGCTGCCCCAGAGTGTTCAGACTGGGAGAGATGGGGGAGCTGGAAAAGCACAAGCAAACAGTCCTCTTCCAGCTCTGAATTTAAACTCCCCTCAGGGAACTGAAGCAGACACGCCCCACCCCCTCCCTAGAGGGTTAGAGGTTCAGGGAGTGATTGGTGTTGGCTGTGTTAATGCTGAGCCCTGGGGGCAGGTTAGCCAGGGCGCCCTCTCCTCCTGTCCCCACCATCCTCCTCACCTCTTTCAGGCAGGGTGGGGCCAGCAGGGTGAGGAGCACATTGGGGAGTCAGGGGGCTGCTGCAAGGACTGCAGGAGGGCTGGGCTGTGGGAATGGATGGCGCCCTGTCTGCCTCTCTTCGGGAGAGTGCTCTGCCCTCAGTTTCCCTTCCTATGTGGGAGCCCATCCAGACTATTCCGCCTGAAGATGAGAGTTTCTTTCCCTTCCACAGCCAGTCAGGAAGTGATTCCTTTCCTACCTGGTCTGGTTAGTGCTGGTGACCCTACTGAGTCAGCCCTTGTTAGTCAGTTACTCAGGAATCCCCAGCCACCCTTCCCTCCACTGGGAGCTGCTGGGGGAACTTAGATTTTCAGGAATCCTGCCCACACGTGTGCAGCCCTGCAGCTAATGTGGGGGGCACCAAGCAAACCAACAAGGAACTGTCTTCATGAATTCAGAGAGAAGTACCCTTGTGCTGTGTTCTGAGTCTTGTGATCACATGGAGATGCCCACGTGGATGAGTCAGCAGAATTCAAACAGAGAAGGTGAGCATGAGAAAGCCACAGGACTGCTGCTATTATGTTCCTCCGTGTGTGTATTCTTTCTGGTTCTAAACGTCTCCGCTAACAGACATTCTGGATCACAAAATCTAAATTCCCCCAACTCTTTCCTCTGAATTGTCCCAGGTGTCCACTTTGTCATCTCCATTTATTTCTTATGTCAGGCATTCAGTCATCAACAATACTCTAAGCAAACTATGTGTGAGACAAGGATAGTGTTAAAAAACATTTGAGCATCACTACAACAATACAATGTATAAATAAAAAGATTTAAGTTATAGAGTTTCTATGTTCTAACTAAACTATGTATTGTAAAACGGCTGACAAATGACATAAATTGTAGTATATTTTATTTTGTAAACTGTTATAAGAATGAAGTTAGTGGTTGAGAATTACACCATTTTGGAGTGATTATTTTTTATATAGTTTTCATTAGCAAAGTGATATGCCGCTGGGAGCCCTGGTTCAGCAAGGGAGCCCCGAGGGTCCCCATTAAATTGTCCTCTGTAACGGCACATCAGATGGTGACTTTATTGTTTGTGGTCCTAGATCCTCTCTCACTTTAACAATGACATCAAGATTTTTCCCTCTTGTAATAGTGTAAGAAATCCTTATATATTTAATATCAATGTAGTTCACTCACTCACAAAAATCATTTCTTACAATGGGATATTTGATCAATGTTAATTTTATTAATTGCATTAATTAAATCTATATCCTTTTATAATAAGGGTTAATTAAATTAAAACGTACAACTTCTTTATGTGTTTATTTTGTTCAAATTATAAATTGCAGGCATTTAAAGTATTAAGTAATCTGATACCGATATGGACATTTTTCTTTAAAATGGTATGTCCTATTGATTTTTAAAAAATAAAATTATCTACTTTTTTCCCTTTTAGTTGATTTATTAGTTTTGTATGCTAATTACTCCTGCTTTTCTCAAATTAATCCAGCTTCTGGAATAAGTAATATATCTCTCTGATAAGGCTAAAGACAGTATCAACTTCACTGTTCATGGACAAGTGATTAACGCTGGCTCTCTAGAAAATTTTTATTTTTCAAACATTTACCTACTCTGATTGCAGGATTTCTTAGAAAGTGACTCTAACAGGTTTTTTACCATTTTTCACTGCTGTTGCCATTTTAGCACTGCAGGAGCCCAGATCCGCCCAGTGTCATGGTTTCCATCCAGATATTCAGATTTATTTAATCTTATTAGTGTTTATTTATCTATCTTTTTCTTTTTACAGCTGACTCTGTGGGAGTTAAATGCCATAATTATATACATTTTATCTATTCTCTTATGCAAGATTAGAATTTGCTATGTATATTCACTTAATTTAAAATGCCACAAAAACTACTGAAATTGTAATAGAATAATTTTAAACTTTCTTTTCAGTTTATTTATTTATTTTGAAAAAGAGAAAGTACATGTCAGGGAAGAGCAGAGAGAGAGGGTGAGAATCCCAAGCAGGCTCCATGCTGTCAGCTCAGAGCCCTATGTGAAGCTTAAACTTGTGAAACATGAGATCATGACCCGAGTCGAAGACAGACACTTAAACTGACTGAGCCACCCAGGCACCTATTATATAGCTGTTTAAATTTGAGTACAGTGGACACAAAATATTACATTAGTTCCAGGTGTGCAAGGTAATGTATGACAAGTTCATACATTGTGCTCTATTCACCACAGGTGTAGCTGCCCCTACACATCCTGTTACAGTATCGGTGACTGTGTTCCTCATGCTGTGCCTTGTATTCCTGTCACTTCTTCATTCCCTAACCAGAGCCTGTGTTTCCGCTCCCCCTCACACACTTTCTCACCCCATTCCCTCCCCTCTGGCAACCAACTTACATGTTCATTTACTGTATGATAATACATGTGAATAATAAGTGTACTGAAGTAAATATTTAAAGTGATTTATTTAAATTAACATTTCACTGTACCATCCTGAAATCACTGATTACAGTGACTGATGCAGCACCAAGTTAGAATATCCGGAAATTTCTCTAAAAGTTTGTGTGAGACCCTGAACTTTGTGGCCACACTGGCACCACAGGGACACGTGTAACTGTGTCACACCTTGTTTGAGCACTGATGACTACATTTGATGCACTGGATTCTCAGATCAACAAAACCCTCCTTCTTACAAGTCTTCAATTAATTGAGTATTGAAGTAAGTGATTAAAACACATTCTGGTAACATAGTTAAAACTACACTGAGAGTGATTTATTGCCGAGATTTATACATTGTCCAAATACTTACCTTATTCTGTTAGACACACGGTTAGCAGCCAGCAGCACAGTGACAGGGACCGCAGTGACATGTGCTGCTCACAGTCTGGTCACAGGCTTTGTTCACTGTGTAAAATGCTCTGCTTCACTGTACAGTAGATGGTGTGACTTCTGATGGCACTTTCTCAACGTTCGTTGCTCTTATCAACGCTGTAAGGATTATTATACAAAGTTTTACTATTCCAACGATTTACTGTGTGAAGGTCATTTATAATGTTCACACTTTTCTTCTTGATTGTTGCTAATTGTTCATCACATTCTGAGCATTGAAAGAAAGAACTTAGCACGTTGACATTCACACAGCTTTGGAGCATGATCTGCACATAATATTTACATAGTTAGCAAGAGTAAGACACCAGTGAGTTTGACAAAATAGCAGGGATTTTTGTTTTTTTTTTAAATGCCATATAGTGTTTCCTTTAAACTAGATCTTACTCAGTCCGGAAGCCAATCCCCCTTGTTATAACGTGTGTATGAGTTTAGATGCTCTGTTACTCGGCAGGTTGTGATTAATTGCTAGTGTTATGGCTCCCTGTTTCCTCTCAGACCCAGAAGATTCATGATTAGTATATTTCAAAGCAATGTTAAAAGGCATTGAAGCTTTGTCATTTCATTCTTACTGTTTATTCTTAGTATTCTATTTATGCTCTTGAATCTGTAATCTGTATCTATTATTTCCACAACAGTTGTGGCAGATTGACACTAAAAACAAAAGAAAAGTAAAAAGACATGGTTTCAGAAGTTGTGCAACAAGAAGATAATGATAAGGTGAAGACTCTCCTAATCTCAGAGGGAAGAAATACAACCCAATTCGTTGTCCAAACTGCCTTCAGATCATGTCTGCAGCACAGCTTTGCTCACACTCCCAGCCCACCTACCCTTCACATTTTGGACTTCCCAGCCCCATGAGTCAGTTCATAAAATACACCCACCTCTCGTTCTATGCATGTATCTTATTGTTTCTGTTTCTCTGAGCACCCTAACACAGTACTGAGATGGGCTTAGTGCCTTAGGGACCTACAAAAAAGAAAACTCACCATTTTCATGGATTGCACAGAGGCAGGTGGTGAACATGCAATCATGTGAAGCTCACTGGCCATGGCTGCACATGAGCAGGAGCTACTCACCTTCCCTGGGGTGCAGCAGGGGTTGCGGGGAGGCAGACACACTGTCCCTGAGGAAGTAACGTCTCAGTAACCTCCCTCAGCAGAGGGAGGTAAGACCAAAGGTTGTGGCAGGGAGGAGGGGAAAATGTGCCACATGAGGGAAGAATTAATTAGCTAATCAACTAAGCAGACTCAATGGGCCATGGACAAAACATTAGGTCACTGTAGGTTGGGAACCAGAAAGTATGACCTTGTGTTCATCCTCATAAAGCTTTCAGTTAAGGTGGGAAGCAGCCGTACCCAATACTCATCACATTATCGATCTTGTGAGGCATACTGAGAGATACTGAAGACAGGCACTCCTTAGATGTCAAATGGAAAGTAGAGAAATGGTTACAGAGTTGATAGGCCAGACACCCCGGTGGGAAGGGAAAGTTTCATGAAAGAGGTGGAACTTTGTGTAGACTTTGATGTGTGTGTATGATTTAGGATGATGGGAGAGGGGTGGGGTTTCAAGCATTCAGAGGTTAGGGTGGGCAAGGTGTGGGGTGGAAGTGGACAGAGTGATTTCAGGGCATAGGCTGTAGTTTAGTAATTTCTAGTTAATGTCATGAGAACTAGGCATATGAAACAGTTACTGTAGAGCTTTGCCTGTCGTATCAAGGCATAAACGAGTAAGAGGCAGATTTAAAGCTGCAGAGGGAGACTGCTTAGATTTTACCACTAGATCCATACAGGAGCATGAATTCAACAGTTTGCTAGATGGTTCTGTTACAGGCACCGAGAGTCCTGCCTTCTAAGGGCTCACAGTACAGGAGGAGAGAGACAATGCGCAGGGAAGTTTGGCAGAGTATGTAAGTATTGCACCAGGACCTTTTCTAAAGCTATTTCAGGATATGGGAACAAAATCTAAAAAGAGATGCTCCTTTGACCCTCATCGTGTAGGAAACAACAAACGTTTCAAGAGCCGTGTGCAGGAACTGAGGAGGAAGACCAACATATATCCTTCTTATTGTATCACAGTATCATAGTCCACAGTGTGAATGTTTCCTACGGAGAAGTGGTGGAGGGAAAATGCTGGAGAGGCTCTGCAGGCATACTCTGCCCTGAATGACACTGCCTGTCCAGGGGGTGAGGTGGGCACGTCAGAGACCCTGCAGTTCACCATGGCTGGGGGCTCCAGAAGGACAATGGGACCATGGACGGTGGTAGGATGTCTAAGACAATGACAACTACCTGAGTTTGGACAAGGTTTCTGCCATCTATGGTCATCTCATCATTGCCCGCTACACCAGGAGACCAGAGGCCGTAGGCACTTCACAGAGAGACAAGGTGTATGTGAGAAGAGTGCTTCCTGGGGCTGCAGAGATGCTTGCAGTTTGGGGGCAGGAACTTCAACCACACTGGGAAGGACTTCCCTCAGTCCCACCATGCAGCTAGCTCTTCTCTATCCCCAGCTTGGGGCACTCCTCTCTCCAGAGCGGTGGAGGGCGCCCCAGAGCTAATCACACACAGGGATGGGGGACACCTACTGTGGGATGGGTGTGGCCCCTATGCTGAGGACAGCTCCCCATCCTGAGTCCCCTGGGCAGTGTGTCATGTCACACACTCTTCTTAGTCCCACGCTGGGTAAAGTACTCTCAGGAGAGCGCAGGAGTGGTTCCAAGGCTCATGGAGGCTTTACACTTTTGTGTCTTTTTCCCACTAGAGATACAGTAACTGTGAATGCTTATAAATATTTATCTAGAAATATAGAGTTATATGCTTGATTAGAGGGTGGAGAGTCTTTGAAAAGGCTCTTACCTTTGGAGAAAATGTCAGAATGGGTTCCCACCCCTTTGTCTGGGGACCTGGCCTGGATAGTGCTGATACCCTCTACCTCCTGATAAGAGACACTCCCTGCCTCACCCTGGCATGCAGCCAAACCTTCAGGCGTTATGGCATCATACTTTGTAGTAGATGCTTTAATAAGGCTTGCCTTAGCCCTCCCTGTTTTCTTTTCCACAGATCCTTCCAGAACACAAGTGACCCACCACCCCCTCTCAGACTGTCAGGTCGCCCTCAGATGTGGTGTGCCCTGGGCTTCTTCCCTGTACATATCACCCTGACCTGGAAGTGTGCTGGGGAGCACCAGAACCAGGACAAGGAGCTTGTGGAGATCAGGCGGAAGGGGATGGAACCATCCAGAAGTGGGTGGCCATTGTGCTGCCTTCTTGAGAAGAAGAAAGATACACGCTATATGCAGCATGAGGGGCTACATGAGCTCATCACCATGAGATAGGTAAGGAAGGGGATGAGGAGTGGAGCCATATATCAGGGAAACAGGAGCCCTTCTAGAGACTTCAGCAGTGTCCGGGCACAGAGACCCCTAATGTTTCCTTTCCTTCTCAGATCCATTTTCCCAGTCACCATGCTCATCAAGAGGGCATCTGCTGGTCAAATTCTTCTTCTTGGAGCTCTCATCTTGGGGTTGTTTGAGCAGCAGTTTAGATTGTTGGAAGTATAGTTTCTGGAAGTGAGCTCTAGAACAACAAGAACTCAGGTGGAGAAGAGACCTAGGTTTCCTCATTCTGATCTAGAACTCCCCAACCCCAGGGTTCATTTGAAACTCCTGCTCCTATTTATTCTGAAGGTAATGTGGAGACATCTTTCTGTGTAGCAAAGCCTGGGGGCAACACCAGGGTGGGAGAGCAGCTAGAAGAAGGCTGAATACCTGTTGGACCCCCAGAGTCCCAATACCAGGTGTACAGTGCTTTTCAAGATATTAAAATTTTTAAAAGATGAAGAGGCAGTGAGCCAGAACCCAGGCGAAATTGCAAATGTGAAGGAAGTGAGTTTTGTGTGTGTGTGTCTCTTTGGGTGGGTTCAATCCCATAGAAATGTTTATGGGTATTTGTGTGTGGAGGTTTGAATAGATATATATAATTGAGCATATGCATGCACATATGGGTGTTTGCATGTTTATGTGTGTGTGTTTGTGTGTGTGAGTGAGAGAGAGCACACATTGCTCTGAGGATTCCTCATCATTACCTCCACCATGGCCATTTCATGATTGCCCCACTCCCACCCCATAGATTATAAGTGACAGAACAGCTCTAAATCTGCAGGAAGTGAGAGGGGCTCGGGTTGGTGAGTGATGGGGAGAACTGGAACTTATCATGTAGGAAGAAGAAAACAGGAGCTACATTCGTGAGATTCTCTTCCTCCCCAGGGTTCTATTTTAAAGGATTTGCATGAATTGAATCATTTAAACCTCATAACAGTCTCATGAAATAGGGAAAGCTATCAATTCCAATTTACAGATAAGGAAAACAAGGCCACTCAGAAGTTAAGGGACTCAACAGACTGAGTCATGATTCTCACAAAGTGTCAGGCTCCAGAGCACAATTGTCCACCATTTTTGTTTCATTTCATTTCATTTTGATTTGTTTTTCATTTCTGGACACTGTGCACCTGCTGCATTAAGAGTCACCTCACTCTGTGGCTCTTACAGTTTCTCCTCCTCCACAACTGAGTCACTGAGTCTTGTGAAGAGTATGCATTTCTCACTGTGCCTAAGGAGTGAGTCCATGAGGTTTGAAGTGACAGGAGAGTTGGTTCTACATTGCCAATGGAGTGTGTTTCCTGGAGGTGGTTGGAGAGAGGGTCACATCTGGGCTGTAGGATGTCAATGGTGTGTGCATCTGGGCTGTGAGGTGGGCTGTCCACAATGCCGAGGAGGGAAGACCAGTCGTGGGGGAAGGGCAGAGTTTCTTCATCACTGTTTTATTCACAGCTCAATGGCACAGCTCTCTACGGGCCTGAGAGACACTAGGATGAACACTCATGTCACTCAAATCACTGCTGTCCCTAACAGCAGCGGTGAGACTAGTCTCACCTCTCCTCAAGGTACTTCCTCCCAGCCTGCCTTTACCTTCTCTTGTGGCCTCCTAGAAGGAGGAAGAGCAAAAAACTTGACATTCACGTTGTAAAGAGAAATCAGGATGTCTGTCTTCAAGAAATGGAAGGCCTGCCTTAGGAGGAGGACTGAGTAGTTCCCTTGTTGGTTGGTGGGCTTGGGGCCTCAGTGTCTTGCTGGTTGTAGATAGAAAGCTGAATGTAGTTTCTGGTCTTTCTAAAACAGTGGCTTGCTGCACAAAAGCTTGTAATTTGAGAAGAGGGTAGAAAGCTGGCAAAATGGAAGCCTGTTATATGGTCCAATGTCACCACTACCACGTATTACTGGTGATATTTTCCAGGTCCCACCCACACTCAGTGGGAGAGGATTCCACAAGACCAGTGGACCAAGAGGTGGAAACCATTGAGCTTTATTGTAGAATCTGTGTACGTGAGGGTGTTCCATTTGAAAGATGGCAGGAATGGAGGGTAGCAAGGTCTCTGCACTGGGTGGGTTCATACACAGGGTGCACAATCACTGAACAAGATGATTGTAACTCTGAGTGCCGTGTTGGACAAGATGATCTGCACAGCTGAGCTGTGTTAGCTAAGCAAGGTCCTAGATACAAGAGTCATGCTACCGTTTGGAAATGTCTGTCTCAACTTTGTGGGGCATGAGAGGTCATCTACTCTGAACGTTTCCCCCTTGACTTGTCAGACCTGCTAAAACTCTAGGAAAGCATTATCACTAATCCTATTTTTTTCCCTCTCCTATGTCATGCTCTCAAGGCAAATCCTGGTCTCCCACTATTTCTTCTAGTTTGCCACGTACAGGAATCTACCAATTCACTCTTTGTGATTCTACTTTGTTGGTTTCTTTCTCTTCATCCATTTTATTTCTTACTAATTTTCTTTTGTACTGGTGAGTCAGGTATAAAAAAGTTAGTATTCTCTAAACTTTTCACTAATTTTTGGACCAAATGGGCAAATGTTCTCTTTCCAAGTCTCAGCTTCTTCCCACACAGGGATAAGATACAGTAGTAGGGTTCGTGGAGAGTCAGGGATTGGCACAGAAGCTCATCGGCAGGAGACATTTAGGTCACAAAGGTATGTACCTGCATTGTCTTTATGTCTCTAGCATGTGGTACATCACCTGGCCCACAGTCGGCACTCAATAAGCTTCTGTCTGGAGGCTGTTTCCCCAGAACTCATTATACTAGTCATATTTACCAGATTATTCACCTCACTGTGAATTCCTTTTTATTTCTTTCACTGTGGCCTAGCAGAGAGCTGGACGTCTACTACTGCCTAATTTGTGTCTGCTAATGGAGGTGGGCTTTCTCTGATAATTCAAAATTTATGTCAACTGACTAAGAATGCACAAGATTTAAAAATTTTATATAACATAAAGGAGTACAGAGTGAACAGTAAGTTTCCTCCTCCATTCTATCCATTTTTAAACATTTAAGTAGAGGAAAAATCATCCTTATTCCATCATGATAGAGTTTCATGGGAGCACAGTGTCACTCAGATTAAAAACAGATTCATTCACCAGCCTCCCATGAGGCTTTGTTTGTGTGACTACATTGTGGCCATTATGGTGAAGCAGAACGAGGAAATAAATGTTGCCCTTAGTGGAGGGATACTTCCTCTTTTCTGCTTTCCCTGCACTGCTCATGGACCATGGACATGGTCTTAGGTACTCTGGCTCATGCTATAAGGGCAACGTCCCAGGTCACAAGAAGCTGCATGCCCGGACAGCCTTGTGGGGCAGAGTTACCCTGGCAGCCCTGGATGGCTTGCCTCACACATGGGAGATGCATACAAGCCGCGTCCCGATCATCCCACTGGAGCTGGGTTTCTGCTCCACACAACTGAACTAATACACACAGAAGGAGGAGGACATTCAGGGGTGGGTGTCCATGGTGGTCTCTTCTGGAGATGACCAGAGAGATATATGCAGGGTGCACCACTGGAGGCTCCCTGGGACAGTGGACTGGGTTGGAGGAAGGGGCAGCTGGGCCCCAGGGGCAGCACTGGGAGACTGGAAACTGTTCTCCTCCTCATTTTGTAGCTATGGGGCTGCCCTGGGGCATGTTTGGCTCCCCAAGTGTTACCTTTGGAAGCCTTTGTTTCTTGCCTTCTCTTCCTGTCCTGTTTACAGAGTGTGCCTGTCCATTCTAGCCATGACAACAATCACTGCTGGTGACTCTGTTGCTCTTCATGCTGTGTGATGGTAGTGGCTTTAGAGGTTGAGATATGGAGAAGAAACCCATCAGGTGGAAAAGCAATGCAGTGTCATTTGTCTTTGGGTTGCATCAGAATCCCTACACCCCTATCCTTGCTTGGATGGCCCACCCTGAGACAATTGACTCTAGGTCCCTCATGTCTTGTTTCCTGTTGATCCCAGATACACATTACAAGACTCTACACTATTCCATTTGTTACCAACAAGTCACTATGTCCAGCTTCTTTTCCCACAGGGGCTGTCACAAAAGGGCGTGAATACAAAAGAATGGGCACTTCAGAGTTATCTTAGAGTCTGCCTACAACAGGGGTGACTTTGGGGACTACCTGAATGCATTGCCTCTCACAAGATTTGGCCACGAATGCAGAGCCTAGCATAGATGAGTCTTGGAAAAGGGTGTTAGTTCAAGGGTATTGGTTATCACTCCCTGGGAATCCACAGATCAAAATTGATGCCAACGTTGTTGCAGCTGGATACAGCCTGAGTCTCCACCAGTCAGGTGGCCACACGGAGACTCTCACTCAGGATGTCATGGCAGGGAAGCTGTGATAGTGCTGATGCATTTGGTACAGGTGATGTGAGTGGCAGTCATGTCCTCCCTCCACTTGCCAGGAGCACTGGTGACAGCAGTCCTTGACTCAGGGTCCAGTAGTGTGAACAAGGGCATCTGAGATCAGCACCACGGACAGTGGTTCCTATTTGAACCTTGACCTAGGGTGGGTGGGACTGTGGATTCTGTTCCTGGCTTTGGGGCCTCAGGACTTTTCTGTGTGAATCGCTGAAATAAATGCTGTGTAATACTCTCACTAAATATAGGCATGATATATATTTCCCTATAAATATATGTGCTCATATAGTACAAATATAATTTCTTTTACACTTCATTTAGTCACCTTAAAAGTCATTTTAGAATATTACATTAATGTATATTTTATATTACATATTAAAATTTATATTTATGTATCTCTTTGACTAAATATATATATACACACACATGTATATGTTTCCCAATAAATATATATCATTTCAATTAAAACAACTTAGACTCCTTGTTTATAATAAAGAGTGAGAATCTATGAAGGAAAACTTTTAGAGAGCAAAGATACGGTAGTTTTTTCTACTTTCATTGAGATAAAATTGATATATAACATTTATAAGCTAAGAGTACATCCTTTTGATTGGATACATTTGTATACTTCAAAGTGATTAACAGAATACAGTCAGCTAACACTTGCATCATGTCACAGTAACGTGTGTGTGTGTGTGTGTGTGTGTGTGTGTGTGTGTGGTGCAAACATTTAAGATCTACCTCTTAGTATCCCAGAAATTTTATGTTGAGCTGATAACCACTTCCTCTATTTGCCACCTGATGTACCCCATGGAAGAGAAATGTGTTTCTCCCAGCATATCTTGCATTTTTCTGCCTAAAAAAACCCATTTAAATGTGGATGTAAGGCTCCTTCCCACAATGAGGGCTCTCATCAATGACCTCGGTGGTCCTGGTAGAACTCCAGGATTGCTTGTGGCTTTGTTACAAAATACTCAGGCATCTCCCCAGACCCACAATCTTAGAGTGTGTATGTGTGTCGGGGTTGGGAGGGGGGTAGGAATCACTTACTTAATAAGCCCCACAGGAGGGGCTGATGCACAGCCACGTGGGAATCCTGCTTTATGTGCTTGGAGCTCAGTGGGCGATCTGAAGACCAGCAGCAGCACCAACCTTGTTATACACCCAGACTCTCACTCTGCTCCACACTCTCTAGATCTTCCTAGGTCCAGGAAATTCCTGTGCACACTGAAGGTTGGATCTCCCTGGTGTGTGTGCCTTCTAGGTGCAGAACCAAAACTGTGCAGTATGCTCTGGGTGTGCTCTGATCAGCTTCCTTAGCGCTGAGGAATCCAGGGTTTGGTCCTGTTCCTTTCTGTTCTATGGCCATCACTCCCTTGGTGACCTCATCTATGCTGAAGGCTCTAAACACCATTTATATGGTGTCACCTCCTACCTATTTCTCCAACCTGATATTTTTCCTACCCTGCACTCTATATCCAGCTGACAACTTCACTTTCATTTCTAATAGACATCTCAGATTTGACAATCCTAAATTGGCTGCCTGTGATGCTGCTTCCTCAATGTCGTACTTCCAGAGTCTTTCATGTTTCCACGGAAGGCATTCCTTGTTTCTACTTGCAGTCTGAAATATTGGATTCCCGCCACCCTCACACCTCAGAATTAATGCATTAGGAAATGCTACAAAATTCATCTTTAAATATGTCCAGAACACTATCACTCTTATTATTTTCCCTCCTCACACCCCAGACGTACAGCTGACACCCCTCCTGGAACACTGCACTAGTTTCCCCCAGTTTCCCTACTGGTCACTTGCCCTTCACCTCTTGACTCTGCACAGCAGCAAACAGATGCTTCTAAAGAGAAGTAGTACCAGGTGGGTCATCTGTTCTAAACCATCTGGTGACTCCACATCTCACTCAGAGAAAACTCAAAACCCTTCTAATAAATATCCTAAGGCCTTGACATCTGACCTCATCTGCTCTCTGCTCCAGCCACCGTGGCCTCTCACCCATTTTGAACACAGGACACACTCCTACCCTAGTGAATGTGCACTGGAATTTCCTCTGCCTGGAAAGAACTCCCTGAGTCATGTTCTTCATCAATTCCTCATGTCCTTCCCATCTCTCAGAGGTCACCTTCCCAGTGACTCCCTCTGATAGTAAAGTAGCCACCTTCCTGGACCCAGCACAGGTAACTCTGTGGGTCACCTTCCTCAAAGGACTTCCCAACTTCTAGCACACACACTTCCCTTATTTACCTGCACATGGTCTGTCCCTTAGTGCCAGAACATATGCCCCACAAGGCCGGATTTTTCTGCCTGTTTGTACATCACTGAAGTGTCCAGGAAGCTACAATAGTGTTCCTGTATCTGACCCTCAATTATCAGTTGGATAAATGATCAACATAGAGCACCTGTCTCTTCCAGATGAACCTCAGGTCACAGCTCGTCGTGGCAGCCACCACTTTTCTCACCAGTGCTGTTCTGCCCCCTACACCCCACCTCCTCCATCCCGCACCATCCCTCCTGCACAGCACAGGGAACAATGACAGATCTCCATTCACAAAAGCTGTACTTAGTCCCAAGAATCATATATTGCAGGCAAATGTGAATTCAGATTAGACACTGCTTTCTCCCTCTCGGAATCAGGGTTGGAACCTGGATTAGGAGCTCTAGAGCCAAGGGCAGGGGGCAGCAGGTGAGCAGAAAGACAGAAACTAACTGAAATTTAATAAGGATGAGAAACTGTCAGATGTCTCTCACTCTAGAGTCTGCTTTTTAAAAAACGTGGGGGAAAGATGGAAAGAATGATCCAGAACAGCGCTAGAAGGAGGAGAAGGGATGGAGGAGTCTGAAAATTCCTCTTGCAAATCCACAGAGACTCCTGTGTGCAGGGGCTCACTGGGCCTGTGGGGACAGTAAGAGGCCCAGGAACCCCTGAGACTGTCCCAGACTGGGGGCCACCAGAGGAAAATGGGACCAGAATCCTACACAAGAACATAACACTCCTAAGTCTCCATAGAAACATATAAACAAATCTAAACAACCAAAACTTGGGGACCGAGTGCTGACCTAATCTAAGCCTAGGTTGTCCTGGTCACAGGAAGTTCTTGCTGCACAAGGTCCTGGAGACAGGAGAGATCTTAGTCCCTGTGATCCAGAACCTGACGGGACAGGATTCCACTGAAGGGACAAGGACAAGGGAGCAGCATTGATGACGCAGCTGAGGAGTGACCATATCAAAGCCTAGAATGAACTGAGCACCACTGGGCACAGTCCTGTCTGTGCTGCCTCCTCATGGCCTCTCCTGTCCCCTCCCCAGAGGAAGCACGGCAAACATGCAGGCTCTGGAAGTTTCCCAGTGCTTCTATTTATTTACTCTCTCAATATTCGGGAGTCTTCTTTTTTAATTAACCCATCAATCCCACAAGGCAAGCCCTGAAGAAAACAAATCTGCATCTAAAGTTTTACGTTCAACGAAGGAGTAAGAGCCTCAGCTCCGTGGAACACAGGCACAGACAGGGACTGAGACGCCCGCGCCCCCTCTGGGGGAGCAGGCCTGGGTGCGATGGATCCAGGCTTCCAGCTGTCGGGCCTTGACAAGGCCAGGTGGAAAGACCTCAGGGAGTGGGAGCCTGCAGCCGTGGAGGGGCTGAGATCCCGTCTGACCTTCCTTCCTGCTCAGGGCCTGGGTCCCAAGCGGAGGTGGCCTGGAGGGCTGGGGGAGGAGGACTAGAATTGGGGAGAGCAGGGCAGAGTCGGGGAGGGACTGGGGATTACATGCCAGGGCGAGGCCGGGGCAGGTGGAAACCTGGGGCGGAGGCTGCGTACAGATACCTTCCCCCGTGTGAGGGCGGTGGTCAGGCGCATCATCCCCGGGGTACTGAGTCCCCGCCCGGTGGTCCTTTAGCTCTTGCCCCACAGGGGCCCTTTCCTCCCGACCCCTCCCTCACCCACCCAGGTCTGGGTCAGGCCCAGAGCCCCCGACAGCAGCAGGGGAAGGGTTTGAGGACCCAAGACCCAGACCCTTAGGGTCTGAGGAGTAGAGGAGTCCCCGCAGCTGCTGTGCAGGCTTTATAAACCCGAACCAGGGTGCCCCTGATTGGCTTCTTAAGAAACCAGAAACCCAATGGGAATGTGAAGTGGGGTCGCATCATCAGTATCCAGGCAGGAGGATCTGACCCAGACTGTGAGAACAAGTAAAACCAAGGGAGACGAGGACTCCCAGCACTGGGATTCCGTGTGCCAGGCACCCCCCCTCCCCCCCACCTCCCCGCGCGAGGGGACCTGGAGATCCAGGCCCTCCTGGGGATTCTGAGACTTTGCCCTGACCCCTCTCCTCGTGAAAGGTGGTCAGGTGACTTTGTCATCATGTCTTCCTGAGTCCTGGCCCAGGGGCTGTCTTAGGACACCAGGGAGAGACCCACAGGCTGGGCTCAGCTCTCTTTCCCTCAATTGTCTATTCCAGAATATTCCCTGATCCAGACTCTCTTACATCTCATGCCTTACCTCTCTCCCTCTGGATTGTTCTAGAGGAAAATTTCCCCCACCAAATTCGATAACAGAGAGTGAGCTAGCCCTCCTAACAGAGACCGAGGGACAGGGGGTTTCTCTTTACACCTGGAGAAGCTGTGCCTTATGCTCCAGCTAGAGATTCCCATTGAGGCCGCTTTCCTTCTTGATTAACTCTAGTGGTAGCACAATGTTGGTAACCCCCTGAACATCAGGAATCTAATCTGTAAAAGTGATTTTGGCTCCTTCCGACAGAAAAGTGACCATACTGAACAGCAGTCAGACTCACAAAGCTCCTAAGTTTTCCCAAAAAATGTATCAGTGACTCCTTTGTTATAACATTACCTTCATTCCCTAGTCCCAAGATGGTCTGTGTGAGTCCTGGACAAATCCTCAGACCATGGATGCACCATCGTTACTGTATATTTCTGCTGGAAGGGTGGACAGTCTTTAATCACCTCCAAGTGGCAAGTGTTCTGTGCAGTCAAACGCCCTTCACCACTGTTCGCCCATTTCCTGTGTTTGGATTAATACCTAAGTTATGTGCATATTACTAGGGCACTTGGTATTATTTTCTTTACCCTGATTATTGTAAGGAGGCAGTGGGTCTTCAGGCAGCCCCGAGAGTATAGAAAATAGTATATGATAAGAATATCTGTAGAGATTTATTAAAATCTGTATAACACCATATTTAAATCTGAGGATTCCACTGCTTAGAAATCCTTACCTCTCTCTTTTCCCTCACTCTGCAGCTGCAGCCCTTCTCTCTGTCTCTCTCATCCCTCAGGCCCTCTCCTCCTTTTCCTCTCCACCATCCTCTAACTCTTGGATTGTGGCCCTGGTGCCCCCCTATCTCCTGCCACCCAGGGCTCTTCTCCCCAGAGGAGTAAGTGATCCTGACATTGAGAGTCAGGTCATGTCATTCTTCACTGAAAATGCTCCAATGGCTCTGTCTCACTCTTGGGAAGCCTAGAATGTAAAGCTCATGAGCACAGGGGCTTTGGGCTATTTTGGTGAATGAAAGTTGTATCCCCAGCCTAGAGAGCCATTCCTGGTCCATTGTAAGCTCTAAATTAATTGTTGAATGAATGAATGAATATGAATGTATTAGAACTTAATTGCATCACATAAAAGTCACTAAATGGAATACACCAAAGAGTCAGGAAAGGTTTTGTTTCATGCAACTAGTGTGCATGGTAGTTCACCTTCATTTCAGTGGGAAAAGTGCAGTGTGCTGATTTGACACATAGTGAGCCTGTACATTCATTTTCTATTACTGCATAGCTAATTATCACAACTGAGTGGCTCTAAAGTACACTCATTAATTTTTTTAAAGTTTATTTTGAGTGAGTGGTAAGGGCAGAAAGAGGGGGAGAGAAAATCTCAAGCAGACTCTGTGCTCAGTGTGGACACAAGGAAGTACTCGAACACACAAGCTGTTGAGATCATGACCAGAGCTGAAATCAAGAGTCAGACGGTTAACTGACTGAGCCATCCAGGGGCCCCAACGCACATTAATTTTCCTACAGTTTTATAGTTGGATATCTAGGCATGATGTAGATGGGTTTTCTGTTCATGATTTCACAAAGCTGAGTTGTTATTTTTAGATGGATTTTTCCTTCAAGTTCATACAGAGCTGGTGGCAGAATTCTGTTTCTTACAGTATAAGGCTGAAGTCCCCATTTCCTTACCAGTTGGAATAGTCCCTAGTGCCCACAAGTGTTGTTGGCCATTGCGCCCCTCCACTTTCAGTACCAACAATAGAGAACCCTTTCACACTGAATCCTTCTCACACTCTGAATCCTTTTGCTCAGGAAGAACCAAGACCTTGTAAAAATTCACTTGATTAAAGTAGTCTAACCTAGGATAATCTCTCTGTATTAAGGTCAACTGATTTGAGACCTTACTTATGTCTGCAAGGTTCCTACCCAGCAGCACGTACATTAGTGTTTGATTGAATAGCTGAGGGAAAGATGAACAACCAGGGTTCCTTATTGGAGGTTCCTCATGCAATATGCCTATCATGGCATTCCCACTACTTGGTAGCTATCCCTTCTGGGCCATATTATCCTCAATGATATTAATAAGCCAATTCTAGGACAACCTTTTCTGTCATGATCCCTGCCCTGTAGAAGAAAATACCTTCAAATGTATTCGTGCAATTCCTGCGGTAGGATGGGTGTTAAATGAAATGTGTGGGTTCACTCTTGCCACTTGTGGCACAGGATGCACTCACACCTGGTGTCAACTGGGTCTCATATGCCTTCGAGAGAGAGAGAGTTCTGGGGCACCAGATTGTGCCTCTGCCACAAAGATGCCTTTTATACTCTCTGGCAGGAGTTTAGAGAAGTTGTCATCTTAGTGTAGATGACCTTATAACCCCGGGTGCACATCTACACTGTAGAGTACCGTATAGATATTGAGATGCTATTTCCAAATAAGAAATGATTTCTGTTTAACTGAGTTTTGAAACATATAGAAATAGGAGACCAGGGAAGTGCTTCTACATTTTGGTTTTCCCTGTATTACCGTCAAGGGGCTGGAGGACGAGGCACACAGGGACACAGAAACCTCAGCCGTGGCACACTGGCTCCTGAGTGCTCCTCTCCTGCAATCTTGCCTCATCCCTGAGCCTGACCCCGGTGGAGTCCGGGGCTGCTCAGAAATTTTTTCCTGTCCCCACTGACACCCAGGCTTCTGCTCAGAGATCTCACCTGACTTACAGACCAGACCCCACTCAGGCTTCTCAGTCGGAATCCACCTGAGAGTAGAGCAGTGGGGGATGTCCCCTTACCTTCCACCACACGAGCGACCATAGGATTAAGGAGAGAAGAACCAGCTGCCCTCCTCCTCCTCAGCCAGGCCCTCCTAGGGTCTCTTTTAGCTCCTAGCCCTGGACAAGGGACCCTCATCCCTGATGATGTTCAGAGTGTGAGGTTCTTGTCAAAAGTCACACCGATATAACCTGTGTCCCTATACCCCCCCACATATACAAATACATACGATATAATATTATGCAGCCACAAAAAGGATGAGATCTTTTCACTTGTGACAGCATGGATGGACAACAGAGTAGTATGTCTGCTAAGCGAAGTAAATCAGTGAATTGCTAAGAAAGCAAATACCATATGATTTCCATCTATGAGGAATTTAAAAAACAAAACAAATGAATAGACAAGCAAACAGCAGCATCAGATTGTTACATACAGAGAAGTCACTGATGATTGCCAGAGGGAAGGGGGTTGGGAGAATGGACACCAGGGTGAGGGGATTGGGAGACACAGGCTCCAGTTATGGAAGGAAGAGTTCATGGGAATAAAAGGCACAGCACAAAAGGGAATATCATCAGTGATACTTTAACATCATTATGTGGTGACAGACGGCAGCCACACTGTGGTGAGCACAGCATGGTGTAGACAGAAGGTGAAACTAATGTAATCTTGTGTCAATTATGTTCAAATTTAAAGCTTTTTTCAAAGAAATTAATTACAAAGAATAAACTGTAGAAACCCCAAATACTTAACAGGTCATGGATATTCTGGTAGTTTTTACATTCTTTGAAAATTATCTTTCATTCGGATAAGTTTTTTCTAAAGTATATTTTTTAAGTTTGTTTATTCACTTTGAGAGAGAAAGGGAGAGCAAGCATCAGTGATGGAGGGGCAGAGAGAGAAAAAAAAAACCTAGGCAAGCTCTACTCTGTGTGGTGGAGACCAACTCAGGGCTCGAACCCACGAACACTGACATTGTGACTTGAGCTGTAAACAAGAGTCAGATTGTGCCATACAGGAGCTCCTTAACTGCGTATTTAAAAAAAAATCCTACACATTTTGTGAAGGAAAATAGTTTAACAATTAAAGCTAATGATTATTGAGTGGGGGAAAGCCACACTGAAATAACAAGGGCACATGGAAATGCTGGAAGACCTATGTGAAATGGACAAAGCCGTATGAACAGACAACCTATGAAGACTTAATCATGAAGAAACAGCCAACCTGACAAGACCCATAACTAGTAAGAAGGTTGAATCAGCATCAAAACACACAGACACATCCTGGGTCAGATGGCTTCACTGGAGAATTCTACCAAACATTCCAGGAAGAATACACGCCAGTCTCCTCAAAGTCTTCCAGAATTGAAAAGGAGAGAACACTTCCTGACTTGTCTACGTTGCCAATGCTACCAAGATCCCCAAAGCAGACAAAGACACTAGAGAACAGAAAACCAGCTTCACTGCCCTTGGACCTGGGCTCCCCAGCACAATACATGAGTCCCAAGCCCTTACAGAAACCAACGCTGGATCGTGTTCTAAAATACCTGACCCTGGGTGCCTGGGTGGCTCTGTCAGTTAGGGGTCTGACTTCGGCTCCGGTCATGACCTTGCAGTTTGTGCAATAGAGCCTCATGTTGGGCTCTGTGCTGGCAGATTGGAGCCTGGGACCTACTTTGGATTCTGTGTCTTCCTCTCTCTCTGTCCCTCCCCCACTCATACTTGGTCTCACTCTCAAAAATAAACATTTAAAAAAATAAAATAAAATAACAAATCAAAACCACACTGCGATACCACCTCACACCAGTCAGAGTGGCTAAAATGAACAAATCAGGAAACTATAGATGCTGGCAAGGATGTGGAGAAGTAGGCACCCTCCTACACTGTTGGTGGGAATGCAAACTGGTGCAGCCACTCTGGAAAACGGTGTGGAGGTTCCTCAAAAAAATGAAAATAGAGCTACCCTATGATCCAGCAATAGCACTGCTAGGAATCTACCCAAGAGACACAGGATTGCTGATGCATAGGAGCACGTGTACCCCAATGTTCATAGCAGTACTTTCGACAATAGCCAAATCATGGAAAGAGACCAAGTGCCCATCAACTGACGAATGGATAAAGAAGTTATGGTACTTATATACAATGGACTACTACGTGGCAATGAGAAAAATGAAATCTGGCCATGTGTAGCAACATGGATGGAACTGGAGGGTATTATGTTAAGTGAAATAAGTCAGTCAGAAAAAGACAGATACCATATGTTTCCACGCATAGGTGGACTTTGTGAGACTAAGCAAAAACCAGGGGGAGGGGAAGAGGGGAAAGGAAAAAAAGACACAGAGGGGGAGGGATAAAACATAAGAGACTCTCAAAGACTAAGAAAAAACCAGGAGTGAGGGGGATGAGGGAGGGGGGAGAGAGGGTGATGGGCATTAAAAAGGGCACATGTTGGGATGAACACTGGGTGTTATATGTAAAGCAATTTGAAAATAAACTATTTTAAAATTAAAAAAATAAAATAAAATAACCTGACCCCAAGTTAGTCACTTCCAGATACCACTGATGGGTGCATGTTTCATTTTAATGTTGTTTGAAAAAATTCTGATAAATCAGGAGACGGGGATTTAGAAGAGGAGGTGAGACTAAAGGGGGAAGCTATAGAGTGGAATTTGGGGGGTATCAGTGACAGGTGGCAGCAGTGCCTCCTTCACCCCCATCGTGTCATCTCATGAAGGGAGACAGACTGTCAACTTCCAACACGATGGGTGAGTCCTCTCCCTGGCTGCAACTGCAGGGAAAGGGTGCACAGTTACACTAAGGCATGGAAAGGCTATGTGAAATTGGCAGAAACACAGACCCCTATACATGCAGGTATTTGTGTGGGGTGTGGGGTCAGAGGAGAGACTGGGGTGCAAAAAGAGAAATAATGGGTTGAGAGAGGAAAGGACACCACATAGAAATAAACAAACAGGGGCGCCTGGGTGGCTCAGTCGGTTAAGCGGCCGACTTCGGCTCAGGTCATGATCTCACGGTCTGTGAGTTCGAGCCCCACATCGGGCTCTGTGCTGATGGCTCATCAGAGCCTGGAGCCTGCTTTGGATTCTGTGTCTCCCTCTCTCTCTGCCCTTCCCCTGCTCACGCTCTATCTCTATGTCTCTCAAAGGTAAATAAACGTTAAAAAAAAAAAAAAGAAATAAACAAACATCCCAACACTGTGTCAAGACCGGGGGCAAAAACTTGTCAGGCACCCATTCAGCATCGGGCACCACTACCTGCACTACATGGTTCAAGACAAAGACACTGAAGAACAAGGAGACGCTGAAGAGGTGGAGGAGCCAGTTTCATGAGATCAACACACTGGAGGAGGAAAGGTCCATCTCATCAGGCAGCTCACTAGTACTGACCTCAATGCAATGCTCCACCTGAGGATTTTGGCATTGTTTTCTGTGTTTGACACAAACATGATGGCCAAGCTGTGGGTTGACTGGCCTGCTCAGGCCTCCTTGAAGGAGTCAGAGGATAGCACTGGAAGATCCCAATGTAGGAAGACACCAAAAGGATGATGAGGATGTAAGGTATAATGACATAGGAAATCAGGGGGTGGGAGGGGACTCTGGGAACCCGTGTGGTTGTGTAACTTACCGTGTGGCAGTATTCACCTATTTAATGTCCATGCCTCAGTCACATAGGTTGGTGGCCACAGAATTTGTCATTTAAGATCTTTAAACAGCTGACACCAAGAAAGCCTTTATCAGAAAGTAAATTAGAAAAATGTTGACAGTGTCTTCTCTCAGTGGTCTCACTTCCTCCCAAGGACATCCCACAGTGGATGGCAATAGCTGGAAAGTTCTGTTCCACCAGAGTTGGGCCAGGGCCATGCAATACTGCACAAACTTCACAAAGATGTCTACTTGTATGTGGAGAGTAGGGGGATGTGAGTTCATGGGTGTGTGTGTGTGTGTGTGTGTAGGAGAGAGAGACAATGGGCAGAGTGGGAGATTTCAGGAAGTACACCCTCTACATGAATCCCGCTAAGTCTGTCTTATCCCCTGCTACATGATTCCCTTTTTCCTCTAAGTATAACTTACTCTTCCTTTCTCTCCTCTGCTTCTGATTTTCCTGAGCAGATAGGCTTCTGAGAAGATACAGAGAACAGTAACCAAATTTGGCAGACATGTTAGGAGGCAGGAATGAGGTACTCCATGATAAAGGGCTAAATATTAGAACTAGAGTCTGGAACAACCATGACCAATATTCCTGCTGATGAAACATTAAACCTAAGATCTACCCTAAATATGGAGCAGTTTTAGTGTGAATAAGTTACAAAATCTGTAAGCTGAGAGAATGCTTCTCCTCAGGGAGTGGTACAGGAGCAAATAAACACTTATAAGAACCTTTCTCGACCAATATAGATTGGAGTTTTTAAGAATATGAAACACTTCCAGGTTTTATATTTGTTGTTTGCCTTACTTACTGGCATTTTCAATCTTGAACATCTGACCATGGCAGCCATGGAACATCACAGCGGCCCCCACCTCCCTCATGCTCTGCCCCTTGGTGTCCATCAGAAACATCAACAATTGGCCAAACAACACATTTATACTCAATCCTCTTCATTCACAGATTCTGTATTTACAAAGTTACCTGTTTGCTAAAAATTGTTTAACGCCAAATGAATACTCATGATACTTTACGGTCATTCAGGGACACGCCCAGAGCAGAAAATATTTAGTCTCCTGACATGCATATTCCCAACTGAAGACAAAATTTTTTGTGTACCTTGAAAAAGTCCTTCTCAGACATAAAAAGTGGCAAAGACACTCTTGACGTCAGAACACAAAATTCATGGCCTTACTGTGTCTAATGAAACACATAGGAATAAGCTGGGACAATCAGCACAAATTGTCATGTGATGATAAAGAGGCGAGTGTACAGTAAGGAGTTTAGAAACAATCCCACGTGGGTGCTTGACTGTCGACAGAGGTAGGACTTTAGGAAAGAGGAAAAGGATGGAGTTTTTAATGAAAAGTGAATCAACTATATGCTATTCATGAAGGAGAAAATAGATTCAACCTTTCCTTCGTACCATACATATAAGAAATTGATTAAAATCTAGAAAATTTCAGGAAGGATTACATAAAAGTATCTTTATGACTATGATTTATTTTATTTTTTTTGACTATGATTTAAGAAAGAATTTTTTAAAAGGAACACAGAAGACATTTGCAATAAAGAAAAATTCCTATATGTTATTAGGTAAAACTAATACCTGCTGTTCATCAAAGATATCATTACAGAAGTGAAAAGATGAACCACATATTAGGAGAAATTGTTTGCCACACATGTTGGCAACCAAGCACTGACCACAGAATACATACACACCGCTCAAATCAGTGAGCATAAGACAGACTACTTACTGAAGAAATGGCCTAAGGCTTCCCATTGGCGAAAGTCAAGTGGAAGCCAGAAGGCAAGGGAGCATTTGGAGATACAGGTGTCCATTCCATAAGTGGTCGATAGTGTATGGTGTCCCAGAGCACAGAGTAGGTGAGCATGGGAAAGTGGAGGAATGGGAAAGTTACAAAGAAGGAATCTAAATAATCAACATGAATATGGAAATGTGCTTTCTCTCCCTTGCTGATGGAAATGCAAATTATTATAATGACAACATGAATGTTTTGACAACATGCTGTGTGGAAAAACCCAGTCTCAAAGGACCATATAGTACATGATTACAATTTCATGAAATGTCCATAATATGCAAATCGATAGAGACAGAAAGTACATTAGTGGTTGCTGAGGGCTGAGGGAAAGGTGACCTGAGATAAGAGGAGTGACTGCTAATGAGTACAAAATTACTTCTGGGGTGATGAAAGTGTTCTGAAAGCGATTGTAGAAATAGTTGCACAACTCTGTGAATATAATGAAAACAATTGAGTTGTACATGTAAATCAGTGATTGGTGTGTGAATAACATCTGCATAAGGTTGTGATAAAACCCATATGCTAAATCCACTAGAATCTCTAAGTCACACTGACTGACTGTGAAGGGGCAGTGTCAGGGCAGATGATGGAGCAGGAGGACTCAGTAATCCACGTCTCCACCTGGACCACAGGTGCACTGGTGCAACCCGATAGAACTGTCGCAGAAAGCTGGAGTGTATTGAAGGGTTGAAACTTCTAGGGGAAGGCTTGGATGGTAAATTGCAGTTAATTTCAGTCATTTACAGCCTGCCACCATAGATGAGGCTACCATCTCCTGACTCCCAGGCCTCTTAGAGATGCCCAGAGTGATTCCTACAGCAGTTTGAACACAGCACATGGAAGCTACAGTGAGTGATAAGAACAGTGTGCTCCAAACACCAGGAATAAGTGTTCTGCTTGCTGCTCGTTGCCTTTGGTCGAGGGGATGCAGGAGACACGTAGGCAGCCATGTTCGCAATTCCCATCACCAATATGACAAGCCCTTTCTCCTCTGGTTGAAGCAACCTCCATGGTATTTAAAGGATTTCCCTTGTTTCATTTCACCCTTTTTCCATTTTGCAAAGGAAACATATAAGGACTAGGACATTGAAAAGCAACTGCAAATACAGAGACATTTAGAAAGTTACATGTGTCCAGGGAAGGATCCATGCTCATAAATGATCTGAGAGGTTCTTAAGTTTACACCTTAGATGGATTTCCGGCACAGAGACACTCTACACAACAGAATGACCAAAACACAAAAACAAAAAACAACAACCAAAAATGCTTGGCAAACTCTGGGGAAGTGGAGAATCAATTTCCAGAGTTATCACATAAGATCAAATGTATAGTTAAAAAAAAAACCCAAAATCACGAAGCATACGAAGAAATAGGAAAGTATGACCCATTGAAAGGAAAAATCAGCAGAACTGTCTCTGAGAAAGAACAGAGGGCAACCCTACCAGACAAAGACATTCAGGCAACAGTCGTACAGATGCTCAGGCTGCAGTCAGGATAGGGACACTAGGAACTCCCAATGCTTGTCTCTCAGGAAAAAAATCAAAAGTTAAAAATACGACATAAATAATTAATTAAGAAGGGTACACCCCTTGCTTCTGTAAAATCATCAACACAAACAACAAATAACCACGACTTGTGACCTGGCTCTGGGAAAGCTCTGGACTACCACGAGGAAACAGCAGAACTCTGTGGAGCACAAAAACCACGGGCAGCTGCACAGAAAAGCAGGGAAAGCATTTCACCTGTGTCACCCCATCCTTCAGTCTGAGGCAGCTCAGCACCAAGGAAGAAGCCCTCAGAGGGATTTCACCTGCAGGGAGAGATAACAGGAGGACTCCAGCCGCCCTGCTCACCTGTGCACAACCATGGGACAGAGACTGAATCGAAAATGTAATTTAAAAAATCTTGAAAAAAACAACAATGAAACAGAACATATCAAATCTCACAAGGTGCAGCAAAATCAGTCCTTAAGAGGGAAGTTTGTGGTCTTAAATGCCTACGTAAAGAAAGATCACAAATTAACAACCTAGCATTACACCTCAAGGAACTAGAAAAAAAGAACAAACTAGGCCCAAAATTAGTTGAAGGATAAAAATAACAAATATCTGAATGGAAATAAATGAAATTGCAAGTAAAAAACATTAGAAAAAAGGTAAATGAAATGAAGAGTTGGTTTTTGTTAAGATAAAAGAACTCACAAATTGTTAGCTACACTAAGGAAAAATGGAGGTCACCCAAATAAATAAAATTATAAACAAAAGTATAGAACTAAGGGGCGGTTGGTGGCTCAGTTGGTCAAGTGTCCGACTCTTGATTTTGGATGAGGTCATGATCTCATGGTTCGGTTTGTGAGATTGAGCCCCATGTTGGGCTATGTGCTGAGGGCACTGACCCTGACTGGGATTTAGTCTCTTCCTCTCTCTCTGCCCCGCCCCCCTCTCAAATTAAATATACTTTAAAAAAAGTACAGAGCTGATTTCACAAATTTACAAAGGCCATAAGATTTGCTATGACAGTATGTGGCAACAAATTAGATCACCTAGAGTTATTGGATACATTCCTAAAAATATACAAGTTGCCAAGACCGAATCCCTGGACAAAACCAGAATCTGGACAGATCAATTACTAGTAGCAGATTGAGTCAAGAATAAAAAGTCTCCCAACACAGTAAAGTCCCCAGGTGGCTTTACTGGTAAATTCTATAAAACTTAGAGAAGAGGCAAGACCAATCTTTCTCAAACTCTTCTAAAATATTAACGAAGAAGAAATACTTCTGAACTCATTTAATGAAGTCAATGTTACCCTGGCAGCAAAATCAGGTGGGGACACTATGAGAAAAGAAAATTACAGCCAATATACTCATGAATAACGATGCCAAAGTCCTCAACAAAATGCTTGCAAAATGAATTCAAAAGTTAAGAAAACATTTTTTAATGTTTATTCATTTTTGAGAGAGAGTGAGATAGAGAGAAACAGAGCACGAGTGGTGGAGGGGCATAGAGAGAGGGAGACAGAATCTGAAGCAGACTCCAGGCTCTGAGCTGTCCGCACCAAGCCCTCCATGAGGCTCGAACCCACCAACCATGAGATCATGACCTGAACCCAAGTCGGAGGCTTAACAGACCGAGCCACCGAGGCACCCCCCAAAGCTTTTTAAAAGGAACACATACCATGATCAAGTGGGGCTCATGCCTGGGGTCCAGTAATGGTTCAATACACACAAATCAATAAACGCAAACCACATAAACAGAGTGAAAGATAAAAATCACACGATCATCTCAATAAATGCAGAGATAGCATTTTACAAAGGTGCACATCATTTCATGATAAAAACTCTCAAGGAATTGGATATAGAAGGAATGTACCTCAACATCATAAAACCGTAATGCCAAGTCCACAGCTAGCATCATCCTCGATGGTGAAAAGCAAGTCCTTTGCTCCCAGATCAGGAACAAGACAGGGATGCTCACTCTCACCACTTGTATTCAACATTGTACTGAAGTCCTAGACAGAGCACAAAGGTGAGGAAAAGAAAGAAAAAACATCCAAGTTGGAAAGTAAGAACTGAAATTGTCTCTGTTTGCGGATAACATAATTTTTTTTCTTTCAGGATTTACTCTCTTAGCAACTTTCAGATATACGATGCAGCATTGTTACCTATAGTCACCATGCTGTACATGACATCCCCATGGCTCCTTTTTTAACTGGAAATTCGTGCCTCTCAACCCCCTTCACCAGTTCCACTCACCCTCTCACCCCCACCTGTAGAGACCACAGATCTCTTCGCTGTATTCATGAGCACAATGTTTTGTTTCTCTTTTTAGAGTGTTGTTTGCTGGTTGTTGTTGTTGCTGATTTTGGGTTCCACATATGAGATCATGTGGTATTCGTCTTTGCTGTCTATTTTACTTAGCATGATGTCCTCAGAGTCCCTCCATGTTTACACAAGCAGCAAGATTTCAGTCCTTTACATGGCTGACTAATATTCCACTTTAGGATGTTTCCATATCTTGACTATGACATAATATTATACACAGAAAATCCTAAAATCTCCCAACAACAACAAAAAAAACATTAGCACTAATAACCAATTCAATTAAGCTGCAGGATTCTAGATCAATATATAAAAATAAGTTATGTCTATACATCAACAGCAAAAATCTAAAGAGGAATTCAGAAAGCAAACCATTTACAGTAGCATCAAAAACAATAAAACATTTAGGAATATATTTAACCATTGAAATACATGCACATAAAAACTATAAGACTCAGATGAAAAGCATTTAAGAAGAGACAAATAAATGAAAAGCTATCCAAAGTTCCTGGATTGGAAGAATTAATATTGTTAAACTATCCATAGTGTTAAAGTGATCTACAGATTCAATGCAATCCCAAACAAAATCACAAATGGAGCTTTTCAAAGCGACAGAAAACACTATCTCCAAATTCATGCAGAAGCACAAAAGACCCCAAATGGCCAAAATAATGTTGAGAAAGAACAATAGTTCTGGAGGCATCACATTTCCTGATTCCAAACCATGTTACAAAGCTGTAGCAATCGAAACAGTATGGTACTGGAATGAAAGCAGGATATAGAACAATGGAACAGAACCCAGAACCCAGAAATAAACCCCACATATATGGTAAACTCATCTTTGTCAAGGGTACCAAAAATATACAATGGGCAAAGAATAGTCTCTTTGGTAAATGGTGATGGGAAACTGGAGATCCACATGCTATGACTGACACTGTAAGTTTCAGTGTAACTGTGTTACATCACTGACAAAAATTAACCTGAATGGTTAAAGACTTAAACGTAAGAAGTGAAACCCTAAAACTTCTAGGGAAAAAGATAGGGAAAAAGTTCCTTATCGTTAGTATTAGCAATAATTTTTGGGGTATCACAGCAAAAACACAGACCAAAAAAAGCTAAAGTAGACACGTGGGACTACATCAACTCAAAAGCTTCTCCACAGCAAAGAAAACCATCAATAAAATCTAAAGAAACCTACAGAATGCAAGAAAATATTTGCCACCCATTATTTGATGAGTTTAATATCTAAAATATATAAGTAACACATAGAAATCATGAAGATAAAACCAGATAACAAAATTTGCAAATAGCAGACCTGAAGAGACATTTTTTCAAAGAAGACATACAAATTGTCAACAGGTACATGAAAAGGTGCTCTATATCACTAGTCATCAGGAAAAGTCATCTAAACCCCAGTGAGATGTCATCTCACACCTGTTAGGAAGGCTATTATAAAAGAGGCCAGAGAACAAATGTTGATGAAGGCATGGAGAAAGGGAACCCTTGGTCACTGCGGATGGTATGGAAAAGACTATGGAGCTTCGTGAAAAAATTTTTAGTAGAACCACCACATGACCCAGCAATACCACTCCAGGGTACACACCATAGAGAATGAAATATGAATAGAAACACAGTTTATTTTAAAAAAAAACTTTAATTTTATTGTTTATTTTGAGAGAGAAAGAGCATGTGAACGAGTAAGGGAGGGTCAGAGAGAGAGGGAGAGAGAATCTCAAGTTAGCTCCACACTGTCAGTGCAGAGCCTGATATGGGGCTCGAACTAACAAACCATGAGGTCGTGACCTGAGCTGAAATCAAGAGTTGGACACTTAACCAACTGAGCAACATTGGCACCCCAAAACACACTTTAAATATAAAGGTTACAAAAGACAAAGAAAATTACATATTAATACATCTTTCAATACAAGAAGATAGAATAATTGTAAACATTTAGACACCTAATAACATGTACTCAAAATATATGAGGCAAACCTGACAGACTGAAGATGGAAATACACAGTTCTACAATAATAGTTGGAGGCTTCGATACCCCGATTTCTAGATGGACAGAACAACCAGACAGAAGACAGAGATAGAGGACACAGGACGTGAACAACACAATGATCTTGCTAGATGTAACACCACACACACAACGCTCTAACCCAAACAACAGAATATATGGTCTCTCGCAATAGATTTAAAAGATACCACAAAAACTATCAAATATATCACAAAGGAAAGTAGGAAATATTTAGAGACAAACAAAAGTGAAAACACAACATACCAACACTTACGGGATGCAGTGAATGCAGGGCGAAGGGGGAAATTAATAGTTGCAAATGCTTACATTAACAAACATGAAAGAATTCAGAAATAAACTGACACCCCCCACCATCAGTTAATCTGCAACGAAGGAGGCAAAAATATCCAATGAGACAAAGTCAGTCTCTTCAACAAATGGTGCTGGGAAAGCCACAGCCACATACAAGAGAATGAAACTGGAGCACTTTCTCACACCACACGCAAAAATAAACTCAAAACAGACTGAAGACTTATATGTGAGACTTGAAACCAAAAAATTCCTAGAAGAAAACATAGGCGGTAATCTCTGACATCAGCTGTAGAACAAATTTCTAGGTATGTCTCTTGTGGCATGGAAAAGAAAGCAAAATTAAACACTTGGGACTATATCAAAGAAAGAGTTTTTGCACAGTAAAAACTATCAATAAAACAGAAAGGACAACTATGAATGGAGAAGATATTTGCAAATAATACATTCAGTAAGGGGTTAATATCCAAAATATCCAATAACGTATAAGCCTCTGTACCAAAACCCCGAATAATCCAATTAATAACGGGCAGGGGACTGGAACCTGGATGGCTCAGTTGGTTGAACATCAGACTTTGGCTCAGGTCATGATATCATGGTTCAAGCCCCACCTCTTGTTCACTTCTGTCATAGCAGACCTGGTATCAGATATTCTGTCCCCCACTCTCTGCCCCTCTCCAGCTTGCACTCTCTCTCTAAAAAAAAAGTTTTAAAAAATGGACAGGGGACATGAAGAGACATTTTCCAAAGACTTCAAACAGATGGCCAACATGAAAAGATGGTCAACATCACTCCACAACAAGCAAATGCAAATCAAAACCACAATGAGATATCACCTTATACCCCTCAGAATGGCTAAAATCAAAACCGCAAGAAATAACAAGTGTTGGTGAGGATGTGGAGAAAAAGGAACTCTCATGCAGTGTTGTTGGGAATGCGCACTGGTGCAACCTCTGTGGAACAGTACAGAGATTCCTCAAAACACTAAAAATAGAATTACTATATGATCCAGTTTTTCCACAAACACTAATTTGAAAAGATATATGCACTGCTATGTTTATTGCAGCATTTTGTATTATAACCATGATATGGAAGCAACCTGAGTTTCCATCCATAGATGAGAGGATAAAGAAGATGATATAAAAAATACATATGTATCATATATATGATATATATATAAAATCAGCCAAGAAAAACAAAATCCTGCCATTTATAACAACAAGAGAAGGATCTTAAGGGTAGAATGCTAAGTGAAACAAGTTGGGAAAAGACAAACACCATATAAGTTCATTCATATGTGGAATTTAAGAAAAAAAAAACAAAGGGGAAAAAGAGACAAACAGAAAATCAGACTCTTTCTTAAAACTTTTTTAACATTTATTTATTTTTGAGAGGAAGAAAGAAAGAGCGTGAGTGGGGGATGGGCAGAGAGAGAGAGAGAGAGAGAGAGAGAGAGAGACAGAATCCGAAGCAGGCCCCAGGTTCTAAGCTGTAGGCACAGAACCCGATGCAAGGCTCGAACCCACAAAATGTGAGATTGTGACCTGTGCCAAAGTTGGATGCTCAACTAACTGAACCACCCAGGTGCCCCAAAAAACAGATGGTCTTTTGGAAAACAAACTGGTAGTTGCCAGTGGGAGGTGAGTGGGGATGGGGTGAAATAGGTGAAGTTGATGAGATGATTACAGATTTGTTGAATCATATATTTGAGCTAATATAACATTCTGAGTTAACTATACTTCAATTAATAATAAAATTGTTTAAAAAGAAGAAAGGATAGGGGGAAACATGGCAGAGGAGTAGGGGGACCCAGTAATTCCCGTGTCCTTCAAACTAAGAGGACTGAAACCAAGGACTCTCAACCCCAAGGGTCTGGGGGAAAGGTGTTGCAGTCTACAGATAACAGAAAGCGAAACCCAGAATACGCCCCAGGAAACGTGAGTGTAATCTGGGGTGGATAAAACGAACTGCAGGGTATGGAGCTGAGGGGAGGGGGAGTCTTCTTTGGAGAAATCCAGGAAAGTGCAGAGTAGGCCACATCCGAATGAGAGAAAAAATAGAGAGGGAGAGACCACCATCTAGTCCCTAACTGCAGGGCTTTTGAAAAGAAGTTTCATTGCTAGCAGCAGAACTCTCAGCAGAACTCTCTTCATACTGGGGCCGGCAACGGTGGTCCAGCCAGCCCGCGTCACACAGAGGTGCCCAGCCGCCTATGGATCGCTTCTAACCCAGGGACACAATTTACAGTGAAACTTGTGTAGCAGGCAAAGAGTGTCAACAAGTAGATAAACGTGGGGCCCGTGACCGCCCAGCAAACTGCACTATGCCAGCATCTCTTGCAGAGCGAGGACAGAAATAAAGGGGCGATTTGAGACTCTGGGACTGGGAAGAAGGGACTGGATGATGCCATTGTTGTCTCCCAAGTCCACAAAAACTGGCCCCAGGAATCCATCCCTGTGGCAGTGGACGTGGGACCCGCCCTCACCAAACCACCCCTCTCCTCATAGGAAAGATACCTTTCAGCAGGAGCGACAGATGCAGAGTTCAGACTGCTGCCTGGAGTAACACCAGGTCATTTCTTCTTTTTTAAATATATGCTCCCCTTTCTCCTTCTTACCGATCCCCACCCTTTAGCTGGCCATCCGGGGTATTAGCTGGCTTAAACAGATGTTTAACCCACTGTCTCAAGGCATGTTATACATCTCCTTCTGAACTTTCCTATCTCTCTCTCTGGAATAACCAGGCCACATAAGTTCATCTGGACAACATCTATCCTCATTCCTTTTTCCTTGCATCCATCCTTATTTTGATTTCTCTCAGTCTGGATTAAGCCCTTCAGTCTCTCTATCTGCTCAAAGTTCATTTTTTCTTCTCCCCGCACCTGTCATTACTCACTCTGTATATACTCTGCCATCAGCACAGTGCACACCCTGTCCTTAACGTGTAGCTAGTACTTCAGGTCACATGCCCTCAGAGTGTCATTTGTTATTCTTTTTTCTGTTGTGAACTAGTGTCTCTATCATTTGTCGGTACATTTGAGTGTTTCTGTTTTCTGTTTGTCTGTCAGTCTGTTTTCCTTTCTAGGGCAACCACAAGAAACAATCCAAAACGCACCTAGCCAAAATGAGAAAATGGAAGAATTCTCCTCAAAAGAAACTATAGAAGTAGTGACACCTCAAGAATTAATGAAAATAGATATAAGCAACATAACAGAACATGACTATAGAATGATAATCATAAAAGTAATTGCTGGGCTTGAAAAACGCAAAGAAGAATGCAAGGGGTCCCTCGTGGCAGAGATAAAGGGCCTTAAAAATGGCCAGGAAGAGTTAAAGAAGGCCTTGAATGAAGTGCAAAACAAATTGGAGTGAGCCACAGCGCGGTATGAAGAGGTAGAAGAGAGAGTAGGTGAATTAGAAGATAAAATTATGGAAAAAGGGGAAGCAGAGAAAAAGAGAGAGAAGCTGATCCAGAACAGGAAAGGAGAATTCGAGAATTGAGCGATGCAGTCAAACGAAACAATATCTGTATCATAGGAATTCCAGAGGAAGAAGAGAGAGAGAAAGGAGTCGAAGGGGTACTTGAACAAATCATTGCTAAGAACTTCCCCAACATGAGGAAGGAAACGGGCATGGAAATCTAAGAGGCACAGAGAACTTCCCTAAGACGTAACTTGAAGAGACCATCTGCACGACACATCATAGTGAAACTGACAAAATATAAATATAGAGAGAGAATCGTGAAAGCAGTTAGGGAAAAACGGGCCTTAACATACAAAGGTAGACACATAAGGGTTGTAGCAGACTTATCTACAAAAACTTGGCAAGCCAGAAAGGAATGGCAGGATATCTTCATGTGATGAGCAGGAAGGATATGCAACCAAGAATCCTGTATCCAGCTAGCCTGTCATTCAGAATAGAAGGAGAGATCAAGGTTTTTCCCAACAAACAAAAACTAAAGGAATTCATCACAAATAAGCCAGCATTACAAGAGATCCTGAGGGGCACTCTATGAAAGAAAGGTTGCCAAGAACACAAAGTACCAGAGACATCTTTACAAACATGAAACCTACAGAAAACACAGTGACTATAAACCCAATTTTTCAATATTAACACTGAATGTAAATGGACTAAATGTGCCTATCAAAAGACATAGGGTAACATAATGGATTAAAAAACAAGTCCCCTCTATTTTCTGTCTTCAAGATACTCATTTTAGGCCTGAGGACACCTTCAGATTGAAAGTGAGGGGATGGAGAACTATCTACCATGCTACTGGAAGTCAGAAGAAATCTGGAGTAGCCACATTTATGTCAGACAAACTAGAATTTAAAATGAATGATGTAATAAGAGATGAAAAAGGACATTATATAATAATCACAGGAACTACCAGCTGGATGAATGAACAATTATAAATATCTACATGCAGAATTCGGGAGCACTCAAATTTGTAAAACAATTAATTACAAACATAAGCAACCTTACTGATAAAAATGTCCTAATTATAGGGGACCTTAACACTACACTCTCAGCAGTGGACAGATCCACAAAACAGAAAATCACCACAGAAGCAATGGCCCTGAACGACACATTGGAACAAATGGGCCTAACAGACATCTTCAGGGTCCTTCATCCAGAAGCAAAGGAATTTACATTCTTCTCAACTGCACATGGTACATTTTCCAAGATAGACCACATTCTGTGGCGCAGGGAAGCTCTGAATAAATATAAAAGAATTGAGATCATACCGTGAACACTGTCAGACCACAATGCTTTGAAACTTGAAATCACCACAGAAAAAGGTCTGGAAAATTCCCCAAAAACATGGAGGCTAAGGAACAACCTACTAAAAGACGAGTGGGTCAACCAAGCAATCAGAGAAGAAATTAAAAAAAATCCATGGAAACAAATGAAAATGAAAATACAACAATCCAAACGCTTTGGGATGCGGCAAAGGCAGTCCTGAAAGGGAAATATATTGCAATCAAGGCCCACCTCAAGAAACAAGAAAAGTCAATAACAGAAATTTTAACAGCACCCCTAAAGGAACTAGAAGCAGAACAGCTAAGACAACGCAAACCCAGCAGAAAGAGAGAAATAACAAAAAACAGGGCACAAATTAATCATATGGAAACAGAAAAAGTAGTGGAACAGAACAATGAAACCAAGAGCTGATTCTTTGAAAAAATAAATAAAATAGACAAATTCTAGCCAGGCTTCTCAAAAAGAAGAGAGAGAACTCAAATAGATAAAATCATGAATGAAAAGGGAGTAATTACATCCAATCCCTCAGAAATACAAGCAATCGTGAGAGAATACTATGAAAAATTATATGCCACCAAACTCAGCAACCTGGAAGAAATGGACAAACTCCTAGACACACGCTACCAAAACTCAAACGGGAAGAAATAGAAAATTGGAACAAACCCATAACTAACGAAGCAAATGAATCAGTTATCAAAAATCTCCCAACAAATAAAAGCCCTGGACCAAATGGCTTCCCTGCAGAATTTTACCAGACATATAAAACAGAGTTAATTCCTATCATCCTCAAGGTGTTCCAAAAAATTGAAACAGAAGGAAAACTCCCAGACTCATTCCATGAAGCCAGCATCAGTTTCATTCCCAAACCAGAAAAAGACCCAGCAAAAAAAGAGAAATACAAGCCAATATCCCTGACGAATATGGATGCAAAAATTCTCAACAAGATACTAGCAAATCGAATCCAACAGCATATAAAAAGAATTATTCACCATGATCAAGCAGGATTCAACCCTGGGTTGCAGGGCTGGTTCAATATTCGCAAATCAATCAACATGATACGTCACATTAACAAAAGAAAAGATAAGAACCATATGATCCTCTCAAAAATGCCAAAAAAGCATCTGACAAAATGCAGAATCCTTTCCTAATAAAAACCCTCGAGAAAGTTGGGATAGAAGGAACATACTTAGGGGTGCCTGGGTGGCTCAGCCGGTTAAAGGGCCGACTTTGGCTCAGGTCATGATCTCACGGTCTGTGAGTTCGAGCCCCGCATCGGGCTCTGTGCTGATGGCTCAGAGCCTGGAGCCTGCTTCAGATTCTGTGTCTCCCTCTCTCTCTGCCCTTCCCCTGCTCACGGTCTCTATGTCTCACAAAAATAAATAAACATTAAAAAAATGTTTTTAGAAGAAACATACTTAAACATCATAAACACTGTTTTTGAAAGCCCGCAGCTAATATCATCCTCAATGGGGAAAAACTGAAAGCCTTCCTCTGAGATCAGGAACACGACAGGGATGTCCACTCTCGCCGTTGCTATTTAACATAGTGTTGGAGGTCCTAGCATCAGCAGACAAGAAAACAAAATAAAAGGCATCAAGATTGGCAAGGAGGAAGTCAAACTTTCACTTTTTGCAGATGACATGATACTCTACATGGAAAACCCAGCAGAATCCACCAAAAGCCTGCTAGAACTGATCCATGCAAAGTTTCAGGGTACAAAATCAGTGTACAGAAATCGCTGGCATTTCTATACACCAACAATGAAGTAGCAGAAAGAGAAAAAAAAGAAGCTAATCCCATTCACAATTGCACCAAAACCCATCAAATACCTAGGAATAAACCTAACCAAAGATGTAAAGAACTCTACGCTGAAAACTATAAAAAACTTATGAAGGAAATTGAGGAAGACACAAGGAAATGGATAAACATCCCATGCTCATGGATTGGAAGAATAAATATCGTGAAAATGGCAATACTACCCAAAGCAATCTACACATCCAATGCAATCCCAATAAAAATCGCACCAGCATTCTTCTCAAAGCTAGAGCAAACAATCCTGAAATTTTTATGGAACTGCCAAAGACCCTGAATAGCAAAAGTAATTCTGAAGAATAAAACCAAGGTGGGAGGCATAACAATCCCAGATTTTAACCTCTACTACAAAACGGTAATCATCAAGACAGTATGGTATTGGCACTAAAACAGACACATAGACCAATGGAATAGAATAGAAAACTCAGAAATGGACCCGCAAATATATGGCCAACTAATCTTTGACAAAGCAGGAAGGAGTATCCAATGGAAAAAAGACAGCCTCTTTAACAAATAGTGCTGGGAGAACTGGACAGCAACATGCAGAAGAATGAAACTAGACCACTTCCTTACACCACTCACAAAAATAAACTCTAAATGGATAAAGGATCTGAATGTGAGACATGAAACCATCAAAATCCTAGAGGAGAAAGCAGGAAAAAGCCTCGTGACCTAAGACGCACCAATTTCTTACTCAACACATCTCCAAAGGCAAGGGAATTAAAAGCAAAAATGAACTACTGGGACCTCATCAAGATAAAAAGCTTCTGCATGGGAAAGGAAACTACCAACAAAACTGATAGGCAACCAATGGAATGGGAAAAGATAACTGCAAATGACATATCGGATAAAGGACTAGTATCTAAAATCTATAAAGAACTTACCAAACTCCACACCAGAAAAACAAATAATCCAGTGAAGAAATGGGCAGAAGATATGAATAGACACTTCTCCAAAGAAGACATCCAAACAGCTAACAGACACATGAAACGATGCTCTGTGTCACTCATCATCAGGGAAATACAAATCAAAAAATCTCACCACCCTGAGATACCACCTCACACCAGTTAGAGTGGCTAAAATGAATAAATCAGGAAACTATAGATGCTGGTGAGGATGTGAGAAACAGGCACCCTCTTGCACTGTTGGTGGGAATACAAACTGGTGCAGCCGCTATGGAGAAACGGTGTGGAGGTTTCTCAACAAAATGAAAATAGAATTACCCTATGACCCAGCAATTGCACTGTTAGGAATCTACCCAAGAGATACAGGACTGCTGATGCAGTACCCTGATATTTATAGCAGCACTCAACAATAGCCAAATTATGGAAAGAGATTAAGTGTCCATCAACTGATGAATGGAGAAGATGTGGTACATATATATATACATACAATGGAATACTATGTGGCAATGGGAAAGAATGAAATCTGGCCATTTGTAGCAATGTGGATGGAACTGAAGGTATTATGAAATAAGTCAGTCAGAGAAAGACAGATGCATAGGTGGACTTTATGAGACTTAACAGAAGATCAGGGGCGAGGGGAAGAAGGAAAGGAAAAAAGCCACAGAGAGGGAGGGAGATGAAACATAAGAGACTCTTGAATACTAAGAACAAAGTGAGGGATAAGGTGGGTATAGGAGGGGGGAGAGTGAGTTTCAGGCACTGAGCAGGGCACGGGCTGGATGAGCACTGGGTGTTCTTGTATGGAAACCTATCTGACAATAAAAAACCATTTAAAAAAATAAAAAAAAAGAAGAAAGATCTCAAATCAACAACCAAACTCTAATCTTAAGGGTGTAGACACAGAACAAACAAACAAATCAAAAGTTACTAGAAGAAAGGAAATAATATTAGAGCAGAGATAATTAAAGCATAGAAAAACGATTGAGAAAATCAATGACACCAAATTTGGATTTTTGAAAGATACATAGAATTGACAAGCATTAGCTGGACTAAGACAAAGAGACAAGAATAAAATTACTAAAATCAGAAATGTAAGTGGGAATTTTACTATTCCTGCTATGGAAAGAGATGATTGTAAGAGTTGCTATGAACAATTATGTACCATCAAATTGGATCACCTAGAAGAAATGAACAGGTGCCCAGAAACAAAAAACCTAGCAACACTGCCTCACAAAGAGACGGATAACTGAACAGACACATAACTAGTAGGATGTTGAATCAGTCATCAAATACCTCCTGACAAAGAAAGTCCCAGATCTGATGGATTCACTGTGAATCCTACCATTTAAAGAACACCAATCCTTCATAAATTCTTCCACAGAACCAAAGAGGCAGGAACACTTCTGATCTTACTCTATGAGGCCAGCATTGTTCTGACTGCTAAGCCAGACAAAGACAATACAAGGAGTCTACCGACCATTATCGTTCATGAATATTCACATAAGTATCCTCAGCAAAATTCTAGCAAACTGAATTCAGTAGCATCACCACGAGAAACTGGGTGTATTCTAGGGATGTGAATATAGTTCAACATATGAGACAATGAATGTAATACAGCAAATTAACAGAATGAAGGGGAAACACACAATCATTTCAATTGATGTAGAAAAACAGCATTTGACAAATTGAACACTCTTTTCCTATAAAAACATTAAACAAATAGGAATAGACAAAATGCACAAAAGACAATAGAAAATAAAAGCAAGAACAAGAAGAGAGGAACTGCAAACAGCGAGTACAGACATCTTTTTTTTTTAATTTTTAAGCATTTTATTTATTTTTGAGACACAGAGAGAGTACGAAAGGGGAAGGAACGAAGGGAGAGGGAGACACAGAATCTGAAGCAGAATCCAGGCTCTGAACTGTCAGCACAGAGCCCAACGCGGGGCTGAACTCGTGAACTGTGATCTCATGACCCAAGCTGAAGTCAGATGCTTAACCGGCTGAGCCAGCCAGGCACCCTGAAGTTCTCACCTTTAGAAGCTGAGAGACACATCAGAGCTCTGGGCACTGTCACGGCCACAGAACAAACAGGATGTGGTCAGAGTCCTCAGCAGATAAGACTAAGGGAGGAGCTATGGGGTGGGTGAGCTCCTCATGGGGTCCTGTCTATACCACCCAGGGTCTCAGGGATCACCCCCTTCATGCTTACTTGCAGACTGAGTGTAGCCCCATCTTTTTCCCCTGTGAGAAGAAAACATCATGTCAGAGGCCAGGGAGAACAGTGGGCCATGATGTCCTAAAAAGACCCTCGAAATTCTAGACTCCAAAGAAATTTCCAGAACTTTAACTACAGATCCAGGGCAAGATTACATAATGTGAGGTAAGAGGACATGTAGAAACTAGATCAATCCCTCCTGGAGGTCTGTGTGCAGCAGGGCCTCCCCTCTGTCCTGCTGGGAATCAGGTCCCACACCAGAAGCATCAAGGTGAACATTTTCTCTCTCTTTCAGGTGTGATTTTGGAAAGAGTATTAGCAAACAGGGTCCCAGCTGGATAAGCACATGTATGCAGATGGTGCCTCCCAAGACTGAGGCAAGACTTTGGAAAATTACATATGGCTTGAACACCCCCTTTTACCAACCTCGTGCAAGAAAACTCAGACCTCACCCCTTTCCCTACTGGAGCTCTTCTTCCTTCAGGTCGCAGGTCCAGTGACCACAGCTCCAAGGACAGCCAGACCAGCAATGATTCCCATGATGGGGATGTCGGAGTGAGGAGGGGGGCTGTGGGAGGGAAAGGGAAGGTAAGAGTTCTGACCCCCAGGTCTCAGCTTTGATCCCGCTGAAGGTCTACAGAAGGAGTCATGTGTTCTCTTGTCTGAGAATAGATCCCACCCCTTCATCCCCCTCCATACCCCATCTCAGGGTGACGGGCTCCTGCAGCCCCTCGTGCTGCACATGGCATGTGTATCTCTGCTCCTGTCCAGAAGGCACAGCCACCCATTTCTGGAAGGTCCCGTCCCCTGGTAACCACAAGCTCCCTGTCCTGGGTCAGGTCCTCCCCATCACACTGCCAGGTCACAAAATCTCTATCTGGTAGAAGCCCAAAGCCCAGCACCTCGGGGTCCATGTGTCTGTAGAGGATCTGAGGAGAAGTGTCAGAAACTTTAGGAACTTTGCATTATCCCCGTGGGCCACTGAAGCAGCACTCATGTGACCCTGCTGAGAATGGAGAGGACACTGGGGGGTGGGCAGAGGGACTGCAAGACTCGCACCCCAGCCTGGGCTCCAGGATCTGGGATAACTTCCCATCCCTTGGGGAGGTCTGGAGGCAGGGTCAGTAAGACAGCCTAGGGGAGGAGAATCGGGTCTCTGAGTGGGACAACAGACTCTTCTAGTCCTGACCTGAGTAGAGGAGGGCCCCTGGCCCAAAACACCCGGAGTCAGCCATCCAATGAAGTCGGGGATGGGACAGAGAGCAAGGCCTGAGGGAGGAAGTCACCCAGTGACGCCCAACGTGATTACCAGGTGCAAAGAAACCTGCAACGAAATTCTTTCAGATTATCCCTCTCCATCTCCATAGAGACTGGATCCCCTCAGTGTCCTGAGAGAAGGATGGGCCCTCTGAGCGAGTCTCTCTCTGATACAGGATCCGAAAAGTCAGGCGAACTCCTCACCCTCAGGATCCAAGGAGGAGGCAGGGAAGAATTCTCGTGTCAGTTCCATTTTCCTCCCTTTACGGTGGCGCCAGCAGGAGGTACAGCCCCAGCCCCAGGGGAGATCTGGAGGCCTGGTGCCCCCACATACCTGCTTCCCTAAAAGTCTCTTTCCCTTTCTCCAGGTGCCTGCGGAGCCGCCGCACGCACTCCCTCTGCAGGTAACACCCGGTAGTGCTCCGCTGCTCAGGCCGCCTCCCACTTGGGCCTAAGATGTGAGCCGCCTGCTCAGCCGCCCTCCGGCAGAGCAGGTTCTGCTTCAGGCTCTGTAACGGGCGCCCTCATAGGCGAACTGCTCACATGCGTCAAGGAGGCTCCCATCGGACCCCAGGTTGCAACAGGAAGTCCCTTGGAAGGTGTGAGACCCTGGCTCCGCCCCGCTTCCAGCCTCGCCCACCGTCACTATGCGCCCCGCGGGCAGCCCCGCCCACTAGCCAGCTCGCCATTCCCCGCAGTCGTACCCCTCATCCCCCAGCCCTGCAGCCCGCCCCTCATAGCCTCACTCCTCAGGACACCTACCCGCGGTGATTGGTCAAAGACCTCAGAAACTAGAAAAAATCCAAGTGAATCTCCGTGGGCTCATCCTGGGTGGGGGGCCAGGACGGTCTCCTGGCCTCGGGTTGAATCTCGGACCAAGGGTCTCGGGGAGACCCCCGCCCGTACAAGGCGGTTTCGGAGATTCGTGATCTGGACCCGGGCCCGGGTCACTCACCGGGTCGTAGTAGCGGAAGGCGGTGTGCAGGGTCGGTCGGGAGGTCTGTGCATGCACCTTGGAGATCTCCGTGTGCTCGTCCCAAACTGTGTCCTACTACTCCGCCTACAGCGCCCACGGCTCCACCCTCGGGCTCCAGGCGTCGCTGTGGAATCGCAGAACTGCGAGTCTTCCTCTTGGCCCACCGGGACATACAGCGCCTCCCCGAGGCCTGGCCGGGGCAACTCGGTGTGGAAACACCTCAGGGAATAGGAGCTGTGGTCACAGAGGGTCTGAGACCCCGCCAGACACTCCTTACAGGCCAGGGCCAGGTCCCAGTTGGAGGCGGCGGGGAGGGCAGGGGGAGGAGTACCCGAGTGGGGGAGAGCAGGGCGGAGTCGCGGAGGAACAGGAGAGAGCCAGGAAGGGGGGCGGCGGACAGCCCCCTTCCCCAGTGGTCCAGAATCCCCGCCAGGCTTCCCCCTTGCTCCTACCCATAAGAGTCCTTTTCCTTCTGACCTCGCACTCACAGACCCAGGTCAGGGTCATGGCCAGTCCTCTGACGGTTCAAGGCCCCTGGATCCCCATCCTCAGGGATCTGGAGGGGGATTGTCTTCTCTGGCAACCAGACAGGCAATGGGAGTGTGAACAGGGGCCTCTGCATGACTCCCAGGCAGGGGGACCTGACACAGGCTGTGACCGGGAGAAGCGAAACCAGGGGAGACAGGGACTCCCCAACACCAGGCTTCCCTGCCTTTGTACCCTTGTGCCTTGGACCCTGAGAGGCACGCCCTCCAGGGGACCAGGGACTGTGCCCCACCCCACTCCTCTTGCAGGGAGCTCTCTCTGTCACACTGTTTTCCTGAGTTCTGGGCCGGGGCCTTTCTGAAGAAACCAAGTAGAGACACCAGACTGAGCTCAGCCCTTTCTCCTCTCTTCCCTTCCTGGAATCCCTGCCCTGAACCAGACTCTCTGCCTCTAACTCCTTAAGGCTCTCCCTAGACTCATCGACTGACTGACTGACTGACTTACCTATTTCCTTATTTATTCATTGTTTTCATTTAAATTCCAGTTAGATAACATACAGTGTTATACTAGTTTCCGTGCACGACAAAGTGATTCAACAATTCCATGCATCACCAGGTGCTCTCATCAGGAGAGCAACATGCAAAAGAAAGAATAGGGACCACTTCTCACACCGTAAACAAAAATAAATTCTAAATGGATTAAAACCTAAATGTGAGGCCTGAAATCATACACATCCTAGAGGAGAACACACACAGTAATTTCTTTACATGGGCAGTAATAACTTCTTTCTAGATGTGTCTCCAGAGGCAAGGGAAACCAAATCACAAATAGACTACTGGGACTACATCCAAATAAAAAGCTTCTGGGGCGCCTGGGTGGCTCAGTTGGTCAAGTGGCCAACTTCAGCTCGGGTCATGATCTCACTGTCTGTGGCTTTGAGCCCCGCATCGGGTTCTGTTCTGACAGCTCAGTCCCTGGAGCCTGCTTCAGATTCTATGTCTCCCTCTCTCTCTGCCCTTCCCCTGCTCATGGGCTGTGTGTCTCTCTGTCTGTCAAAAATAAATAAACGTTAAAAAAAAAAAAAAAGCTTCTGCACAGGGAAGGAAATAACCTCTTGGCCTGTTTTAGAAGGAAACTTACTCCCAGGGAATTCGATGTCAGAGAATGAGCTGGTTTGGGGATAGCTGGGGGAGAAACAATGGTTTCGTCTTTAAACCTGGGGCTAAGTGCCTGGAGGCATCAGCTAGAGAGTCTCGCAGAGGCTGGTTTCCTTTTTGTTTATTAAGCATAATCTTGATCACCACTGAATGATCCAGAATCTAAACCGTCAAAGTAGTGATTTTATCCTTCATAGATACATTTGTTTTCATAGCCTTGCAATAACCAAAGCTATAATAATAATAATTTTCACTCTCCCAAACATGGCTTAGAATTTTTGTATTTTAAAATGATCTTCATTCCGTAGCTCTGTCTGTGAGTCCCAGACAATCCTCAACACAAAGCAGCACATAGAAGTACAGTTTGTTACTGTATCTGATCTGTGCCTGGGCCTTGACTTATCAAGGTGACTACGTGACAGCTGGAGAGGCTGATGCCATTGAGGGAAGTTTTTTGTTTTTTTTCTTTTATTTCGCAAGAGGAGGGGCATGGCAACCACACAGGCCCACATGAGGAAGCACCTAGGAGGGCCAGGGGGCAGAAGGAGAGGAAGCAAGCACGGCTCAGAGCCTTGATTGGGTTTTCCTTGAGAAAGGGAAGAGGGGCTGGGGAAACAATTTAGAATTGACTAGTCTGAATAACGTTATCAGTGGGCTCTGGGTGATAGGAGTTGTCTCTAGAAGTCTGGTACCTGGCCCTGGGTCACTGGAGCAGAGGAATATTGCCTCCTGGAGTGTATCCGCCTGACAGAGACATGGTTCAGAATGTGGGATCTGGATTGTTTAGTTTGCAAAGGAAAGGGACGCTCCTGGGCAAGCACTTAGCTGTCTCTAAGAATTGGCAGCCACGGGAGGGACAGTGTCTCCCTAGTTATGGAGGCCACAAATGCCAGAGGATCAAGATTACAGAACATATCATTAATAGAGTATATTTTGACCAGAGTGTGCAACCATTAATCCCTTCCCAGTTGCTTATATTCAGCACCATGAAAATGCCCTTTTCCAGTGTTCGTGCACTGCCTGTTTTATGAATGAAAACCTAAAGTATATTTTATTGGGGTATTATTGGTACCGTTTCCTTCACCCTGATTAACCTAAGGACATAATTGGTTTTCAGGGAGCCCCACTGAATGTAGTGAATACTAGATGCAAAGAATATCTTACTAAGCCCTGTAGATATTTATTAAAATCTGCATAACAATGAATTTAAATGTTTGAATTTCATTACTTAGAATTCTCTACCTCTGCTCCTTTCCTCTTCCTGTGTCTCGCCCTTCTCTCTGTCTCTCTCATCCCTCAGGCCCTCTTCTCTTAGTCTCCACTGCCCTCTCCCTCCTGGATTGTGACACTGGTACCACCTCATCACCTGCCATCTGGGGCTCTTCTCCCCACAAGATCAGCCATCCTGCTAATGTGAGTCAGAAGTTGTCATTTCCTCACTGAAAATGCTCCCGTGGCTCCTTCTCACTCATGAAAAGCCTCTAGAATGTACGGCCCATGAGCACAGGGGCTTTGGGCTATTTTGGTGAAAGTTGTCTCCTCAGCATATAAAGTCATTCCTGGTGCATAGTAGGCACTAAATTAAATGTTGTTGAAGGAATGAATGAAATACGACTATTAAATTTAATTATATCACATAAAAATCACAAAATGAAAAATACATAAGCAAAAGTGAGGAAAGATTTTATTTCATGCCTCTAGTGTGCCTGAAGTTCATAAATTCATTCCAGGGGCAAGACAGCTATGGACACTGAGGCTGTGCACTGGTTTTTTATTGCCATGGAACAAATTCCCACAGCCATAGTGACTTCTGACAGCACCCATCCATGTGTCCCAGTTCTGCAGGTCAGCAGTCCAGCGTGATGCTGAGGGTTCTCTCCTGGGTGTCACAGGCAGTGTTTGCACCTAGAGCTCAATGTCCCCTCCAAGCTTGCACAGAGCCCTTGGCAGAATTCCATTTCCTGGAGCTGGAGGACTGCTGTCCCCACTTCCTTGCACAATGTCAGTGGATGCTCTCTCAGCTCCTGCGGCCACCAGCGCTGCTGGCCCGGTGGCCCCATCCATTGTCAATGCCTAGCACACACTGAGTGTGCTCACTCTGCCAGGCCTTCACTCAGGAAGAACCCCACCCTATTAAGGGCTCACCTGATTAGGTCAGGATTACCCGTGATAACCCTCCTGTTTTAATTCAGCTGATATGACCCTTAACTGCATATGCAAAGTCCCTTCACACTAGCACCTGGAGTAGTGTTTGATCCAACAACTGGGAAAATATGAACAACCTGAGGTTGGTTAGGGCAGCCATCTTGGAATCTGCCCGGGACAGCCTGGTTCTTCCTTTTTGACTAATTGGATCACAGTCAGGGATCAAGGTTGAAATAAATAGATTGTCTGAATTTTAATAATATATATTCTGTCCCCTTTAATATAGATATTCTTCTTAATCTTAAAACCAATTGATGATGTTTAACATCTCATGGTTAATTTAGAGCCAATAGAAAGAAAGTGGGGTAGTTCATTCTGTTCTTTGGACCCCGGAACAGTTATGGGCTGCTGCATCACAAGTTACCCGAGACTTAGCCGCTCAGACAACCAGTGTTCATTGTCTCCCACAGTTTCCCAGGGTCAGGAATCCAGGAGAGGCTCACCTGAGTGCTGCTGGCTCAGGGCCTCTCTCCAGGTCACAGTCAAGTTCTGCCGGGACTGCACCATCTGATATGCTGAGTGGGGCTGGGGGATCCACAGGAAAAAACCTCCCTCAATGCTGTTGGAAGAGGCCTCCTTTCCTTCCCAGATGGTCCCAAGAGACCTCAGTTCCTGTGGACTTTTCTGTAAGGTGGCTAATGATAACCAGGTAGCTTCTACTCCCAGAGCAAGTAATTCTCAGAGACAGAAAGAGAGAGAGAGAGAGAGAGAAAGAGAGAGAGAGAAACCCAGATGGAAGCTGCCATGTGTTTATGTCGTGGGACCCAGGGTCACACACCATTACATCAGCCTTTTCGGTCAGCTAGAAGTGGATCATTCAGGGGTGCCTGGGTGGCTCTGGCTGTTAAGCATCTGACTTCCACTCAGGACATGATCTCGCCAGTTCGAGAGTTTGAACCCTGCTTTGGGCTGCGTGCTGACAGTTCAGAGCCTGGAGCCTGCTTCAGTTTCTGTGTCTCCCTCTCTCTCTGTTCCTCCCCTGCTCGTGCTCTGTCTCTCTCTCTCAAAAATAAATAAAGATAACAAAAAAAAAAGAAAAAAGAAGAAGTGAATCATTCAGGGTAGCCAACACTCAAGAGAAGGACTTTCTTTTTTTTTTAAATGTTTATTTACTTTTGACAGAGAGACAGAGTGTGAGCAGGGGAGGGACAGAGAAAGAGGGAGACACAGAACCTGAAGCAAGGTCCAGGCCCTGAGCTGTCAGCACAGAGCCCGACGTGGAGCTCGAACTCACAAACTGTGATATCATGACCTGAGCCAAAGTCGATGCTTAACCGACTGAGCCACCCAGGTGCCCCAAGAGAAGGACTTTCAAATTCACCTCTGGAAGGGAGGATGTCAAAGGATTTATGTACATGTTAAAGCCAAAATTAAAATTAAATTTTGTCTTGGATTTTGTAAGTCAAATCTTCTTTCACCCATCATTTTTCTTGAATGCTTCAAATTTCTCTTTGGAAAGTAATCATGAGAAGTGTATATAAATCAAACATCTATAATAAATTTAACATCCCTCACTATGATGAAACTATGGTTTTCATTATGATTTGGTAGAAGAGATTTAGGCATCAACAAATTCTAAAAACACTGTTACTATGTACTAAAAATTTTTAGGCAGCTCTGTTTGTTGTCATTTCCATTCATGTTTGCTATTTTATCAGTGGTTATTCCTTTGTATGATTTCCACCTTAATTTACCTTGAGCAACAATGTACTTTTTCATTTTGTGAATGTATTGAATCCTGTTGAATATGAGGTTAATGTGACCCATCAAATCCTTCACAAGATAGAATCGCCTGGCACACCATCTGCAACACTGTATGCCAGAGATCAGTAGAGACGCCAGCGAGCAAGAGATCGGGTGACCTAGTGTATGACTTTCCGTATCCTCTCTCCAGAATAATTGCCTGTGGTGTTGGTCTAATGCAAATAGTTCTTACAAAGTATCATTGAAGTGAACTTTGGTATTTCATTTTATTTCCTTTAAAAAAATTAACCTGGAATGACACTCCAGTTTGAAAACTGCCAGTGGAAGGAGCTCTGATACAGTAAAGCCCTGTGCACCCCCACTGGGACAAGAAACACAAGGATTGAGGCCTTGTGCACCCCTCCTCAGTCCCATCCCCCACACGTAACCTCTGTCCTGAGACTCCTGGTTACATACAATTCCTTTGTCTTGCTCTAAAGATGTTACATTCAGTGTATATATTCCATAACCAAATATTGTTGGGTTTTTTTTTTTTTGCCTGTTTTCAACCTTCCTGTAAGCGACCATGTGCTGTATGTATTCTTCTGTGACGCGATGTCATGTCTAGTTGACATATCTCTGATGTGTGAGGTGTAGTTCACTCATTTTTACTGCTGCAAAGTTTTACATTTTGTGACTCACACTATTTTGGTATTTTCCTATTTCTGTTTATGTGATCATTCCAGTTTTTTCCATAAACGTTAGTGCATGTGTCTTCTGGGACACACAGGGCGGAATCCCCTAGAGTGTTCGGTCGGGAATAGGGTTGCTGGACTGTCCATGGGATGTGCTGTAACCAGACCAGCGCACGTGAACTTGATTTCCAAAGTGCTTGTGCCAGTTTAACCTCTCACCGGGAGTGTGCATGTGTGTATGTTGCTGTTTCGATTGCTCTGAAAATGAAAACTGAGAGGCAGCTCTTTCACCTGAAGGGCAGCAAGTAAGTGTGAACATTACTGCCTGATTGCAGGACCGCCCAGTTCTGACCCTATTAATAACTTGATTTCCTTTATGTGTGTTCCATGTACCTTGTTATTATCCTTGCAGCCTCCAAGTCCAGATATGCTTCCTTTCTGCATCACCATACAGGATTACTTCATTCGTTTGGAATCTGTTATCACATATGTTTAGAATAATAAAGACAGAGGAAGGGAAGCAGGGGCAGATGGACGCAAGGAAAGACAAAACACAATACAAAATAAAAGCAAGAACAAGAAGAGAGGAATTGAAAACAGCAAGTACAGACAACAATTTCAAAGTGCAAGGAGGGGCGCCTGGGTGGCTCAGTCAGTTAAATGTCCAATTTTGGCTCGGGCCATGATCTCGTACTTTGTGGACTTTGAGCCCTGCATCAGGCTCTGTGCTGACAGTTCAGGCCTGGAGCCCGCTTCTAATTCAGTGTCTCCCTCTCTCTCCCCCACCCCTACTCATGCTCTGTTTCTCCCTCTCTCTCAAAACTAAAAATAAACATTAAAAAAACAAAGTGCAAGGAAAAAAAGGGGATACAGAATATAAGAAATTTCAGAGAATTTTATTAGCAGTCCTTTGCTGTGTAACAGATGACCCCTAAAGTTAGTGGCTCAAAACAACATCTCTTAGCTCATGTGACCTTACAAAGACAAATGCACTGGAGCAGAGGCTGATGGCAGAAGCTGGACAAAGAGGAGGAATTTACAGATGTAGGAGGTGGTTGGTTTACAGATGGGAATGACTTTGTTAGTTCTCCAGGGAGCAGGTGCCAAGACAAGACAGGGTTAAATTCACCATAATATTATCAGAGGAACTACCTGTCAGAGCATTGAAGAGGGAGACAGGAAATGCTAGAAGAGCCAGCAGACTGAGTGCCAGTCCCCTGCCCCCACGTTATGGTCCAGAGGAGAAAGGTGTGTTGCACTATCACAGACCACCGGGCAACCTAAGTGGAGGTGAGCAAGGCAAGAGGAGTCCTCAGCTACAGTCAGCTGTCAGGGAGCCTAATGCTGCCCATAAACCAGCCTGCCCCCATGTCCCTGCTAAGACCTGTTACTGTGCGGACATAGCCCATGGGAAGCAGGGCCTTTGCACAAATACTGCTATGGATTGCAGAGTACAGAGGTGAGGGCCCTTGTGGTCTACCTGAGAGAGTGACCCAAACCTTCCAACCTGAGGGGTCCGAGGCCTTGGAAATGAAGCCTTTTCAGGGTGGGTTCCTGCCCTTGTCCTTTCATAGTTACAATGGGTCAAGGGAGAACCAGCAGGCTCCCATATCTGTCACCTGGATTCCCCCCAAATTCCCCTTATCCCAGCTGTGTAAGAGGAGCCCCGCTCCCTCCTGAAGATCAGGGTGGATTACTTCTGCCTGGAGAAGAGCAGACTCCTCCCCTGGGCACATGGAGTCCTAACACCCCTGGTGGCAGCCATAACGCATACAAACTTCCATCCATCCTCATTTCCAGGACCTCCAAACTGCCATGCCCAGAACTGTAGAGAAAAGAAGCATAGTTTCTCCGGTGGGTGATTGGAAGGAATGGTACGTGGATCGATACCTGCTTCCACCACTTGGTTCCTTGACTCGCATTCGCATTCTCTTCTTCTCGAGACCACAGCACCATATAGAAATGTCTGAGTCAATAAATACACTGCATGGTGGAAAATGGCACCCATCCCTTCAGAGTATTTCCCAAAGCTGACAGACTGTGCCTTAGCTGGGCCATCCAGCATTCCGTGTGGCCGACTAGATCTGGACCATCTGAAATGTGACTTGACTGGTGGATCCCATTGTTATGGCATATCCTGCACCTCCTTCACTGTGAGGGACGGACCCCCAGCCACATACTGTGTTAAGAGAAATTCTGAGAACATGGATTAGGCATTTGGATAGCCCCTAGATAGTGGCACTGGCTGTGCTGAGCAAGAAAGAGAGCGCACACATGGCACAGGTGTCTGTCCCTGTGAGGATGAGTCTCTGGCCCTTTCAGGATGGAAGGGGCTCAATGCAGTCAACGTGTCACTTCATGGACAGTTGATCACCTCAACAGACAGTGTTGTAGCAGGACCCAGTGTTGGTCTCTGTTTCTGACAGGTTGTACATTCAGAGGTAGCAGTAGAGTAAATGGGAATCATTGCTCCATATGTGGCTTTATCTCTGCCATGTGGTCATTCATTCACGCGCCCATTCCACCCGTCCTGGGCTGACCTGTGATAAAGGCTTGCTAAGGTCAAGTTGTCTGTTCAGTGGTTCAGTGCCTCTTCAGGGGTGGATGTTTTCTGGTGAGTGTTAACATGCGATTCAGGCTTCAGTGCCGAGAGATCATTTCCATGTAGGATGGACTGCTGCAGACCCAGCTGATTTATGAGTTAGTGTGTTATATAGAGCCCAGCACATATGGTCATTTATTAAAGTTTATTTATTTATTTTAAGAGGTTGGGTGGAGACAGAGGATGAGCAGGGGAGGGGTACAGAGAGAGGGAGTGAGAGAATCCCAAGCAGTCTCCATGCTCAGCACTGAGCCTTATATGGGACTCGACTCTCACGAATTGTGAGAAAATGCCCTGAGCCGAAATCTAGAGTCGGGTACTTCACAGACAGAGACACCAGGTACCTTGAATATGGTTATTTTTAATCATATGACTGCCTGGTGTCCCATGAACAAGCATTCTGTCTTCTCAGGGTCCTGAAATATACCGCATCTTACATCTAAAAGGGAATCTGGTACTCTTTGTGGGTGGCTTGGTGTTACTACAATACCTGAGGTGCCAGGATGTGATTCTCCTACTAGTGCTTTCCTTTAGCTCCTCACCGCATCCTTTCCCACCCCTGATGCTTCTACCATCAAGGGGTCCGATAGATGGTATCTGAATGTAGCATGGCCTGGATCTTTCTGTCCTGGTCCCACTCAGGGCTAGCATCCTTCTAGGTCATCCAGATGTGGGCCATACAATACACCTAGGTGTGAAATGTGTGCTGCTGGAACCCCATGTGTCCTCTGGGCCATGTCCTTCCTTCTTTGTATGGAGGGATGCAACAGGCCATAATCTGTGTCTTACCTTCGAGGGAATATCCCTGACTTCTGGATCCATAAAATTTAATCTGGTGGCCACTCCCTGCAACTTTTTGTTTGTTTGTTTGTTTATTTATTTTTGAGAGACATAGAAGCACAGCATGAACAGGGGAAGGGCAGAGAGAGAGGGAGACACAGAATCGGAAGCAGGCTACAGGCTCTGAGCCATCAGCACAGAGCCCGACGCGGGGCTCGAACTCACAGACCGCGAGATCATGACCTGAGCTGAAGTTGGCCGCCTAACCAACTGAGCCACCCAGGCGCCCCTCTCTGCAACTTTTAAAAAATTCATTTACTTCATTTCTAATGTTTAGATGTTTACCATCAATTACCAAATTTACCATCATTTTAACACATAAAATGTAACATTTACCATCTTAACCATTTTTAGGTGTACAGTTCAGCGTATACTTCCAGGCAACCGTCAACACATCCACCTTCAACTCTTTTCATATTTCAAGATTGAAACTCTTTATCCATTTAGCAAAAATCTGACATTATCCCATTCTCACATCCCCTGGAAATTGCCGTTCTATTTTCTGTTTCTATGAATTAGACTATTCTAGGTCCCATGTGTAAGTAGAACCATACAGTACTTGTGTTTTGGTGGCTGGTTTATTCAGTTAGCATAATCTTCTCAGGGTTCGTCCATGTTGATGATATTGTGCTTCTTTTCTCTGCAGTTCTGGGTATGGCAGGTTGGAGGTCCTGGAAATGAGGATCGATGGAAGTTCTTACACATTATGGCTGCCTCCAGGGATGTTTGGACTCCATGTGCCCAGGGAAGGAGTCTGCTCTTCTCCGTGTGTCAGGTTGCTCCTTCTTTTTAAGGCCGTATACTATTTCACTGTATGTATACACCGTATTTTGTTTATCCCTTCATCTATTGATGGACAAACGGGTTGCTTAATTCTTTTGGCTATTGAAAATAATGCTGCTTATGAGTATGGTATGGGCTTACAAACAACTGTTCATGTCTTTTCTTTCAATTCTTTTGGGTATATACCCACAAATATAATGGCTGGATCATATGATAATCTATGTTTAATTTTTTGAGGAAGCTTCATACAATTTTCCATAGAGGCTGCTCATTTTACATTCCCAACAGTGTACAAGGGTTCCAATTTCTTCACCTGCTCACCAGCACTTGTTATTTTGTTATTTTTAAAATAGTAGCCATTCTAGTTGGTGTGATGTGGTATCCATGGACCCTCATTTGTCCCCTTATACGAGTGCTGGAAGATACCACTTCTTACCCTAAGAATAGGCATCTCACTGTGGTTTTGATATGCATTTCCCTAATGATTACTGATGTTGCATATCTTCTCACAAGCTTGTTGGCCATTGTATATCTTCTTTGGAGAAATATCTGTTCAAGTCCTCAGCCTAGTTTTTAATTGGGTTGGTGTGTCTATTTTCATCTCAGGAGTTGTCTATGTGTTCTGAATATTAATCCCTTATCAAATTTGTGATTTAGAACTATTTTTTTCCCATTCTATGTGTTGCATTCTTACTCTGCTGATACTGTTCTTCAATGCACAGAAGTTTAGAATTTTCATGAGAACCAATTTGTCTAGTTTTCCTTTTGTTGCCTATGCCTTTCATGTCACATTCAAGAAATCATTGTCAAACTTAATGTCGTGAAACCTTGCCCTATGTTTTTCTTCTAAGATTTTTATAATTTTAGCCATTACGATTATGTTTTTAATTAATTTTTAGATTAATCTGAATACAGCAACTTAAGTTTTGTGTTGAGCTTTGTTTTTTATTGCATTGCTTAACACAAATGTTATGAATCAAATGCTCTCTTATGTCCTGCATCCAGGAGGGAATCTGTGAAATTCTCAGCTAGTAATCTAAACCAATAGGTCCTATTAAATATAGCCAAAGTTTCAACAGCAACCAAATAGCCAGCCTGTTTGAGGTCTTGAAGAACATCTAATGGACTCTCAGGAGTTCTTATAATGAAGAGTACTGCAATTCTAGGAGATTAGTAAAAACTTAAAAGAGGATTTCATACAGAATCATTCTTGAAGCTCTAAGTGCCTTTAAATGACAAAAATGAGAATTTTAAGTAGGTGCCCCACAGGACAAAACCTATAAATCACAACTAGTTAAAATTCAGTACTATTGTGCCTTCTCATTTACAGGGTAACTAGTTGATAATTTAACAGAATGCATAAAATTTAATACCTAACATTATTTTTTTAAAGAAGACAATATGATAATCAGGAAATACAGAAAACTCAATGTATTTTACAATAAGATAACTATTTAAACCTCTATTTATATACACAGGGTGTAGATCATCTCTGGTGAACTTGCACGTTTTCATCAGTTTATTCTGAGTTCTTGAATTGTTTTAGATAAAAAGCTTTATATTGAACAAATTTTACTGTTGTATTCCTGTATAAGACTTAGTACATTGAGATACTTTAAAAATATTTTTTAGGTTTAATTGTTTATTTTGAGAGAGAGACAGAGAGAGAGAGAGAGGGAGGGAGAAGAGAGAGAGAGAGAAAGCAGGGGAGGGGCAGAGAGAGAGGGAGAGAGAGAATCCCTCAATTTTCTGTTCGATGGGGCTCGAACTCACAAACTGTGAGATCATGATCTGAGTTGAAACCAAGAGTCAGACGTTTAACTAAGCCAGCCACATGCCCCAAGATGTTTAAAATTATTTATTAATTTGTTCCTGATATGCAAAAGCAGTTGACAATAATTTTTCAACGTCTGATTTTATGGAATTAAAACTTCATACAGTACTCATTTTGATGTTTAAAAAAGTTCACAGAAAAAATAGAAACTACACAGTCTGATGGCATGACACTGTTATTTCCAGTTTCCATTAAGTCTGTTATTACGAAGGCAACTCACATGATTTGCAAACAAAACCTTCAGGCTTCATGTTACTTACCAATGAATTGAGTGCAGCTAGAAAAGAAAACCCAGTATGCAAATTTACAGACTAATGTGCAAATTGACCAGTTCCCGTGAACCAAACTGCTTCAACCTTTCAAGGTATTGCTTGTAAAGTTCCATATCATTGTGACCTGCTCCTTCTACCCAAGAGGATCCACAGGTCTTCGGCAAGACTCACACAATGTGGGGCAATGGGAAAGGTCAAGACTTCATCTTCAGTCCTATGAATTATTAATACTGGAGAGGTTACCTTAGGGAGTTTGTCAGTGTTTGGGAATGCGTCCGAACAGTAGGTCTTCCTGGTATCAGGAAAAGTGACAGGCATTCCCCAGGTCGCAGGAGAATGAAGAATAAGAGCAGCACTCGTACACCAAGCAGCAAGATCCACAGACGGTACCGTCCCTCTCTAATCTGGCCATCTAGAATCACATTTTCAGCGCATTATCCCTGTCTTCTTCTAAGAGCAAGCCAAGCAGCTTCTATATCTGCATAGAGGTTCTTGTCTGATAGGTTCCCATAATTTGCACCATCCCAGAATAATCATATGAGAACATGAAGAGAGCGTTTTTAAGTTTCCTGTCCCAAGTGACAGCCCTGCATTAGTTTGAAGCCAGTTCTCTTTTCTGCTAAACGTAGAGGGGTACTGTGTTAGAGACAGTGTGCCCCAGACTCGTGTTTACTCTGAACCTCGTTAAGGGTAATGATTGCTGAGAATTCTGTTTTGATTGCTGTTTGCTGTGAACACTGTGAAACTTTTCTTGGGGTGTTGTGAGGCCTGTTTAGTTTGCTCTGTATTAGACTAAGTTACTGTGTGTTAAATGTTGTTAGGTATTAGATTTAGAATTACGTTCTAAACATTAGGAATGTGTTATGCCCAGAATTCAAGAACCCCAAAAACCACCAGGGAGCCGAGTCGGATGCAAGAACAAAGAGCCTTTATTCGAGCTATCTCGAGCTCAATCTCATACCTGCACCAATGCAGAGGTGGGTTGAGAGAGAGCGCGCGTTCCAAAAAACACAATAGTTTTAAAGGGGTCTAGGGGCAGTGGGAGGGGTGATGGTTGTGGCCCTAGCGGATGGCTGAAGAAGGGTCAAGGGTCCTGTTCCATAAGGCAAGCTTCCGCGCAGGCGCTAGGGACTCAAGGTGGAAGACATGGAACACAATGGAGTTGGCCCAGTTTGCCCTTAAGCAAAATGGAATCAGTCCCGATTTGCCCTTACATTCCCCCTTTGTCATGTGGCTTATGGACCCAATCATGGGTCCGGCTGCTTTTCTATCTCGCCCTCTTCTGTTACTAGGGACTTGTATTGAGCACAGAGGACCATCAATTGGATGGCCCCCACGTGATCCCTGACAAACTGGACCAGCCTGTTGATGAAACAGGGCCTGAGGGTTAGTAACAGAAGTAGGATGACGAGGGGTCCGGCAAGGGAAGAGACAAGGGTATTGAACTAGGGAGACTGATAGAATGTTTCGGGGGGTGTAGGGATTCTCGACAGCACGGGCAGTGACAAGCAGAGCTAACAGAGTTACCAACATCAGGGGGGTCGAATGTGCCGTAGCCTGAGCTTGAGTGGGTTGCGTTGGTCTTGATTGACGATCCATTGAGTGACAAAGTCCTTTCGGATCGTGGAGGGGTCTGCTGACCGAACGTGGGTGTGATGGACTCAGGTTGCCACGCCGTCTACTTTGAGAGCAGTGGGGGTTGTCAGCACCACGATGTAGGGTCCCTTCCAGCGCGGCTCAAGGGTCTCTTGGCACTGCCTCTTGACGTAGACCCAGTCTCCCGGCTTGTACTGATGAGGTGTCGGGGATGGGCCAGCCTCATAGATGGCACGGAGGTATGGCCAAATGTCCTTGTGCGCCCTCTGCAGCCCTCTCAAGGAAAGAGACAGTTCTTGATTTTCAAATTCAGCAATAAGTTCAGCTTGGACGTTGGGAATGATAGAGGGTGGCCTACCAAACATGATCTCATAGGGAGTGAAACCCAGGGTGTAAGGAGTATTCCTAACCTGGTAAAGGGTGAACAGTAAGAGAGCCAGCCAGTCCCTGCCAGTCTCCATGGTTAATTTAATAAGGGTCTCTTTTAGGGTCCTATTTATTCTTTCTACCTGTCCTGAGCTCTGGGGCCTATAAGCACAATGTAATTTCCAGTTTTCCCCCATAGCTTTGGCTACCGCCTGTGTTACCAGCGAAACGAAAGTTGGTCCATTGTCTGATCCTATCATGGCAGGAAAACCATACCTGGGCAGGATGTCTTCTAGCAGCTACTTGGCCACCGTCTGAGCCGTCTCATGTTTGGTTGGGTATGCTTCTACCCAACCGAAGAAGGTATCTGTAAACACTAAAAGATACTGCGGCGGACCAGCCGTCACAGAATCGAACGGTTCCTGATCGGGGGGCGAGGATGAACTGATACACAAGGCACAGTTGTTAAGGGAGGGCTGGCGCTCCCAAGCGTCACCAGCAGCGAGTTTATTTTCACTTGGGTATTTATCCACATTCTGAGGATGGTGTACATACAAGGCATGTCTCCTACCACATGTTCTCAGCAGGCAAACTGTATTTTGCTATATTAAACTTTACAAAGGCATTCTGAACCTCCCCACATGACCTGGCTGCGATCCCGACTCAAGGACAAAGACTGCACTCAAAGCCTCCGGCTCCCCAAACACCGCTCAAGGTCTCTGACTCTCAACAGCGCTCAAAGCCTCCGGCTCCCAAAACACCGCTCAAGGCCACTGGCTCTCAACAAGATACTTATAACCATACTTTCCTGGTTTGACTTCGGTGAAGTCAACTTCCCACTGTGCTCCTGGTTTGGTGCTTCTGGGCCTGGCTCCTTTTTCCTTCAGTGTGGCTCTGGCATTCGTAAGTTGGCAGGTCTTGCAGGCAGATACAACCTGCTCTATCTTGGTGTCCTGTTGGTAAATTTTGAGTCCAGCATGTCGGATTAAGTCTTTTAATTTCCAGGCCCCCAGGTGGGTAGACAGGTGAATGTGTTCCAATACTGAGACTCTGAGCTGGTCTGGTAGCATTAGCTCCTTGTCAGGTGTATACCACCATCCTTTTACCTCTTGGGCCATGGGGAGTTTCCTGATCCTCTGCAGCTCCTTCTGGGAGTATTTGGGCTGGTCTGGTAAGGCTGGGTCTCCTGGATCCGGTAGTTGTAGGACCATGGTGGGAACTAAAGTAAGGGCCACTGCCTTGGCTACCTGATCAGCCTTTCGGTTGCCCCTTGCTACCCGGTCATCAGTTTTTTGGTGTCCTTGGCAGTGGATAATGGCCTACTTGGCAGGGAGCCATAAGGCAGCAAGCAGGTCGAGTATCTCCTGTTTGTTTTTTATAGTCCATCCTTCTGCCATCAGCAACCCCCTCTCCTGATAGATTGCCCCATGAACGTGAGCTCTGGCGAATGCATAGTGGCTATCTGTGTAGATATTGAGCCGTTTTTTAGCTCCCAGTGTTAGCGCCTTGGTGAGGGCAATGAGCTCTGCTCGCTGGCCTGACGTTCCAGAGGGTAAAGCCTCCACCCATATGGTGTCCTTTTCGGTGACCACCGCGCACCCACATACCTGTGTCCATCCCGCACAAAGCTGCTGCCATCAGTGAACCAAGTGGCCTCGGCATCGGGGAGGGGCCGATGAGTCAAGTCTGTCCGGAATCCATGTACTTGCTCCAGGATCTCCACACAAGTCATGTAGAGGGGCGTCTAGGTCAGGGTCGGGCAGCAGGGTGGCAGGATTGAGGGCCGCACTGGGGTGGAACCGCACCCGTGGAGGGTTGGTTAGGACACTCTGGAAATGAGTCATACGTGCGTTGCTCATCCATCTATCAGGAGGCTGTTTCAGGACCCCTTCAATGGCATGCGGGGTCGTGATCAAGATCTCCTGTCTTAGGGTCAATTTGTCTGCATCTTTGGCTAGGAGTGCTGTCGCCGTGATAATTCTTAGGCATGGTGGCCAGCCAGCGGCCACTGGGTCCAACTTCTTGGACAAGTAAGCCACCGGGCGGCTCCAGGGGCCTAAGGCTTGAGTTAAAACCCCTTTTGCTATTCCCTTGTGTTCGTCCACAAAGAGGTGGAAGGGCTTCATAATGTCTGGTAGGCCCAAGGCTGGGGCACCTAAGAGGGCCTTTTTTAACTGATTAAAGGCAGCTTCTTCTTTTTCAGTACATTTAAATGTTTTTCCCTCCTTGGTAGCTTCATATAAGGGCCTGGTGATCTCAGCAAAACCCGGAACCCAGAGGCGGCAGTAGCCGGCAGATCCTAGGAACTCCCTTACTTTCCTTTGAGAGATGGGAGTAGGGATCTTTAGGACAGTTTCTTTTCTGGCATCTGATAACCGCCACTGTCCTCCAGAATGTATCCCAGGTAACTTACCCTTTCCCTGTATATCTGAGCCTTTTTTGCAGATGCCCAGTACCCTAAGGCCCCCAGGGTAGCCAGCAGGTCTCGGGCCCTCGTTTGCAGTCCTTGGCTGTGTCCGCAGCAATCAGGATGTCATCTACGTACTGTAGGAGGGTGAGGCCAGGGTGCTCCCTTCTGTACTCACCCAGGTCTTCGTGTAGCGTCTCGTCAAAGATGGTAGGCGAATTTTTGAATCCCTGAGGCAGTCATGTCCAGGTGATTTGTCTGCTGTAAGCCTTCCTCCGGATCATGCCACTCAAAGGTGAACAGGGGGTTGGCTTTGGGAGGCCAGCGGCAGGCTGAAAAAGGAGTCTTTTAAATCAAGTACAGTATACCAGACCCTGGAGGGCACCAAGGAGCTCAAGAGGGTATACGGGTTGGGAATCGTTGGGTGTATGTCCACGACTCTCTTATTTACTTCCCGGAGGTCTTGTACCGGTTGGTAGTCATTCGTGTGGGGCTTTTTGACCAGCAGTAGGGGGGTGTTCCAGGCAGACTGGCAAGGGATTAGTACCTCTAGACCTCGTAGTCTCCAGATATGTGGCTGAATCCCCTTCTGGGCCTCCTGAGACATGGGGTACTGTTTGATTCTCACTGGACCTTCTCCTGGTTTGTGCTCCACGAGGACTGGTGCCCTGTGAGCAGCTAACCCTGTCCCCCCGTCTCTGCCCAAGCCAAGGGGAATTCTTGCAGCCATCTGTCCATGTTATCCTCTCTTGGGAGCACCTCCTGGTGGAGGCGTTATTCATCCTCTAGTCTCATGGTTAGGACCCGGATGGGATGGCCTTTACCATCAGTGACCTGAGGCCCCCCCTTGTCTGAAAGTTATCTGAGCTCCAATTTTGGTCAGTAAGTCCCGTCCTAACAGTGGATAGGGGCATTCTGGTATTACCATAAAGGAGAGGGATACCTGGCCCATCCCCATATCTACCATTCTTCGGGTAGTCCATGAATACTGGCTCACACCAGTTGCCCCTTGCACCCAGGACTTCTTGCTGGCTAGTTTTCCTTGTGGGGTGTGGAAGACTGGATGCTGTGCTCCAGTGTCGACAAGGAAATCAACAGGGGTCCCCTCCACTTTAAGAGTTACCCTGGGCTGGGGGAGAGGGTCCGAACCCCGACTCCCCTAATCACTCAATTCACCTAGCTCTAAGACTTTTACTCGATTAGCCTTGCTTCTCTTCCCAGCGGCCTTTTACAGACATTCTCAGGCCCAGTGCCCTATCTCCTTGCAGTATGCACACTGATCTTTCTGTAGGCTCTGCTTCCCCCCACCTCTGGTGGTTCCTTTACCTCCTTTTGAGTCATCAGCTGTTGGAGACCAGGAGACTCTGGCCCTGGTGACATTGCCTAAGGAGAAGACTCAGGCCCATAAGACAGTGCCCTAGACCGGGGCCCTCATCGGTGGATGGGGGTGCCTTGAAGCAAATGCCAGGTTGTAATACGACAAGAACATAATTGCTGGTCTGACTCTGAGGGAGGGCCAGTTAGCCAATGACGGGTAAGACTCCTCACAGCAGGGGGGCAACCTAAGACAGGCGCGGTCACTGAAAGAGTCACCAGGACACCTGGCTATAGGGTCACTGGGCCTCTGTGTTGATTTGCGATTCATCCTAATATCTCTTGAAGAAGATGGGCCATAGAAAACAGGAGTGCTCCACAGCTTCCTCCCCTATTAAGCCAACGTATGCTGCTATACTTTACTAATAATAAAATCATATTGAGAATCATGGAAATAAAATCTTTAAGAAATCAGTAGAGTTTAGAATGTATCATTGATCTATTTTAGGATGATGCCAGACTCTCGGGAATGTGATTATTGCTGTGAGTCTTGGGACATAATTACTAGGAAATAGAAGTTAGAGTATGTTACAGAAAAATAAGGATGTTTTTCACATAATCTTTCAACTGTAACCAAAAGCCTTTGTGCTTGCTCTTTCAACCTATACCACTTACTAGCGTGTGCCTATTCGTTGTACCTTGCTTGCATGTAAATTGTTCTTGATCTTTTGACTGAAATTGTTTTTGAACATTTCTATGGAATGTACCCATTTGTCATACTTTGCTTATGTGTGAACTATGTAACCGAAACTGTTTCTAACATTTCTATTGTAAATCACGGGAACAATCATGAGGGCTGAAATCATTTTTTAATCATTACAAAATATATGCCTGTACTGCTTCTAAAACTACATAAAAACCCAGAGAGAAAAATAAACTTTGAGCAGTCTCCAAAAGAGGCTGTCTCCACATCTTTGTGTGTCTTTGTCTTGTCTTGTCTTTATGTTTCAGTCCTTACTTAGGGAGCCCCGGACCAGTCCTAATATGAGGCTGACTCCGAGAGACTGACTTCGCGCTTCTCTCGCGCCTAGACCAACCATCACGCAGGTGAAACCCTGGACCAGCCAGAAGCCCTGAAGTAGGAGCTGGCCTCCTCTCAGGGTGACCCCGGCAATCAGCCAGTTGCCAGAGATGGCGGTCTTGTTCCTCGGGGGAGTCGGCAGTGGTATTCTGGCCAGGTCTCGAGTCTGTTTGCTGCTGGCAGCTGCCATGGCGCGAGCCTGCCTATCCTCAGGAGGCTCTCGGTTGTTGTATATCTTTTCGGCTATTACCAGCAAATCCTGAAGACTTTTTTCTCCCAGTCTATCTATTTTATGTAATTTCCTTCTTGTGTCTGCGGCCGATTGATTTACAAAAGCCATGATAACAGCTGCCTTACTTTCTGGAGCCTCTGGATCCATAGGAGTATAGGTACAGAATACCTCCATGATTCATTCTAAAAAGGCTGCCAGGGACTCATCCTTTCCTTGTTGTACGTTCCCTACCTTGGCCAGATTGGTTGGCTTCCTAGCAGCCATTTGGAGACCACCCATTAGAGTCAGGCTGTAGACCTGGAGCCTCTCCTTACCTTCTGCCGTATTAAAATCCCACTCGGGCCGAGTTAAGGGGAAGGAGGTATCTATCTGAGCCTGGTTGGTGGTGGCATTCCTGTCTATGCCCGGAACTAGTCTTCGGGCCTCATTGAGGATTCTCTCTCTCTCCTCGGTCATGAACAGGACCTGCAAAAGCTGCTGACAGTCGTCCCATGTGGGCTGATGGGTAAAGAGAACAGAATTTAATAAATCAATAAGCCCTGCCAGTTTTTCTGAAAACTTGGGATTTTGAGTTTTCCAATTGTAGAGGTCAGTAGTGGTGAAAGGCCAATAGTGATAGGGCTGATTTCCCTCTGCGTCTGGGGGACCGGTGGCTCGCAGAGGCAGAATAGTGGAGTCAGCGGCGGAGGCGGACTGCTCCCTCCGAGCCCTTTGTCTGGTAAAGGGCGGGCTTCCCACCAGAGCATTCCTGCCTCCCATTCTCAGAACAGCGCCTGCCTCCCCCAGAGTGGGAGGTTGGTGTTCCTCTGGCACCCTGGAGGGAAGATATGGAGGAGGAAAGATTAATTCTTCTTCAGTTGCCCCTTGTAGGACAGGGTAGTGGAGTGCTGAAGGCTGGGTAGGGTTTTTCTCGTCCTTTTTTCTCTCCGTCCCCTGCAAAGCAAAAATGGGTTTAATTTCCGGAAGGCGCGGGGGAAGAAAGGGTTTAAGCCAAGAGGGTGGGTCCTCTACAAGTAATAATGTAAGGGAGTTGACCAGGATGACCCATCTTAGGCTGGATGACAACATCTCTGACTTGGTGAATAGTAGGGAGGGCGAAGATTCCCTCTGGCGGCCATCCAACATTGAAAGTTGGCCATTCGCTAGAACAAAAAACCTGCCATCGACCCTTCCAGACCTCTACACTGAGGTTGTTAGCTCAGTCCTTGACATCTTTAAAATGATCAATTGTAACATTTAAAGGAGTAGTTGGAGTCTGTCCCATAATGCTCGTCCAGTAAGTCCACAAAATGACACAAAAAAACACAAAAACAGACAAATAGAGTGTCCCTAGAAACAATAAAGAGTACTTTAAGTCTGTCCCATAATGTCTGTCCAGTAAGTCCACAAAACGACACAGAAAAACACAAAAACAGACAAACAGAGGGCCCCTAGAAACAATCCTGATGGTTTCCCTCTCAAGTAGCCCTTTTCAGGCCCTTGGAGGAAACCTCCCGACAGGGTGAGGGACGTCTCCCTGCACTCCTGACCAGCGACCTTCCAGTGTGTCCGCCTAGGTCCTTTGTTGGTTCTTCAGAAAATGAGCTCACACAGAAGAGACAGACAACAAACAGACATTAACCATGGTCAGTCAGGCTCTTCGGGTCGGGAGTCCCTCGGGGGTTTTGGGGTATCCCGGGCGAGACCCCATATGTTATGCCCAGAATTCGGGAACCCCAAAAACCACCAGGGAGCCGAGTCGGATGCAAGAACAAAGAGCCTTTATTCGAGCTAGCTCGAGCTCAATCTCATACCTGCACCAATGCAGCGGTGGGTTGAGAGAGAGAGCAGTTCCAAAAAACACAATAGTTTTAAAGGGGTCTAGGGGCAGTGGGAGGGGTGATGGTTGTGGCCCTAGCCGATTGGCTGAGGAGTCAGGGTCCTGTTCCATAGGTCAAACTTCTGCACAGGCGCTGAGGACTCAAGGTGGAGGACACGGAACACAATGGAGTCAGTCCCAGTTTGCCCTTAAGCAAAATGGAATCAGTCCCGAATTGCCCTTACAGAATGCACTAGACTCCTGGCCCATTTGCTATGATTGCTGTGAACCCTGTTTGCTGTTTTAGAGAATTGCCATATTGTTAAAATACAGTGCCGTTAGGGCTAAGGCCTCTCCATTTTGGTTTAAGTTCCATCTTAGAGTAGTTCCGGGCCCCAAATTCCAGGAAGACAAGTCACCCTGGACTCTGCCCCGGGTTCCAGGAAACAGAGTAGCCAAGAGGCCGGACCCAGATTAGCAGACCCTGTCAGCACCCTGGGTGGGACTGGAACCAGATTAGTAGACCCTGCCTCCACCTTGAGTTCCAGGGAAACCACAAGAGGTCAGATTCCTAGAATAGCCCCTAGCAAAACTAATCAATGTTCAGCCCACGCGCACTGACCATTTGAATCTGGGCGGGACACTCAAACTAAGCCAATCCATAGCTAGCCCGTGCCCACCAAATGTGAAATAATCAGAAACTAGCCCGCGAGAATGCCAATCAATCAATTCAAAGGATCCCCATCCCTGCCCAAAAAGTGTACTCGAACCCTGATAAAAAGCCTGTGTAAACCTGGCTCAGGGCTTTGCTACAACACTGCTGCGTCGGGAGGTGCAAGAGTCCAAGCTCGGGCTTTGAATAAAGACCCTTTGCATTTGCATCAGTCCCGGCTCCCCGGTGGTCTTCTTGGGATCCAGAATTTGGGCACAACAAACATATGACAATTATTCTGTGATCCCAGTCCTATGTAAAGTGCTCATCTGACCAAGATCAATAGCATTTCCATATGAGAAGAGTAAAGTATACTTGAACTTCGGTAAACAAGCACAGACATGCAGGGATTCGGTTGCCTTTACTGGTTTTAGTCATGAAACACTACTAGCATCTTTTGCCTAGGAGAGTGCGCCAGTCTGCTGGTTGTGATTGGTGTGAAATCTAGAGGCTTTCACGTTCATTACAAGTCAGTCTGTAAGTTGGATCAGGTGGCAAAAATGTTAATTTTGAAGCCATGTTCTCAGGGAAGGTGGACAGGAGAAAAGACCACATAGTTCACTAAAGGAGAGATTATTCTTCTGCACCTGAGGTGTAGGGAGGAAAGGTCCGGGAGGGAGTCCCTGCCCACACTCTGTCCTCCACAAGGTGCACCCCTGCTGCAGCCTTCTGCAGCCACCTCACTTTCTGGCACAGCAGACACCCCCCTACCCCAGACACAATCAGTTCTTTCTTCACTCTTACTTTCCTTTCCTCAGCCTCTGCCCTGGGTTGGCTCTCCTGGTGGGAGGAAGGAGGACAGGGAACCCAGGGGACGAGCAGAACTCTCTCTAAGGCAGGAGTTGGTCACTGACTTAAATATTTTTTAAATAGTTCACTTGGGATTTTTCTGGGGACCAGAAGACAATAGCCTGATGGCAATGCCCAGGGTAAAGACCTAAGGTTCAAAGGCCATTTGCCCAGAGCCTGGACCCTGCTGGAAGGCTAGGGTGTCTACAGGCCAGTGCTGGGCAGGGAAGCCATGGAGCTATGGTTTTCCAATCCAAGTTGCCGTTTGACCCCAGAGGATGGCTGGTTAGCCAGTGACGGGTAAGATCCCTCAGAGGGGGGACAACCTAAGACAGGTGCAGTCGCTATGGGGCTAGGAGGAAAATCTGTGCAGGGTCTAAGAAATATCATTAACCTGGGTCTAAGAAGAACTCTCAAGAAAAGTCCCTGCTGTGGTAGCTGCAGGGTGAAGCAAAAGGGCTCCAGTGCCCCCTCCCCGAACTGGAATAGGTTCTGACCTGTTTATTTAGTGTTATAAGCCTTAGAGACGTATAGTGTTGGTTATTGTAGAAATAAAAAGAAAATCATTCAATAGGAATAACATAAAATATAATTCTTAATCTTTTCTCACTATACTCAAGAGTGCAACCCGACCCTCAGGAATGTGGTAATTGCTGCAGACTTTGGGTTAAGATACTATTAATGGTCAGTAGATAATAAATAATCTTAGGGAGTAACTTTAGAGAAAACATGTTTTTCACATAGTCTTTCAACTGTAGTCAGAGCCTTTGACTGATATCTGTATACTTTGTTCTTATTCTTTCAACCCATAATATTTACCAAAATGTATCCACTAGTTATGCTTTGACTACATGTGAGCTATTTTTTCCCTCATACACTGATTGTTTAAACATTCTATGTAATCTAAAAAACAAGTATTCATTGTAGTCCTAAGAAGTATGAAGGTCATTTTAGTTTTTTTACTGGGAACCTTGAGAAGTTGGAATGATCTCATTCTGTCTATCTTTACAAAACGTATACTTGCTGTGCTTAGAAAAAATTATTAAAACCCTAAGAGAATAATAAACTTCGGGCAGTCCTGATACGAGACTGACTCCGTGTTGTTTGTCCTAGACCCGCCCTCATGCAGGGAACCCTGGACCTGCCGGAATTCCTGAAGCAGGAGCTGGCCTCCCTCAGGACGGTCTCCGGTAGGATTTCTTTGGGCCCATTGGTTGAGAGTGTGTTTAGTTTCCTCCAATTTGTGAATTTTCCAGTTTTCCTTTTGGTTTCGATTTTTAACTGCATTCCGTTATGGCTGGAAAAGATAGTTGGTGTGATACCTCCTTTTCAATACTGTTGAATCTGAATTTGTGGTCTAACACATGGTGTCTCCTGGACAACGTCCCATGTGCGCTGGAGAAGAACGCGTATTCTGTTATTTGTGGGTAGAGTGCTGTGTACATGTGTGTCAGAAGCTGGTTTCTGATGCTGCTCCAGTCCTGTGTTTCCTTACTTTTCTTCTGCTGGGTGCTCTATCTAGCTTTGAGAATGGGAGAGTGAATTCTCCAGCCACTATTGCAGGTCAGTCTAAGAGTTCCTTCTATCAAGTTTTGCTTACATATTTAGTTGATCTATTGTGAAATGCTAGAAGTTTATCATTGTTATATCTTCTTGCTCTATTAAAACTCTTATTAATATATACTGGTTTTTTTTTTTTTGTCTCTTCTAAATTTCTTTGATTTAAAGTCTATTTGGTCTGATATCAGTAGAAAATACTCCAGTTCTCTCTTGGTTGTTGTGTGCAGGGGATACCTCTTTCCTTCTTTTCACTGTCAAACTATTTGTGGTTTTGGATAAAGTGAGTCTTTTTTAGACAACGTAGAGTTAGATCATCTTTCTGGCACTGTCTTGCCAGCCTCTAGCTTTGACTGGAGTATTTAATTCATTTACATTCAAAGTAATTGCTGATAAGGAGGGACATGTCTCTGTTATTTGGCTATTTTCTACATGCCTTATAATTATGTTGTCCCTCATTTCCTGAGGTGTCATTTTAGTTTTGCTTTGTTTTTTAGTGAAATGGTTACATTCCCTCTCATTTTCTTTTGCAATGTTTTGCATATAGACATTTTGTGTGTGTGTGTTTGCTGTGGGGATCACATTACACATTCTAAAAGTATAGCCCTCTACTGTGTATTTCTACAAGCTTATCTTTAATAACAGAAAAAAAAGTCTCATTTTATACAGCTCCATCCCATCCCCTTGTGGTAATTGATGTCAGAAAATTACATCTTTATACATTATCCAAAAACATAGACTAATAATTATTTTCATGTATTTGTCTGTTAAGTCAAGTCGAAAACAAAAAGTGGAGTTACAAGTCAAAGTTATGATGATAGTGGCTTTAAGCAAATAGGTGTTTTTTAAATGTACCAGTCTTTTAACTCACGTAGAAAACAAACACTGGAGTTACAAACCAAAGTGTCATTAATACTACATTCATACTTGCCTGTTTATTTACCTTCACTGTGATCTGTATTTCTTCACACAGCTACAGTGACTGTCCAGTGTCCTTTCATCCCGAAGGATTCCCTTTAGCAGAACTTGCAGGGCAACTGTAGTGGTATGAGTTCTCTCAGCCTTTGTTTACCAGAGAATGTCTTTATTTCTTCCTCATTTTGAAGACCCATTTTGCAGATATAGGGCTCTTGATTGAGTATTTTTCTTTCAGCACATGGAATATGAGCCCACTGCATCTGGTCCCAAGCGTTTCTGAAGACAAATCAGCTAACTTTTAAAAGAACCCTTATTTACGATGAGTCACTTTTCTCTTAGTGCTTTCAAGACTCTTTCTTTGTCTTTGGTTTTCAACAGTTATAATGTGTCTTGGTGTGAATGTCTTTGCGTTCATCCTAAATGGAATTTACTATTCCTCTTGGATGTTTATATTCATGTCTTTCACTAATTGGATCAAGTTTCCAGCCATTATTTCTTCAATAAATTTCTCTTACTTTATACTCTGTCTTCTGTCTGGGACACTCATTCTGGTGTCTCAGTGCTGCCTTAGGCTCTGTTCACTTGTCTTCAGTGTTTTTCATTTGGTTCCTTGGACTAGATAATTACAATTGTTCTATCATCAAGTTTAGTGATTCTTTGCTCTGCTTACTATAATTTCTCTTGAATATCTCAGTAAATTTTACATTTCGGTTATGGTACATATCAGCACTGGACTGTCCTTTCAGTTTCTTTTCATGTTTTGTATCTCTTTGTTCATATTTTATTTTATTCATAGCTCAATGTCTTGACTTTTTTTATTCATTTGTTTAAGAGAGGGAGAGAGAGCAAATGTAAGCAAGTGGGGGTGGGGCAGAAAGAGAGGGAGATAGAGGATCTGAAGTGGGCTCTATGCTGACAGCAGAGATCTCGATTTGAGGCTCAAAGCCACGACTGTGAGTACATGACCTGAGCCAAAGTCATATGCTTAACGCACTGAGCCCCCCAAGTGGCCCAATACCCTCACTCTTTTTCTCTCATCCCTATTCCCAGCTCTTGCTGGTCTCCACACAGGGTCCTTCGGCATCCCTCTGCTTCCACCAACCACCAGACAGGAGCAGAAAAGGGCCCCAGGATCAAAGACAACACCTTGGAGCAGAAGCTCAATGCCTTCCTTCATCTCAAGCCTGACCCATCCCCCCAACAGAGTCCAGGGTGCTCCTGAAAGACACGTCCCTGTTGCATGTTGTTCTAGGTCAGGCAGTGTCACAAACACAGCTCCTTCTCTCCCAAGCTGTCAGCTCCCCACCAGCATAAGCACCCAAGCACAGGTATCTGCTTGCTATCCCCTCTCTACCACAGCACTGACTTGACCTGCAGCTCAGCCTCCTCCCTCCCCTAGCCCTGAGCCAGGAACTCCTAACTGGAATGCACATCAGAAAACTCAGGGAACCAGCAGACCACGTCTAGAAATAGTGCGCTGCAGCAGTGTCTATACTTGACCTGACTCAGGAGCACTCCAGCCTCATACGGGCCTGGTCTTGCAGTCCAACAAACCCTTGGCCCATGCTTGCAGACTGACATTGTCCTCCCTCCTCCTTCCTGGCCCCCATGCACCTGGAATCATAGTTTCTCCCTGAGTTCTGTTTGGCTGAGGCTGCCAGGGCCTTCCTTCTCCAAACCTAGAATGGACTGGATCAGGCAACTCGGGCAGGGCTGTAGCAATGTTCTTCTAAATGAGGTGTAGGAGGTTATTGAGATTCCCTATGTGAGGCTGTCTGTCTACACCCTGCACCCTGATACTGCACTGCCACCACCTCTTCCCTCCACCGCCCCCATGGAACCCTCCCAGACGGGGGCCCCCCTTGAATTCCTGTTCCATTTTATATGTCTGGGAAGCTCACTGTTTGAGGAAATCCTTCTTATCAAGGTTAGTTAGCTGATATCACTTGTTTGGACAAAAACATTTAAACATTTAAAGTAGGCCATTGATAAAATAGTATATGACTTTCATACTCTTTCTCTGTCAAAAGCACCAGTGTTCTATGAGGCAACCGTTTCGACCCCAAGAAATTATAACTGAAGTTCCCCATGCAGGACCACCTCAAGAGACAGCAGGAACAACTGCAGACATGCATGGCCCCTACTCTGGTTGCGACTTGGTCACAACCCCTCAATGTGGGGCAGGGTGACTAATTATCCTAGGCTGTCCCAGACTGAGGACCAACATATAAACAGATTAGGTTCAAGAGTGAGGAGCAGTCTCCCTTAGTGATGGCCACACAGAGGTGGTAGAATCCACAAAGTTTCCAGGTGCTGCACTCCCCACCCTTTCCCTGCTTGATGCGTCACCTTTGTCTTTGCCCAAACAAAAAACCTGTTTCCCTATTTTCCCTTCCTCAAACAACCTGATTACAGGGAAATCATGTGGACCATCCCTTCCTCTAAATCTACAGGGCAGTGGCCACCACGAGGAAGGGAGCTGGCTCAAAGAGGGCAAGGTGAGGCCACAGAGCACAGTCCTCCTGCTCTGCTCTAAATAGTGTTTTGGGTTGTGCCCTGAGGGTCTGGACAAGGCAAATCCGGGAGGCAGGATCAAACCAGTAGGCACAGATGCCCTGAGAATGACCTGCTCCTCTCTCCCCAAATGGTCAAGAGGTAATCGCTCAACTCCTCTTTTGTATGATGCAAGGAAACTCCAGGAAGCATGGGAGTAGGTGAGGGAACCAGGAAAGAGTACAAGTGGGAATGACCCAGAAGAACTCGGGACACAGGTCCTGGAGGAGCAGAGTCAGTTGCATAGTGGACAGAGGTGACACCTGTGCTTAGGATGCATCTATGTGCAGTAACTGGGTCATCCCAGAGGAACATCATAGGCAGGGCTCTGGCACCACACGCTGAACCCCTAAGTGAGGTCCTGTTGTTGTTTCTCTTGGATTCCTCATGATGGCATAAGAGATTGGTGAAATGGGTGCACGCTGGAAGGAAATAGGGTCATTGCCTCTCCTCTGGATTCCTCCCCAGTATTGAAGGCCTCCCCACCATGTCATAGGTCCTTCTTCCATGTGTTCCTCGGATCCCATGGTCTCTTGGTCCCTCCGCAGTAGGCACGTGATCTCCATGCATCAACCCTGGATGAGTCCTGCTGAGTATGAGAGCAGAGAGGGGTAGAGTCAAGTGCATTGCAGGGACCCCAGCCCTCACTACCCAATCCTCAACCCGAGCCAGGAGCTGCCATGATCCTCAAGGCCCCGGTGTCCCTGGCGGTGAGCAGGTCTAAGGGTGTGGAAGCAGACGTGGCTCCCAAACCACCTCAGCGCTCACACTTCCACTTCTGTTACAGAAGCTTGTCGTCCCCTCCGATCTGTGCAGTGAGAGACATGAGGGGTCCCATGTCCCAGGAGAGCCCGTTCCATCCCACCATCTGCTCAGATTCTCACCTGAGCTTCCCTCAGCTGCTGATGACTTCTTCTCGCACCAAAGGACACACATGATAATGGCAGTAATAAAAACAACAAAAGCAGCCACAGCACCCCTATGGTTGGTCATCCACTGTCGTGCACAAGGGCCTTTCCTAGAAAAGGGCCTCATATTAACCTGGGCTCCCCAGGACCATGGGCCTGCTGTCCTCTTCTTACTCTGGTTCCTGGTTCACCCAGGACCAGAGCCCCTCTACGATCACCCCAGACTCTCCCGAGGGTACAGGGTGGGCACTGTGGTTCCAGTGGCTTCCATGTAGGAAGTCAACTTCTGCTCCTCTCCCTGGAGAATCCTTATGGCCTCACACATTCAGTAGGTCCTCTTTCCACCAGGAAGGACTCCCTGAACTGCTGGGCATCCAGGCTCATGGGTTCCTTTTCCTGAAGCCAGTCAGGGAGATATTCCTGGGAGAGAAATTGCAAGCCCAGCACATCACGGTGACCATGCCTTCCAAGGCCTGGCTGTAGGTCACCTTCACTGTTAGGGACACTGGGGAAGAAAGCACAGAGCCAGCCATGCACATGGCAGAGTTCTGCTCCCCTCTAAGGGGGACAGAGAGGACAGCCTGCTTCTCCCACCTTTCCAGTTCTGGCTGAAGCCCTCAATGACCCCATGCCTTCTCCAAGTCTGTTCTGCACTCTACAACCCAATTCCTTTGGGCTGGCATGAGGATGCACCTGGGATCTAGACTTCTCTCTCCTGGATCCATGTGTAGATGCTGAGGAGGGGGTGTGAGGGGTAGGCTTCTGTACTGAGGGGACTATAAGGGAACTCTCTGTGACATGGAGGATGGGGCTTCCTCGCCTGCCTGACAACAACCTTCCCGGTTCAGTTTTCTGTCAGAGGGTCCACGGCTTCCCTGGACTAATGCCACTGAGAGGGTGCATTTCCACCCCCAGTTGCTTGCTCTCTCTATCTAGAGGCTGTAAGAGTACAGGTGGGTCACAGTAACAGGGGCAGACAGAACATACATGCATCCCATAGGGCAGGGAGGGTTTCCTTCGACAGGACTGTTGGGAGGACATCAGTGGGTCTGGGGAGGGGAAGGAAGTCCCTGCACGAGGATTGAACATGTTCTGTCCCAGAAGTCCATCCAGGATTCCAGATATTTCTGCAGGCTTCCGCAAAGCTCTCCCTGCACATAGGCTGAGGAATTCTGGTTTGAAAGTCATCTGCATCTTAATTTCCTTAGCCAAGGTCTGAGCCAAGGACCAGGGAACTGTCCATCCAGGGGTCTTTGGGTCAGAGAAGAGGAAGAGCTCCCATCATAGCGGACATGCCCATAGCCTCTGATGCTGTTGTCCTCTTGCATCATCCAGCCCCAGAATTCCTGCACACAATGCAAGCCTCCCCCAGGCCATCCATCCTGTGTCACTCTGCCTTCCCCACACCAGTGACAGACTCCTGATAGAGGGGCCCCTTCTTGCTCACTTCCTCATCTTCCTTGTGCTGGGTGAGTGACGACCACCTCCAGCCTGAGGTCCACAAACTCTCAGTCCTCAACCCCTCCTCCCAGGCAATTCCAGTGGAAAGAGATAGCTCCCTGCTCTTGGCCCCGAACTTCCCTGGGGAAGGCCTCTTGTCACTCTTGCCCCTACCCCGCTCTCACCTCCTTTCTGGACCTGCAGGGCCACGGTGTCTGCTAGAGTCTTTCTGAGACTCTTCCCACTCTCTCTAAGTCCTTGGTCTCTGTGTCCCACCTCGTAGGCCCCAAGACTGTCCTGCCATGTCTATGTCACTGGTGGGGAATGAGATGGACCTGCCAGTGTCCCTGGGGTGAGGCAGTCAGAGGGGTCTCTAAGAGGCAGGGCATTGAGCCCAAAGGGAGTCTATATTAGAAAAGAGGGACAGTGGAAGAGAAAATAGACCCAATATGCCACAGTGAATACCTTGGGGAAGGACCTGCATAGTGGTGGTCGTTCTGGGAGGGGGGCAATTCATCCCTCCAAGGAGGGTTAGGGGGAGCCTTCCAGCACAGGACGGGCAGGCTGGGAGATGGCCGGCTGTTGGAAAAGGCCAGTACTAACCACGTGGCAGAAACAACCAGTTTGGAGACTGGATGTCAGGGTTGGGGCCCACTTGGTTCAAGGAACCAAAGGAGGGATGAGGGCCTAGGATCTGGGCAGCGGGACCTTGAGCAGTATTCTGGTCTGTGGGGGAGACAGGAAGACAGGAGGCAACAGGGGAGACTAGTGTTGAGGGGCTGGGAAGGGGGACTGGATGATCCTGAAAGGACTTGAATGAGAGGCAGAGGAGAGGCGGGGGCTTTGGCCAGAGCCAGGAGGAGGGGCTGCTGACTGCAGGGTCCCATGGGAGGAGCTCATGAGAGAGGAGAGCTTGGTGAGGGCCCTGCAGGTGGGTGTGGGGTTAGAGTTGGCAAGGACCATGGAGAAGGGGTGCAGAGGGACCACGGAGACCGGGAGTTCAGCCCGCAGGGAGAGTGTAGGCTACAAGTGGGTGAGGGGGTGAAAGTGAGGGGTCAGGGCAGTGTGGGTGATGTCCTTGATGGAGGAGGTCCAAAAGCAGGTGCCTGCACTGTAGGTGGAGGGAGGAGAAGGGGCCCAAGACAGGGGACAAGTCTGGAAAAGGAGCTGTGCACCATGCCGCTGTGCTCCCCTTGGTGATGGCAGGAGGGCACTAGGAGAGAGACCCTCTGGGAAAAGGTCCCCTCAGAAAATTATCATACCACTGGAAATCTTAGCTTTAGCAGTCAGACACCAAAATTCAACTATTTGCCTTCCAAATAGGCAAGGAAACACTCAAACTTTCAATCTTTGTGGAAGACATAATACTCTGTATAGAAAACCGAAAGGATTCCATGAAAAAATTGGTAGAACTAACACATGAATTCAACAAAGTTGCAGATTGTAAAACCAATGGACAGAAATCTTTTGCGTTTGTATAACCCATAGGAGGCATCAGTAAAAACAAAATACAAAAAACAAACAAAAAAACCCACAAAAAACACACACACAAAAAAACCCCCAAACCCCCCCACCCAAAAACCAACAATTAATCAATCCTGTTTGGATTGCTAAAAACAATAACGCACCTAGGAATAAACCTAACTAAACAGGAAAAGTTCTGGACTCTGATAACTATAGAACACTTATGAAAGAAATTGAGGACACAACGAAATGGAAACGTATTCCATGCTCGATTGCAAGAACAAACATTGTTAAAATGTCTATAGTACCCAAAACAAAGCAATGTATATATTTAATACAATCCCTACAAAAATACCAGCAGCATTTTTTACAGAGCTAGCACAAACAATCCTAAAACTTGTATGGAACCACAAAAGACCCCAACTCTCTCCAAAGCAACTCTGAAAAACAAAAAAGTGGAGGCATCAAGATTCCAGATTTCAAGCTACATTACAAAGATGTAGTCCTCAAGACAGCATAGTACTGGCACAAAAGCAGACACCTAGATTGAAGGAACAGAATAGAAAATCCAGAAATAGACCCACAACTATAAGGTCAACTAATTTTCGACAAAACAGGAATGAATATCCAATGGAAAAAAGACAGTCACTTTAACAAATGGTGTTGGGAACGCTGGACAGCCACATGCAGAAGAATGAAACTGGACCACTTTCTTACACCATACACAAGAGGAAATTCAAAATGGTTGAAAGACCTAAATGTGAGACAGGAAACCATCAAAATCCACAACAACTTCTTACTAGACACATTGCTGGAGGCAAGGGAAACAAAAGCAAACGTGAACTACTGGGAGTTCATCAAGATGAAAACCTCCTGCACAGTGAAGTAATCAACCAACAAAACTAAAGACAATCTACAGAATGGGAGAAGATAGTTTCAAATGACATATCTGATAAATGGTTAGTTTCTAAACTCTATAAAGAACTTAGTAAACTCCACAACCACAAAGCAAATAACCCAGTTAAGAAATGGGCAGAAGACATGAATAGACACTTTTCTAAAGAAGACATCCAGATGGCTAACAGACATGTGAAAATATGCTAACATCATGAGAAAGAAGGAAATCCTGCCATTTGCAGCAACCTGGATGGAACTGGAGGGTATTATGCTAAGTGAAATAAGTGAGTCAGAGAAAGACAGATATCGTATATTTTCACTGATATATGAAATTTGAGAAACTTAACAGAAGACTATGGGGGTAGTGAAGGGGAAAATAGTTACAAACAGAGAGGGAGAGAAGCAAACCGGAAGAGACTCTTGAGTACAGATAATAAATTGAGGGTTGATGGGGGACAGGGGAGAGGGGAAAATTGGTGATGGACATTGAGGAGGGCACTTGTTGGGATGAGCAGTGGGTGTTTTATGTAAGTGATGAATCACTGACCTCTACTCCTCATACCAATATTGGACTGTATGTTAACTAACTAAAATTTAAATTAAAAAAAAAGTAGGTTATTCATTAGCTACAGTTCTAGGGTTTTCCTGAATATAGTCATATTGGTTTTCAAAGTCAGGTCTCTTAGGGGCTCGTCTATCCTGTGCAGGACCTAAGGTTTAGTGCTTGATGGGGGGCACAGACGCCTTGCTTCTCAGTGAAATTTTGTGCTTTTGAGATCCCAGTGTATTTTGAATTCTCATATCTGGGTGGGGACAGGTTTCCTTTTGGTTTTGTCTTTGTTTTTGTTTTTGAAGGAGTGTCTTTGCCTCTCTTACCTGTTTTCGTGCTGTCTTTATGGTTTGTTGTGCAGGCTCAGATCTTTTTCAGAGGAGATTATCCTGTATAGAGTTGTAAATTTGTTGTGTCCATGGAAGGAGATGAGTTCAGGATCTTGGTAAGCTGGTACCTTGAACCAGACTCCCCAAACCATCTTGATTGCCTTTGCTTTGTAAGTAATGAGATTGGGAACTGGGGCTCCTACTACTTTGGCCTTCCTTTTTAAGAGTGGCTAATCTAAGTCCCTTGACTTTTCCAATGAATTTAGAATCATTGTGTCAATTCTTACAAAGGAGCTATTTAGGTATCTGATAGGGATTGTGTTGAACCTGTAGATGAATTTGAGAAATGTTGCCACCTTGAGAACATTAAGTCTTCTGACCGTGAACATGTTTCCATTGACTTAGATGTCTTTAAATTTCTTTCAGTAATGTCTTATAGTTTTCAGAGTAGAAGTTTTGCACTTCTTTGTAAATGTCTTCCTAATATTTAACTTATTTTGTGTTATGGTAAATGAAGTTGTTTTCTTAATTTCATTCTTGGATTGCTTATTGAAAATATATGGAAATATAACTGATTTTTTATGTATTGATCTCATATCCTACAACGTTGCTGAACTTGTTGATTTGTTCTAATAGTTGATGCTGTAGGATTTGCTATGTACAAGGTCATGCCATCTGTGTGTGAACAGAAATAATTCTACTTCTTTTTTTCCCGATCAGGATGCTCTTTATCTTATTTTATTGCTCTAGAATCTCCAGCACAAAGTTTAATGGAAGTGGTGAGAGTGGACATCCTTTTCGTGTACCTGAACTAAGGAGAAAACAACCAGTCTTTCACCATTAAGTAAGATGTTAGCTTAAGGGTTTTCATGAGTGGTTTTAATCTGATTGAGGGAATTCCCTTCTGTTACCAGTTTGTTAGGTTTTATCATGAAAGGTGTCAGATTTTGTCAAATGCTTCTTGCCCGTCTGTTGAGATAAGCATGTGGCTTTTGTTTTTTATTATAGTAATGTGGTATATTACATTGTTGATATGGATGTCAAACCAATATTGGATTCCTGGAATAAACTTCACTTGGTCATGCTGTATAGCTTTTTTTTTTATATGTTGCTGGATTTGATTTGCTATGATTTGTTGAGTTTTTCCATGTCTATATTAATAAGAGATATTAGTCTAAGTTTTCTTTTCCTGTGATTATCTTTGTCTGATTTTAGTCTCAATAACACTAGCCTCATAGAGGGAGTTGGGTTTCCTCCTCTCCTTTATGGAAGGTGTTGTAAAGAACTGTTATTATTTCTTTAAGCATTTGCTATAATCACAAGTGAAGCATTTGGAACCTGGTTTCTTTGTGAGGTAGCTTTTCACCATTGATTCAATCTTCTAGGTATATTCTGATTGTCTATTTCTTCTGAGACAGCTATTGTAGTTTGTGTCTTTCTATGAATTTGCCTATTTTATTTAATAAGTTAATTTTTTGGCATATTGTTCATCATAATCTCCTATAATTCTCTTTATTTCTATATGGTCAGTCATAAAATTCCCTCTTTCATTGCTGATCCTAGTTGAGCTTTCTCTCTGTCTCTTTTTATTTTACATGTTTTTTATTTTTTTAATTCTTTCTCTGTCTCTTTTTTGTGAGTCTAAATGAAAATTTGTCAGTTTTGTTGCTATTACAAAAGATCACATTTGATTTAGTAGTTTTATGTATTGTTATTTTATTCTTTCTTCTGTATTTCATTAATACCCATTCTAATCTTTACTTTTTCCTTGCTTTTGCTTGATTCTGGTTTAGTTTGCTCCTCTTTTCTCTTTGACTTAATGTGGAAGTTTAGGTAATTGATATTAGAAGTTTCTTGTTTTAAAAAATGTTTATTTATTTTGAAGGGGGAGTAGAAAGAGAAGGAGAGAGAGAATCCCAAGTAGGCCTCATGCTCAGTGTGAAGCCCAACACGGGTCTTGGTCCCATGACCATGAGATCATGACCCATACTGAAATCAAGAGTGGGACACTCAACCAACCGAGCCACCCAGGCACCCCACTCTGTCTTCATTTTTATTAATCTTAGTCTGTTATTTCCATGGCGATATCTCTTTTACCCTTTGATATGAGGAAGTGTGTTGTTTAATTCTGCATATTGTGAGTTTCCCAAATTTCTTGCAGTTATAGATTGTTTTCTAGTATCATGCCATTGTGATAAAAGAACATATTTGCATTATTTATATCTTTTTAAATTTGGTGAGTTTTGTTTTATGGCCTAGCATATGGTTTATCCTCGAGAAATCTCCACATGCACTTGAAAAGAATGTGTATTCTCTTGATGGCTGGAATGTTCAATAAATGTCAGATTTCTACTGTTGGTTTATAGGATGGTTCAAGTCTTCTTTATGTTTATTGATCTCTGCATAGATGTTGTATCCTTAATTGAAAGTGATATATTACATTTTTTGACTATTACTGTCGTATTGTCTGTTCCTCAATTTCTGTCTGTTTTGTTTTCATGTATTTGACCCTGAGTTATTAGGTGACTGTATATTCAGAATTGTTCATCCTTCTGATAATTTTACCCTTTTATCATTATAAAATGTTGCTGTTCATCTTTACTAGCATTGTTTAAAATGTTTATTTTTGAGAGAGAGAGAGAGAAAGTGTGGGCAGGAGAGGGGCAGAGAGAGGGGGATAGAAGAATCAAAAAAGGCTCCTCTGCTGACAGCAGAGATCCCATTGCAGGGCTCAAACTCACTAACCATGAGATCAATATCTGAACTGAAATGGATGCTCTACTGCCTGAGTCACCCAGGCGCCTCTTTACTAGTATTATGTATGTATGTATGTATGTATGGATGGATGGTTTATTCTTTTTAAATTTATTTTTTTATTTTTAGAGGTACAGAGACAGTTCGAGTGGGATGGGGTAGACAGAGAGGGAGAGAGAGAGAGAATACCAAGCAGGTTCCCCACTGCCAGTTGCAGAGCCTGACATGGGGTTCAAACCCACAGTGAGTTCATGACCTGAACTGAAACCGAAACCAAGATCTGGACACTTAACCAATGGAGCCACCCAGGTGCCCCTTTACTAGCATTTTAAAAGTCTCTTGTGGGGGCGCCTGGGTGGCTCAGTCGGTTGGGCGGCCGATTTCGGCTCAGGTCGTGATCTCGCGGTCTGTGAGTTCGAGCCCCGCGTCGGGCTCTGAGAGGACAGCCCGGAGCCTGGAGCCTGCTTCAGATTCTGTGTCTCCCTCTCTCTCTGCCCTTCTCCTGTTCATGCTCTGTCTCTATGTCTCAAAAAAAAAAAAAAAGTCTCTGTGTCTAGCAAATGAATGTGTCCACTCCAGATTTTTTATGGTTATTTGCCTGAGATAACCTTTCCATTTCTGTAATTTTAAACTCTTTGTAATTGAATCTCAAGTGTGCCTACTCTAGGCAGCATAGTTGGATCTTGTTTATTTTCAGTCCAACCATCTACACTCTGGCTTATTGAAGCCATTTACATGTAATGTTAATATTAACATAAGTGGGTTTATGATGCCATTTTATTTTTTGTTTTTTTGTTTTCCATGTTTCCACTCATTCCTCTTTTACTGATAACTATTTATTAAGTATTTCGTATTGTTAATTATATAATAATTTATCTCTTTATTTTGTAGTTACTTTCTTAAGGATTTTTTGCTTTTGCCACTTTTTTCTACATTTTCGGTTTTGTGATTTTTTCCTTTATGTCATATACTTAATATTTATTCAAATAACATGTATTTATATACTTATATCATATCCTGGTCATGTTATATTTTATGCCATATGAGTGCAATATTGAAGATTTATGACCTTCTTTTTACTACCTATTCTTCCTAAAGTTACTCAATCACAGTCTTTCCCCCATTTGTACTTTACATTTCCAGCTACGAGTTGCTCTTTTTCTCTGTGCAATTCTTTGTGTAAATTTTTTGACACATATGTTAAATGGACATTTCTCTAGAGAAATTTGTTTCTTTCTTATAATAAACTAATGACTTGGAGGTATTTTGTCTCAAAATAGCAAAGCAAATTTGGACTACAAATCACAGAAGGGTTAGTCTGTCATTGCAAATTCTTTGAAATAGCTGTTTGCTCACTTTGTACTAGGTCAAAGCAAATCTCCTCAGAGTAATATCTTCTTGTACTTGAAGACAGAGCTGATTTGATTTGTGTCACCAAATTTTTGAGGCTATGAGTCTATGAATCTTAGGTTCCCATATTTTCAGGCCGGAAGATGTTTCTCATGCTCCTCAGATGAATAAGCTCAGGACATTATTTCCTGTCTATTAAGCTCATGAGCCTGAGAAGGCAAGCTAAGATTTTCTAGATTTCAATACACCTAAAATATGAAGACAACCATCATCCCTGGCATATTGCCGATTATTATATTTTGGCCTAAATGATTATTCTTTTGGCTATATATATATATATATATATATAGTCATTTTTAGTTGTTTTTAAAGGAAGAGGCAACCTTAAAACTTAGTCTACTGTGTTTTTGGAAAAGGATCTCCATTAACAATTTTTCATTTCTGCTCTTTATCCAGCACCAGAGTAGGTGGTAGAGTACAAGTCCACCTAAACCAATGGTGATCTGTGTCTTCTGTGAGCCAGCACCGGTCTGCGAATGTGCATCAGCCCACACACAGATACAGACAGAAACTGAAAGTGAAACCTTATCCCTGTCTCAGACTGGTAATCAAAACAAAAATGAGCCTGTGTATCAAGTCATTGGATCTGCTCAAAACAGTTTGATTATTAGCTGTTCGTAGACCAGAGGTGGAGGAGCACAGTGTCTAACCTGGAATTATATTTTAGACTTTTATGTGGGTCACATAAAACCTGGTAACATTTTGGATACTCTCCCCAGAAAATATGGACATGTACAATGAAATAGAAAGTGTCAGTGTATATGTAAGGATTATCTGAAGTGTTACAGATCTGGGTTACTTAAACCTAGGAAGAGACAAAGGCTGGAGAAGACATTTTAAACAATCACTCCATCACCCGACAATGCTGCTCCACTTATTTGTGAGTAGAACTGGAGTAGACAAAAGCTTCATCCCAAACAACTATCAAGGGAAAAAGTTGAAATTTGCCATTTTTTATTCATTCCTTCATCCAGTCTGACCTGAGTGCCTACAATGTAGCATATCAAGTTCTAGTCTCAAATCACTGCTCCAAATGTTGCAATTTGTCACTCTTTTCCATTCCTGGCCCCCAATTTCCATGCCCAGAACTTGTACCCTCTTCCACATAAGGATTTCCACATTTAAAAATCTGATGGAGGGCAGAGACCATGGAGAGGAGAACCCACTCTGCCAAACAGTCCTGCATTGGACACGGCATGAAACTTCACAGTCATGTGACCACCTGCCAGACCCTTCTTCAGGACATGTGACAGACAGGCTGGGACAGCACTACATGGCATTTGGCACAGGTGTTTGAGTGACAGTGGTGTCATGCAGTTGCAAGGGGCAGCGACAACAGCAGTCCTAGCCTCAGGGTCCACTGTCCTACATCAGGGGCCTCTGGTGTGAACAGTGGCATCTATACTCAGCAGCAGGGCCCTGGTTATACATGCGCCTAGGGACCATTGTGAATTCTGTTCCTCTCTGTGTAGACTCAAGCCTGTTTTGTGATTTTCTTTGAAACAGAACAAGGCCCCACATTCTCTCTCTCATCTCAAGTCTCTGTAAGTGTACCTATGTATCACAAAGAGTCAGACATTGATATTGGGATTAACTTCAGAGAGCATGATGTCAGACATTTTTTCCAGCTTCACAGAGATGTAACTGACATACACCATTTTGTAAGTTTAAGGGTACAACCTCTTGATTTGATACACTTATAAACTGCAAAATGATTACAACCCTGGCATTAGCTAAGACCTGCATCATGTCACATAGTTACCACTCCCATTTGTGTGGTGCAAAGATTTAATATCTACACTCCTGTTATCTCAGAGGTTTTATGTTGAGGTGATAACCACTTCCTCAATCTGCCTCCTGGCTGTGCCCCATGGGAGAGAAAATATGTATTTCCCAGCTGATCTTGCATTTTTCTTCCTACCAAACAACGACTACTACTACTACTACTACTACTACTACTACTACATTTAAATATGGATTTAAGACCTCTTCTCACAATGAGGGGTCTAATCAGTGACTTGATTGCTTCTCTGTCTGGTGGAACCCCAGGATTGCTTGTGGGTTTGTTACAAAATACTCAGGCCTCTCCCCACCTGCCATGTTCGAGTGCTGGGTGTGGATCCAGAATCACTTACTTCATAAACCCTACAGGAGAGACTGAGGCACAGCTGTGGTGGAATCCTGCTTTGTGTGCTTGCTGCTCAGTGTGTAATCTGAGACCAGCAGTAGCACCAATCTTGTTATAAACCCAGAATCTCACTCTCTACTCCAGACTGTCTAGATCTTGCTAAGTCCAGGAAATTCCTGTGCACGCTGAAGGTTGGGTCTCCCTGGTCTGTGTGTCTTCTAGGTGCAGAACCAGAACTGTGCAGTATGCTCTGGGTGTGCTCTGATCAGCGTCCTTAGTGCTGAGGAGTCCAGGGTTTGGTCCTGTTCCTTTCTCTTTGATGGCGAATGACTTCTTGGTGACTTCATCTATACTGAAGGCTCTAAACATCATTTATATGGTGTCACCTTCCATATCTATTTTTCCTACCTAGATATTTCTCCCACCTGGTACTCTATATCCAGCAGCCAACCTCACTTGCATTTCTAATAGTCTCAGATTTGATATTCCTAAATTGAGTGCCTGTGATGCTGCTTCCCCAAATGTCCTCGTTACAGAGTCTTCCCCATTTGCGTGGAAGGCACTCCTCATTTCTATGTGGAGTCTTAAGTATTGGATGCTGTCCTTGATTGCTTTTATCACAACCCAGATTTAATACATTAAGAAATGCTGGGGCGCCTGGGTGGCTCAGTCGGTTGGGCGGCCGACTTCAGCTCAGGTCATGATCTCGCGGTCTGTGAGTTCTAGCCCCGCGTCGGACTCTGTGCTGATGGCTCAGAGCCTGGAGCCTGCTCTGATTCTGTGTCTCCCTCTCTCTCTGCCCTTCCCCTGTTCACGCTGTGCCTCTATGTCTCTCAAAAATAAATAAACATTTAAAAAAAATTTTAAAGAAATGCTGCACAGTCCAGCTTTAAATGTACCCAAAACAAACAGGCATGCGCGGGCGTACACACACACACACACACACACACTGACCAGACACACACTAACCAGAGCACAGTCTCTTCCTGTTATTTTCTCTCCTCAAACCCCAACATAAATCTGACACCCCCTCCTGGAACACTGCACTAGTTTCTTACAGTTTCACTCCTGGTACCTTCCCTTCACCTCTCAATTCTGCACAGGCGCAAACTGATGCTGCTAAAGAGAGGTAGTACCAGGTGGATCATCTGTTCTAAACCATCTGGTGACTCCACGTCTCACTCAGAGAAAACTCAAACCCCTTCTAATCCTGAGGCCTCGACATCTGACCTCATTCACATGCTCTCTGCTCCAGCCACAGTGGCCCCTCACCCTTCCTGGAACACAGGACACACTCCTGCCCGAGTGCATGACTAGAGGTTCCCCTGCCTGGACAGAAGTCCCTGAGACATGCTCTTCATCATTTCCTCACATCCTTCCCGTCTCTCAGAGGTCACCTTCCCAGTGACGCTCCCTCTGATTGTAAAGTAGCCACTTTCCCAGGTCCCTGCACAGGTAACTCTCTGGGACACCTTCTTCAAAGCACCTACCAAACTCCAATTTAGACACTTCTCTTATTTACCATGTGTGTACAATATACACTTGACTCTGAATTATACTAGCTTAAACGGTGCATGTCCTCTGATATGTGGACTTTTTTACGGTAAGTACTGTCAATGTAGTTTCTCTTATGTGTTCTTACTATTTTCCCTGCTTCATTTATTGTAAGAGTACATGTATATATAATGTAACATACAAAATATGTGTTAAACGACTGTTCATGTTTTCAGTAGGGCTTCCACCCATTATTAGTAGTACTTAAGTTACAGGGGAGTCCAAAGTTATTCTTGGACTTCTGACTGCACAATGGGGTCATTTCCCTCAATCCCCACATGGTTCCAGGGTCAAGTGGATTCTGCCTCTCACCACTAAACACATTCTCCACAGAACAGCACGTTATCCTCTTCTTAGAGTCTCTGAGGAGTCCAGATGAGAAAAGAGCGGGTCCTGTACATGGCACATGACATTATCAGTGGAACGGGTGATCAGTGGAGAGGACCTCTCTCTTCTGGATGAGCCTCAGATGCAGCTGGTCCTTGGAAGCTCCCACACAAAGTGCCCCCACCTCACATTCAGTGAGAAAACATGACAGTCATTTAACACATATTCTATTACCTCACCACCACCTCTACTTTCCCCCAGGGCTGCTCCCCCCTCCCTCTCTCAGCTCAGCTCCCCCCTCCCACATTGTTTCCCTTGGACAGCACAGCACACAGTTACAGTCCTGTCGTCAGAAGCACTGTACTTCGGCTCTATGGGGCCCTTTCTCCAACAAAATAAAAATCTACCTGAGACCCTGCTTTATAAATCCATGAATTTGGATGGAAGCTAGCACCAGCATCACTAGAGCTAAGGGAGGGAGATGGGGCAGAGAGGCCGTGAAGTAGAAACTAACTGAAGTTTAATAAGGATGAGAAACTCTCAGATTCCTCCTCTGTCTACCTCCTATATCTAAAGAATAATCCAAAATACAGCTCTAGAGGGAGGGGAGGAAATGGATGACTCTGAAAATTCATCTCTCCAAACCACAGAAACTCCTGTGTGCAGACGCCCACCTAGGCCTGTGGGAGCAACAGCCCAAAGGACTCCTGCTGCTGTAACCGCCTGGGTCACTTAGGGAGAATGAAACAGGGAACTCAGGCACAAGATCCAGAACAGGCCTGATGCTCCAAAGAAAGAAATAAAAAAAAAAAACCCCAAAAGATGGGGCTGAGGGCACAACCCAGGATCGAGCCTGAGCTGAGCCAGTCACAGGAATCTCTTGCTGCACAAGGTCCTGGTGACAGATGACATCCAAGTCCCTGTGGTCACAGGTCCTGGTGAGACAAGGTTCCACAGAAGGGGCAAGGACAAGGAGCATAGACATGACCCAGCTGAGGAGTGAGCACTTCACACCAATGATGCACTTATATCCGACTGGGCACAGGCCCTGTCCACTCTCGGCTCCTCACAGCCCTCTCCTGTCCCCACCTGCAACAGACTCAACACAGCAAACTAGCAGATTCTGGAAGGTTCTTCGTGCTATCATTTATTTTCTGTCACAACTTTACAAATCTTCTATTACCTCAATCCCCCACACACCACGAATTACAACACAAATTCTTATCTGGATACTCATTTTCAATAGGGAAGTAAAGCATCAGCCCAACATGAAATAAAGACAGGGATGGAGACGGTCCAGCTGGGCCTCTGCTGGAACAGGAAAGCAGATCAGAAGGGAACAGGAATCAGTATGGGGAGGGGTCATGGTGGGCAGGGTGGGCCAGTGTCCTCGTCCTCACAATATGTTAATAGGAACACAGACACATTCTGACACCATCTACAGAAAGAGAAGTCGGGGCTCTTGATGTCACCATGTCAGAGTGTGAAAAATCCTGCATCGCTCAGTCCCCGAGGGGCAGCTGGTCTCACACTGTGAAAAATATTAATCATGAACACATATAGGTCAGTCACATAAGTGCCACATCCTCAACAGCCCCCTGCATGTCTAAGTGTCTTTAGTGCCCACACTCCTGACCACTTCAGGCCATATGGAGTCTTACCTTTAGGAGCCATTAGAGACGAATCAGAGCCCTTGGCACAGTCATCGTCTGGGGTAGAACAAAGAGGACATGATCAGAGCCACAGGAGATGAGACTAAAGGAGGAGCTATTGGGGGCGTGCTCCCCACGGGTCCTGTCCACACTATCCCAGGGTGTCAGAGATCCCCCCCCTCGCCATACTTACGAGCAGCATGAGAGTAGCTCGGTCCTTTTCCTCCTGTGGGAAGAAAATATCATGTTGGAGACCTGGGACAGCTGGGCCATGGGATCCGAGAGCAACCTCCTAGTCCTGGTCCACAGTGAAGTTTCCGGAATTCTGACTCAACACCCAGGACAGGATTGGGAAACATGAAGAAAGAGGTGTGGGGTCACTGTCCCACCTGACTTGCTGGAGGTCTGACCTCAGCAAGGACCTTCCTCTCTTGTCCTGTCACTGCTGGGAATCAGGTCCCCAAACCAGAATTACCAAGTGAAAATCTGTCCTTCACTTTCACAAGCGCTTTGCTACAGAGTGAATGTTAGTAACGACTCCAGAGAGGGCAGGTGCCTGTGTGTGGATGGTCCTTCCAGGAACAAGGCAGGACAATGTGCTTCTTAGGACCCCCCCCCCCCCGTGGATGAGAGAACTCAGATCCCCCCACTCTGTTCCCTACCTGAGCGCTTCTTCCACCAGATCACAGCTCCAACCAACACAACGAGAAGGACAGCCACACCAGCCACAGCAGCAACGATGTTCGGGATGGGGATGGAGGGCTGAGGAGGCAGCTCTGGAAAGGGAAGGAAGGTGAGGGGCCCAGACCTCCAGCTTCAGTCCTGACTCTGTGAAATTCTCCAGCAGGGCCCTGCTTTCCCTGACATGAGGCTCTGCCCCAAACCCTCCTTACCCCATCTCTTGGTGATGGGCTCAGGCAGCCCCTCGTGCTGCACATGGCACGTGTATCTCTGCTCCTCTCCAGAAGGCACCACCACAGCCGCCCACATCTGGAAGGTCCCATCTCCCGCAGGCCTGGTGTCCACAAGCTCTATGTCCTGGGTGTGGTCCTCCCCATCACGCTGCCAGGTCAGGGTGATCTCGGCAGGGTAGAAGCCCAGGGCCCAGCACCTCAGGGTCACCTCACGCTCAGAGATGGGGTGGCGGGTCACGTGTGTGTTGGGAGGTTCTGAGGAAGAAGAATCAGAAAATCCACACTGTGGTTTACCTTTATGGGCCACTGAAACTGCATCCACGTGACCATCCTGAGGTCACAGGACAACTGGTTTGTAAGGATGAAGCACAAAACCCAGTCAGCAGTCTAGGCTTTGGGATCTCCTGATCCTTGTTAAGTTCTGGAATCAGGGAGAGAGCCAGGGGAAGGTGGCTGCAGGTCTAAGTGGGGAACACACTGTGGTCCTGACTGTGGTGGAGGGTGATAATTAGAAAACCCGTAGTCAGATCTCCAAAGATGTTCTCAGGGAGAACAAGGCCTTGAGAGGGAAGGTCATGGTTCACAAGGTGGCTGCCAGGGTCAGAGGGGAACTGCTGATGGGTTATTTCAGGGATGGTCTCAGTCTGCATCCCAGGGGGAGACTGGACTCCTCAGTGTCCTTTAGAGAAGAGAGCCCTCCAGGTGAGGCAGTCTCTAGCAGGAATATGAACACGGAGGCGGATCTCCTCTTCCCGCCCGGGGAGGGGCGCTGTTCGGCCACCGAGTCTATTTCCCTTCCACGTGGGAACCAGCCCCAGTGGAGCGGAGATGGGGGAGGCCCACGGCCCCTGTACCTGTTTGAAGCAGCGTCTCCATCCCCATCTCCAGGTACCTGCGGAGCCACTCCACGCACGTGCCCTCCAGGTAGTTCCTCCTGCGCTCCGCCTCACCGGCCACCTCCCACTTGCGGCGGGTGATCTGCGCCGCCGTGTCCGCCGCGGTCCAGGAGCGCAGGTCCTCGTTCAGGGCGAGGTAATCCGCGCCGTCGTAGGCGTCCTGACTGTACCCGCGGAGGAGGCGGCCGTCCGGCCCCACGTCACAGCCGTACATCGCCTGGATGGTGTGCGACCCTGGCCCCGCCCCGCCCCCAGAGCAGCAGTGATTAAGGTGAAACCGAAAGTAAATCCGCCTCAAAGCTCCCGCGGGCTCTTCCCGGGTCGGGGAGGGGGGATCCTGCGGCCTCGCGGCTGCGCTCAGACCCCGAGACTCGGGGCGATCCGGGCCGGTCCGTGGGGATGGGGGTCGTGACCTGGGCCCGGGCCCGCGTCGCTCACCGGACTCGCTCTGGTTGTAGTAGCCGCGCAGCGTGTTCAGGCTCACTCGGAAAGTCTGTGCGGAGTCCTTGACCCTCCGCGTCTGCTCTTCCCAATACTCCGGCCCTTCCTGCTCCATCCACGGCGCCCTCGGCTCCATCCTCTGACTCGGGGCGTCGCTGTCGAACCGCACCAATTGCGTGTCGTCCACGTAGCTGACTTCCAAGTAGCGGGGCACCAGTATACAATCTGGCACTTTCCACAGAGAGAACCTTGGACCTAGGAGTCCCTGTCACTTGTTCCTGCTGCTGCCTCTGATGCTGGAGCCTGGGCTACTGGCTCTTTCCCTCAGTGATGTAAATGCCATCATCTTCTGTCCTGACCACTTCAGGTCCCACTCTCTGCTACCCATAACATTTAAGACAGGAGCTCTGGTACCCAAGCTCAAATCTCATTTCCACCCTGATGGCTGACCAAGGAATTTGAGGGCAACAAGCCAGGAGTTCCCGAGGGCCTCAATCCTTGTAGCTGAACCAATGACCTACCACAGGAAAAGCCCTTTCCTGAGTCCAAGACCTCTCAGAGGCATCTGGTGCTTAAGTGCTGCCTGTCTATAGTTCCGAATGTGATTGAAATGTGAGTGCAGGAAGCACTGTGCATAGTCTTGGTTGCTTTCTCAGGCAACCAAGGCCATCGGGCAAGCACTAAACTCATGTAGGAACATGTGCAGATGCATGCACACGTGTGCTGGACCCTCCACACCAAACACCCCTGAACTTTCCTCTTTCCAGCCTCCAAGTAAACTTTAAGTAATTCTGGTCAGAGCATTCATTCCCTCCTTCCTTCCTTTCTCCTTCTTGTTTCCAAATATAATAAGTGAATGCCTCTGTGCCAATCTCTGTGTTAGGCCTGGTAATCATTTAATGAAACAGACAGAACAAATATTCTCCTAATGCTTACAATCTGATAGGAAAGACAGACAAAGTAAAACGTAATAATAATAGTACTTTGTATGGTACATATTCCTGTCGCCAATTGGTCGGTAGCAAACATTCTCCAAATAAAACAACCACCTTTTGGTGTACCTGAGTGACTCGGTTGGTTGAGAGTCAGACTCCTGATTTTGGCTCTGGTCATGACCCTGGGTTGTGAGATTGAGACCTTCATCAGAGTCCCTCCTGAGCGTGGAACCTGCTTAAGATTCTCTCCTTCTCTCCCTCTGCCCCTCTCCCCTGCTCTCACTTTGTCCCATTCTCAATTAAAAAACAACAACAATAACCACATTTTAATTCTCTCTCATTCTGTAGGTCAGCTCGGCTCAATGGGCAGCTCTTCTGCTTCACGTGACATGGGCTGGGGCTACATTCATCTGGAGATCTGAATGGTACAGAATGTACCAGAAGGCCTCCTCACAGAGCAGCAGGTGATGCTGGCTCTCAGTGGGGAGTACACTGAGGCTGTTGAATGCCTTGTGCTGCCATCTGGTATTGATCCAGGTCTTGAAGGTCACAAGCTCTGGAGGAAAAGGGAAACCAGTGGAACCCAAACTGGTGCAGATATTGCTTTGTGTGCTCACAGGACTTCTCCTTCAAATGCTCCGAGCTCGGCTTGGATTCTCTGAAGGAGGATAACACTCTCAGTTTTGAAATAAATACTTTTTCTTATTTATTTATTCATTTGTTTAGGAGAGAGCGAGAGAGCGAGAGAGCGAGAGAACATGAGCAAGTGGGAGTGGGGCAGAGAGAGAGGGAGACAGAGGATCTGAAGGGGCTCTATGCTGACAGCAGAGATCCCTACTCGAGGTTCAAACCCAGGAACTGTGAGATCATGACTTGAGCCAAAGTCATATGCTTAACCCACTGAGCCACCCAAGTGGCCCAATATCCTCACTTTTTTTTTTCTCTCTCATCCCTTTTCCCAGTGCTTGTTGGTCTCCACCCAGGATCCTTCTGCATCTCTCTGCTTCCATCAACCACCAGACAGGAGCAGGAAAGGGCCAGAAGATCAAGGACAACACCCTGGAGCAGAACCTCAGTGCCTTCCTTCTTCTGAAGCCTCGACCAATCGTCTATCAGAGTCCAGGGTGCTCCTGAAAGACAAGTCCCTGTTGCATGTTGTTCTAGGTCAGGCAGTGTCACAAACACAGCTCCTTCTTTCCCAAGCTGTCAGCTCCCCACCTGCATAAGCATCTGTGCACAAGTGTTTGCTTGCTGTCCCCTCTTAACCACAGGCACTGATTCCACCTGCAGCTCAGCCTCCTCCCTCCCCTAGCCCTGAGCCAGCAGATCCTAACTGGAAGGCACATAGGAAAGCTCAGGAAACCAGCACACCCTGTCTAGAAATAGTGGGCTGCAGCGGGGTCTGTACTTGACCTGACTCAGGAGCACTCGATCCTCACAGGGGCCTGGTCTTGCCCGCCAACTTCAACCCTGGCCCAATTCACAGACTGCACTTGGCCTACTCTCTTCCTTCCTGGCCCACATGCACCTGGAATCACAGCTTCTCCCCAAGTGCTGCTTGGCACTGACTGAGACTGAGGCTGCCGGGGCCTTCTTGCCCCAATCCTAGTCAGGACTGGACCAGGCAATGCAGGCAGTGCTGCAGCAACATTCTTCTAAATGAGGTGTAGGAGGTTATTGAGATTTACGATGTGGCTCAGTGGCTGTCTGTCTACCCTCTACACTCTGAGACTGCACTGCCACCACCTCCCCTTCCACCTCTCACATGAAACCCTCCCAGACAGGGACCCCCTTTTGAATTCTTGTTCCGCTCACTGTTTGAGGAAATCTATCGTATCAAGGTTAGTTAGCTGAAATCACTTATTTGGACAACAACATTTAAAGTAGGCCTTTGAGAATTTACTATATGACTTTCATACTCTTTCTCTGTCAAAAGTACCTGTGTTATATAAGGCAACAATTTCGACCCCAATAAATTACAACTGGGGTTCTCCCTGGGAGGATCACCTCAGGAGACAGCAGGAACAACTGCAGACCTGCATGGCCCTTACTCTGGTTGTGACTTGATCACAGCCCCTCATTGTGGGGCCAGGTGACCAACCATCCCAGGCTGCCCCAGACCGAGGACCAATGTATAAACAGATTAGGTTCAAGTGTGAGAAAGCAGCTTCCCTCCATGATGGTCACAACAAAGTGGTAGAATCCACAGAAAGTCCCCCTACACTCCCCACCCTTTCCCTGCTTCATGCGTTACCTTTGTCTTTGCCCAACACGAAACCTGTTTCCCTATTCCCCTCCTCTCAAACAGCCTGATTAAGGGAAATCACGTTGACCACCCCTTCCTCTAAATCTGCAGGGCAGTGGCCACCACGAGGAAGGCTGCTGGCTCAAAGAGAGTAAGGAGAAGCCACAGGGCACAGTCCACATGCTTTGCTCTAAATGGTCTTTTGGGTTGTGTCCTGAGGGGCTGGACAGGGCAAATCCGGGAGGCAGGATAACCAGTAGGCACAGATACCCTGAGAATGACCTGCTCCCCTCTCCCCAAATGGTAAAGGGGAATTCGCTCATCTCCTCTTGCATATGATCTGCAAGAGAACTCCAGGAAGCATGGGGGCAGGTGAAGGGACCCAGGAAAGAGTACAGGTGGGAGTGACCCAGAGGAACGCTCAGAACACAGGTCCTGGAGGAGCAGATTCAGGGGTTGCATAGTGGACAGAGGTGACTTCTGTCCTTAGGATGCCTCTATGTGCAGTAAGTAGGTCCTCCCAGAGAATCATCATAGGCAGGGCTCTGGCACCACACACTGAACCCCTGGGTGGGGTCTTGTGGGTCCTTTTCTTGGATTCCTCATGATGGCTGGAGGTTGGGGGAAGGGTGCATGCTGGAAGGAAATAGGGTCATCACCCCTCCTCTGGATTCCTCCCCAGTGTTGAACCCCTCCCCACAGGTCATAGGCCCTTTCCTCCATGTGTTCCTCTGACCCCATGGTCTCCTGGGTCCTCCACAGTAGGCATGTAATCTCCATGCATCACCCCTGGGTGAGCCCTGCTGAGTCTGAGAGCAGAGAGGGGTAGAGTCAAGTGCAGGATAAGGAGACACAGCCCTCCCTGCCCAATCCTCAACCCGAGCCAGGAGCAGCCATGATCCTCAAGGCCCTGGTGTCCCTCGCTGCGAGCAGGTCTAAGGGTATGGATGCAGACGTGGCTCCCAAGCCACCTCAGCACTCACACTTCCTGCTTCTGTTACAGAAGCTTGTCGTCTCTCCGATCTGTGCAGTGAGAGACATGAGGGGTCTCATGTCCCAACAGAGCCCCTCTCATCCCATCATCTGCTCAGATTCTCACCTGAGTTTCCCTCAGCTGCTGGTGACTTCTTCTCATACCAAAGGGCACACATGATAATGGCAGGAACAAAAACAACAGAAACAGCCACAGCACCCTTATGGTTGGTCATCCACTCTCGTGCACAAGGGCCTTTCCTAGAAAAGGGCCTCATATTAACCCGGGCTCTCCAGGACCATGGGCCTGCTCTCTTCTCCCCATTCTGACTCCTGACCCAACCAGGGCCAGAGCCCCCTCCATGATCACCCCAGGCTCCCCCGAGGGTACAGGGTATGCACTGTGGTTCCAGTGGCTTCCACGTAGCAAGTGAACCTCTGCTCCTCTCCCTGGGGAATCATTATGGCCACAAATATCCAGTAGGTCCTCTTTCCACCAGGAAGGACTCCCTGAACTGCTGGGCATCCTGGCTCACGGAAGCTCATCCTGAAGCAGGTCAGGGAGATTTCCTGGGAGAGACACTGAAATCCCAGCACATCACGGTGACCATGCCATCTGAGGCCTGGCTGCAGGTCACCTTCACTATTGGGGACACTGGGGAAAAAAGCACAGAGCCAGCCATGCACATGGCAGAGCCCTGCTCCCCTCTAAGGGAGACGGAAAGGACAGGCCTGCTTCTCCCACCTTTTCAGTTTTGACTGAAGGCCTCAATGACCCCAGACATTCTCTGGGTCTGTTCTGCACCCTATGACCCAATTCCTCTGGGTTGGCATGAGGATGCACCTGGGATCCAGGCCTCTCTCTCCTGGATCCGTGTTGATGCTGAGGAGGGGGTGTAAAGGATTGGCTCCTGGACTGAGGGGACCATAAGGGAACTCTCTGTGACATGGAGGATGGGGCTTCCTCGCCTGCCTGACAACCACCTTCCTGGTTCAGTTTTCTGTCAGAGGGTCCACGGCTTCCCTGGACAATTGACACTGGGAGGGTGCATTTCCATCCCCAGCTGCTTGGTGTCTCTGTCTACAGGCTGTAACAGTACAGGTGGGTCACAATAACAGGGGCCAGCAGGACATATATGCATCCCATAGGACAGGGAGGGTTTCCTTGGACAGGGCTGTTGGGAGGAGATCAATGGGTCTGGGGGAGGGGAAGGAAGTCACTGCACGAGGATTGAACATGTTCTGCCCCAGGAGTCTATCCAGGCTTCCAGATATTTCTACAGGCTTCCAGAAAGTTCTCCCTGCACATAGGCTGAGTAATCCTGGTTTGAAATCCATCTGCATCTTGATTCCCTTAGCCAAGGTCTGAGCCGAGGACCAGGGAACTGTCCATCTAGGGGTCTTCGGGTCATAGAAGAGTAAGAGCGCCCGTTATAGCAGACATGCCCGTAGCCTCTGGTGCTGTTGTCCTCTTGCATCATCCAGCCCCAGAACTCCTGCAGGCAATGCAGCCTCTCCCCAGCCCTCCATTTTGTGTCAGTCTGCCTTCCCAACACCAGTGACAGACTCCTGCCAGAGTGGCTCCTCCTTGCTCTCCTCCTAATCTTCCCTGTGCTTGTGAGTGATGACCACTTCCCTGCCGAGGTCCACGGACTCTCAGTCCTCAACCCCTCCTCCCAGGCAAATCCATGGAAAGAGATAGCTCCCTGCTCTTGGCCCCGAACGTCCCTGGGAAAGGCCTCCCATCACTCTTGCCCCTACCTGGCTCTCACCTCCTTTCCTGGGCCTGCAGGGTCACAATGTCTGCCAGAGTCTTTCTCAGAATCTTCCCACTCTCTCTTAAGTCCATGGTCTCTGTGTCCCACCTCGTAGGCCCCAAGACTGTCCTGCCATGTCTATGTCACTGGTGGGGAATGAGATGGACCTGCCAGTGTCCCTGGGGAAAGGCAGTCGGAGGGGTCTCTAAGAGGCAGGGCAGTGAGCCCAAAGGTAGTCAATATTAGAAAGGAGGGGCAGCATAAGAGAAAATAGACTCTATATGCCACAGTGAATACCTTGAGGAAGGACCTGCATGGTTGGGATGGTTCTGGGAGGGGGTGCAGTTCATCTCTCCAAGGAGGGTTAGGGGAAGACTTCCAGTACAGGGGGCAGCCTGGGAGAAGGCCAGCTGTTGGAAAAGGTCGGTACTAACCACATGGCAGAAACAACCAGTTTGGAGATCAGATGTCAGGAGTGGGGCCCACTTGTTTCAAGGAACCAAAGGGGGGATGAGGGCCAAGGATCTGGGCACCTGAACCTCAAGCGGTTTCCTGGTCATGGGGGAGAGGGGAAGTCAGGATCCTGGCAGCAGGGGAGACTAGTGCTGAGGGGCTGGGAAGGGGGGACTGGATGACCCTGAAAGAACTTGAATCAGAGGCAGAGGAGAGGAGGGAGCTAGTGCTGAGACCCAGGAGTGGGGGTTGCTGACTCAGGGCCCCATGAGTGAAGCTCCTGAGAGAGGAGAGCTTGATGAGGGCCCTGCAAGTGGGTGAGGGGTGTGAGCAGGCAAGGGTCATGGGGGAGAGGTTCAGAGGGACCACAGAGACAGGGAGTTCACCCATAGGGAGAGGGGAGGCTACAAGAGGGTGAGGGTGGGATGAAGGACAGGGGACAGGGCAGTGAGGGTGATGTCCTAGATGGAGGAGGTCCAAAAGCAGGTGTAGGGGGAGGGAGGAGAAGAGGTGCCAAGACAGGGGACAAGTCCGGACAAGGAGCTGCACACCATGCTGCAGTGCTCCCCTTGGTGCTGGCAGGAAGGCACTGGGAGGCAGAACCTCAGGGAAAAGAACCCCTCAGAAAATTATCATACTACTGGAAATCTTAGCTTCAGCAATGAGACAACAAAACGAAACTATATGCCTTCCAAATAGGCAAGGAAGCACTCAAACTTTCAATATTCACAGAAGACATAATACTTTGTGTAGAAAACCCAAAAGATTCCAGGAAAAAAATGTGGAATTAGCACATGAATTCAACAAAGTTGCAGATTGTAAATTCAATGTAGAGAAATCATTTGCATTTCTACACACCAATAAGAGGCAGCAGTAAAAAAAAAAAAAGAGGAAGAAGAGAGACAATTAATTAATCCTATTTGGATTGCTAAAAACAATAATATGTCTAGGAATAAACCTAACTAAAGTGGAAAAGTTCTGGACTCTGATAACTATAGAACACTTATGAAAGAAATTGAGGACACAAGAAATGGAATGCTCGATTGAAAGAACAAACATTGTTAAAATGTTTATACTACCCAAAGCAATCTATACATTTAATGATATCCCTACCAAAATACCACCATCATTTTTCACAGAGCTAGAGCAAACAATCCTAAAATTTGTATGGAACCACAAAAGACCCCAACTAGCCAAAGCAACTCTGAAAAACAAAAAAGTGGAGACATCACAATTTCAGATTTCAAGCTACCTTACAAAGATGTAGTCATCAAGACTGTATGGTACTGGCACAAAAGCAGACACATAGACCAATGGAACAGAATAGAAAAATCCAGAAATGTACCCACAACTATATGGTCAACTAATTTTCAACAAAGCAGGAATGAATATCCAATGGAAAAAAGACAGTTTCTTTAACAAATGTGTATTGGGAACACTGGACAACCACATGCAGAAGAATGAAACTGACCACTTTCTTACACCATACACAAAAGGAAATTCAAAATGGTTGAAAGACGTAAATGTGAGACAGGAAACCATCAAAATCCATAACAACTTCTTACTAGACACATTTCTGGAAGCAAGGGAAACAAAAGCAAATATGAACTACTGAGAGTTCATCAAGATAAATACCTCCTGCACAGAGAAAGAATCAACCAACAAAACTAAAAGACCATCTACAGAATGGGAGAAGATATTTGCAAATGACATATCTGATAAAGGATTAGTTTCCAAATTCTATAAAGAACTTAAAAAACTCACAACCACAACGCAAATAACCCAGTTAAGAAACAGGCAGAAGACATGAATAGACACTTTTTTAAAATATAATTTATTGTCAGATTGGTTTCCATACAACACCCAGTGCTCATCCCCACAAGTGCCTTCCTCAATGCGCGCCACCCACTCTCCCCTCTCCCATATCCCTATGCGTGAAAACAAATGGTATCTGGAATAGACACTTTTCTAAAGAAGACATCCAGATGGCTAATGGACATGTGAAAATATGCTAACATCATGAGAAAGAAGGAAATCCTGCCATTTGCTGCAACCTGGATGGAACTGGAGGGTATTATGCTAAGTGAAATAAGTCAGTCAGCGAAAGACAGATATCATGTGCTTTCACTGATATGTGGAATTTGAGAAACTTAACAGAAGACAATGGGGGAAGGGAAGGGGAAAATAGTCACAAACAGAGAGGGAGGGAGGCAACCATAAGAGACTCTTAAATACAGAGAACAAATTGAGGGTTGGTGGGGGGCAGGGGAGAGAGGAAAATGGGTGATGGACATTGAGGAGGGCACTTGTTGGGATGAGCAGTGGGTGTTTTATGTAAGTGATGAATCACTGACTTCTACTCCTGATACCAATATTGTACTGTATGTTAACTAACTAAAGTTTAAATAAAAAGTAAAAAAAAAATAAGTGGGTTTTTCGTTAGCTGCAGTTTTAGGGTTTTCCTGAATATAGTCACATTGATTTTCAAAGTCAGGCCTTTTAGGGGCTCATCTCTCCTGTGCAGGACCTAGGATTTAGGGCTTGCTGTGGGGCACAGACGCCTTGCTTCTCAGAGAAATTTTGTACTTTTGAGATTCCAGTATATTTTGAGTTCTCATATCTGGGTGGGGGCAGGTTTCCTTTCGGTTTTGTCTTTGTTTTTGTTTTTGGCAAGAGTGTCTCTGCCTCTCTTACCTGTTTTCATGCTGTCTTTTTATTGTTTGTTTGCAGGCTCAGATCTTTTTCAGAGGAGATTATCCTGTACATAGTTGTAAATTTGTTGTGTCCATGGAAGGAGAGGAGTTCAGGATCTCGGTAAGCTGGTACCTTGAACCAGACTCCCCAAACCATCTTGGTTATCTTAGCTTTGCAGAAAGTTTTTGAAATTGGGAACTGGGGCTCCTACTACTTTGGCCTTCCTTTTTTAGAGTGGCTAATCTAAGTCCCTTGACTTTTCCTATGAATTTAGAATCAGATTGTCAGTTCTTACAAAGGAGCTATTTAGGTATCTCATAAGGATTGTGTTGAACCTATAGATGAATTTGAGGAACGCTGCCACCTTGACAACATTAAGTCTTCTGACTGTGAACATTTTCCATTTACTTAGCTGTCTTTAAATTTCTTTCAATAATGTCTTGCAGTTTTCAGAGTATAAGTTTTGCACTTCTTTTCTTAAACATAATCCTAGTATTTAACTCATTTTGGTGCTATTGTAAATGGAGTTGTTTTCTTAATTTCATTGTTGGATTGTTTATTGAAAGTATATGGAAATATAACTGATTTTTAGTGTATTGACCTCCTATCCTACAATGATGCTGAACTTGATTATGTGTTCTAATAGTTGATGCCCTAGGATTTTCTAAATAATGTTACTTATTTTTTTCCCGATCGGGATGCTCTTTATCTTATTTTCTTGCTCTAGAATCTTCAGCACAAAGTTTAATGGAAGTGATGAGAGTGGACATCCTTTTTGTGTTCCTGGTCTAAGGAGGAAAACAACCAGTCTTTCACCATTAAGTAAGTAAGATGTTAGCTTAAGAGTTTTCATAAATGCTTCTAATTAGATTGAGGGAATTCCTTTCTGTTACCAGTGTGTTGGGTTTTTATCATGAAAGAGTTTCAGATTTTGCCAAATGCTTCTTGCCCATCTGTTGAGATAAGCATGTGACTTTTGTTTTTTATTATAGTAATATGGTATATTACATTGTTGCTTATGGATGTTAAACAAATATTGTATTTCTGGGATAAATTTCACTTGGTCATGGTGTATAGCTTTTTTTATATGTTGCTGGATTTGCGTTGCTATGTTTTGTTGAGTGTTTGCATGTCTACATTCATAAGAGATATTAGTCTGAATTTTCTTTTCCTGTGATGTCTTTGTCTGGTTTTTGTCTCAATAACACTAGCCTCATAGAGGGAGTTGGGCTCCCTCCTCTTCTATATGGAAGGTTCTGTAAGAGCTGTTATTATTTCTTTAAGCATTTGCTATAATTCACATGCAAAGAATCTGGAACCTTGGTTTTTTTGTGAGTAGCTTTTGACCTTTGATTCAATCTTCTACCTCATTATAGGTATATTCAGATTGTCCATTTCTTCCGAGACAGCTTTTGTAGTTTGTGTCTTTCTAGGAATTTGCCTATTTTATACAAGTAAGTTAACTTTTTGGCATAATTGTTCATCATAATCTCATATAATTCTCTTTATTTCTGTATGGTCAGTCATAAAATTCGCTTTTTCATTGCTGATCATGGTAATTTGACTTCTCTGTCTCTCTCTCTCTGTTTTTATTGAGGGTAGTTGAAAAATTTTCAGTTTTGTTGATCTTTCAAAGGATCACATTTGATTTAGTAAGCTTTATATATTGTTATTTTATTCTCTGTTCTGTATTTCATTAATTTCCACTCTAATCTTTAGTTTATCCTTCCTTTTGCTTGCTTTTGGTTTAGTTTGCTCTTCTGTTCTCTTTGACTTAATATGGAAGTTTAGGTAATTGATTTGGGATGTTTCTTGTTTCAAAAAAATGTTTGTTTATTTTGAGGGGGGAGAGAGAGGGGGAGAGAGATTCCCAAGTAGGCCTCATGCTCAGTGTGGAGCCCAACATGGGCCTCAGTCCCATGACCATGAGATCATGACCTGAACTGAAATGAAGAGTGGGACACTCAACTGACTGAGCCACCCAGACACCCTACTCTGTCTTCGTTTTTATTAAAGTGTTCTGTGATTTCCATTGTGATATCTCTTTTACCCTTTTATATGTAGAAGGGTGTTGCTTAATTCTGCATATTGTGAGTTTTCCAAATTGCTTCCAGTTATTGATTGATTTCTAGTATCATGCCATTGTGATAAAAGAACATATTTTGCATTATTTATATCCTTTTAAATTCGTTCAGTTTTGTTTCATGGCCTGGCATATGGTTTATCCTCAAGAAATCTCCACGTGCATTTGAAAAGAATGTATATTCTTTAGAGGCTGGAAGGTCAAATAAATGTCAAATATCTACTGTTGGTTTATAGGATGGTTCAAGTCTTCTTTATGTTTATTGATCTCTGCATAGATGTTGTATCCATTATTGAAAGTGATATATTGCAGTTTCTGACTATTACTGTTGTATTGTCTGTTCGTCGGTTTCTGTCTGTTTGTTTTCATGTGTTTGGCGCTGAGTTATTAGGTGATTATACATTCAGAATTGATCATCCTTCTGATATTTTTGACTCTTTTATCATTATAAAAGCAGTTAAATAGCAGTTTTTTAAATGTTTATTTTTGAGAGAGAGAGAGAGAAAGCATGGGCAGCAGCGGGGCAGAGAGAGGGGGACAGAGATTCTGAAAAAGGCTCCTTTGCTGACAGCAGAGAGCCCAGTGCGGGGCTCAAACCCACGAACTGTGAGATCATGACCTTAGTTGAAGTGGATGTTTAACTGACTGAGTAACGCAGGTGCCCCTTTACTAGTATCATTCATTCATTCATTCATTTATTTTTTATGGTTTGTTATTTTTTAAAGTTTATTTTTTTATTTTGAGAGAGACAGAAGACAGTTCGAGCAGTGTGGTATGGACAGAAAAAGAGAGAGAGTTTCCCAAGCAGGCTCCACATTGCCAGTTGCAGAGCCTGACATGGGGTTCAAACCCACAGTGAGATCATGACCTGAGCTGAAACTGAAACCAAGAGCTGGATGCTTAACCAATGGAGCCACCCAGGTCCCCCTTTACTAGCATTTTAAAAGTCCTTTTTGTCTAGTGAATGAATGTGTCCACTCCAGCTTTTTTATGGTTATTTGCCTGAGGTAACCTTTTCCATTTCTTTAATTTTAAACTCTTTGTAATTGAATCTCAGGTGTGTCTACTCTAGACAGCATTGTTGGATCTTGTATATTTTCACTCAAACCATCTGCACTTTGATTGGCATATTTAAGCCATTTACATATAATTTTAATATTGATACAGGTGGATTAATGATGCCATTTTACTTTCTGTTTTTTGTTTTCCATGTTTCCACTCATTTCTCTTTTACTGATAACCATTTATTGAGTATTTCACATTGCTAATTATATAAGAATTTATCTCTTTATTTTGTAGTTACTTTCTTAAGGGTGTTTTTGCTTTTGCAATTTCTTTCTACATTTTGAGTTTTGTGATTTTTTTCTTTATGTCATATATATATAATATTTATTCAAATAACACATATTTATATACTTATATCCTGGTCATGTTATATTTTATGTCTTATGAGTGCATATTCAAGTTTTATGACCTTCTTGTCACTACATATTCTTTCTAAACTTAATCACATTTGTTCTTTACATTTCAAGCTACGAGTTGCTCTTTTTCTCTGTGCAATTCTTTGTGTAAATTTTTTGACACATACGTTAAATGCAGATTTCTCTAAGGAAATTTGTTTCTTTCTTATAATAAACTAATGACTTGAAGGTATTTTGTCTCAAAACAGCAAAGCAAATTTGGACTACAAATCACAGAAGGGTTAGTCTGTCATTGCAAATTCTTTGAAACAGCTGTTTGCTCACTTTGTACTAGCTCAAAGCAAATCTCCTCAGAGTAATAACTTCTTGTACTTGAAGTTAGAGTTGATTTGATTTGTGTCACCAAATTTTTGAGGATATGAATCTATGAATATTAGGTTCTCATATTTTCAGGTGGGGGAGATGTTTCTCTTGCTCCTCACATGAATAAGCTTTGGGAATTATTTACTGTCTATAAAGCTCATGAGCCTGAGAAGGAAGCTAAGATTTTCTAGATTTCAAATACACCTAAAATATGAGAACAACCATCATCCATGGCTTATTGCTCATAATTATATTTTGGTATAAATGATTATTCTCTTGATTATTCTTTTGGGTGATATATATATATATATATATATTCATTTTATTGTTTTTATAGGAAGAGGCAACCTTAAAACTTAGTCTACTGTGTTAGTGGAAAAGGATCCCCATTAACAATTTTTCATTTCTGCTCTTTATCCAGCACCAGAGTAGGTGGTAGAGTACAAGTCCACCTAAACCAGTGGTGATTCGTGTCTTCTGAGAGCCAGCACCGGTCTGTGAATGTGCATCCCCCCACAAACAGATACAGACGGAAACTGAAAGTGAAAACTTATCCTGTCTCAGACTGATGTTCAAGATAAAAATGAGCCTGTGTATCAAGTCATTGGATCTGCTAAAAACAGTTTGATTATTAGCTGTTCGTGGACCAGAGGTGGAGGAGCACAGTGTCTAACCTGGAATGATTTTTTAGACTTTTGTGTAGGTCACATAAAACCTGGTAACATTTTGGATACTCTCCCCAGAAGTATGGGCATGTACAAAGAAACAAAAAGTGTCAGTGTATATGTAAGGATCATCTGAAGTGTTACAGGTCTGGGTTATGTAATCCTAGGAAGAGACAAAGGCTGGAGAAGACATTTTGAGCAATCACATCATCACCCGACAATGCGGCTCCACTTATTTGTGAGTAGAACTGGAGTAGACAGAAGCTGGATCCCGTAACAACTATCAAGGGAAAAAGTTGAAAGATGCCATTTTTTAGTCACTCCTTCATCCAATCTGACCCGAGTGCCTACAATGTAGCATATCAAGTTCTGGTCTCAAATCACTGCTCCATATGTTGCAATTTGTCATTCTTTTCCATTCCTGGCCCCCAATTTCCATACCCAGAACTTGTAATCTCTTCCCACATTAAAGGTTTCCACATTTAAAAAACTTGATGGAGGGCAGAGACCATAGAGAGGAGAACACACTCTGCCAAAGAGTCCTGCATTGGACATGGCATGAAACTTCACAGTCATGTGACCACCTGCCAGACTCTGCCTAGGACATGTGACACATAGGCTGGGACAGCACCACATGACATTTGCCACAGGTGTTTGAGTGACAGTGGTGTCATGCAGTTGCAAGGGGCAGTCCTAGCCTCAGGGTCCACTGTCCTACATCAGGAGCCTCTAGTGTGAACGGTAGCATCTATACCCAGCAGCAGGGCCCTGGTTATATGTGAGCCTCCACTTAGAGTCCATTGTGGATTTTGTTCCTCTCTGTGTAGACTCAAGCCTGTTTTGTGATTTTCTTTGAAATAGAACAAGACCCCACATTTTCCCTCTCTCATCCCAAGTCTCTGTAACTGTACACATGTATCACAAAGAGTCAGACATCGATATAGGGAATAGCTTCAGAGAGCGTGATGTCAGATATTTTTCCAGCTTCACTGAGATGTAACTGACAGACATCATTGTGCAAGTTTAAGGGTACAACCTCTCGATTTGATACATTTCTATACTGCAAATGATTACAGCCATGGCATTAGCTAAAATCTGCATTGTGTCACATAGTTACCACTCCCGTTGGTGTGGTTCAAACATTTAAGATCTATACTCTTGTTATCTTAGATGTTTTATATTGAGCTGATAACCACTTCCTCAGTCTGCCACCTGGCTGTGCCCCATGGGAGAAAAAGTATGTATTTCCCAGCTGGTCTTGCATTTTTTCTTCGTACCAAAAAAAAAAAAAACAAAAAAAAAAAAAAAACCCACAACAACTACATTCAAGTGTGGATGTAAGACCCCTTCCCACAAAGAAGGCTCACTCAATGACTTGACTGCTTCTCTTATCTCGTGGAACCTCAGGATTGCTTGTGGGTTTGTTACAAAATACTGAGGCCACTCCCCACCCACCATGTTAGAGTGCTGGGCGTGGACCCATGAATCTCTTACTTAATAAGCCCCAAGGAGAGGCTGAGGCACAGTCACGTGGGAATCCTGCTTTATGTGCTTGGAGCTCAGTGTGTGATCTGAGACCAGCAGCAGCACCAACCTTGTTATAAACCCAGAATCTCATGCTCTACTCCAGACTGTCTAGATCTTGTTAAGTCCAGGAAATTCCTGTGCACACTGAAGGTTGGGTCTCCCTGGTCTGTGTGTCTTCTAGGTGCAGAACCAGAACTGAGCAGTATGCTCTGGGTATGCTCTGATCAGCTTCCTTAGTTCTGGGGAATCCAGGGTTTGGTCCTGTTATGTTCTATTCTATGGCCTTCACCCTTGGTGACCTCATCTATACCAAAGACTCTAAAGATCATTTACATGGTGTCACCTCCCACATCTATTTCTCCTACCTAGGTAGTTCACCCACCCTGTACTATATATTCAGCTGCCAACCTCACTTGTATTTCTAATAATCTCAGATTTGATATTCCTAAATTGGGTGCCTGTGATTCTGCTTCCCTGACAGAGAGTCCTCAGAGTCTTCTCTGTTTCCATGGGAGGCACTCCTCATTTCTACATGCAGTCTGAAGTATTGGATGCCGTCCTTGACTCCTCTTTCTCACAACTCAGATTTAATACATTAGGAAATTCTGCAAAGTCCATATTTAAATGTATCCAGAGCGCGTGTACGCACGTGCACACACACACACACACACACACACACACACACACTAATCAAAGCACAGTCACTTCTTGTTATTTTCTCTCTTCAAACCCCAACATAAATCTGACACCCACCTCCTGGAATGCTGTACTAGTTCCCCTAGTTTCCCTACTGGTCATTTGCCCATCACCTCTCTATCCTGCAACAGCAGCAAATAAATACTTCTAAGGGAATCAGTACCAGGAGGATCATCTGTTCTAAACCATCTGGTGACTCCACGTCTCACTCCAAGAAAACTCAAAACCCTTCTAATCCTGAGGCCTCGACATCTGACCTCATTTCACATGCTCTCTGCTCCAGCCACAGCGGCCTCTCACCCTTCCTGGAACACAGGACACGCTCCTGCCCGAGTGCATGTGCACTGGAGGTTCCCCTGCCTGGACAGAACTCCCTGAGACATGCTCTTCATCAATTCCTCATGTCCTTCACGTCTCTCAGAGGTCACCTTCCCAGTGAGGCTCACACTTGCCACCATGGTGAAGTAGCCACCTTCCCTGTCCCTGCACAGGTAACTCTCTGGGTCACCTTCCTCAAAGCACCTACCAAACTCCAGTTTAAACACTTCCCTCATTTACAACGTGTGTACAATACACAGTTGACTGAATTTCACTGGCTTAACCTGTGCACATTTACTGATGTGTGGACTTCCTTATGGTAAGTACTGTCAGTGCAGTTTCTCTTATGTTTTTCTACTATTTTCTCTGCTTCATTTATGTTAAGAATACACGTACATATACATGTAACATAAAATTTATGAGTTAAATGACTGTTCATGTTTTCAGCAGGGCTTCCACCCATTATTAGTAGTACTTAAGTTACAGGGGAGTCAAAAGTTATTCTTGGACTTCTGACTGCACAATGGAGTCTTTGCCCTCAATCCCCACATTGTTTCAGGGTCAAGTAGAGTCTGCCCCTAGCCACTAGGACACATTCTCCACAAGACAAGCATGTTAGCCTTTTCTTAGAGTCTCTGAGGTGTCCAGATGAAAAAATGTGGGTCCTGAACATGGCACGTGACATTATCAGTGGAACGGGTGATCAGAGGAGAGGACCTCTCTCTTCTGGACCATCCTCAGACACGTCCCTGGAGCTCCTACACAAAGTGCCCCCACCTCACCACCAGTGTCACCTCTACTTTTCCCCAAGGTTGCTCCCCTCTCCCTCTCTCAGCTCAGCTCCGCCCTCCACAGCATTTCCCCTGGACCGCACAGCACACACTTACAGTCTTGTCATCACAAACACGGTACTTAGGCTCTATGGGGCCCTTTCTCCAACCAAATAGAAATCTGCCTGAGACTCTGCTTTATAAATCCATGAACTTGGATGGGAGCCAGCACCAGCATCACTAGAACTAAGGGCAGGGAGATGGGGCAGAGAGGCAGGGAGTGTAGAAACTAACTGAAGTTTAATAAGGATGAGAAACTCTCAGATTCCTCCTCTGTCTACCTCTTGAATCTAAAGAATAATCCAAATTACAGCTCTAGTGGGAGGGGAGAGAATGGATGACTCAGAAAATTCATCTCTCCAAACCACAGACACTCCTGTGTGCAGGAGACCACCTAGGCCTGTGGGACTGACAGCCCGAAGGACACATGCTTGCGTAACCACTGGGGTCTTCAGGGGAGATGAGTCGGTAATTCAAGACACAGGGGCCAAAACAGGTCTTATGCTCCCCAGAAATAAAGAAAAAAAAAACACACCCAAAGAATGGGGCTGAGGGCACGACCCAGGATCGAGCCTGAGCTGAGCCAGTCACAGGTATCTCTTGCTACACAAGGTCCTGGTGACAGGTGACGTCCAAGTCCCTGTAGTCACAGGTCATGGTGAGACAAGGTTCCACAGAAGGGGCAAGGACAAGGAGCAGAGACATGACCCAGCTGAAGGGTGAGCGTGTCACACTGAGCACCAACTGGGCACAGGCCCCGTCCACCCTTGCCTCCTCACAGCCCTCTCCTGTCCCACCTGCAACAGACTCAACACAGCAACATGCAGATTCTGGAAGGTTCTCAGTGCTTTCATTTATTTTCTGTCAGAACTTTACATATTTTCTATTACCTCATCAATCCCACATACTAAAAACTGCAAAACACAAATTCTTATCTGGATTCTCATTCTCAATAGGGAAGTAACACGTCAGTACTCTGCCCATGAAATAAAGACGGGAATGGAGATGGTCCAGCCGGGCCTCTGCTGGAACAGGAAAGGGAACAGAAGGGAACAGGAATCAGTATGGGGAGGGGTCATGGTGGGCAGGGTGGGCCAGTGTCCTGCATCCTCACAATGTGCTAATAGGAACACAGACACATTCTGACACCATCTGCAGAAAGAGAAGTCAGGGTTCTTGATGTCACCATGTGAGACTGTGAACAAATCCTGCATCGCTCAGTCCCCGAGGTGCACTGGTCTCACACTGTGAAAAATATTAATCATAAACACATATAGGTCATTCCCATAAGTGTCACATTCTCAACAGCGCCCTGCATGTCACAGTGTCCCTAGTGCCCCCACTCCTCCCCACTTCAAGCCTCTGGAGTCTTACCTTTAGGGGCCATTAGAGACGAATCAGAGCCCTGGGCGCTGTCATCACCTGGGGTAGAACAAAGAGGACATGATCAGAGCCACAGGAGATGAGACCAAAGGAAGAGCTATGGGGGGTGAGCTCCCCATGGGGTTCTGTCTACACTCCCCCGGGGCTTCAGGGATCACCCCCTCCATACGTACGTGCAGCGTGAGAGTAGCTCGGTCCTTTTCCTCCTGTGGGAAGAAAATATCATGTTGGAGACCTGGGACAGCTGGGCCATGGATCCTGGAGCACCCTCCTAGTCCTGGTCCACAGTGAAGTTTCCAGAATTCTGACTGAACACCCAGGACAGGATTGGGAAACATGAAGAAAGAAGTGTGGGGTCACTGGCCCACCTGACTTGCTGGGGAGGTCTGACCTCAGCAGGGACCTTCCTCTCTGTCCTGTCACTGCTGGGAATCAGGTCCCCAAACCAGAATTACCAAGTGAAAATCTGTCCTTCATTTTCACAAGAGCTTTGCTACAGAGTGAATGTTAGTAACGGCTCCAGAGAGGGCAGGTGCATGTGTGTGGATGGTCCTTCCCAGGAACAAGGCAGGACAATGTGCTACGTGGGAAACCCCCAGCGGGACTAGAGAACTCAGATATCCCCACTCTCTACCCTACCTGAGCGCCTCTTCCTCCAGATCACAGCTCCAACCACCACAATGACAAGGACAGCCACACCAGCCACACCAGCAATGATGCCCGGGTTGGGGATAGAAGACTGAGGAGGCGGCTCTGGAAAGGGAAGGAAGGTGAGGGTTCCAATCCTCCAGCTTCAGTCCTGACTTGGTGAAATTTTCCAAAAGGGCCCTGCTTTCCTCGAAAGAGGCTCCACCCCAAACCCTCCTTACCCCATCTCAAGGTGATGGGCTCGGGCAGCCCCTCGTGCTGCACATGGCACGTGTATCTCTGCTCCTCTCCAGAAGACACCACCACAGCTGCCCACTTCTGGAAGGTCCCATCTCCCGCAGGCCTGGTGTCCACAAGCTCTGTGTCCTGGGTGTGGTCCTCCCCATCACGCTGCCAGGTCAGGGTGATCTCCGCAGGGTAGAAGCCCAGGGCCCAGCACCTCAGGGTCACCTCATGCTCAGAGATGGGGTGGTGGGTCACGTGTGTGTTGGGAGGTTCTGAGGAAGAAGAATCAGAAAATCCACACTGTGGTTTACCTTTATGGGCCACTGAAACTGCATCCACGTGACCATCCTGAGGCGACAGGACAACTGGTTTGGATGGAAGAAGCACAAAACCCAGACACCAGTCTAGGCTTTGAGATCTCCTGATCTTTCTTAAGTTCTGGAATCAGGGAGAGAACTGGGTAGGAGGCTATAGGTCTAAGGTGGGGAACACACTGTGGTCCTGACTGTGGCGGAGGGTGAATGATCAGAAAACTGGGAGTCAGATCTCCAAAGATGTTCTCAGGGAGAACAAGGCCTTGAGAGGGAAGGTCAGGGTTCATAAGGTGGCTGCCAGGTCAAAGTGGACTGTTGATGGGTTATTTCAGGAATGGTCCCAACCTGCATCCCAGGGGGAGACTGGACTCCTCAGTGTCCTTTAGAGGAGAACGCCCTCCAGGTGAGGCAGTCTCTAGCAGGAATGTGAACACGGAGGCGGATATCCTCTTCCCGCCCGGGGAGGGGCGTTGTTCTGACACTGAGTCCCTTTCCCTTCCACGTGGGAACCAGCCCCAGTGGAGGGGAGATGGGGGAGGCCCGCGGCCCCTGTACCTGCGCGCAGCAGCGTCTCCTTCCCGTTTTCCAGGTGCTTACGGAGCCACTCCACGCACTCTCCCTCCAGGTAGTTCCTGAAGCGCTCCGCCTCACCGGCCAACTCCCACTTGCGGCGGGAGATCTGCGCCGCCGTGTCCGCCGCGGTCCAGGAGCGCAGGTCCTCGGTCAGGGCGAGGTAATCCGCGCCGTCGTAGGAGAACTGACTGGTACCCGCGGAGGAAGCGGCCGTCGGGCCCCACGTCACAGCCGTACGTCCACTGGATGATGTGCGACTCTGGCCCGGCCCCGCCCCCCGGGCTGCAGTGATTAAGGTGAAACCGAAAGTAAATCCGCCTCAAAGCTCCCGAGGGCTCAACCCGGGTCGGGGAGGGGGTCCTGCGGCCTCGGGGCTGCGCTCAGACCCCGAGACTCGGGGCGATCCGGGCCCGTCCGTGGGGATGGGCGTCGTGACCTGGACCTGGGTCCACGTCGCTCACCGGACTCGCTCTGGTTGTAGTAGCCGCGCAGGGTGTTCAGGTCCACTCGGAAAGTCTGTGCGGTGTCCCTGGCATTCCGCGTGTTCAAGTCCCAATACTCCGGCTCCACCTGCTCCATCCACGGCGCCCGCGGCTCCATCCTCGGACTCGGAGTGTCGCTGTCGAACCGCACGAACGGCGTGTCGTCCACGTACCCCACGGCGATGAAGCGGGGCTCCCCGCGACCGTGCCGGGACACCGCGGTGCCGAAATACCTCAGGGAGTGGGAGCCTGCGGGCGCGGAGGGGCTGAAACCCCGCCCGACCCTCCTCCCGGCGCTGGGCCCGGATCCCTGGGGGAGGCGGCCAGGAGGGCAGGGGGAGGGGGCCTGAGTGGGGGAGAGCGGGGCGGAGTCGGGGAGGGACGGGGAGGACAGGGCGGGGCGGGGGCGGGGGCCGGGTGAGGATCTGGGGAGCGGGCGGCGGACAGTCGCCTTCCCAGGGGGTCCCGCGTCCCCGCCGGGCGGTCCCCGTGCTCATGCCCCGCAGAGTCCCTTTCTTCCCGACCCCGCACTCACCCGCCCAGGTCTGGGTCACCGCCAGGGTCCCCGACAGCAGCAGGAGGAGGGTTCGGGTCACCACAACCCGCATCCTCGGGGTCTAAGGAGAAATGTGAGTCGCAGCGCGCGGAGGCGGAAACTTTACACCCCGGAACCGCGGTGCCGCTGATTGGCTGCTCCGGAAACCCGACACTAATACAGTGTGAACCGGGGTCGCGTCATCAGTAGCCAGGCAGAAGGACCTGACACAGGTTGTGACAGGGAGAAGCGAAACCAGGTAGAATGGGGACTCCCCAACACTGGACTTCCCCCCCCCCCCCCCGCCCCCGTCACCGCCCTGGAGCCTGAGACCATGAAAGGCAGGCCTGGGGACCTGGGACTTTGCCTTGACGCCTCACCTACTGCACAGAGGGCTCTTTGTCACACTGTCTCTCTGAGTCGTGGCCCAGGAGCTGTGTGAGTCAGTGATTCTCTACAAGTTTGTCCTCAGGATGTCTATACAGTCTTACAAAATAGTGAGGATCCCAGGGATAATTGTGCGTCTGTGGATTATATCTATCCTTATTTACCATAGAAGGAATAAAACAAGTTTAAATGTTTATTAATTCATTTTCAATCATATGAAAACAGAAATATTGCTTTATGTGAAAAAGATTTTCACAAATAAACAAGGCAGTTACAAGAGTGGATTTTGCTTCATTTTACATTTTGCAAGGCTCTTCTTGTTTGTCCCACTCATAGACCCCTGGGTGTTCAGATTTGCTTCTGCATCTATTGTGTTGTTTTGGTTGAAGTATATGAAAAAATTTACATCCTTGATCACATTGAGGGAAGAGTATGTTTCATATCCTTTTCAGATACTTATGGATATTCATCTGTGACACTATATTAAAATGGACAAGTTGTACTTTCTCTGAGGTTATTTGCAAACTGACAACGTGAAACAGTATCATTGAGTATCTCTTCCTCTGTTCCATTAAATCCGTAGGCACATGTACACACTGAATGGATCTTATACTAATGCATGACTGTTTTCAAGTAACGTGTTGTGTGTTGTTTCACTAAGTAATATTGGTGTTCCAGCGTTGATTAGGGTGGAATCGAATTATCAAAAGTCATTTGTTTTGGGGCACGTGGGTGGCTCAATTGCTTAAGCATCCACTTCGGCTCAGGTCATGATCTCATGGTTCATGAGTTCTGGTCCCACGTCTGACTCTGTGCTGACAAGTCAGAGCCTGGAGTCTGCTTAGGATTCGGTGTCTCCCTCTCTCTCTGCCCCAACCCCGCTTGCACTCCATCTCTGTCTTTCAAAAATGGATAAACATTAAAAAAATTAAAAAAACAAGTCATTTGTTTTAATATTACCACAAATCCCAAAGGAAAGTTGGTCGGTACTGAGAATCTGTCAAGCTTATGGGAAGATCTCGGGTTAAATGAGATGGACTACATGGGGGATGGGTTCTAAGGGGAGCACTTGTGAGGAGCACTGGGTATTGTATGTAAGTGATGAATCACTAATTCTACTCCTGCAACTAATATTACACTGCATGTTAACTAACTGGAATTTAAATAAAAACTTGAGAAAAAAAAGCAATGGTAAAGAAGCAGCGATTGCTCCCATTAACCAGCACAGGGAGATGTTCGGTATTTTGTGGGTCAGCAGTGCCTTCGGTTTGTCTGTAATTAGGCAAAGTAATTCCGTGGTTTCACAGTGTCCTTGTATGTTGATGTTCTGTGAGATGACTGGCTCACGTCCCACAAGAGAACAATATGGCCCAGTGGTGGCATCGGCCAGCTTCTGACCACACTGAGGCCCAGCTGTCACTGTCACACCAGTTCCCGATGTGGGGGCTGCTGTTTCTCCTGTCTTGGATTCCATATTTTCAAATAGCTACAACCTATTAATAATAATTAAAGAATTGGTGTTTTGGGGAGCCTGGGCGGCTCAGTCAGTTAAGGGTCGAACTTCTGACCTCATGGTTTGTGAGATGGAGTCTTGTGTCAGGTTCTGCAGTGACAGCATAGAGCCTGCTTGGGATTCTCTCTCTATCTCTGTCCCTGTCTCTGCCTCCCCCCCAGTCATGCTCATGCTATCTCATCTGTCTCAATATAAATGAATAAACTTTTTAAAAAGTCTAGAAAGACTTTTTAATTCATAAATATCCCGATATACATTCGTCCTGTTTGGGTTCTTAAGTGTTTATTTCTTCCTGTATCACTCCCTGAGGAGAAGCATTCTCTCAGCTTCCCGATTGTGTAACTACTTCCAGATTTAGAGTAGGTCTTAGGTTTAATGTTTCATCAGCAGGAATATTCGTTATGGTCATTCCAGACCCAGGTTCCAATATTTAGCCCTTTTTCATAGAGTACTTCATTCCTCTCCCCTAACATATCTGCCAAATTTGGTTACTGTTCTCTATCTTCTCAGAGACCAATCTGCTCCGGAAAATGAGAATTAGAGGAGAGAGAGGAAGAGTAAGTTCTACTGAGAGCAAAACAGGAATCCTGTAGTGGGGAATAGAGGGACTTAGCGGGATTCATGCAGAGGGTGTACATCCTGAAATCTCCCACTCTGCGCATTGTCTGTCTGCCCTCCACACACTCAACCATGGGCCCACATCCCCCTAATCTCCACAACAGGCGAGATCTTTGTGAAGTCTGTGCAGCATTGCATGGCCCTGACCCAACTCCTGGTGGAGCAGAACTTCCCAGCCATTTCCATCCACCGTAGGACGCCCCGGGAGGAGAGGTAGTGAGAGAAGGAACGATGTTTTATGTCCTCGGGAGGATATGACACAACCGAGAGAAAGGACTGTGAACCTTTTCTAATTTCCCTTCTGACCAAGGCCTTCTTGGTATCACAGCTTAAAAATCTTCAATAATGAATTCTTGTGGCGACCAACCCATGTGGCCGAGGCATGGACAGTAAGCAGGTAAACACTGCCATCAACTCCCACCTGCCTGGGATCCCCACACCTACCTGTGTCAGGTCAGCTGCACACCTACACGGACATCCCAGTGTCCCCTCCCACCCCCTGATTTCCTATGTCTTCATACCTTTCATCCTCATCCCTCCTTTTGGGTGTCTTCCTACTTTGGGGTCTCCCAGTGCTACCCTCTGTCTCCTTCCAGGAGGCCTGAGCAGGCCAGTTGCCCCACTGGCTTGGGGTCACGCTTGTGTCAGTTGAAAAAGATGCCAAGATCCTGAGTGAGGTGCAGAATCACACTGAGGACAGTGGTAGTGAGCTGCGTGATGAGATGGACATTTCCTCCTTCAGCGAGTGTGGATCTCATGAAACTGACTCCTCCAACTCTTCACTGTCTCTTGTTCCTTAGTGACTTACTTTGAACCGTGTAGTGCAGTCAACGGTGCCTGGTGCCTAATGGGTGCCTGGCACGTTTATGCCCCAATCCTGATGCCATGTTTGGATGTTTTGCTTGTTTCTATGTGGAATCCCTTTCCTCTCTCATCCAATTAATTTTCTTCTTGCACCCCAGTCTCTCCTCTGACCCCACACCCCACACAGACACCTGCATGTATAGGGAACTGTGTGTCTGCGAATCTCATGTAGCCTTTCCATGCCTTATTGTAACTGTGCCTCTTTTCTCTGCAGTTACAGCCGTGGGAGAGGACTCACCCATCCGCAGAGCCTGATACAGGTCTCCCTCCCAGGAACCAGTGCTCATGCATGACCTGAGCTGAAATAAAAGGTTGGATACCTAACTGACCCACCCAGGCACCCCTACAGTTTATTCCTCCTAATTAATGTCTTTTAAAATATATTTAAAATTTCAAAATGTTGACACACAAGATTCATTAGTTTCAGGTGTACAACACAGTGACTCGATTTCTGTATTCGCTCTTTTCTTTGAGGGAAAGACAGTGAGACCAGAGAAGAGAGGTAGAGAGAGAGAGAGAAAGAGAGAGAGAGAGAGAGATTGGGAGAGAGAATATCTCAAGTAGGCTCAATCCCTGGGCACTCGATCCCATGACCCTGGGACCATGACATGAGAACCTACTGAGCCACCCAGGGCCCTTCAGAAGCCTTCTGCCTGCACCATGCTGTGCTCACCACAGTGTAGCTGCCATCTGTCACCAGATACTGATGTTACAGTCTCACTGACAATATTCCCTGTGCTGTGCCTTTTATTCCTATGACCTGTTCCTTCCATAATTGGAGTCTGTCTCCCACTCCCCTCACCCTGGTGTCCATGCTCCCAACCCCCTTTCCCTCTGGCAATCATGTTACTTCTCTGTATTTATAGGTCTGATTCTGCTGTTTGTTTCTTTATTCATTTGTTTTGTTCTTTAGATTCCACATATGAGTGAAATCATATGGTAATTTTTTTCTCAGTCTGATTGATTTCACTTAGCAGACATAATGCCCTGTTTGTCCATCCATGTGTCGCCAGTGGCAACACATATTTATATGTATGTGTATACACATCTTCCTCTGCCGTTTGTATATGGGTGGATACAAGTTGTATCAATGTGGCTTTTGACAAGAACCTCAATTTCTGAACATCATCTGGGATGAGGGCGCCCCCTGGTGTCCGGGTCCCTGTCCAGGTTATGTAGCTGAAGGAGACCCTAGGGGAGCCTGGCTGAGGAAGAGAAAGGGCAGCTGGTTCTTTTCTCCTTAGTCCTGTGGCCTCACGTGGGGTGGAAGATAAGGGGATATCCCCCACCGCTCTGCTCTCAGGAGGATTCTGACTGAGAAACCTGAGTGGGGTCTGGACTGTAAGTCAGGTAGAGATGTCTGAGCAGAAGCCTGGGCGTCAGTGGGGAGAGGAAGAATTTTCTGAGCAGCCCTGGACTCTACAGGGGTCAGGCTCAGGGATGAGGCAGGATTGCAGGAGAGGAGCGCCCAGGAGCCGGTGAGCCATTGCTGAGGTTTCTGCGTCCCTGTGCACCTCTTCCTCCAGCCCCTTGACGGTAATCCAGGGGGACTGAAAAGTAGAAACACTTCTTAGGGCTCCTTATTTCCAAATGTTTCAAAACTCAGTTAAACCAAAATCATTTCTGATTTGGAAATAGCATCTTAATGTCTACATACCCATAGTGTGGACGTGCACACTCACGGTTTGTGAGTTGACGCCCCACATCAGGTTCTGGGCTGACAGCACTGAGCCAGCTTGGGATTCTCTTTCTCTCTCCCTCTCCGTCCCTCTCTCCTGCCCCTCCCCTGCTTGTGTTCTCTCTCGCTATCTCTCAATATAAACAAATCAATAAACTTAAAAAAAAAAGAAAAGAAAAGAATTAGTGTTTTCATTTTCTTTGGGTAAATACCCAAGAGTGAAATTATTGGATTATATGAAAAATCATTATGTTGTAAACCTGAAAGAATGGAGCTGTGTGTGTAAGCTGCACTCAAATAATAAGAAAAGAAAAAAGAAAAAGATAATTAGAAATAATAGAGAACACTTTGTAAAGGAAGACATGAAATGTCACATACATATACTGGTAACAAGTAAACACGCACAAAATGAGAATGTGGAATAAAAATGGGAATAAAACTTAGTATCTTCAACTTGGCAAAGATGAAAGTAGGTGATGAGTGTGTCCAACAGAGGGTCAGGAAAATACACCGTCATAAAGGGTGATGGGAGTGAAGACTGGTTTAAAATTTTTGAAGGGTTCTTTATAAAAAGTCTCCACAATTTAAATGTGCTTATACTGTGCCGTAGACATTCATTTTCAGGTGTTTATCCTTAAAAAAAAAAGATTTATTTATTTATTTTGAGAAAGAGAGAGAGAGTGCACACAGGAGCAGGGAGAGGGGCAGAGAGAGAGAGGAGAGAGAGAATCCCAAACAGCCCAACGTCAGGCTGGATCTCAGGAACCCAGAGATCAGGAGCTGAGCTGAAATCAAGTGTCAGATGCTTACCTGACTGAGCCACCCAGGTGTTCCCCCTTTAAGAGTTAACCCTATGGAGATAATGACATAAGTTCTCAAAAGTACATTTTTCAGGGGGATACCTGGGGTGGCTCATTGGTTAAGTGTCCAACTTTGGCTCAGTCATGATCTCAAGGTTTGTGAGTTCGAGTCCTGCATCAGGCTCTGTGCTGATACCTCGGAGCCTGGAGCCTGCTTTGGATTTTGTGTCTCCCGTATTTCTGCCCCTTCCCTTTTGTGCACTGTCTCTCCAAACTAAATAAACATTAAAAAAATCCAAAAGTATATTTTGAGGGTTTCTTGAATTGTGGTTTATAAAAACAAAGAATGGAACTATATCTTAGTGCTATAATCAATGTGATAATTATAAATAGTGGAATATGTCTCAGGCATTATCACCATGTGATATACACAGATGGTTAAGGTTAATCATCAAAGCAAACCCATGAGGCACCCCATCGGGGATCCCTTTGTACACACAGGGAAAGGGAGACTCAGGGAGGATAAATGCCGGAGTCGGTCCTCGTTCCGGCGAATCTAGGGGTCCACGAAGGACGAACGGTTAGGCGAAATGAGGTGAGAGAGCCACGAGTGAGATGGAATCTGATGACCAAGCAGGCAGCCCTGAAAATTCTGGCGTCTCTGGTGTCTCTGGCGTCTCTGCCCTGCCGGCCTCAGTGTCTTTATTTAAAGGTAGTGAGTTACATTACAGCAATGAGTGACAGCCCATCAGTAAGCATAGTTTGAACAATAATGTGTTATATCGGTAAAGCGGCGAGTCTTGCAAGTTGTTTTCAAGTTAGTTAGCATATAAATCTAAGGCTGGGGGAGAGGACAGGAAGTTACCTGGGCCTGACTATGTTAATTATCTATAAACAGGCCAGGAGTCATTGCCTATTCTTCCAATTACAATGGGGGAGGTCCAACCCGTCTGGCAAGGACAGAATTTCCAATGCTTGTCCTTTGCCCGTGAATTTACATAATAGGAGCCTAACATTTACACAAATCACACCAATATTCAGCCAGCTCATAACTGGCTATCAATCTATGCAACCCATCCCCAAGATGCAACTTTAAGGTGGTCAGGCTACTCTCATTCAGATGCAATCCATCAAAGCATCCTGCTCCAGGTCCTTCCTTTTAAATGCGGTAAAACAAAAGAGCATTACATTCCTTAGGCCAAAGAGAGTAGTTGTAAGACTGGGCGCCAGTTTGGCTGGCGAGCTTTTGCTTCTACCTTTTCCACACAGGGAGGGGTCTCAACCTGCGAGCCCAAACGGCTCCCAACAGATAAAGAGGTAGTGAAACCAGGGTTCAACCCAGAAAGTTTGCACTCAGAAGTCCTGTTGACTTGTGTTTCTTTGGTTCCCTGTCCATCAGGAGGTGGGTATGATTCCATGCAGGTGAACTGTTGCAATGGTCCAGAATGTTCTGGGATGGGAGGCTGGTAGGCTCAGAGCCTAGGAGGACAGTAAGAGGCAGTGTGACTTACTGCTCAAATCAAACTAACGCCCATCATCCTGAGTACATCTCGAGGGCCTCCAGTGGCTCAGGTCAGCTGACTCCAGATGTAAAATGAAAAAGAAGTGTCAGCCTCTGATGACACAACAGTGACAGTGTCCTGTGGGAGGTGGGCATTAGCAGAAATGACAGAGACAAACGTAAGTCACTCCTGAGGTAAGTGCTGCGTGGAGAAAGTTCAGGATATCCCAAGAACAGATGACATGAGATCTAACAGGCCCCCTATCACTAGAATCAATCATATCTACAGTGTGTAAGAGGCATATGGCATATGGAACAGAATCTGAACCACACACAGTGTTGAACAATCATAGAACAAGGAATGAATAATTTAGTTGATAAAGTGGATGATTACAGTTGTACTTCCCTGAAGTACTACAGTCAGAGGTGATGGCAGCAGGAGAGAAGACCTGTTTGGTTCTTAAAATTTGTTTCTAAAAATTTCAAGAATATTTCTCAGAGTTGACAGAGAAAAGCACATATGTTGAAAGCCCTACCCAAGTTCTTAACTAGAGTGGATGACAAGAGACCCACATGAAGATACATCACAATGAAATGTCAGGAAGAGGGTGGAGGAGCAGACACCTTGAAAACTCCAAGACACAACGACACAGTCTTGGCAGCTGGAAGACATGAGACATGGTCCCCAAATCCCGAGGACAACTGTGTCCAGCACAGAGTTTCTATACCATCATTGAGTGAATCAGGGCGAGGGTAGCCTAAAGGCACATCAGAAGTTTAAAATGTCAGTGTCTACTTTCCATGTTCCCTTCCACAGGATACCACCAGGCAAGTTGGGGAAAATGATGGAGAAAACCAAGAGAGGGGAGCACGTGGGATCCAAACAACAGGGAGCCAGGGGAGAGAGGCAGAGGGCACCCAGGCTGAGCTGAAGGGGTTCCGGGTGTCGGCCCTGCCCCAAGTGTGCAGGCGTCCCGTCCACATGGGGCAGGGCTGAGGGCTGTGGGCCAGGCATCTGCATGAGCATGAGGATGGTGGAATAGTGGATGGGTTCGATAATTCATGAAGATTTATCCAGAGGGAGCTTGGGAAGATTTAAATGAGAACCACAGAAACCAAGCAAATGAAATATAAGATATGTATTTATCCGGGAAAATAATAAGTTGATTCAGAAAGGTAAGAATCATAGTCTATTAAATGCTCAGTTGTGACTAGTATTCCATGGCCATAAAAATGCAAACAGCGCACACTGAGCTAATCAAAGATATAAAATAATTATATGGGGCAGACGGGAGTGTGTGAAAGAAGAGCCGATTCAGTAAAGATGATGCATAAACCTGAAAACCAGATAAAGGGTGCAAGAAGCAGGCTATTTAGGGGCACCTGGGTGGCTCAGTTGGTTAAGCAGCTGACTTCAGCTCAGGTCATGATCTCACGGTCTGTGAGTTCAAACCCCATGTCGGGCTCTGTGCTGACAGCTCAGAGCCTGGAGCCTGCTTCAGATTCTGTATCTCCCTCTCTCTCTGCCCTTCTCCTGCTCACGCTCTGTCTCTATGTCTCCTAAGAATAAATAAATGTTAAAAAAAATTAAAAAAAAAGAAGCAGGCTATTTAGAGGCACAGAAGCAATAATCAGAGAATCAGCTAAAAGAACTAGTGCAGGTGATCTCTGGGAAGGGGTAGCATGGAAGATTGGGGACATCCGATTGACCTCAAGTACTGCAGAAGTATTTCACTTCTTAAAATTCTGTACCTCTATCCATTTGCTAAAGACAACATGGTGGGTGAGAAATGGAGTCAGGGAAGTTCTGCACGGAGGCCATAGAGACGGGGCACTATTAGCGGAGTCATGGGAGCAGGTGTTGGATTTTTATGGGAGGGAGGATGTTGTTGTGATTTATTTAGTCGTGTTTCATGTTTTTGCATGAGAGTCAGGACAGCATGTTTGTGTGGGGAAGGGCTGAGCTGGCAGAGAGGGAGAAGTGGATGAGAGGTGCCCAAATGGAGGGGCAGCCTGAGACAGGAGGACGCCTCCACCATCACTGCTTAGAAGGTGAGGACACAGGTGCAGGTGTGGGGGAGGGGGAGGGAGGAGAGTGCAGTTCTCACCTGAGTGCTTCTTCTATTTTTAAATATATAATTTAAAAAGATACAGACTTTAATTTTTTTATTTTTTTAAATAATTTATTGTCAAATTGGTTTCCATACAACACCCAGTGCTCATCCCAACAAGTGCCCTCCTCTGTGCACATCACCCACTCTCCCTCCTCCCACATCCTCCTCTCCCCTCAGTTTGTTCTGAGTCTTTGAGAGTCTCTTATGTTATGTCTTCCTCCCTCTCTGTGGCTTTTTTTGTTCCCCTCTTCCCCTCCCCCCTATTTTCTGTTAGGTCTCACAAAGCCTACCTATGTGTGGGAACATATGGTATCTGTCTTTCTCTGCCTGACTTATTTCACTCAGCATAATACCCTCCAGTTCCATCCATGTTGCCACACATGGCCAGATTTCATTCCTTCTCATTGCTGCGTAGTATTCCATTGTATATATATACCACTTCTTCTTTATCCATTCGTCAGTTGATGGACACTTAGTCTCTTTCCATGTTGGCTATTGTTGACAGTGCTGCTATGAACATTGGGGTACATGTGCCCCTATGCATTAACTCTCCTGTATCTCGTGGGTAGATTCCTAACAGTGCTATTGCTGGGTATTAGGGTAATTCTGTTTCCATTTTTTTTATGAACTTCCACACCATTCTCCAGAGTGGCTGCACAAGTTTGCATTCCCACCAACAGTGCAAGAGGGTGCCTGTTTCTCCACATCCTCGCCAGCACCTATAGTTTCCTGATTTATTCATTTTAGCCACTCTGATTGGTGTGAGGTGGTATCTCAGTGTGGTTTTGATTTGTATTTCCCTGATGATGAGTGACATTGAGCATCATTTCATGTGTCTGTTTGCCATTTGGATGTCTTCTTTGGAGAAGTGTCTATTCATATCTTCCGCCCATTTCTTTGCTGGATTACTCGTCTTTCGGGTGTGGAGTTTGGTAAGTTCTTTATAGATTTTAGATACTAGGCCTTTATCAGATATGTCATTTGCAATTATCCTTTCCCAATCCATTGGTTGCCTATCAGTTTTGTTGGTTGTTACTTTTGCCGTGCAGAAGCTTTTTATCGTGATGAGGTCCCAGTAGTTCAATTTTGCTTTTAATTCCCTTGCCTTTGGAGATGTGATGAGTAAGAAATTGGTGTGTCTTAGGTCAAAGAGGCTTTTTCCTGCTTTCTCCTCTAGGATTTTGATGGTTTCCTGTCTCACATTCAGATCCCTCATCAATTGAGAGTTTATTTTTGTGAGTGGTGTAAGAAAGTGGTCTAGTTTCATTCTTTTGCATGTTGCTGTCCAGTTCTTCCAGCACCCTTTATTAAAGAGGCTGTCTTTTTTCCATTGGATACTCTTTCCCACTTTGTCAAAGATTAGTTGGCCATATACATGCGGGTCAATTTCTGAGTTTTCTATTCTATTCCATTGGTCTATGTGTCTGTTTTTGTGCCAATACCATGCTGTCTTGATGACTACCGCTTTGTAGTAGAGGTTAAAGTCTGGGATTGTGATGCCTCCCGCCTTGGTTTTATTCTTCAGTATTACTTTGTCTCCTCGGGGTCTTTTGTGGTTCCATACAAATTTTAGGATTGTTTGCTCTAGCTTTGAGAAGAATGCTGGTGCAATTTTGATTGGGATTGCATTGGATGTGTAGATTGCTTTGGGTAGTATTGCCATTTTCACGATATTTATTCTTCCAATCCATGAGCATGGGATGTTTTTCCATTTCCTTGTGTCTTCCTCAATTTCCTTCATAAGTTTTTTATAGTTTTCAGTATAGAGGTCTTTTACATCTTTGGTTAGGTTTATTCCTAGGTATTTTATGGTTTTTGGTGCAGTTGTGAAAGGGATTAGCTTCTTTATTTCTCTTTCTGCTGCTTCATTATTGGTGTATACAAATGCCACCAATTTCGGTACATTGATTTTGTACCATGCAACTTTGCTGAATTCATGGATCAGTTCTAGTAGGCTTTTGGTGGATTCTGTTCGGTTTTCCTTGTCAAGTATCAGTCATCTGCAAAAAGTGAAAGTTTGACTTCCTGCTTGCCAATCTTAATGCCTTTTATTTTGTTTTGTTGTCTGATTGCTGATGCTAGGACTTCCAACACTATGTTAAATAGCAGTGGCGAGACTGGACACCCCTGACGTGTTCCTGATCTTAGGGGAAAGGCTCTCAGTTTTTCCCCATTGAGGATGACATTAGCTGTGGGCTTTTCATATATGGCTTTTATGATGCCTAAGTATGTTCCTTTTATCCCAACTTTCTTAAGGGTTTTTATTAGGAAAGGGGGCTGTATTTTGTCAAATGCTTTTTCTGCATCTATTGACAGGATCATATGGTTCTTATCTTTTCTTTTGTTGATGTGATTTATTACGTTGATTGATTTGCGAATATTGAACCAGCCCTGCAACCCAGGAATGAATCCTACTTGATCATGGTGAATAATTCTTTTTATATGCTGTTGGATTCGATTTGCCGGTATCTTGTTGAAAATTTTTGCATCCACATTCATCAGGGATATTGGCCTGTAATTCTCTTTTTTTGCTGCATCTTTATCTGGTTTGGGAATCAAAGCGATGCTGGCTTCATAAAATGAGTCTGGGAGTTTTCCTTATGTTTCAATTTTTTGGAACAGCTTGAGGAGGATAGGAATTAACTCTGTTTTAAATGTCTGATAAAATTCTGCAGGGAAGCCATCTGGTCCAGTACTCTTATTTGGTGGGAGATTTTTGATAACTGATTCCATTTCTTCACTAATTATGGGTCTGTTTAAATTTTCTATTTCTTCTCGTTTGAGTGTTGGTAGTGTGTGTCTATTTAAGAATTTGTCTATTTCTTCCAAGTTGCCGAGTTTGGTGGCATATAATTTTTCATAGTATTCTCCGACGATAGCTTGTATTTCCGAGGGATTGGTTGTAATTACTCCCTTTCCATCGTGATTTTATCTATTTGGGTTCTCTCTCTTTTCTTTTTGAGAAACCTGGTGAGAGTTTTGTCTATTTTTTTATTTTTTCAAAGAACCAGCTCTTGGTTTCATTGATCTGTTCCACTACTTTTTCTATTTCCATATGATTAATTCGTACTGTGAACTTTGTTATTTCTCTCTTTCTGTTGGGTTTGGGTTGTTTTAGTTGTTCTGCTTCTAGTTCCTTTAGGGGTGCTGTTCGAATTTGTGTTATTAATTTTTCTTGTTTCTTGAGGTGGGCCTGGATTGCATTATATTTCCCTCTCAGGACTGCCTTTGCCGCATCCCAAAGCGTTTAGATTGTTGTATTTTCATTTTCATTTGTTTCCATGGATTTTTTAATTTCTTCTCTGATTGCTTGGTTGAACCCACTCATCTTTTACTAGGTTGTTCCTTAGCCTCCATGTTTTCGGATATTTTCCAGACTTTTTCCTGTGGTTGATTTCAAGTTTCGAAGCATTGTGGTCTGAAAGTGTGCATGGTATGATCTCAGTTCTTTTATATTTATTCAGATTTCGCTGTGCCCCAGAATGTGGTCTATCTTGGAAAATGTACTGTGTGCAGTTGAGAAGAATGTAAATTGAAGGACCCTGAAGATGTCAGTTAGGCCCATCTGTTCTAATGTATTGTTCAGGGCCCTTGTTTCTGTGGTGATTTTCTGTTTTGTGGATCTATCAAATGCTGAGAGTAGAGTGTTAAGGTCCCCTACTATTAGGACATTTTTGTCTATATGGTTGCCTATGTTTGTAATTAGTTGTTTTATGAATTTGAGTGCCCCCGAATTTGGTGCGTAGATATTTATATTTGTTAGCTCTTCCTGCTGGATGGTCCCTGTGATTATTATATAATGTCCTTCTTAATCTCTTATTACATAGTTCATTTAAAGTCCAGTTTGTCTGATATAAGTGTGGCTACTCCGGCTTTCTTCTGACTTCCAGTAGCATGGTAGATAGTTCTCCATCCCCTCACTTTCAGTCTGAAGGTGTGCTCAATGATGAGTCTCTTGAAGACAGCAAATAGATGGGTCTTGTTTTTTAATCCATTCTGTTACCCTGTGTCTTTTGATTGGAGCATTTAGTCCATTTATATTCAGTGTTAATATTGAAAAATATGGGTTTAGAGTCACTGTGTTATCTGTAGGTTTCTTGCTTGTAAGTCTGTCTCTGGTAGTTTGTGTTCTTTGCAACCTTTCCTTAATAGAGTGCCCCTCAGGATCTCTTGTAATGCTGGCTTGTTTGTGATGAATCCTTCAGTTTTTGTTTGTTGAGGAAAACCTTGATCTCTCCTTCTATTCTGAATGACAGGCTAGCCGGATACAGGATTCTTGGTTGCATCCTTCCTGTCATCACATTGAAGATTTCCTGCCATTCCTTTCTGACTTGCCAAGTTTCTGTAGATAAGTCTGCTACTACCTTTATGTGTCTGCCTTTGTATATTAAGACCCATTTTTCCCTAGCTGCATTCAGAATTCTCTCTCTGTTTTGTATCTTGCCAGTTTCACTATGATGTGTTGTGCAGAAGGTCTATTCAAGTTACGTCTGAGGGGAGTTCTCTGTGCCTCTTGGATTTCCATGCCCATTTCCTTCCTCATGTTGGGGAAGTTCTCAGCAATGATTTGTTCATGTACCCCTTCGACTCCTTTCTCTCTCTCTTCTTCCTCTGGAATTCCTATGATACGGATATTGTTTCATTTGAGTGCATCGCTCAACTCTCAAATTCTCCTTTCCTGTTCCTGGATCAGCTTCTGTCTCTTTTTCTCTGCTTTCTCTTTTTCCATAATTTTATCTTCTAATTAACTTATTCTCTCTTTTGCCTCTTCAATCCGCACTGTGGCTGCCTCCAATTTGTTTTGCACCTCATTCAAGACTTTTTAAATTCTTCCTGACCGTTTTTAAAGTCCTTGAACTCTGCTGCGGGACCCCTTGCATTCATCTATACTTTCTTCAAGCCCAGTGATTAGTTTTATGACTATCATTCTATATTCGTGCTCTGTTATGTTGCTTATATCTGTTTTCATCAATTCTCGAGATGTCACTACTTCTCGAAGATTCTTTTGAGAAGAATTCTTCCTTTTCGTCGTTTTGGCTAGGTGTGTTTTGGATTGTCTCTTGAAGTCACCCTGGAAAGGAAAATGGACTGCCAGACAAACAGAAAACAGAAATACTCAAACGTACTGACAAATGATACAGACCAGTGGTTCGCAACAGATAAAAGAATAACAAATGACACTCTGAGGGCATTTTTCTGAAGTACCAGCTACAAGTTAAGGACAGAGTTTGTGGCGTGCTGGTGGCAGAGTATATACAGGGAGAATAATGACAGGTTGCGGGGCGGGGGGGGGGGGAAGAAAATGGACTTTGCCCAGGTAGAGCGACTAATGGGCTTAATCCAGACGGCGAGAAATGAGACTAAGGACGGATGCAAGGAAAAAGAAATGAGGATAGATGTTGTCCAGATGAACTTATGTGGCCTTGTTATTCCAGAGAGACGAATAGGGAAGTACAGAAGGAGGTGTAGAACATGCCTGAGAGAGTGGGTTAAAAGTCTGTTTAAGCCAGCCAATACCCTGGATGCCCAGCTCAGGGGTGGGGATCGGTAAGAAGGAGAAAGGAGAGCATATATTAAAAAAGAATAAATGACCTGGAGTTACTCCAGGCAGCAGTCTGAACTTGGCATCAGAAGCTGCCCGCTGAAAGGTGTCTCTTCTGTGAGGAGTGGCGTGGTTTGGTGTAGGGGGGTGACTTCCTGAGACCAGTGTTTGTGGGCTTGTGAGACAGCAATGGCTTTCCTCCAGTCCCTTCTTCCCAGTCGCAGAGCCTCTATTCGCCCCTTTATTTCTGTCCTCACTCTGCAATGGGAGTCAGCGTAGTGTGGTTTGCTGGGCGATCGACCGCCCTGCTCGCTCTCTGGTCTGCTGGGTGGTCTTGCACCCCGCTCACTCTGCCTGCTACACGGATTTCACTGAAAATTTTGTGCCTGGGTTAGAAGCGCTCTGTAGGCAGCTCAGCACCTCTGTGTGACTCGGGCTGACTCGGCCGCCGCTACCAGTCCCGGCATGAGGAGAATTCTGCTGAGAGTTCTGCTGTTAGCTACAGAACTTCTCTTCAAAAGCTCTGCATTTAGGGACTGGATGGTGGTGATCTCACCCTCTCTGTCCCTCTCCTTCGGATGTGGCCTGTACGGCTCTCTCCTGGCTTCTCCCTCCCCTCAGCTCTGCATCCCACAGTTAGGTTTTTCTGCCCCAGATTAAACTCTTGGTTCCTAGGACGTTTTCTGGGTTTCCCTTTCCATTCCTTGTAGACTGTAATCCCTTTCCTCTCCGACTGTTGAGGTTGAGCGTCCTTTGGTTTCAGTCCTTGTTAGTTTGAAAGACAAGAGAAATACTGGGTCCCCCTACTCCTTTGCCATGTTGGCCCCCTTCCGAAATCAGTCATTTCAAAATTATTTTATTTTTTTCTGTAAACTCAATACCCAAGGTTGGGCTTGAACTCATGACCCAGAGATCCAGAGTCACATGCCCTAAAAAGTGAGCCATCCAGGTGCCCCAGAAATCATTCTTTTCTGTAGAAGCAGATGCCCAATTCTGTCTCATGAATTGGGCATCATCATAAGATTTGTTAGTTTTCTTTTTGTTTTCAAATCAGACATAATGCAGGAATGCCCTTCCCTTAGTAGGATTAGGTTCTGATCCTCCATCACTAAAAGGGTTTCAGTCTGTGGTATTGACATTGCACAGGGAATTGTGGCATCATGAGGGGTCAAGCACAGACCCTGAGTCCTTTCTTTACTGAAGATGCCACAGGAAATGGAGCCCTGGGGCAAGTGTCATAGGCTTGGGCTCCACCAGCTCTGTCATCAGGGACTTCTGCCCACAGTCCTCGTGTGTGATAGTGACACTGTGACAGTAATATCGCACAGACTTCACAGAGTTATAAATGGTTTAAACTCCGTAACACATGTAAATTCCTGTTTGTTGTTCTCTCATTTTGTTTTCATTTCTCATTGCCTTCTGAGAACCCAAGTCAACTCTTCCTTCTCCCATTTCCCGTTTCTGATTGCACAGCATCCTGCAGCAACAACAGGGAAGAATTTTTAAAATGGGAAAAAGCCCAGTCCCTCAGCTACAATCCCTCTACCTCATGGGACAGCAGCACTGTGTCTGTGAGCCAGGATGGAAGGATGGCTGTGGCTCTAACTGGGAACCACAGAGGGAACAGGGCAGGAAGTCCTAACCCTTCCCCTAGGTGTATGGGGGTGAGAGACAATGGATGCATGTGTTTTTCTCCTTTCTCAAGCGCACTGAGCACTATGACATGTTCCCTCCCTTCTGTGCTTATCCTGTCTCCTCAAGGGCTGCGTGTAGATTTGTGGCCCAGTTCCAAGCCAGTGCTGTCTGCACTTTCCTGCAAACATCAATACCAGGGCATTCTCCTGAACACAGCACGTGTTAGGATGGAATGGAGGAGGGCGGAGGAAAACCCTGGCATTTGTCTGTGATCCTCCACCTGCTGCCACAGAGTGCTCAGCCTGGGAGAGGTGGGGAACTCGAAAAGCACAAGCAAACAGTCCTCTTCCAGCTCGGACTTTAAACTCCCCTCAGGGAACTGAAGCAGACACGCCCCACCCCCTTCCTAGAGGGTTAGAGGTTCAGGGAATGATTGATGTTGGCTGTGTTAATGTTGAGCTCTCGGGGAAGGTGAGCCAGGGCACCCTCTCCTCCTGTCCCCACCATCCTCCTCACCTCTTTCAAGCAGGGTGGGGCCAGCAGGGTGAGGAGCACATTCTGGGAGCCAGGGGGCTGCTGCAAGGACTGCAGGAGGGCTGGGCTGTGGGAATGGATGGCACCCTCACTTTCCCTTCCTATGTGGGAGCCCATCCAGACTATTCCACCTGAAGATGAGAGTTTCTTTTCCTCCCACAGACAGTCAGGAAGTGATTCCTTTCCTGACTGGTTCTGGCTAGTGCTGGTGACCCTACTGAGTCAACTCTTGTTAGTCAGTTACTCAGGAATCCCCAGCCACCCTTCCCTCCACTTGGAGCTGCTGGGGGAACTTAGATTTTCATGAATCCTGCCCACACGTGTGCAGCACTACAGCCAATGTGGGGGGCACCAAAGCAAACCGACAAGGAACTGTCTTCATGAATTCAGAGAGAAGTCATTTAAAGTAGTAAGTAATCTGATATCGATATGGGCATTTTTCTTTAAAATGGTATGTCCTATTGGTTTTTGAAAAATAAAATTATCCACTTTTTTCCCAATTGATTCATTTATTAGTTTTGTAAGCAAATTACTTCTTCTTTTCTCAAATTAATCCCGCTTCTGGAATAAGTAACATATCTCTCTGATAAGGCTAAAGACAGTATCAACTTCACTGTTCATAGACAAGTTATTAACGCCGGCTCTCTAGAAAATTTTTTTACTTTTCAAACATTTACCTACTCTGATTACAGGATTTCTTAGAAAGTGACTCTTACAGATTTGTTACCATTTTCCACTGCTGTTGCCATGTTAGCACTGCAGGAGCCCAGATCTGCTCAGTGTCATGGTTTCCATCCAATATTCAGACGGTATTATTTAATCTTCTTAGAGTTTATTTATTTATCTATCTTTATCTTTTTACAGCTGACTCTGTGGGAGTTAAATGCCATAATTATAAACATTTTGTCTATTCTCTTATGCAAGATTAGAATTTGCTATGTATATTCACTTAATTTAAAATGTCACAAAAACTACTGAAATTGTAATAGAATAATTTTAAAAACTTTCTTTTCAGTTTCTTTATTTATTTTGAAAAAGAGAAAGCACATGTCAGGGAAGAGCAGAGAGAGAGGGTAAGAATCCCAAGCTGGCTCCGGGGTGTCAGCTCAGAGCCCTATGTGAAGCTTAAGCTTGCAAAACATGAGATCGTGACCTGAGCCGAAGCCGACACTTAACCTGACTGAGCCACCCAGGCACCTATTATATAGTTGTTTAATCTGAGTATAGTTGACCCATAACATTACATTAGTTCCAGCTGTACAAAGTAATGTGTGACAAGTTCATATATTGTGCTCTATTCACCACAGGTGTAGCTGCCCGACACATCCTGTTACAGTATCGGTGACTGTGTTCCTCTTGTTGTGCCTTGTATTCCTGTCACTTCTTCATTCCCTAACCAGAGCCTGTGTTCCCGCTCCCCCCACCCACTTTCCAACCCTCACTCCCTCCCCTCCGGCAATCAACTCAGATGTTCATTTACTGTATGATAATACATGTGAATAAAAAGTGTACTGAAGTAAATATTTAAAGTGATTTATTTAAATTAACATTTCACTGTATCGTCCTGAAATCGCTGATTACAGTGACTTATGTAGTACCAAATTAAAATGTCCAGAAATTTCTCTAAAACGTCGTGTGAGAACATGAACTTTGTGGCCACACTGGCACCACAGGGACACATGTAACTGTGTCACATATTGTTTGAGCACTGATGACTACATTTGATGCACTGGATTCTCAGATCAACAAAACTCTCCTTCTTCGAAGTCTCCAATTTAGTATTGAAGTAAGTGATTAAGACACATTCTGGTAACATTGTTAAAACTACACCAATATTGATTTATTGCCGAGATTTATACGTTGTCCAAATACTTGTCTTATTATGTTAGACACACGGTTTGCAGCCAGCAGCACAGTGACAGGGACCGCAGTGCCATGTGCAGCTCACAGTCTGGTCACAGCCTTCGTTCACTGTGTAAAATGCTCTGCTTCACTGCACAGTAGATGGTGTGACTTCTGATAGCACTTTCTCAATGTTCGTTGCACTTATCAACACTGTAAGCATTATTATACAGAGTTTTACTAATCCAATAATCTACTCTGTGAAGGTCATTTATAATGTTCTTCACACTTTTCTTCTTGATTGTTGCTAATTGTTCATCGCATTCTGAGCACTGTCAGAAAGCACTTAGTACGTTGACATTCACACAGCTTTGGAGCATAATTTGCACATAATATTTACATAGTTAGCAAGACTAAGACACCAGTGAGTTTTGACAAAAATAGCAGGGATTTTTTTTTATTTTAGAAATGCCATATAGTGTTTCCTTTGAACTAGATCTTACACAGTCTGGAAGCCATTCCCCCTCATTATAACATGTGTACGAGATTAGGTGCTCTGTTACATGGCAGGTTGTGATTCATTGCTAGTGTTATGGCTCCCTGTTTCCTCTCAGACCTGGAAGATGCATGATTAGTATATTTCAAAGCAATGTTAAAAGGCATTGAAGCTTTGTTATTTCATTCTTATTGTTTATTCTTAGTATTCTATTTACATTCTTGAATCTGTAATCTGTATCTATTATTTCCACAACAGTTGTGGCAGATGGACACTAAAAACAAAAGAAAAGTCAAACAGACATGGTTTCAGAGGTTGTGCAACATGAGGATAATGGTAAAGTGAAGACTCTCCTAATTTCAGAAGGAAGAAATACAACCTAGATCTTTGTTCAAACTGCTTTCGGATCACGTCTGCAGCATCAACTTTGCTCACCCTCCTGGCCCACCTACCCTTCACATTTTGAACCTCTAGCCCCTGCCCCAGGCCCATGAATCAGTTCCTTAAAATACATCTACCTCTCTCTCTATGCATATATCTTATTGTTTCTGTTTCTCTGAGCACCCTAACATGGTACTGTGACGGGCTTAGTGCCTTAGGGACCTACAAAAAAGAAAACTCACCATTTTCATGGATTGCACAGAGGCAGGTGGTAAACATGCAATCACGTGATGTTCAATGGCCATTGCTGCACATGAGTAGGAGCTACTCACCTTCCCTGGGGTGCAGCAGGGGATGAGGTTGGGGGGGAAGGCACACTGTCCCTGAGGAAGTAACATCTCAGCAGAGACCAGAGGGAGGCAAGACCAAAAGTTGTGTCAGGGTGGAGGGGAAAGTGTGCCACATGAGAGAAGAATTAATTAGCTAATCAAATGAGCAGACTCAATGGGCCATGGACACAAGTTAGGTCACTGTAGGATGGGAACCAGAAAGTATGACCGAGTGTCCATTCTCATAAAGCTTTCAGTTAAGGTGGAGAAGCAGCCATACCCAATACTCATCACATTATTGAGCTTGTGAGGCACACTGAGAGATGGAAAGTAGAGAAATGGTTATAGAGTTGATAGGCCAGACACCCCAGTGGGAGGGAAAGTTTCATGAATGAGGTGGAACTTTGTGTAGACCCTGATGTCTGTGTATGATTTGGGATGATGGGAAAGGGGTGGGGTTTCAAGCAGTCAGAGGTTAGGGTGGGCCAGGTGTGGGGTGGAAGTGGACAGAGTGATTTCAGGGCATAGGCTGTAGTTTAATAATTTCTAGTCAAGTCATGAGAACTAGGCATATTAAACATTTAGTGAAGAGCTTTGCATGTTTAATCAAGGCATAAACCAGTCAGAGGCAGAGTTAAACCTGAAGATGGAGGCTGCTTAGATTTTACCACTAGATCCATACAGGAGCATGAATTCACAGTTTTCCAGATGGTTCTGTTACAGGCACCGAGAGTCCTGCCTTCTAAGGGCTCACAGCACAGGAGGAGAGAGACAATGTGCAGGGAAGTTTGGTAGAGTATGTAAGTATTGCCCCAGGACCTTTTCTAAAGCTTTTTCAGGAAGTGGGAACAAAATCTAAAAAGAGAGGCTCCTATGACCCTCATCACTTAGGAAAGGACATACGTTTCAAGAGCTGCGTGCAGGAACTGAGGAGGAAGACCAACATATATCCTTCTTATTTTATCACAGTATCACAGTCCACAGTGTGAATGTTTCCTATGGAGAAGCCAGGAGGCACGACGCTGGGACAAATGCTGGAGGGGCTCTGCAGGCATGCTCTGCCCTGATTGACACATCTGTCCCGGGAAGGAGGTGGGTAGGTCCCAGACACTGCAGTTCCCCATGGCTGGGGGCTCCAGGAGGACAACGGGACCATGGGCTGGTGGCAGGATGGCTAAGACAATGACAACTACCTGAATTTGGACATTGACCTCTGCCATCTATGGTCATCTCATCATTGCCCGCTACACCAAAGAGATGGGAGGCCAGTAGGCACTTCACAGAGAGACAAGGTGTATGTGAGAAGAGTGCTTCCTGGGGCTGCAGAGATGCTTGCAGTTTGGGGGCAAAAACTTCAATCACACTGGGAAGGAATTCCCTCAGCCCCACCATGCAGCTCTTCTCCATTCCCAGCTTGGAGCAGCCCTCTTTCCAGAGCGGTGGAGGGCGCCCCAGAGCTAATCACACACAGGGATGGAGGACACCTACTGTGGGATGGGTGGGGCCCCTATGCTGAGGACAGCTCCCCATCCTGAGTCCCCTGGGCAGTGTGTCATGTCACACACTCTTCTTAGTCCCACGCTGGGTAAAGTAGTCACAGGAGAGCACAGGAGTCGCTCTGAGGTTCATGGAGGCTTTTCACTTTTGTGTCTATTTCCCACGAAGATACAGTAACTGCGAGTGCTTATAAATATTTATCTAGAAATATTGAGTTATATGCTTGATTAGAGGGTGGAGAGTCTTTTAAAAGGCTCTTACCTTTGGAGAAAATGTCCGAAAAAGTTCCTACCCCTTGTCTGGGGACCTGGCCTGGGTAGAGCTGATTCCCTCTACCTCTCATCCTGGCAGGCAGTCAAACCTTCAGGCCTTATGGCATCATGCTTTGTAGTAGATGCTTTAAATAGGCTTGCCTTACCCTTCCCTGTTTTGTCTTCCACAGAGCCTACCAGAACACATGTGACCCACCACCCCCTCTCAGACCATCAGGCGCCCTGAGATGTAGTGTGATCTAGGCTTCTTCCCTGTACATACACCCTGACCTGGCAGTGTGCTGGGGAGCACCAGATCCAGGACAAGGAGCTTGTGGTGACCAGGCGGAAGGGGATGGAACCATCCAGAAGTGTGTGGCCATTGTGCTGCCTTCTGAGAAGAGGACACATACACAAGCTATATGCAGCATGAGGAGCTACATGAGCTCATCGCCATGATATAGGTAAGGAAGGAGATGAGTAGTGGAGCCACATATTAGGGAAACAGGAGCCCTCTAGAGACTTTCAGCAGTGTCCGGGCACAGATACCACTAATGTTTCCTTTCCTCCTCAGATCCATTTTCCCAGACACCATGCTCATCAAGAGGGCATCTGCTGGCCAAGTTTTTCTTCTTGGAGCTCTCATCTTGGGGTTGTTTGAGCAGCAGTTTAGATTGTTGGAAGGATAGTTTCTGGAGGTGTGCTCTAGAACAACAAGAACTCAGGTGGAGAAGAGATCTAGGTTTCCTCATTCTGATCTAGAATTCCCTAACCCCAGGGTTGGTTTGAAACTCCTGCTTCTATTTATTCTGAAGGTAATGTGGATATACCTTTCTGTGTAGCAAAGTCTAGGGGCAGCACCAGGGTGGGAGATCAGCTAGAAGAAGGCTGGAGACCTGCTGAACCCTAGAGTACCAATACCAGGTGGACAGGTCATGTCAAGATACTAAAATTTTTAAAAGATGAAGAGGCAATGAGCCAGAACCCAGGTGAAATGGTAAATGTGAAGGGAGTGTGTTATGTGTGTGTGTGTGTGTGTCTCTTTGGGTAGGTTCAATCCCATAGAAATGTTTATGGGTATTTGTTTGTGGAGGTTTTTATAGATGTATAATTGAGCATATGCATGCACATATGGGTGTTTGCATGTTTATGTGTGTGTGTTTTTGTGTGTGAGTGAGAGAGAGCACACATTGCTCTGAGGATTCCTCATCATTACCTCCACCATGGCCATTTCATGATTGCCCCACCCCCATCTCATAGATTATAAGTGACAGAACAGCTCTAAATCTGCAGGAAGTGAGAGGGACTCTGGGTGGTGAGTGATGGGGAGACCTGGAACTTGTCATGTAGGAAGAAGAAAACAGGAATTATATTCGTGGGTTTCTCTTCCTCTCCAGGGTTCTATTTTAAAGGATTTGCATGAATTGAATCATTTAAACCTCATATCAGTCTCATAGGGAAAGCTATCAATTCCAATCTACAAGCAGGGAAATCAAGGTCACTCAAAAGTTAAGTGACTCAATTGACTGAGTCGTGATTCTAACAAAAAGTCAGGCTCAGGAGCACAAGTGTCCACCGTTTTCGTTTTGTTTCATTTCATTTCATTTGTTTTTTACTCCTGGACACTGTGCACCTGCTGCATTAAAAGTCACCTCATTCTGTGCTCTAACAGCTTCTCCTCCTCCACAACTGAGTCACTGAGTCTCATGAAGAGTATGCATTTCTCACTGTGGCTAAGGGGTGAGTCCATGGGGTTTGAAGTGACAGGAGAGTTGGTTCTACATTGCCTGATGGAGTGTGTTTCCTGGAGGTGATGGGAGAGAGGGTCACATCTGGGCTGTAGTGTGTCAAAGGTGCATGCATCTGGGCTGTGAGGTGGGCTGTCCACAATGCTGAAGGGGGAAGATCAGTCGTGGGGGGAGGGTAGAGTTTCTTCATCACTGTTTTATTCACAGCTCAAAAGCACAGCTCTCTGTGGGCCTGAGAGATATTGGATGAACACTCATGTCATTCAAATCACTGCTGTCCCTAACTGAGTCTAGTCTCACCCCTCCTCAAGGTACTTCCTCCCAGCCTGCCTTTGCTTCCTCCTGTGGCCTCCCAGAAGGAGGAAGAGCAAAAAATTTGACATTCACATTGTAAAGAGAAAGCAGGATGTTTGTCTTCAAGAAATGGAATATCTGCCTTAGGAGGAGGACTGAGTAGTTCCCTTGTTGGTTGGTGGGCTGGGGGCCTCAGTGTCTTGCTGGATGTAGATGGAAGGCTGAACGCAGTTTCTGTTCTTTCCAAAGCAGTGGCTTGCCCCGCAAAAGCTTGTAATTTGAGAAGACAGTAGAGAGCTGGCAAGGTAGAAGTCATGTTATATGGTCCAACATCACCACTACCACTTGTTACTGATTAGATTTTCCAGGTCCCACCCACACTCAGTGGGAGAGGATTCCACAAGGCCAGTGGACCAAGAGGTGGAGACCATTGAGCTTTATTGCAGAATCTGTGTACATGAGGGTACCATGCAAATCTGTGTACCATTTGACAGATGGCAGGAATGGAGGGTAGCAAGGTCTGCATTGGGTAGGTTCATACAAAGAGTTCACAATCACTTAACAGCATGATTATAACTGTGGGTGCCGTGTTGGACAAGATGATCTGCACAGCTGATCTGTGTTGGATAAGCAGGGTCCTAAATACAAGAGTCACGCTCTCGTTTGGAAAGGTCTATCTCAACATTGTGGAGCCTGAGCGGTCATCCTCTCTGAACATTTCCCTCTTGATTTTCAGACCTGCTAAACCTCTAGGAAAGCACCATCACTAATCTGAACTTTATTTTTTTAATCTCCCGTGTCGTGCTCCCAAGGCAAATCCTGGTCTCCTACTATTTCTTCTAGTTTGCCACACACAGGATGCTACCAAGTCATTTCTTGTGATTCCACTCTTTCCCTTCAACCATTTTCTTTCTTAGTGATTTTCTTTTGTACCGGTGTGTCAGTTACATAAGAAAGTTAGTATTCTCTAAACATGTTCACTCAATTTTTGGACCAAATGGACAAAGGTTCTCTTTCCAAGTCTCAGCTCCTTCCCACACAGGAATACGACACAGTAGTAGGGTTCATGGAATGTCAGGGATTGACACAGAAGCTCATCAGCAGGAGACATTTACACCACAAAGGCATATACATGCATCTTCTTTATGTCTCTAGCATGTAGGATAACACCTGGCCTACAGTCGGACTCAATAAGCTCTGTCTGGAGGCTGTTTCCCCAGAACTCATTATACTAGTTGTATTTACCAGGTTATTCACCTCACTGTGAAATCCTTTTCATTTCTGTCACTGCAGCCTAGCAGAGAGCTGGACATCTACTATTGCCTAATTGTATCTGCTAATGCAGGTGGGCTTTCTCTGATAATTCAAAATTTATGTCAACTGACAGACACATGCTCAAGATTTAAACATTTTATATAACATAAAGGAGTACAGAGCGACAGTAAGTTTCCTCCTCCTTCCTATTCATTTTTAAAAATTTAAGTAGAGCAAAAATCATCCTTATTCCATCATGATAGAGTTTCATGGGAGCACAGTGTCACTCAGATAAAAAACAGATTCATTCACCAGGCTACCATGAGGCTTTGTTTGTCTGTGTGACTACATTCTGACCATTATGGTGAAGCAGAATGAGGTAGTAAATGTTGCCCTTAGTGGAGGGATACTTCCACTTTTTATGCTTTCCCTGTACTGCTCATGGACCATGGACATGGTCTTAGGTACCCTGGCTCATGCTATAAGGGCAACTTCCCAAGTCACAAGAGGTGCCATGCCCAGAAAGCCGTGTGGGGCAGAGTTACCATGGTGGCCCTGGATGGCTTGCCTCACTCATGGGAGACGCATACAAGCTGCGTCCAATTCATCCCATTGGGAGCTGGGGTTCTGCTGCTCACAACTGAACTAATACACACAGAAGGAGGAGGACATTCAGGGGTGGGTGGCCATGGTGGTCTGTTCTGGAGATGACCAGAGAGATATATACAGGGTGCAGCATTGTGGGCTTTCTGGGACAGTGTACTGGGTTGGAGGAAGGGAGAGCTGGACCCCAGGGGCAGCACTGGGAGACTGGAGACTATTCTTCTCCTTATTTCGTGCCATGGGAGAGCTCTGGGACGTATTTGGCTCCCCAAGTGTTCCCCAAGTGTTTGGGAGCCTTTTTTTCTTGCCTTCTCTTCCTGTTCTGTTTACAGAATGTGCTTGTTCTTTCTAGCTATGATGACAATCACTGCTGGTGACTCTCTTCCTCTTCATGCTGTGAGATGGTAGTGGCTGTAGGTGTTGAGATATGGAGAAAAGACCCCTCAGGTGGAAAAGAAATGCAGGTCATTTGTCTTTGGGTTACATCAGAAACCCCTACTTCCTCAGCCTTGCTTGGATGGCCCACCCTGAGACAATTGACTCCAGGTCCCTTATGTCTTGTGTCCTGGTGATCCCAGATACACATTACAAGACTTTACACTATTCCATTTGTTACCAGTAAATGGAATATTTGGAAATATCCAGCTTCTGTTCCCACAGGAGCTGTCACACAGGGCAAGAATACAAAAGCATGAGCACTTCGGAGTCATCTTAGAGTCTGCCTACAACAGGGGTGACTTTGGGAAGCACCTGAATGCATGGCCTCTCACAGGGCTGTGGCCAGGAATGCAGAGACTAGTATAAATGAAGAGTTCAAGGCCAAGGGTATTGGTGATCACTCCCTCAGAATCCAGATCAAAATTAATGCCAACGTTGTTGCAGCTGGATACAGGCCTGAGACTCCATCAGTCAGGTGACCACATGGAGACTCTCACTCAGGATGTGGTGACAAGGAAGCTGGGACAGTGCTGATGCATTTGTCATAGGTGATGTGAGTGGCAGTCATGTCCTCCACTTGCCAGGAGCAGTAGTGACAGCAGTCCTTGTCTCAGGGTCCAGTAGTGTGAACAGTGGCATTTGTGACCAGCACCATGGACAGCGGTTCCTATTTGGGCCTTGACCTAGGGTAGGACTGTAGATTCTGCTCCTGGCTATGTGGCCTCAGGACTGTTCTGTGGTGTTCGCTGAAATAATTGATGTGTAATACTCTAACTAAATATATGCATGATATATATTTCCCTATAAATATATACAATGTACAAATATAATTTGTTTACCCTTCATATATTCATTTTAAAAGACATTTTAGTATGTATTACATATATGTATATTTTATATTACATATTTAAATTTTATATTTATATATCTCCCTGACTATATATAAACACACACATATATATATTTCCCTATAAATATATATCATTTCAATTAAAACAACTTGGACTCTGTTGTTTAAAACAAAGAGTGAGAATCTATGAAGGCAAACTTTTAGAGAGCAAAGATTCAGTACTTTTTTCCACTTTCATGGAGATAAAATTGATATATAACATTTATAAGCTTAAGGGCACATCCTTTTGATTGGGTACATTTGTATACTGCAAAGTGATTAACACCGTAGAGTCAGCTAACAGCTGCATCATGTCACCGTAACCTGTGTGTGTGTGTGTGTGTGTGTGTGTGTGGTGCAAACATTTAAGATCCACCTCTTAGTATCCCAGAGGTTTTATGTTGAGGTGATAACCGCTTCCTCTCTCTGCCACCTGATGTGCCCCATGGGAGAGAAATTGTGTTTCTCCCAGGATATCTTGCATTTTTCTGCCTAAAAACAACCCATTTAAATGTGGATGTAAGGCTCCTTCCTACAATGAGGGCTCTCATCAATGACCTCGGTGGTCCTGGTAGAACTCCAATATTGCTTGTGGCTTTGCTACAAAATACTCAGGCATCTTCTCAGACCCACAGTCTTAGAGTGTGTATGTGTGTCAGGGTTGGGATGGGGGTAGGAATCACTACTTAATAAGTTCCACGGGAGAGGCTGAGGCACAGCCACGTGGAAATCCTGCTTTATGTGCTTGCTGCTCAGTGTGTGATCCGAAGACCAGCAGTAGCAACACTAACCTTGTTATACACCCAGACCCTCACGCTGTACTCCACACTCCCTAGATCTTCCTAAGTCCAGGAAATTCCTGTGTCTTCTAGGTGCAGAATCATAAAGTGCAGTATGCTCTGAGTGTGCTCTGAACACTTTCCTTAGTACTGAGGAATCCAGGGTTTGGTCCTGTTCCTTTCGGTTCTATGGCCGTCACCCCTTGGTGACCTCCTTATTGCTGAAGGCTTTAAATATCATTTATAAGGTGTCACCTACCACCTATTTCTCCAACCTAGATATTTCTCCTACCCTGTACTCTATATTCAGCTGACAACTTCAGTTTCATTTCTAATATATGTCTCAGATTCAACAATCCTAAATAGGGTGCCTGTGACACTGTTTCCTCACATGTCCTACTTCCAGAGTCTTTCCTGTTTCTAGGGAGGGCACTCCTCATTTCCAATTGCAGTCTGAAATATTGAATTCCCACCACCCTCACACCTCAGAATTAATGCATTTGGAAATGCTACAAAGTCTATCTTTAAATATGTCCAGAACACTATCACTTCCTATTATTTTCCCTCCTCACACCCCAGACGTACAGCTGACACCCCTCCTGGAACATGCACTAGCTTCCTACAGTTTCCCTACTGGTCACTTGCCCTTCACCTCTTGACTCTGCACTGTGGCAAATAAATACTTCTAAAGAGAGGTAGTACCAGGTGGATCATCTGTTCTAAACCATCTGGTGACTCCACATCTCACTCAGAGAAAACTCAAAACCCTTCTAAACCTAAGGCCTCAAAATCTGACCACATTTCACATGCTCTCTGCTCCAGCCACAGTGGCCTCTCACCCTTCCTGGAACACAGGACATGCTCCTGCCCAAGTGCATGTGCACTGGAGGTTCCCCTGCCTGGACAGAACTCCCTGAGTCATGCTCTTCATCGATTCCTCATGTCCTTCATGTCTCTCAGAGGTCACCTTCCCAGTGAGGTTCCCTCTAATAGTAAAGTAGCCACATTCCCGGTCCCAGCACAGGTAACTCTCTGGGTCATCTTCCTCAGCACTTCTCAGCCTCTAACACACACACTTCCCTTATTTACCTGCACATTGTCTGTCCCTTACTATCAGAACATATGCTCCACAAACCCAGAAAATTCTGCCTGTTTGTACATCACTGAAGTGTCCAGGAAGCTACAATAGTGTTCCTGTATCTGACACTCAATTATCAGTTGGATAAATGATCAGCATAGAGCACCTGTCTCTTCCAGATGAGCCTCAGGTCACAGCTGGTCATGGCACCCACCACTTTTCTCACCAGTGCTGGCCTCCCCCCTACACCCCACCTCCTCCATCCCGCACCTTCCCTCCCACACAGCACAGGGAACAATGACAGATCTCCATTCAGGAAAGCAGTACCTAGGCCCAAGAGTCATAAACTGCAGGCAAATATGAATTCAGATTAGACACTGCTTTCTCCCTTTAGGATTCAAGGTTGGAACCTGGACTAGGAGCTCTAGAGCTAAGGGCAGGGGGCAGCAGTTGAGCAGAAAAGACAGAAAGTAACTGAAATTTAATAAGGATGAGAAACTGTCAGATGTCTCTCACTCTAGAATCTGCTTTTTAAAAACATGGGGAAAGATGGAAAGAATGATCCAGAACAGTGCTACAAGGAGAAGAATGGCTGGGTGATTTCAGGCCCATGTCTGAAAATTCATCCTGCAAATCCCCAGAGACTCCTGTGTGCAGGGGCTCACTGGGCCTGTGGGGACAGTGAGAGGCTCAGGGACCCCTGATACTGTTCCAGACTCGGGGACACTGGGGGACACCAGAGGAAAATGAGACCAGAATCCTACACAAGAACATAACATCCTAAGTCTCCACAGAAACATACAAACAAACTTAAGCAAAACTAAGTCCTGACCCAGTCTAAGCCTAGGTTGTCTTGGTAATAGGAAGCTCTTGCTGCACAAGGTCCTGGAGACAGAAGAGATCTGAGTTCCTGTGATCCAGAACCTGACGGTACAGGGTTCCACTGAAGGGACAAGGACAAGGGAGCAGCACTGATGACGCAGCTGAGGAGTGACCATATCAAAGCCTAGAATGAACTGAGTACAGACTAGGCACAGTCCTTTCCGTGCTGCCCCCTCACAGCCTCTCCTGTCCCCACCTCAGAGGAAGCACAGCAAACATGCAGACTCTGGAAGTTTCTCAGTGCTTCTATTTATTTACTCTCTCTATCTTCAGGAGTCTTCTTTTTTAATTAACCCATCAATCTCGCAAGGCAAGCACGGAAGAAAACAAATCAGCATCTGAAGTTTTTAGTTCAACAAAGGAGTAAGAGCCGCAGCTCCGTGGGACACAAGACACAGGTACTGAGAGGCCCGCGCCCCTTCTGCGGGAACATGAGTGCAGATGAGGGAGAAGGCAGGGCAGTGTGGGGCTGGGGTGCAGGGAGCAGGGGTGCGACGGATCCGGGCTCCCAGGGGTCGGGCCTTGACAGGGCCAGGCGGAAAGACCTCAGGGAGTGGGAGCTTTTGGCTGTGGAGGGCTGAGAGCCCGTCCGAACTTCCTTCCTGCTCCGGGCTTGGGTCCCAGGAGGAGAAGGCCGGAGGGCAGAGGGTGGAGGACCGGAATTTGGGAGAGCAGGGCAGAGTCGCGGAGGGACCAGGAGATTACATGCCAAGTCGGGGCTCTGGGTGGGTGGAAGTCTGGGGCGGGTGCTGCGCACAGATACCTTCGGCGGGGTGGGGGCAGTGGTCTGGCGCATCACCCCGTGGTCCCGAATCCCGAATCCCCACAGGACGGTCCTTTCACTCTTGCCCCGCAGCGGCCCTTTCCTTCCGACCCCGCACTCATCCGCCCAGGTCTGGGTCAGGCCCAGAGCTCCCGTCATCGGGCAGAGGTGTGAGGACCCATGACCCAGATCCTAAGGGTCTGAAGAGTAGAGGAGTCTCTGGCAGGTGTTGTACAGGCTTTATAAACCCGAACTACGGTGCCCCTGATTGGCTTCTTCAGAAACCGGGAACTCAATGCGAGTGCGAAGTGGGGCCGCGTCATCAGTATCCAGGCAGGAGGACCTGACACAGACTGTGAGAACAAGTAAAACCGAGAGAGATGAGGACTCTCAGCACTGGGATTCCGTGTGCCAGGCCACCCCCTGATGAGGGGACCTGGAGAGCCCGGCCCTCCCAGGGATTCTGAGACTTTGCCCTGACCCCTCTCCTCCTGAACGGTAGTCAGGTGACTTTGCATCCTGTCTTCCTGAGTCCTGGCCCAGGGGCTGTCTGAGGACACCAGGGAGAGACCCACAGGGTAGGCTCAGCTCCCTTTTTCTCACCTCTCCGTCCCGGAATATTCCCTGAACTGGACTTTCTTACATCCAATGCCTTACCTCTCTCCATCTGGATTGTTCTAGAGGAAAACTTACCCCCACCGAATTCCATAACAGAGACTGAGCTAGCCCTGGTAACAAAGACAGAGGGACAGGGGTTTTCTCTTTACACCTGGAGAAACTGTGCCTTATGCACCAGCTAGAGATTCCCATTGAGGCGGTTTTCCTTCTTGTCGATTAACTCTAGTGGTAGCACATGTTGGAAACCCCCAAACAACAGGAATCTAATCTGTAAAAGTGATTTTGGCTCCTTCCGACAGAAAAGTGAGTACTGAGCAGCAGTCAGACTCACAAAGCTCCTAAGTTTTCCCAAACAATGTATCAGTGACTCCTGTGTTTTAACATATCTTCATTCTATCACCTCAAGATGATGTGTGTGAGTTCTGGACATATCCTCAGTCCATGGATGCACCATTGTTACTGTGTATTTCTGCTGGAAGGGTGGACAGGCTTTAATCACCTCCAAGTGGCAAGTGTTCTGTGCAGTCAAACGCCCTTCACCAGTGTTCACCCACTTCCTGTGTTTGAATTAATGCCTAAGTTATGTGCATATTATTGGGGCACTTGGTATTATTTTCTGTACCCTGATTATCATAAGGAGGCAATGGGTTTTCAGGCAGCCCCGAGAGGATAGTAAATAGTAGATGCAAAGAATATCTTGCTATGCCCTGTAGAGATTTATTAAAATCTATATAACACCATATTTAAATCTGAGGATTCCACTGCTTAGAATTCTTTACCTCTGCTCCTTTCCTTCACCCTGCAGCTGCAGCCCTTCTCTCTGTCCCTCTCATTTCTCAGGCCCTCTCTTCCCCTTACTCTCCACCACCCTCTCCCTCCTGGATGTGGCACTGCTGCCACCCTATCACCTGTCACCCAGGGCTCTTCTCCCCACAAGAGTGAGTGATCCTGCCATTGTGAGTCAGGTCATGTCATTCTTCACTGAAAATGCTCCAATGGCTCCGTCTCACTCTTGGGAAGCCTAGAATGTAAAGCTCATGAGCACAGGGGCTTTGGGCTATTTTGGTGAATGAAAGTTGTATCCCCAGCCTAGAGAGCCATTTTTGGTCCATTGTAGGCTCTAAATTAATTGTTGAATGAATGAATGAAATATGATTGTAATTGAACTTAATTGCATCACATAAAGATCACTAAATGGAATACACAGAAAAGTCAGGAAAGGTTTTGTTTCATGCAACTAGTGTGCATGGTAGTTCACCTTCATTCCAGTGAGAAAAGTGCAATGTGCTGATTTGATATGTAGTGAGCCTGTATATTCATTTTCTATTACTGCATAGCTAATTACCACAACTGAGGGGCTCTAAAGGACACTCATTAATTTTTTTAAAGTTTTATTTGTTTTGAGAGTGGTAGGGACAGAGAGAGGGGGAGAGAAAATCTCAAGCAGGTTCTGTGCTATCAGTATGGATCCAAAGAGGTACCCAAACTCACAAGCTGTTGATATCATGATATGAGCTGAAATCGAGTCAGATGCTTAACCAACTGAGCTATTCAGGGGGCCCCAACACACATTAATATCTGTAAAACTGTAGGGATAGTTTTCTAGTTGGAAATATAGGCATGATGTAGATGGGTTCTCAGTTCATGATTTCACAAAGCTGAGTTGTTATTTTTAGGTGGATTTCTCCTCCAAGTTCATACAGAGCTGGTGGCAGAATTCTGTTTCTTATAGTTATAAGGCTGAAGTCCCCATTTCCTTGCCAGCTGGAATAGTCCCTAGTGTCCACAAGCATTGTTGGCCAATGTACCCTTCCACTTTCAGCACCAACGATAGATAACCCCTTCACACTGAATCCTTCTCAAACTCTGAATGCTTTTGCTCAGGAAGAACCAAGTCCTTGTAAAAGCTCACTTGATTAGGGCAGTCCAACCTAGGATAATCTCCCTGTCTTAAGGTCAACTGATATGAGACCTTACATATATCTGCAAGGTTCCTGCCCAGCAACACCTACCTTAGTGTTTGATCGAATAGCTGAGGGAAAGCTGAATAACCAGGGGTTGCTTATGGGAGATTCTTCATGCAATATGCCTATCATGGCACTCCTGCTACTTGGTATCTATCTCTTCAGGGCCATATCATCCCCAATGACATTAATGGGCCAATTCTAGGACAACCTTTCCTGCCGTGATCCCTGCCTTGTAGAGGAAAATACCCTCAAATGTATCTGTGCAATCCCTGCGGTAGGATGGGTGTTAAATGAAGTGTGTGGGTTCACTCTTGACACTTGTGGCACAGGATGCACTCACACCCGGTGTCAGCTGGGTCTCATATGCCTTCAGAGAGAGTTCTGGGGCACCAGGTTGTGCCTCTGCCACAAAGACATCTTTTATACTTTCTGGCAGGGGTTTTAGAGAAGTTGTCATCTTAATCTTATAACCCTAGTGTGCACATCTACACTGTAGAGTACCATATAGATATTGAGATGCTATTTTCAAATAAGAAATGATTTTTGTTTGACTGGGTTTTGAAACATATAGAAATAGGAGCCCAAGGAAGTGTTTCAACTTTTTGGTTTTCCCTGTATTATCATCACGGGGCTGGAGGACAAGGTGCACAGGGACACAGAAACCTCAGCAATGGCACACCGGCTCCTGAGTGCTCTTCTCCTGCAATCCTGCTTCATTCCTTAGCCTGACCCGTGTGGAGTCCAAGGCTGCTCAGAAGCTTCTTCCTCTCCCTATTGATGCCCAGGCTTCTGCTCAGACATCTCTGCCTGATTTACAGTCCAGACCCCACTCAGGTTTCTCAGTCAGAATCCACCTGAGAGCAGAGCAGTGGAGGATGTCTCCTTACCTTCACCCACGTGCGGCCACAGGACTAAGGAAAGAAGACCCAGCTGCCTTTCTCCTCTTCAGCCAGGCCCTCCCTAGAGTCTCCTTCAGCTCCCAGCACCTGGACAAGGGATCCGGACACCAGGGGCTCCCTCATCCCAGATGATGTTCAGAATGTGAGGTTCTTGTCAAAACCGCACTGATACAACGTGTGTCCCCCCCACCACTAGACAAATGGATAAGGAGGATGTGTGGTGTATACTCACATATACAAATACATATGTTATAATATTATGCACCACAAAAAGGATGAGAGCTTTCCACTTGTGACAACACGGATGGACAACAGAGTAGTATGTCTGCTAAGTGGAGTAAATCAGTGAATTTGCTGAGAAAGCAAATACCATATGATTTCACTCAAATGTGGAATTTAAAAAACAAACCAAATGATACATAGACAAACAAACAGCAGCATCAGATCGTTGAATACAGAGAACTCACTGATGATTGCCAGGGGGAAGGGGGTTGGGAGGATGGGCACCAGGGTGAGGGGAGTGGGAGACACAGACTCCAGTTATAGAAGCAACAGGTCATAGGAATAAAAGGTACAACACATAGAATATCATCAGTGATACTTTAACATCATTATGTGGTGACAGACGACAGCTACCCTGTGGTGAGCACAGCATGGTGTAGACAGAAGGTGAAACTAATGTATCTTGTTTCAGTTATGTTAAATTTAAAAATTTTTTCAAAGAAATTATTTACAAAGACTAAACTGTAGAAATACCAATTTTATTAATAGGTCATGGATATTCTGGTAGTTTTTACATTCTTTGAAAAATATCTTTCTAATGGATAACTTTTTTCTAAAGCATATTTTTTAGGTTTGTTTATTCACTTTGAGAGAGAAAGGGAGAGTGAACATGAGTGGTGGAGGGGCAGAGAGAGACAGAGAGAGAATCCCAAGCAGGCTCCACACTGTGTGGTGGAGACCAGCTCAGGACTCAAACCCATGAACAGTGACATCATGACCTGAGCTGTAACCAAGAGTCAGATTGTGCCACACAGGAGCTCCTCAACTGCTTATTAAAAAAAAAAAAAAGAAAGGAAGAAAGGAAAAAAAAAAACAAAGAAAAACAAAAAACAAAAAACGACACATTTTGTGAAGGAAAATAGTTTAACAATTAAAGCTAGTGATTAATGAGTGAGGGAAAGCCACACTGAAATAACAAGGGCACATAGAAAAACTGGAAGACCTATGTGAAATGGACAAATCCGTATGAACAGACAACTTATGAAGACTTCATCATGAAGAAACAGTCAACCTGACAAGACCCATAACCAGTAAGAAGGTTGAATCAGCATCAAAACACACAGACACATCCTGGATCAGACGGCTTCACTGGAGAATTCTACCAAACATTCCAGGAAGAATAAACACCAGTCTCCTCAAAGTCTTCCTGAATTGAAAGGAGAGAACACTTCCTGAATCATCTACTTTGCCGGCATTACCAAGATCCCCAAACAGACAAAGACACTAAAGAACAGAAAACCAGCTTCACTGCCCTTGGACCCGGGCTCCCCACCATGATACATGAGCCCCAAGCCCTTACAGAAACCGCTGCTGGATCATGTTCTAAAATATCTGACCTTGGGCGCCTGGGTGGCTCAGTCAGTTAGGGGTCTTACTTCGGCTCAGGTCATGATCTCATAGTTTGTGTGTTGAGCCCCATGTTGGGCTCTGTGCTGGCAGATTGGAGCCTGGAGCCTGCTTCAGATTCTGTGTCTCCCTCTCTCTCTGTCCCTCCCCGTCTCATACTCTGTCTCTCCCTCAAAAATAAACATTAGGGGGGATCTTGGCAACATGGCGGAGGAGTAGGGGGCTCCAGTATTTCGCTTGCCCTTTAAACGGTGATGACTGAAACCATAGTCTCTCTCAACTCCAAGAATCGGGGGGAAAAGGTGCTACAGCTAACAAGGAACAAAGGCAAAAACAGACATGGCCCAGCTAAACCGTGAGTTTAATCTGGGTCGGATAAAACGAACTCGAACTCGGGAAGTTGAGCTGAGGGGAGGGTGAGCATCTTCCGAGATAGCTGGAAAAGTGCCGATGGAACAACATCTGAACGAGAGGGCCAGAGCGGGTGAGACCGCTACCATCCAGCCCCTAAATGCAGGGCTTTTGAAGAGAAGTTCAGTGGCAAACAGCAGCACTACCCACGCGCTGCCAGGACTGCACCAACCCAGCCCGAGCCGTGGGGACGCGCACGCCGGGGGGACTTGCAGCGGGGACCCAGGCGGCACCGCCTGCGAAGCACCTCTAACCCCGGCACAATTATAACGAAATCGGGGGTAACAGACGGCCACGTCACCTCCCCTCCCTCACCCAGCGCCTCTGGGATGCGCGCGCCGAGGGGACTGGCAGCAGGGAACCAGGCAGCCCCAGGCGGCACCGCCTGCGGAGCACCTCTAACCCCGGCACAATTATAGTGAAATGGGGGTAGGAGATGGCCACGTGACCTTCCAGTGAACCACACTAGGCCGGTGTTGGCGGTGGAGAGAGAATAGAAATAAAGGGGCAAATAAGGCCTCCAGGACTGGTGGCGCGGGTCTGGAGAGATGCCATTGTTGTCTCACAAGCCAGGAAGTCACCCCAAAAGCCATCCCTGCAGCAGTGGAGGCGGGACCCGCCTACACCAAACCACGCCCCTCCCAACCTATCAGCAGGAGCGACTGATGCCCAGTGGAGATTGCGGCCTGGAGTAACTCCAGTCATATCTTCTTTTTAAATTTATCCCTCCCTTTCTCATTCCTACCGATCCCCATCCCTGAGCTGGTTATCCAGGGTACTGACTGGCTTAATCATTTTTTTTTTAACCCACTCTTTGAGGACATGTCCTACACCCTCTTCTTTACTCCCCTATCCCTTTTTCTGGAATAACCAGGCCGTATAAGTTCATCTAGACGACATCGATCTTTATTCCTTTTCCCTCACACCTGTCCTTATTCTGATTTCTATCAGTCTGGATTAAACCCTTTAGTCGCTCTACCTGGGCAAAGTCCATTTCCTTCTTCTCCCTGCACCAGTCATTATTCTGTCTATATATGCTCTGCCACCAGCACACTACATACCCTGTCCTTAACGTGTAGCTGTTACTTCAGGACATCGCCCTCAGAGAGTCACTTATTATTCTTTTTTTGTAGTGAACTGCTTGTCTGGACCATTTGTTGGTGCGTTTGAGTATTTCTGTGTTCTGTGTGTCTGTCAGTCTGTTTTCCTTTCCAGGGCAACTTCAAGAAACAATCCAAAACACATCCAGCCAAAATGACGAGATGGAAGAATTCTCCTCAAAAGAATATACAAGAAGCAGAGACAGCTCAAGAATTAAAGAAAACAGATATAAGCAACATAACAGAACATGAATATAGAATGATAATCATAAAACTAATCGCTGGGCTTGAAAAAAGCTTAGATGAATGCAAGGAGTCCTGCGCGGCAGAGTTCAAGGACCTTAAAAACGGTCAGGAAGAATTAAAGAAGTCATTGGAAGAAATACAAGGGAAACTGGAAGCAGCCACAGCACGGATTGAAGAGGTAGAGGAAAGAGTTAGTGCATTAGAAGATAAACTCATTGAAAAAGAGGAAGCAGATAAAAAGAGAGAGAAGCTGATCCAGGAACAGGAAAGGAGAATTCGAGAGCTGAGCGATGCACTCAAAAGACAATATCCATATCATAGGAGTTCCAGAGGAAGAAGAGAGAGAGAAAGGAGTAGAAGGGGTTCTTGAACAAGTCATTGCTGAGAACTTCCCCAACATGAGGAAGGAAACGGGCATGGAAATCCAAGAGGCACAGAGAACTCCCCTCAGACGTAACTTGAATAGACCTTCTGCACGGCACATCATAGTGAAGCTGGCAAAATACAAAGATAGGGAGAGAATCCTGAAAGCAGCTAGGGACAAAAGAACCCTAACATACAAAGGCAGACATATAAGGGTAGTAGCAGACTTATCTACAGAAACTTGGCAAGCCAGAAAGGAATGGCAGGATATCTTCAATGTGATGAGCAAGAAGGACATGCAACCAAGAATTCTGTATCCGGCTAGCCTGTCATTCAGAATAGAAGGAGAGACCAAGGTTTTTCCCAACAAACAAAAACTGAAAGAATTGATCACAAATAAGCCAGAACTGCAAGAGACCCTGAGGGGCATTCTATGGAGGCAAGTTGCAAAGAACACAAACTGCCAGGGACAGCCTTACAAACATGAAACTTACAGATAATACAGTGACTGTAAGCCCATTTTTTTTCAATATTAACACTGAATGTAAATGGACTAAATGCGCCAATCAAAAGACACAGGATAACAGAATGGATTAAAAAACAAGACCCATCTATTTTCTGTCTTCAAGAAACTCAACTTAAACCTGAAGACACCTTCAGATTGAAAGTGAGGGGATGGAGAACTATCTACCATGCTACTGGAAGTCAGAAGAAAGCCGGAGTAGCCACACTTATATCAGACAAACTAGACTTTAAAATGAACGATGTAATAAGAGATGACGAAGGACATTATATAATAGTCTCAGGGACCATCCAGGAGGAAGAGCTAATAATTGTAAATATCTACGCACCGAATTCGGGGACACCCAAATTTGTAAAACAACTAATTACAAACATTAGCAACCTCATCGATAAAAATGTCCTAATAGTAGGGGATCTTAACACTCCACTCTCAGCATTGGATAGATCCACAAAACAGAAAATCTCCGCAGAAACAATAGCCCTGAATGACACATTAGAACAGATGGGCCTCACAGATATCTTTAGGGTCCTTCATCCAGAAGCAAAGGAATTTACGTTCTTCTCAACTGCACACGGTACATTTTCCAAGATAGACCACATTCTGGGGCACAGGGAAGCTCTGAATAAATATAAAAGAATTGAGATCATACTGTCTACACTGTCAGACCACAGTGCTTTGAAACTTGAAATCAACCACAGGAGAAAGTCTGGAAAATATCCAAGAACATGGCGGCTAAGAAATAACCTACTAAAAGATGAGTGGGTCAACCAAGCCATCAGAGAAGAAATTTAAAAATACATGGAAACAAATGAAAATGAAAATACAACAATCCAAACGCTCTGGGATGCAGCAAAGGCAGTCCTGAGAGGGAAATATATTGCAACCCAGGCCCATCTCAAGAAACAAGAAAAATCAATAACACAAATTCTAACAGCACGCCTAAAGGAACTAGAAGCAGAACAACTAAAACAACCCAAGCCCAGCAGAAAGAGAGAAATAACAAAGGTCAAGCACAAATTAATCATATGGAGACAGAAAAGGTAGTGGAACAGATCAATGAAACCAAAAGCTGGTTCTTTGAAAAAATAAACAAAATAGACAAACCTCTAGCCAGGCTTCTAAAAAAGAAAAGAGAGAGAACTCAAATAGATAAAATCGTGAATGAAAAGGGAGAAATTACAACCAATCCCTCAGATATACAAGCAATCATCAGAGAATACTATGAAAAATCATATGCCCCCAAACTTGGCAAACTGGAAGAAATGGACAGCTTCCTAAATAGCCACACGCTACCAAAACTCAAACGGGAAGAAATAGAAAATTTGAACAGACACATAACTAGTGAAGAAATAGAATCAGTTATCAAAAACCTCCCAGCAAATAAAAGCCCTGGACCAGATGGCTTTCCTGTGGAATTTTACCAGACATTTAAAACAGAGTTAATTCCTATCCTTCTCAAGCTCTTCCAAAAAATTGAAACGGAAGGAAAACTCCCGGACTCATTCTATGAAGCCAGCATCACTTTGATTCCCAAACCAGATAGAGACCCAGCAAAGAAAGAGAATTACAGGCCAATATCCCTGATGAATATGGATGCAAAAATTTTCTACAAGATACTAGCAAATCGAATCCAACAGCATATAAAGAGAATTATCCACCATGATCAAGTAGGATTCATCCCTGGGTTGCAGGGCTGGTTCAATATTCGCAAATCAATCAACGTGATACATCACATCAACAAAAGAAAAGATAAGAACCATATGATCCTGTCAATAGATGCAGAAAAAGCATTTGACAAAATACAGCATCCTTTCTTAATAAAAACTCTCGAGAAAGTCGGGATAGAAGGAACATACTTAAACATCATAAAAGCCATATATGAAAAGCCCGCAGCTAATATCATCCTCAATGGGGAAAAACTGAGAGCCTTCCCCCTGAGATCAGGAACACGACAGGGGTGTCCAGTCTCGCCACTGCTATTTAACATAGTGTTGGAAGTCTTAGCATCAGCAATCAGACAACAAAACAAAATAAAAGGCATCAAGATTGGCAAGGAGGAAGTCAAACTTTCACTTTTTGCAGATGGCATGATACTTTACATGGAAAACCTGACAGAATCCACCAAAAGCCTACTAGAACTGATTCATGATTTCAGCAAAGTTGCAGGATACAAAATCAATGTACAGAAATCGGTGGCATTTCTATACACCAACAATGAAGCAGCAGAAAGAGAAATAAAGAAGCTAATCCCTTTCACGATTGCACCAAAAACCATAAAATACTTAGGAATAAACCTAACCAAAGATGTGAAAGACCTATACACTGAAAACTATAAAAAAACTTATGAAGGAAATTGAGGAAGACACAAGGAAATGGAAAAACATCCCATGCTCATGGATTGGAAGAATAAATATCGTTAAAATGGCAATACTACCCAAAGCAATCTACACATTCAATGCAATCCCAATCAAAATTACACCAGCATTCTTCTCAAAGCTAGAGCAAACAATCCTAAAATTTGTATGGAACCACAAAAGACCCCGAGGAGCCAAAGTAATACCGAAGAATAAAACCAAGGCGGGAGGCTTCACAATCTCAGATTTTAACCTCTACTACAAAGCGGTAGTCATCAAGACTGTATGGTACTGGCACAAAAACAGACACATACACCAATGGAATAGAATAGAAAACTCAGAAATGGTCCCGCAAGTACATGGCCAACTAATCTTTGACAAAGTGGGAAAATGTATCCAATGGAAAAAAGACAGCCTCTTTAATAAATGGTGCTGGGAGAACTGGACAGCAACATGCAAAAGAATGAAACTAGACAACTTTCTTACACCACTCACAAAAATAAATTCTAAATGGATAAAAGATCTGAATTTGAGACCGGAAACCGTCAAAATCCTAGAGGATTTCATTTTTTCTCATTGCCACGTAGTAGCCCATTGTATATATGTACTCACTCTTCTTTATCCACTCATCAGTTGATGGGCACTTGGTCTCTTTCCATGATTTGTGTGTAGCAACATGGATGGAACTGGAAGTTATTATGTTAAGTGAAATAAGTCAGAAAAAGACAGATACCATATGTTTCCACGAATAGGTGGACTTTGTGAGACTAAGCAAAAACCAGGGGCAGGGGAAGAGGGTAAAGAAAAAAAAGACACAGAGAGGGAGGGAGATAAAACATAAGAGACTCTCAAAGACTAAGAACAAACTGAGGATGAGGGGGATGAGGGAGGGGGGAGAGGAGGTTATGGGCATTAAAAAGGGCACATGTTGGGATGAACACTGGGTGTTATATGTAAACCAATTTGAAAATAAACTATTATAAAATTAAAAAAAAAGAAATATGGGGACACAGGGATGGGCTCATGTTTTTTGAGAATTGCATATTTGACAAAATATTGTAGATGATTCTGACACGCCCCTGTGTTGAATATCATTGTGACATATTAATTCTGTATTTTCTGAAGTAAAAAGCATACTTAGAGTAAAAAAGAAATCCTAGAGGAGAAAGCAGGAAAAAGCCTCTTTGACCTAAGACGCACCAATTTCTTACTGACACGTCTCCAAAGGCAAGGGAATTAAAAGCAAAGACGAACTACTGGGACCTCATCAAGATAATAAGCTTCTGCACAGCAAAAGAAACAACCAACAAAACGAATAGGCAACCAACGGAATGGGAAAAGATCATCGCAAATGACATATCGGATAAAGGACTAATATCTAAAATCTATAAAGAACTTACCAAACTCCACACCTGAAAAACAAACAACCCAGTGAAGAAATGGGCGGATGATATGAATAGACACTTCTCCAAAGAAGACATTCAGATGGCCAACAGACACATGAAACGATGCTCAATGTCACTCATCATCAGGGAACTACAAATCAAAACCACACTGCGATACCACCTCACACCAGTCAGAGTGGCTAAAATGCACAAATCAGGAAACTATAGGTGCTGGCGAGGATGTGGAGAAGTAGGCACCCTCCTACACTGTTGGTGGGAATGCAAACTGGTGCAGCCACTCTGGAAAACGGTGTGGAGGTTCCTCAAAAAAATGAGAATAGAGCTACCCTATGACCCAGCAATAGCACTGCTAGGAATCTACCCGTGTACCCCAATGTTCATAGCAGCACTTTCGACAATAGCCAAATCATGGAAAGAGACCAAGTGCCCATCAACTGACGAGTGGATAAAGAAGATGTGGTACATATATACAATGGACTACTACGTGGCAATGAGAAAAAATGAAATCTGGCCATGTGTAGCAACATGGATGGAACTGGAGGGTATTATGTTAAGTGAAATAAGTCAGTCAGAAAAAGACAGGTACCATATGTTTCCACTAATAGGTGGACTTTGTGAGACTAAGCAAAAAGCAGGGGGAGGGGAAGAGGGTAAAGAAAAAAAAGACACAGAGAGGGAGGGAGATAAAACATAAGAGACTCTCAAAGACTAAGAACAAACTGAGGGTGAGGGGGATGAGGGAGGGGGGAGAGGGGGTGATGGGCATTAAAAAGGGCACATGTTGGGATGAACACTGGTGTTATATGTAAACCAATTTGAAAATAAACTATTATAAAATTAAAAAAAAAGAAATGCAAAAAAAAAAAAACATTAAATAAATAAAATAAAATAACCTGACCCCCAAGTCAGTCACTCACAGATACCATTGATGGGTACACGTTTCATTTTAATGTTTTTTAAAAAATTCTAATAAGTCATGGAATGGGGGTTTAGGAGAGGTGGTGATCTTATGGAATCTGATCTGGATCACCCAGCAGAAGAACCAAGCGGCCCTCAGAGATCTTGAAAGGCAGGAGGTTTATTTTACACTGGGTTGGGGGGGCGGGTTGTGTGCTGAGAGGAGATCATTCTACTCAGGTCTGAGCTTAGAGCAGAAGCAGAGGCAACAATTTATAGTCTGTTTGCATGCCAAATGGAGGTGCTAATGAAACCCCAGAATGGGAGTCTTCGGGCAGGGACTGGAGTTCCCTTATCAGTCTATCAACCATCTTATAAGAGATTTTTTCCCTATCATTCATCCCTTTGATTCCCCTTTAAACAGATTTAGTCTGTAGTAGAGGGCATCATCTTTATTTATTATGGGCTAGTTCTTTCCCTTAATTCCCTGACTTTGGTTGTGACTATTCCCGACTGGTTTACAAAGTAACAGCATTCTTCTCTGAGGAAGATGCAGGTGCCCCTTTTCTCAGCAATGAAGAGATCAAATGCCTGTCTGTTCTGGAGGGCAACTCCTGCCAAGGAACTTATTTGGGTTTGTAGGGACACCAGGGAGTCAGTCACTCGTTAGTCCCACAGAAGAGCCTATGCCTCCTATGCCAGTCCCTATCCCTGTGGCTATTTCTGCCCCTACAAGTATGGGTAGCAACACTGCTCATTTAGCCTGAACCTTAAGGCTGAAGGTTAATCTAAGCAGCAACTTTTATCCTAAGAATTATTTAATCTGTTTTTCTTGAAGTTTTAGGCACATACATCAGTGCAAACACTTCCCTAAAATGGCATTAGTAACCTTACTGGCAGGCAACCCAAAGACTGGAAGAGGTTACATCACATTTAAGCTTTTAAATCCCCTTGATTCTTCCATTGAAGGTGCTCTGGTCTTACAAATGAGGCCCAGATTAGAGGCAATCAACGTCCTTTCCATAAGAGGAAGGTGAGTGCCAACGGGAACCTCTTGCTGTTTCCCCAGCTGTCTGGGGCAACTTCTGCCAATCCAATGGCAAGGAGTAAGGAATCTATTTAATCTTATCAGACCGGCGATTCTTCAAACTTCTGCCATGTGAAGACTAGCCAGCTTCTGGGGTGTGGCTGGAGCAGGACTGAAGTTTGGACTGGGTCAGTGTTCCAAGTATGTGACTCCTCAAGATTAGCCCTCTTGACTTTGGAGTGGTGGACCCACTGTATCTAGTCCACCAGTTCACTGTGGTTTGAGAGGTCTTTTTCCAGTCTTTGACTTAGACTGAGTTCCCTGGTGAGAGGGGGTGTACAGGGGATACTAAAGAGATTGGGGCCCTCTCAAAAGGGGAAAAACCTTGAGTTCCTGGTGTGCAGTGGACACGCAGGAGGGCCAGGGGCAACAGGTCCAGCCATGAGAGGTCTGTTTCCTGACAGAACTTGGCTAAGGTTCCCTTGAGGGTGTGAATCATCAGCTCTACTTTCCCTGAGCTTTGAGGCCTGTAAACAGTCCGCCAGGAATGCAGGCCTGTTATCGCCGTAGGTTGTGGTTGGTAAGCCAAACTGGGGAAAAATTTCTTCTTTGAATTCCTGGTGGGGGTTGCGGCACAGATAAGGGAGGGAGCTATGTCTACCTCCTTATTAGCTGCTATCTTGGCTGCTTTGTCTGCTAGATGATTTCCTCAATTTCCTTGTGTCCACAAAGGTTGTGTCCTTTCTGGTGTCCTTTGCAGTGTAGAACTGTAACTTCTTTTGGAAGCCAGACAGCCTCTAGGTGCTTTAGTATTTCCTCTTTGCAGATTGCCCCATGTGTGTAGCAAAGGCGTACGGGGAGTCAGTTGACCCCCTTGTCCTGGTTAATGGTGAGGGCTTGTGGTAGCATCCCCTCTTTAAGAAAAAAGAAAAAATCTCACAGTGTTGGGAGTCATTTTGGGCTCACAGGTTGAGACCCCTTCCTATGTGGAAAAGGTGGTTGAAGCAGTTATGAGCTGGCTGAATATTGGTGTGACTTGCATAATCGTTGGGCTCCTATTATATAAATTCACTCATTCACAAGCAAAGGACAAGCATTGGGAATTCTGTCCTTCCCTGGAAGGGTTGCACCTTCCCCATTGTAGTGGACAGAATAGGGGGAATGACTCCTGGCCTGCTTATGGATAATTAACATAGGCAGGCCTAGGTAACTTTCTGTTCTCTCCCCCTGCCTTAAATTTATATGCTAATTAACTTGAAAACAACTTTCAAGATTGAGGAAATCCCTGCTTTACTGAATAAAAACACATTATTGTTCAAACTATGCTTACTGATGTGATGTCACTCATTGCCGTAATGTACTCACTACTTTTAAATAAAGACACTGAGACCAGCAAGCAGAGATGCCAGAATTGCCAGGGCTGCCTGTTTGGTGATCAGACTACATCTCTCTCGTGGCTCTCTCATTTCCTTTCACCTGACCGTCCATCCTTTGGATACTCCGAGATTCACCGGAACTGGACCCCGGCATCAAGGCAACCTTTCTATTCACCTATGTGACAATATCCCTCATGACCTTGTAACATGAGACCACTTAATCAGACTGCATGTTTGTGTATTACCATATATGGGAGACAAAGTAGTAAAAAATATATAAAAAAACCACGCCACATGGTGTTTGGGGCTCAGTTCTTTGGGTACGAACCCAACTGAGCAGTGACGGCAGGGAATAAAGTTGCTTCCTGGAAAGAAAAGTCTCAGTGTCATGACTCTGTGCGAGAATCCTGCTGCAGGCTCAGATTAAGGAATGTCACTGCATACCCTGCCTTTTGACAGCCCTCTGTGATGAAACTGCTACCGTCACTGAACGAGGTGAGGTCTGGGTTCTGTAGAGACTAGTCACACAGATATGGGTGGCTTGCAAATACTCTAATGGTCACCTCAGAACAATCATGATCTGGTTTCCCTTCCTCCCAAAGATAGGAAAGTTGCAGGGTTCAGTGTCTGCACTGTTTTAAGAGTGACACGTGGATTCCTCTGGTATTGTTTGAGAGGCATATATGCATGGGGTACCTTGACGCTTAATTCTTGTTCCAGGGTGAGTTTATCTGCCTCCTTAATGAGAAGAACTGTGGCCACTAGTGCCCTAAGGCACGGTGGCCATCCTGCTGCCACTGGGTCCAGGCTCTTTGACAGGTATGCTACTGGCCATTGCCAAGGGCCAACAGTCTGTGTGAGAACCCTGAGGACAACCTTTTCCTTCTCATGCACAAACAGATTAACTAGGATTTTCTATATTTAGCAGGCCAAAGGCTGGTGCCTTCCCCAAGGCAGCCTTTATCTCTAGGAAGGCAGCTTTAGCCTCCTCTCTCCAGACAGGGGTTCTCGATCCAGCCTTTGGTCTCTTTCCTTGGGTGAGGAGGAAGCCTAAGTATCGGACTTACTGTTGGCCTATCTGCCTTTTTTCATGAGACCCCATACCCTGAGTCCAACAGGAGTTGAAGGAGGGCCCTTGGTGCCTCTGTATAGTTCTCTTGGGTATTGCTGGTAAGGAAGAGGTCATCCATATACAAGAGAAGGGTGTAGTGTGTGGCCTCCCTTGAAAAGCCAGTGAGGTCTCCCGCCAGTGCCTCCCCAAAGAGGGCAGGTGAGTTTTTCTGATGCCCATTGTCTGATTTGGTCCATTCAAAGGCAAACAAAGGTTGACTCTGGGGGGTCAAGCAGAGGCAGAAGAAGGCATCCTTTAAGTCTAGGCAGGTAAACCAGCTGACAGATCCTGGGACCTGGCTGAGGAGTGTGTATGGGTTCAGGGCCACTGGGTACAAGTCTTGAACTGGTTGGTACCCTCCTCCCTGCTTCCTGACTGGCAAGAGCGAGGTGTTCCAGGGTGACTGGCATTTAACCAGAATACCCGCCTTTGTCTCTTGTGGGAGACCCAGTTGTGGGCAAGTCCTGGAGGACTGTTCTTGGCCAGTTCAGTGGGGAAAGGCAGTCCTGAATTCCGGTGGGCCGCTTGGTTTGACCTGAACACAGAATAGCCTCTATTTGGATCCAGTTGGGGGCTGGTGTGTCTCATTGGCCCAAAGGTTACTTGGGCTGCAGCTTTGAGAATATATCCCGGCCAAGGAGGGGGATAGCGCATTCAGGCAAGTCGAGAAATTATGCCGTACTATGTGGCCCCTGAGTTCACATAAAAGTCATAGTTGGACCCCCTACCTTTATTTTGAACATGGGCTCACGGGGGCCAGGAAGAAGTGGGCCTGGTTCCCCCCCATAATGTCCTTTGTCCTCGCAGTATGCTCATTGACCCCTTGCTAAGGAGGTTCTGGGCCTTCCCCCCTATTGGCAGCTGGACTTTCCCATCCTTTTGTTGTGGCTTTCTTGTGCCTTGGGGTCAAACGGGGTGTAAGTCTTGCATAGCTTCTCATAATAATCCCCGGGGGATTCCCTTTGCTGCTGGGTCAGAGCTGCTCAACAGCATTGACTTCAGACTTCTTGCTTCCAGAGCTCCAACGTTAGAGAATGTTGCCCTTTTGACCCCGAAATTTGCGGGGCTCTTTTACGGCAGGCTTGGAAGCTAATCACCCCAAATGGAAACTTGCATTGTGAGAAAAAGGGTAACTGTGAGAGACATGTGATTTCTTTGTTATAAGTTGATTCTTGAAAAGGCTACTTTTACAAAGTATTCTTTACAATACTTCAGTTTCAGAGAGTTTTCTTGTTTTCTGTGAAATTATTCTGTTGCCCTGAAATACACAACACATGTAACATCCCATAGAACTGGTCAAACAGGCTTCACATTTTTCCTATATGACCTGTAGACTGAAAGTGTCATACTCTTAACTCTAACAAACTGTTCTGAGCCCTAGACAACAAAACTGCCCACTAGCCAAGTCGGTCCTTCCAGCCTGGACACAAATAATAACATGTGGTGAAGGGACATATGGTGTCTGTGTGGGGGACAGAGCAGCTCTGTGTGTCTCTATACTTGACCATCATCAGCTGAATGAGAAAAGATCTTATACCAGTGGGTTTGTGCTGTCCCAACCACATAATGTTACAGTGGGGCAGTGTCGTGAAGATAGACAAAGGGAGAGGGGTGCCCCCTCTTATGAGGAGACCAGTCAGATGCCTGTCTGGTCGTGTCCAAAGGAACTTAGGTGACATTTAGCTGTAGTGGTCTCAGCTTTGTGACTTACGATCGGAAACTATTCTGATGCCACCATAGACTGTATGCCATTTACCATGGAATCGCAGACAGGCCCACTCAGCTCCATAGGCTTTTAGGGACCTTAAGGGTGCCCACCTGTGGAGCCACAGAATCAAACTCAGCAGGCAAGCCAGACCAAGTCACACATTCACACTCACATACACACCAGAGGTTACGACACTCCCTCTCACAGAATGTCTACAGGTGAGGCCACTCAGGCCTCTGAGGAGTCCTTCCACCACTATGGGTGGGCTGAACAGATGGGGGGGCCCTACAGATGAGACCTTTAAGGTCTCTGGGGAGTGAACAGGTCCCCGTTCCACCTTATGGGTGGGCAGGACAGGAGAGATTTAGGGTTCTGTACCAGAGTCCCTACAGATGAGACCATGGAGGTCTCTGGAGAGTGATCAGCTCCCCCTTCCACTACTATGGGTGGGCCAGACAGATGGGGGCCCCTACAGATGAGACCATTAAGGTCTCCAAGGAGTGTTCAGGTCCCCCTTCCACCCCTATAGGTGGACCGGATGGGGCCCCTGCAGGTTTCCTGTCAGTGAGACCACTGAGGTCTCCGGGAAGTGATCAGGTCCCCTTCCACCACTAAAGGTGGGCAGAGCAGGACAGGACAGGGCAGAACAGGACAGGACAGAACAGGATAGGACAAGACATATTTAGGGCCCAGGCCTTGCCAGTTTCCAGTGTCAGTTGGAGGTCCATGCCAGCCAAGCCTCCTCGAGTCCCCCCATGGGAAAGGAGGAGTGGGGCTGGACTGAGGCGATGAGTAGGAGACTGCCAAATTCAGGCAGGGCACGCCTTAGCCTTTGCAATTCCTCATTCCCTCACTGCCTCGCCATTTTCCCACACCGGTGGCAACAATGGGCCAGCGCGGTTGGATTTCCCAGTCAGAGAACCGTATGTTATGGAATCTGGTCTGGATTACCCGGCGGAAGAATCAAGCAGCACTTAGAGACCTTGGAAGGCAGGAGGTTTATTTTACACCTTGGGCTAGGAGGAAATCATCCTCCACAGGTCTGAGCACAGAGCGGAAGCAGAGGCAACAGTTTATAGTCTGTTTGCACACAAGATGGGGGTAAGAATGAAAACTCAGAATGGGAGTCTTCTGGAAGGGACTGGAGTTCCCTTATCAGTCCTGTCAGCCATCTTATAACAGATTTTTTCCCCTACCGGTGACACTAAAGGGGGAAGCAATAGGGTGGAGGTTGGGGATTGTCAGGGGCAGGTGGCAGTAGTGCCTCCTTCACCCTCATGCCTGCTGTCATTTCCTGAAGAGGGACAGACTGTCACCATTCAACACAATGGATGAATCCTCTCCCTGGCTGCCACTGTAGAGAAAAGATGAACAGTTACAATAAGGCATGGAAGGGGTGCCTGTGTGGCTCAGTCAGTTAGGCGGCCGACTTCAGCTCAGGTCATGATCTCATGGTCTGTGAGTTCAAGCCCCGCGTCGGGCTCTGTGCTAATGGCTCAGAGCCTAGAGCCTGCTTCAGGTTCTGTATCTCCCTCTCTCTCTGCCCATCCCTTGCTCACACTCTGTCTCTATGTCTCTCAAAAATAAAATAAAATAAACAAGCAAACAAACAAACAAAAAAACAATAAGGCATGGAAAAGCTACGTGAGATTGGCAGACACACAGACCGCTGTACATGCAGTTGTTGTGTGGGGTGTGGGTTCAGAGGAGAGACTGGGGTGCAAAAAGAGAAATAATGGTTTGAGAGAGGAAAGAGACTCATATAGAAATAAACAAAACATCCCAACACTGTGTCAAGATTGGGGGCAAAAACTTGTCAGGCACCCATTAGGCATCAGGAACCACTGACTGCACTACGTGGTTCAAGACAAAGACCCTGAGGAACAAGGAGACTCTGAAGAGGTAGAGGAGCCAGTTTCATGAGATTACTCACTGGAGGAAGAAAGGTCCATCTCAACAGGCAGCTCACTACTACTGACCTCTTGTGACCCTGGACCTCACTGAGGATCTTGGTATTGTTTTACATTTACATTTTTTAAATAATTTATTGTCAAATTGGTATTGTTTTAATTTGACACAAACATGATGGCTAAGCTGTAGGGCAACTGGTCAGCTCGGGCCTCCTGGAAGGAGACAGAGGGTACCACTGGAAGACCCCAACGTAGGAAGGCACCCAAAAGGAGGGATGAGGATGTAAGGTATGAAGACATAGAATATCAGAGGGTGGGAGGGGACACTGGATGCCCATGTGGGTGTGCAGCTTACACAATGCAGGTAGGTGTGGAATCCTCAGATTGGCAGAAATTGATGGCTATGCTCACCTGCTCACTATCCATGCCTCGACCAAATAGGTTGGTGGCCACACGAATTCACTGTTAAAAATCTCTAAAGCACTGATACAAAGGAAGCCTTTGTCTGAAAGGAAATTATAAAACTATTCACAGTCCTTTCTCTCAATTGTGTCATTTTCTCCCAAGGACACAAAACATCTTCGGTGTCTCCCTCTCTCTCTGTCCCTCCCCCACTCATACTCTGGCTCTCTCTCTCTCAAAAGTAAATAAGCATTAAAAAAATAAAATAAAATAGCCTGACCCCAAAGTCAGTCACTTTCAGATACCACTGATGGATCCATGTGTCATCTTAATGCTGTTTTAAAAAAATTCTGATAAATCAGGAGATGGGAGTTTAGGAGAGGTGGTGATGTTACAGAATCTGGTCTAGATTACCCGCAGAAGAACTAAGCGGCACTCAGAGATCTTGGAAGGCAGGAGGTTTATTTTACACGGGGTTGGGGAGGGGGTTGTGCTCAGAAGAGATCATTCTCCACAGGTCTGAGCCCAGAGCGGAAGCAGAGGCAACAATTTACGGTCTGTTTGCACTCCAAATGGGCATGGGAAGAAAAATCCAGGATGCGAGTCTTCAGGCAGGGACTGGAGTTTCCTTATCATCCTATCAGCCATCTTATAAGAGATTTTTTCCCTATCAGTGACTAAAGGGAGAAGGCATAGAGTGGAGGTTGGGTGTTGTCAGGAGCAGTAGTGCCTCCTTCACCCCCATGCCTGCCATCATCTCCTGAAGAGGGACAGACTGTCACCATTCAACACAATGGGTGAGTCCTCTCCCTGGCTGCCATTGTAGAGAAAAGATGCACAGTTACAATAAGGCATGGAAAGGCTACGTGAAATCGGCAGAAACACAGACTTCTGTACATGCAGTTGTTTGTGAGGGGTGTGGGGTCTGAGGAGAGACTGGGGTGTAGAAAGAGAAATAATAGTTTGAGAGAGGAAAGGGACCCCACATAGAAATAAACAAAACATCCCAACACTGTGTCAAGATCGGGGACAAAACTTGTCAGGCACCCATTAGGCATCAGGCACCACTGCCTGCTCTACATGGTTCAAGACAAAGACAGTGAGGAACAAGGAGACTCTGAAAAGTTAGGGGAACAAGTTTCATGAGATCAATACTCACTGGAGGAAGAAATGTCCACCTCAACAGGCAGCTCACTACTACTGACCTCAATGTGACCCTGGACCTCACTGAGGATCTTGGTGTTGTTTTAAATTCAACACAAACGTGATGGCCAAACTGTGGGGGGACAACTGGCCAGCTCAGGCCTCCTGGAAGGATACAGAGGGTACCACTGGAAGACCCCAAAGTAGGAAGGCACCCAAAAGGAGGGATGAGGATGTAAGGTATGAAGACATAGAATACCAGAGGGTGGGAGAGGACACTGGATGCCTGCGTGGGTGTGCAGCTTACACAATGCAGGTAGGTGTGGAAATCCTCAGATAGCTGGTAAGTGATGGCCATGTTCACCTGCTCAATATCCATGCCTCAGCCAAATAGGTTGGTGGCCACAAGAATTCACTGTTAAAAATCTTCAAACCACTGATACCAAGAAAGCCTTTGAATGAAAGGAAATTAGAAAAATGTTCACAGTCCTTTCTCTCAGTGGTCTCATTTCTTCCCAAGGACACAAAACATCTTTCTATTTCTGACTCATCTTTCCTCCTGGGGTGTCCCACAGTGGATGGCAATGGCTGGCAAGTTCTGCTCCACCAGGAGCTGGGCCAGGGCCATGCAACACTGCATGGTCTTCACAAAGATCTCTGCCTGTATGTGGAGTGTAGGGGGATGTGGGCGCATGGGTGTGTGTGTGGAGGGGAGACAGACAATGCGCAGAGTGGGAGATTTCAGGATGTACACCGTCTGCATGAATCCCGCTATGTCTGTCTTATTCCCTGTTACATGATTCCCTTTTTTGCTCTCAATATAACTCACTCTTCATTTCTCTCCTCCGGTTCTGATATTCCTGAGCAGATCAATCTCTGAGAAGCTACACAGAACAGTAACCAAATTTAGCAGACATGTTAGGACACAGGAATGAGGTTTCTCTATGAAAAAGTACTAACTAGTGGATCTAGGGTCTGGAACAAACAATATTCCTGCTGATGAAACATTAAACCTAAGACCTACCGTAATTCTGGGAGTAGTTTTAGTGTGAATAAGTTACAAAAGTGGTAAGCTGAGAGAATGCCTCTCCTCTGGGAGTGATAAAGGAAGAAATAAACACTTTAGAACCCTAACTGGGCCAATGTAGATTGAGATTTTTCAGATTTAAAATCCTTCCAGGTTTTATATTTGAGGTTTGCTTTACTTATTGGGATTATAATTTATTGAACATCTGACAATGGCAGCCATGGAACATCATAGCAGCCCCAACTCCCTCGTGCTCAGCTCTTGGTGTCCATCAGAAACATCACCAATCTGGCCAAAAACACATTTATACCCAATTCTCTTCATTCACAGATTCTGTATTTACAAATTCACCTTTTTGCTAAAAATTGTTTAACCCCAAAATCAATACTCATGATACTTTACCGTCAGTCAGGGAAAAGCTCAGAGAGCAAAATATTACACCTGACATGCATGTTCCCAGCTGAAGTCAAAATTTTAGTGTAACTTGAAAAAGTCCTTCTCAGACATAAAAAGTGGCAAAGACAGTCTTGACGTCAGAACACAAAATTTATGGCCTTACTTTGTCTAACGAGAGAGACACATACTAAAAAGCTGGGACAATCAGCACAAAATTGTCATGTGATGATAAAGAGGCGAGTGTACAGTAAGGAGTTTAGAAAAAATCCACATGTGTACTTGACTGTCGATAGAGGTAGGACTTTAGGAAAGAGGAAAAGGATGGAGTTTTTAATGAAAAGTGAATCAACTATTAGCTATTCATGAAGGAAAAAATAGATTCAACCTTTCCTTCACAACATACACATGCAGAAGAAATTGATTAAAATCTAGAAAATTTCAGGAAGGATTACATAAAAGTATCTTTATGACTATGATTTAAGAAAGAATTTGTTAAATAGAATACAGAAGACATTTGCAATAAAGAAAAATTCCTATATGTTATTAGGTAAAACTAATAACTGCTGTTCATCAAAGACATCATTACAGAAGTGAAAAGATGAACCACATATTAGGAGAAATTGTTCGTCACACATGTTGGCAACCAAGCACTGACCACAGAATAAGTATACACTGCTCAGATCAGTGAGCATAAGACAGAGTACTTAGTGTAGAAATGGTCTAAGGCTTCCTATTTGCCAAAGTCAAGTGGAAGCCAGAAGGCAAGGGAGCATTTGGAGATACAGGAGTCCGTTCCATAAGTGGTGGATAGAGGATGGTCTCCCAGGGCACAGAGCAGGTGAGCATGGGGAAGTGATGAATGGAAAGTTACAAAGAAGAAATCTAAATAATAAACATGGATATGGAAATGTGCTTTCTGTCCTTCTGTGGTGGAAATGCAAATTGTCACCATAATGACAGACAGCATGAATGCAGCTGACAACATGCTGCGTGGAAGAACCCAGTCTCAAAAGACGATGTGATGCACAGATGCAGTTTCAAGAAATGTCCATAATATGCAAATCTACAGAGACAGAAAGTACATTATTGGTTGCCGAGGGATGGGGGAAAGGCGATGGGAGAAAGGGGAGTGACTGCTAATAAGTACAAGTTTACTTCTGGGGTGATGAAAATGTTTAGAATGCAACTGTAGAGATAGTTGCACAACTCTGTGAATATAATAAAAACGATTGAATTATATGCATAAATCAGTGATTGGTGTGTGAATAACATCTGCATAAGGTTGTAACAAAAACCCATAACGAGATAAATGCTAAATCCACTAAAGTCTAAGTCACACTGACTGACTGAAGAACCGATGTCAGGGCAGATGGTTGAGCAGTAATCCATGTCTCCACCTGGACACCAGGGGCACTGGTGCAATCTGAGAGAGCTGTTGTGGAAAGCTAGAGTGTATCGAAGGCTTGGAACTTCCAGGGGGAAAGGCTTGGATGGTGAATTGCAGTTAACTTCAGTCATTTTCAGCCTGGCACCATAGATGAGGCTACCATCTCCTGACTCCCAGGCCTCTTACAGACTCCCAGAGTGATTCCTACAGCAGTTTGAACATAGTGTGTGGAAGCTAAGTTGAGTGATTAGGACAGTGCCCTCCAAACATCAGGAATAAGTGTTCTGCTTGCCACTTGTTGCTTTTGGCCAATGGGATGCAGGAGACACGTAGGCAACCATGTTCGCAATTCCCACCACCAATATGATGAGCCCTTTCTCCTCTGGTTGAAGCAACCTCGATGGTATTTGAAGGATATCCCCTGCTTCGTTTCCCCCTTTTTCCATTTTGCAAGGGAAGCATATAAGGACTAGGACATTGAAAAACAACTGCAAATACAGAGACATTTAGAAAGTTACATGTGCCCAGGGAAAAGTCCAGGCTCATAAATGATCTAGAAATTCTTAAGTTTACACCTTAGGTGGATTTCTGGCACAGAGACACTCTACACAACCCAACGACCAAAACACAAAAGCAAAAAACAGCAACCAAAAATGCTTGGCAAACTCTGGGGAAGTGGAAAGTCAATTTCCAGAGTTACCACATTAGATCAAATGTGCAGTTTTAAAAATACCAAAATCACAAAGCATACAAAGAAACAAGAAAGTATGACCCACTGAAAGGAAAAAATCAATCAGTAGAACTGTCTCTGAGAAAGAACAGATGGCAAACCTACCAGACAAAGATGTTCAGGCAACAGTCGTACAGATGCTCAAGCTGCTGTCAGGAGAGGAAGACTAGGAGCTCCCAATGTTTGTCTCTCAGGAAAAAAACAAACAAAAGTTAAAAATACGACATAAATAATTATTTAAGCAGGGTACACTCCTTGCTTCTGTAAAATCATCAACACAAACAGGAAATAACCACAAATTGTGACCTGGCTCTGGGAAAGCTCTTGCTATCACAAGGAAACAGCAGAACCCTGTGGAGCACAAAAACCACGGGCGGCTGCACAGGAATGCAGGGAGAGCATTGCACCTGTGTCACCCCATGCTTCAGTCTGAGGCAGCTCAGCACCAAGGAAGAAGCCCTTAGAGGGATTTCACCTGCAGGGAGAGATAACAGGAGGACTCCAGCCACCCTGCTCACCTGTGCACAACCATGGGCAAAGACTAAATTGAAAAGGTAATTTAAGAAATCTTGAGAAAAACAAAAATGGAAACAGAACATATCAAATCTCACAAGGTCCAGCAAAATCAGTCCTTAAGAGGGAAGTTTGTAGCCTTTAAATGCCTATGTAAAGAAAGTTTACAAATTAACAACCTAACATTATACCTCAAGGAACTAGAAAAAAAGAACAAACTAAGCCCAAAGTTAGTTGAAGGATGAAAATAACAAATATCTGAATGGAAATAAATGAAATTGCAAGTAAAAACACATTAGAAAAAAGATAAATGAAATGAAGAGTTGGTTTTTGTTAAGATAAAAAAACCTCAAAAATTGTTAGCTACACTAAGGAAAAATGGAGGTGACCCAAATAAATAAAATTATAAATGAAAGTATAGAAATGAGGGGCGCCTTGGTGGCTCAGTGGTTGAGTGTCCGACTCTTGATTTTGGGTGAGGTCATGATCTCATGGTTCAGTTTGTGAGACTGAGCCCCATGGTGGGCTCTGCTCTGAGGGCACTGAGCCTGATCGGGAGTTAGTTTCTTCCCCTCTCTCTGTCCCTCCCCACTCTCAAATTAAATAAATATACTTCAGAAAAAGTACAGAGCTGATTTCACAAATTTACAAAGGTCATAAGATTTGCTATGACAGTTTGTGGCAACAAATTAGATCACCTAGAATTATTGGATACATTCCTAAAAGCATACAAGTCACCAAGACTGAATCCCTGGACAATACCAGAATCTGGACAGACCAATTACCAGTAGCAGATTGAGTCAAGAATAAAAAGTCTCCCAACATGGTAAAGTCCCCAGGTGGCTTTACTGGGGAATTCTATAAAACATAGAGAACAAGTAATACCAATCTTTCTCAAACTCTTCTAAAATATTAACGAAGAAGAAATACTTCCAAACTCATTTAATGAAGCCAATATTACCCTGAGAGCAAAATCAAGTGAGGACACCACGAGAAAAGAAAATTATAGCCCATATACTCATGAATAACGATGCCAAAGTCCTCAACAAAATGCTTGCAAAATGAATTCAAAAGCTTAAAATTTTTTTTTTGTTTATTCATTTTTGAGAGAGAGTTAAATTGGACTTTGGCTCAAGTCATGATACCATGGTTCAAGCCCCACCTCTGGTCCACTGCTGTCACAGCAGAGGTGGCTTCAGATATTCTGTCCCCTACTCTCTGTCCCTCCCCAGCTTGCACACTCTCTCTAAAAAAATAATAATAACTTCTTTCTAGATGTGTCATCTGAGGCTAGGGAAACCAAATCACAAATAGACTACTGAGACTACATCCAAATAAAAAGGTTCTGCACAGGGAAGGAAATAACCTCCTGGCTTGTTTTAGAAGGGAACTTACTCCCAGGGAATTTGATCAGAGAATGAGCTGGTTTGGGGATAGTTGGTGGAGAAACAATGGTTTCCTCTCTAAACCTGGGCACCTGTGCCTGGGGCACCAGCAAGAGATTCTCCCAGAGGCCACTTTCCTTTTCGTTTATTAACCATAATCTTTTTTTTTTTTAATTTAAAATAGTTTATTTTCAAATTGGTTTACATAAAACACCCAGTGTTCATCCCAACATGTGCCCTTTTTTGATGCCCATCACCCCCTCTTCCCCCCCCATCTCCCTCACCCTCGGTTTGTTCTTAGTCTTTGAGAGTCTCTTATGTTTTATCTCCCTCCCTCTCTGTGTCTTTTTTTTCTTTCCCCTCTTCCCCTCCCCCTGGTTTTTGCTTAGTCTCACCAAGTCCACCTATTCGTGGAAACATATGGTATCTGTCTTTTTCTGACTGACTTATTTCACTTAACATAATACCCTCCAGTTCCATCCATGTTGCTACACATGGCCAGATTTCATTTTTTCTCATTGCCATGTAGTAGTCCATTGTATATAAATACCACATCTTCTTTATCCACTCGTCAGTTGATGGGCACTTAGTTTCTTTCCATGTTTTGGCTATTGTCGAAAGTGCTGCTATGAACATTGGGGTACACGTGCTCCTATGCATCAGCAATCCTGTGTCTCTTGGGTAGATTCCTAGCAGGGCTATTGCTGGATCATAGGGTGATAACCCCTGAATGATCTAGAATCTTATCTGTCATTACATTTGTTTTCATAGCCTTGCAATAACCAAAGCTATAATTTTCACTCTCCCAAACATGGCTTAGAATTTTTGTATTTTAAAATGATCTTCATTCCATAACTCTGTCTGTGAGTCCCAGACAATCCTCCACACAAAGCAGCACATAGAAGTACAGTTTGTTACTGTATCTGATCTGTGCCTGGGCCTTGATTTATCAAGGTGACTAAGTGACAGCTGGAGCAGCTGATGCCATTGAGGGAAGATTTTCTTTAATATTTATATTTCCTGAAAGGAGGGGCATGGCAAACCACACAGGCCCACATGAGGAAGCACCTAGGAGGGCCAGGGGGCAGAAGGAGAGGAAGCAAGCATGGCTCAGAGCCTTGATTGTGTTTTCTTCAGAAACGGAAGGAGGGGCTGGGGAAACAATTTATAATTGACTAGTCTGAATAACATTATCAGTGGGCTCTGGGTGATAGGAGTTGTCTTTAGAAGTCTGGTACCTGGCCCTGGGTCACTGGATTAGAAGAATATTGCCTTCTGGAGTGTATCCGCCTGACAGAGATGTGACTCAGAATGTGGGATCTGGATTGTTTAGTTTGCAAAGGAAAAGGACGCTCCTGGGCAAGCACTTAGCTGTCTCTAAGAATTGGCAGCCAGGGGAGGGAGAGTGTCTCCCCAGTTATGCCAGAGCATCAAGATTACAAACATATCATTAATAGAGTATATTTTGACCGGAGTGTGCAACCATTAATCCCCTCACAGCTGCACATATTCAGCGCAGTGAAAATGCCCTTCAGCAGTGTTCGTGCACTGCCTGTGTTTGTGAATGAAAACCTAAGGAATATTTTATTGGGATATTATTGGTACCGTTTCCTTCACCCTGATTAACGTAAGGGGGTAGTTGGTTTTCAGGCAGTCCCACGGAATGTAGTAAATACTAGATGCGAAAAATATCTTGCTGAGCCCTGTAGATAGAGATTTATTAAAATCTGCATAACAATGTATTTAAATGTTTGAATTCCACTGCTTAGAATTCTTTACCTCAGCTCCTTTCCTCACCCTGCATCTGCAGCCCTTCTCTCTGTCTCTCTCATCCCTCAGGTCCTCTCCTCCCCTTTTTCTCCACTCCCCTCTCCCTCCTAGATTGTGACACCGCTGCCACCACATCACCTGCCACCCAGGGCTCTTCTCCCCACAGGGTCAGCGATCCTGCTAATGTGAGTCAGAAGGTGTCATTTGCTCAGTGAAACTGCTCCAGTGGCTCCGTCTCACTCTTGAGAAGCCTCTAGAATGTAGGGCCCATGAGCACAGGGGCTTCCAGCTATTGTGGTGAAAGTAGTCTCCTCAGCATATACAGTCATTCCTGGTGCATAGTAGGCACTAAATTAATTGTTGTTGAAGGAATGAATGATATAATGACTATTAAATTTTAATTAAATCACATAAAAATCACAAAATGAAAAATATAAGCAAAAGTGAGGAAAGATCTTATTTCATGCCACTAGTGTGCCTGAGGATTCAAAAAATCATCCCAGGGGCACCAAAAAATCATCCCGGGGCAAGACTGCTATGGAAACTGAGGCTGTGCACTGGTTTTCTATTGCCGCAGAACAAATTCCCACAACCATAGTGACTTCCAACAGCACCCATCCATGTGTCCCAGTTCTGCAGGTCAGCAGTCCAGCGTGATGCTGAGGGTTCTCTCCTGGGTGTCACAGGCAGTGTTTGCACCCAGAGCTCAATGTCCCCTCCAAGCTTGCACAGAGCTGTTGGCAGAATTCCATTTCCTGGAGCTGGAGGACTGCTGCCCCACTTCCTTGCACTGCTGGCCCGGTGGCCCCTTCCATTGTCAATGCCTAGCACACACTGAGTGCTGCTCACTCTGCCAGGCCTTCTCTCAGGAAGAACCCATCCTATTAAGGGCTCACCTGATTAGGTCAGGATTACCCATGATAACTCTCCTGTTTTAATTCAGCTGATATGACCCTTAACTGCACATGCAAAGTCCCTTCACACTAGCACCTGGATTAGTGTTTGATCCAACAACTGGGAAAATATGAACAACCTGAGGTTGGTTAGGACAGCAATCTTGGAATCTGCCTTGGACAGCCTGGTTCTTCCTTTTTCACTAATTGGATCACAGACAGAGATCAAAGTTCAAATAAATAGATTGTCTGAATTTTAATAATATGTATTCAGTCTCCTTTAATATAGATATTCTTCTTAATCTTAAAACCAATTAATGATGTTTAACATCTCATGGCTAATTTAGATCCAATAGAAGGTAAAGTGGGGTAGTTCCTTCAGTTCTTTGGACCCAGGAACAGTATGTGCTGCTGCATCACAAGTTACCCAAGACTTAGCCGCTCAGACAACCAGTGTTCATTGTCTCCCACAGTTTCCCAGGGTCAGGAATCCAGGAGAGGCTCACCTGAGTGCTGCTGGCTCAGGGCCTCTCTCCAGGTCACAGTCAAGTTCTGCCAGGACTGCACCATCTGATGTGCTGAGTGGGTCTGGGGGATTCACAGGAAAAAACCCCCCTCAATGGCTGTTGGAAGAGCCTACTTTCCTTCCAAGGTGGTCCCAAGAGGCCTCGGTTCCTGTGGACTTTTCTATAAGGTGGCTAATGACAACCAGGTAGCTTCTACTCCCAGAGCAAGTAATCTCTCAGAGAGAGAAAGAGAGAGAGAGACAGAGAAACCCAGATGGAAGCTTCCATGTGTTTATGTCATGGGACCCGGGTCATACACCATTACATCAGCCTTTTTGTCACTTAGAAGTGGATCATTCAGGGCTGCCTGGGTGGCTCTGTCTGTTAAGCATCTGACTTTCACTCAGGACATGATCTCACCAGTTCGAGAGTTTGAACCCTGCATTGGGCTGTGTTCTGACAGTTCAGAGCCTGGGGCCTGCTTCAGTTTCTGTGTCTCCCTCTCTCTCTGTTCCTCCCCTGCTCGTGCTCTGTCTCTCTGTCTCAAAAATAAATAAATATTACAAAAAAAAAAAAGAAGAGGAAGTGAATCATTCAGGGTAGCCCACGCTCAAGAGAAGGACGTTCTTTTTCTTTTTTAATTTTTTTAAATGTTTATTTACTTCTGACAGAAAGAGTGTGAGCAGGGGAGGGACAGAGAAAGACGGAGACACAGAACCTGAAGCAGGCTCCAGGCCCTGAGCTGAGCCCAGCACAGAGCCTGACATGGAGCTCTAACTCACAAACTGTGATATCATGACCTGAGCCAAAGTCGGTGCTTAACCGACTGAGCCACCCAGGTGCCCCAAGAGAAGGACTTTCAAATTCGCCTCTGGAAGGGAGGATGTCAAAGGATTTATGTACACGTTAAAACCAAAATTAAAATTAAATTTTGTCTTGAATTTTGTAAGTCAAATTTTCTTTCACCCATCATTTTTCTTGAATGCTTCAAATTTCTCTTTGGAAAGTAATCATGAGAAGTGTATATAAATCAAACATCTATAATAAATTTAACATCCCTCACTATGGTTTTCATTATGATTTGGTAGAAGAGATTTAGGCATCAACAAATTCTAAAAAAACACGGTTACTATGTACTAAAAATTTATAGGCAACTCTATTTGTTGTCGTTTCCATTCATGTTTGCTATTTTATCAGTGGTTATTCCTTGGTATGATTTCCGCCTTAATTTACCTTGAGCAGCAATGCACTTTTTCATTCTGTGAATGTATTGATCCTGTTGAATATTAATATGACCCATCAAATCCTTCACAAGATAGAATTGCCTGGCACACCATCTGCAACACTGTATGCCAGAGATCAGTAGAGATGCCGGTGAGCAAAAGATCGGGTGACCTGTGTATGACTTTCCGTATCCGCTCTCCAGAATAATTGCCTGTGGTGTTGGTCTAAGGCAAATAGTTCTTACAAAGTTCCTTGAAATGAACTTTGGTATTTCATTTTATTTCCTTTAAAAAAATTAACCTGGAATGACACTCCAGTTTGAAAAATGCCAGTGGAAGGACCTCTGATAGAGTAAAGCCCCGTGCACCCACACTGGGACAAGAAACAGAAGGACTGAAGTGTTGTGCACCCCTCCTCAGTCCCTATCCCCCACAAGTAACCTCTATCCTGAGAATCCTGGTTACAGACAATTCCTTTGTCTTGCTCTAAAGATATTATGATAAGTGTATATATTCCCTAACCAAATATTGTTGGGTTTTTGGCCTGTTTTCAACCTTCCTGTAAGCGACCATGTGCTCTATATATTCTTCTGTGACGCGATGTCATGTGTAGTTGACATATCTCTGATGTGTGAGGTGTAATTCACTCATTTTTACTGCTGTAAAGTTTTACATTTTGTGACTCACACTATTTTGGTATTTTCCTATTTCTGTTTATGTGATCATTCCAGTTTTTTCCATAAACATCAGTACATGTGTCTTCTGGGACACAAAGGCCAGAATCCCCTAGAGTGTTCGGTCAGGAATAGGATTGCTGGACTGTCCATGGGATGTGCTGTAACCAGACCAGCGCACATGAACTTGATTTCCAAAGTGCTTGTGCCAGTTTAACCTTTCACCGGGAGTGTGCATGTGTTTATGTTGCTGTTTCAATTGCTCTGAAAATGAAAACTGAGAGGCAGCTCTTTCACCTGAAGGGCAGCAAGTAAGTGTGAACATTACTGCCTGATTGCAGGACCGCCCAGTTCTGACCCTATTAATAACATGATTTCCTTTATTTGTGTTCCATGTACCTTGTTATTATCCTTGCAGCCTCCAAGTCCAGATATGCTTCCTTTCTGCATCACCATACAGTATTACTTTATTTGTTTGGAATCTGTTATCACATATGTTTAGAATAATAAAGACAGAGGAAGGGAAGGAGGGGCCAGATGAATGCAAGGAAAGACAAAACACAATACAAAATAAAAGCAAGAACAAGAAGAGAGGAATTGAAAACAGCAAGTACAGACAACATTTTCAAAGTGCCAGGAGTGGCGCCTGGGTGGCTCAGTCAGTTAAATGTCCGATTTTGGCTCGGGCCATGATCTCGTACTTTGTGGATTTGAGCCCTGCATCAGGCTTTGTGCTGACAGTTCAGGCCTGGAGCCTGCTTTTAATTCAGTGTCTCCCTCTCTCTCTCCCTCCCCTACTCATGTTCTGTTTCTCCCTCTCTCTCAAAAATAAAAATAAACATTAATAAAAAAGTGCAAGGAAAAAAAGGGGATATAGAATAAAAGAAATTTCAGAGAATTTTATTAGCAGTCCTTTGCTGTGTAACAGATGACCCCCAAAGTTAGTGGCTCAAAACAACAAACATCTCTTAGCTCATGTGACCTTACAAAGACAAATGCACTGGAGCAGAGGCTGATGGCAGAAGCTGGACAAAGAGGAGGAATTTACAGATGGAATAAGCAGGAGGTGGTTGGTTTTCAGATGGGAATGACTTTGTTAGTCCTCCTGGGAGCAGGTGCCAAGACAAGACAGGGTTAAATTCACCATAATATTATCAGAGGACATACCTGTCAGAGCATTGGAGACATACCTGTCAGAGCATGATGGAAGAGCCAGGCGACTGAGATGCCAGTCCCACCCCAAGTTATGGTCCAGAGGAGAAAGGTGTGTTGCACTATCACAGACCACTGGGCAACCTAACTGAAGGTGAGCAAGGCGAGAGGAGCCCTCAGGTACAGTCAGCTGTCAGGGAGCCCGATGCTGCCCAGAAGGCATCCTGCCTCTGTGTCCCTGCTGAGACCTGTAACTGTGTGGACACGGCCCATGGAAGCAGGGCCTTTACACAAATACTGCCATGGATTGCAGAGCACAGAGGTGTGGGCCCTCGTGGTCTACTTGAGAGAGTGACCCAAATCTTCCAACCTGAGGGTCTAGGCCCTTGGAAATGAAGACCTTTTCAGGCTGGGGACCTCCCCTTGTCCTTTCATAGTTACAATGGGGCAAGGGAGAACCAGCAGGCACCCACATCTGTCACCTGGATTCCCCCCAAATTCCCCTTATCCCAGCTGTGTAAGAGGAGCCCCGCTCGCTCCTGAAGATCAGGGTGGATTACTTCTGCCTGGAGAAGAGCAGACTCCTCCCCTGGGCACATGGAGTCCAAACACCCCTGGTGGCAGCCATAATGTGTATGAACTTCCATCAATTCTCATTCCAGGACCTCCAACCTGCCATGCCCAGAACTGCAGAGAAAAGAAGCACAATTTCCCCAGTGGGTGACTGGAAGCAATGGTATGTGGATCGATACCTGCTTCCACCACTTGGTTCCTGGACTCACATCCTCTTCTTCTCGAGACCACAGCACCATATAGAAATGTCTGAGTCAATAAATACACTGTGTGGTGGAAAATGGCACCCATCCCTTCAGAGTATTTCCCCAAAGCTGGCAGATTGTACCTTAGAAGGGCCATCCAGCATTCCGTGAGGCCGACTAGATCTGGACGATCTGTAATGTGACGTGACAGCTGGATCCCATTGTTACAGCACATCCTGCACCTTCTTCACTGTGAGGGGGCCCCCACCCACATACTGTGTTAAGAGAAATTCTGAGCACATGGATCAGGCATTTGGATAGCACCTAGATAGTGGCACTGGCTCTGCGGGCAGGAAAGAGAGCGCACACATGGCATAGGCATCTCCCCCTGTGAGAATGAGTCTCTGACCCTTCCATGATGAAAGGTGCTCAATGCAGTCAATGTGTCACTTCATGGACTGTTGATCACCTCAACAGACGGTGTTGTAGCAGAACCCAGGGTTGGTCTCTGTTTTTGACGGGTTGGACATTCAGAGGTAGCAGTAGACTAAATGGGAATCATTGCCCCATATGTGGCTTTGTCTCTGCCATGCAATCATTCATTCCCGTGCCCATTCCACTCGTCCTGGGCTACCAGTGATAAAGGCTTGCTAAGATCAAGTTGTCTGCTCAGTGGTTCAGTACCTCTTCAGGGGTGGATGTTTTCTGGTGATTGTTAACATGTGATTCAGGCTTCAGTGCCAAGAGATCATTTCCATTTAGGATGGACTGCTGCAGACCTAGCTAATTTATGAGTTAGTGTGCTTTACAGAGCCCAGAACATATGGTCATTTTTTAAAAGTTTATTTTTTTATTTTAAGAGGGTGGGTGGAGAGAGAGAATGCGCAGGGGAGGGGCACAGAGAGAGGGAGTGAGAGAATCCCAAGCATTCTCCATACTCAGCACTGAGCCTGATATGGGACTCAATCTCACGAATTGTGAGATCGTGCCCTGAGCTGAAATCTAGAGTTGGGTACTTCACAGACAGAGACACCAGGTACCTTGCATATGGTTATTTTTAATCACGTGCCTGCCTGGTGTCCCATGAACATGCATTCTCTCTTCTCACAGTCCTGAAATATACCACATGATACTTCTAAAAGGGAATCTGCTACTCTTTGTGGGTGGCATGGTATTACTACAATACCTGAGGTGCCAGCATGTGATTCTCCTACTAGTGCTTTCCTTTAGTTCCACACTGCATCCTATCCCAACCCTGATGCTTCTACCATCAAGGCGTCTGATAGACGGTATCTGAATGTAGCATGGCCTGGATCTTTCTGTCCTGGTCCCACTCAGGGCTAGCATCCTTCTAGGTCATCCAGAGGTGGGCCAAACAATACACCTAGGTGTGAAATGTGTGCTGCTGGAACCCCATGTGTCCCCTGGGCCATGTCCTTCCTTCTTGGTAGGGAGGGATGCAACAGGCCATAATCTGTGTCTTACCTTCGAGGGAATACCCCTAACCTCTGGATCCATAAAACTTAATCTCCTGGCCACTCGCTGCAACTTTTAAAAAATTCATTTACTTCATTTCTAATGTTTAGAAATTATTGGTGTTTACCATCAGTTACCAAACTTACCATCATTTTAACACATAAAATGTAAAATTTACCATCTTAACCATTTTTAGGTGTACAGTTCAGCATATACTGCCAGGCAACTGTCAACACACCCACCTTCAACTCTTTTCATATTTCAAGATTGAAACTCTTTACCCATTTAACAAAAATCTGACATTATCCCCTTCTCCCATCCCCTGGAAATTGCCGTTCTATTTTCTGTTTCTATGAGTTGGACTATTCTAGGTCTCATGTGTAAGTAGAACCATACCATACTTGTGTTTTGGTGGCTGGTTTAATTCAGTTAGCATAATCTTCTCAAGGTTCATCTATGTTGATGATATTGTGCTTCTTTTCTCTGCACTTCTGGGCATGGCAGGTTGGAGGTCCTGCAAATGAGGATCAATGTAAGTTCATACACATTATGGCTGCCTCCAGGGATGTTTGGACTCCATGTGCCCAGGGAAGGAGTCTTCTCTTCTCCGTGTGTCAGGTTGCTCCTTCTTTTTAAGGCCGTATAGTATTTCATTGTTATGTATACACCATATTTTGTTTATCCCTTCATCTACTGATGGACAAATGGGTTGCTTAATTCTTTTGGCTATTGAAAATAATGCTGCTTATGAGTATGGTATGGGCTTACAAACAACTGTTCATGTTCTTCTTTCAATTCTTTTGGGTATATACCCACAAATGGAATGGCTGGGTCATATGATAATTCTATGTTTAATTTTTTGAAGAAGCTTCATACCTTTTTCCATAGAGGCTGCTCATTTTACATTCCCAACAGTATACAAGAGTTCCAATTTCTTCACCTTCTCACCAGCACTTGTTATTTTGTTATTTTTAAAACAGTAGTCATTCTAATGGGTGTGATGTGGTATCCATGGACCCTCATTTGTCCCCTCGTACGAGTGCTGGAAGATACCACTTCTTCCCCTAAGAATAGGCATCTCATTGTGGTTTTGATTTGCATTTCCTTAATGATTACGAATGTTGCATATCTTATCATAAGCTTGTTGGCCATTGTATATCTTCTTTGGAGAAATATCTGTTCAAGTCCTCAGCCTAGTTTTTAATTGGGATGTTTGTCTATTTTCATTTCAGGAGTTGTTTATGTGTTATGAATATTAATCCCTTATCAAATTTGTGATTTAAAACTATTTTTTCCCATTCTATGTGTTGCATTCTTACTCTTTTGATACTGTTCTTCAATGCATAGAAGTATAGAATTTTCATGAGAACCAGTTTGTCTAGTTTTCCTTTTGTTGCCTATGCGTTTCAAGTCACATTCAAGAAATCATTGTCAAACTTAATGTAGTGAAATTTTGCCCTGTGTTTTTCCTCTAAGATTTTTATAGTTTTAGCCATTATGATTAGGTTTTCAATTCATTTTGAGATTAATCTGAATATGGCAACATAATTTTTGTGTTGAGCTCTATTTTTTATTGCATTGCTTAACACAAATGTTATGAATCAAATGCTCTCTTATGTCCTACATCCAGGAGGGAATCTGTGAAATTCTCAGCTAGTAATCTAAACCAATAGGTCCTATTAAAAGTAGCCAAAGTTTCAACAACAACCAAATAGCCAGCCTGTTTGAGGGCTTGAAGAGCATCTAATGGACTCTGAGGTGTATTCTTAAAATGAAGAGTACTGCAATTCTAGGAGATTAGTCACTACTTAAAAGAGGATTGCATACAGAATCATTCTTGAAGCTCTAAGTGCCTTTAAATGACAAAAATGAGAATTTTAAGTAGGTGTCTCACAGGACAAAACCTATAAATAAATCATAACTAGTTAAAATTCAGTACTATCGTGACTTCTCATTTACAAGGTAACTAGTTGATTATTTAATAGATGGCATAAAATTTAATACTTAACATTATTTTTTAAAGAAGACAATATGATAAACAGGAAATACATAAAACTCAATGTATTTTGCAATAAAATAACCATTTAAACCTCTATTTGTATACACAGGGTATAGGTCATCTCTGGTGCACATTTTCATCAGTTTATTCAGAGTTCTTGAATTGTTTTAGATAAAAAGCTTTATATTGAACAAATTTTACTGTTGTATCCTGTGTAAGACTTAGTACATTGAGATATTTTAAAAGTATTTTTTAAGTTTAATTGTTTATTTTGAGAGAGAGAGAGAGACAGAGAAGAGAGAGAGAGAGAGAGAGAGAGAGCAAGCAGGGGAGGGGCAGAGAGAGAAGGAGAGAGAGATTCCTCAATTTCCTGTTTGATGGGGCTCAAACTCACAAACTGAGATCATGACCTGAGCTGAAACTAAGAGTCAGACGTTTAACTAAGCCAGCCACATGCCCCAAGATGTTTAAAAAATATTTATAAATTTATTCCTGATATGCAAAAGCAGTTGACAATAATTTTTCAACATGTGATTTTATGGAATTAAAACTTCATACAGTACTCATTTTGATGTTTAAAAAAATTCACAGAAAAAATAGAAACTACACAGCCTGATTGCATGGTACTGTTATTTCTGGTGTCCACTAAGTCTGTTATTACGAAGGCAACTCACTTGATTTGCAAACAAAACCTTCGGGCTTCATGTTACTTACCAATGAATTGAGTGCAGCAAGAAAAGAAAACCCAGTATGCAAATTTACAGGCTAATGTGCAAATTGACCAGTTCCTGTGAACCAAACTGCTTCAACCTTTCAAGGTATTGTTTGTAAAGTTCCATATCATCGTAACCTACTCCTTCTACCCACAGAGGATCCACAGATCTTTGGCAAGTCTCAAACAATGTGGGGCCATGGGAAAGTCAAGATTTCATCTTCAGTCCTATGAATTCTTAATACCGGAGAGGTTACCTTGGGGAGTTTGTCAGTGTTTGGGAATGCGTCCGAACAGTAGGTCTTCATGGTATCAGGAAAAGCGACAGGCATTCCCCAGGTCACAGGAGAATGACGAATAAGAGCAGCACTCTTCCACCAAGCAGCAAGATCCACAGGTGGTACAGTCCCTCTCTAATCTGGCCATCTAGAATCACATTTTCAGGGCATTATCCCTGTCTTCTCCTCAGAGCAAGCCAAGCAGCTTCTATATCTGCATAGAGTTTCTTGTCTGATAGTTTCCCGTAATTTGCACCATCCCAGAATAATCATATGAGAACATGAAGAGAGCGTTTTTAAGTTTCCTGTCCCAAGTGACAGCCCTGCATTAGTTTGAAGCCAGTCCTCTTTTCTGCTAAACGTAGAGGGGTACTGTGTTAGAGATAGTGTGCCCCAGACTTCTGCTTACTGTGAACCTTGTTAAGGGTTATGATTGCTGAGAAATCTGTTTTGATTGCTCTTTGCTGTGAACACTGTGAAACTTTTCTTGGGGTGCTGTAAGGCCTGTTTAGTTTGCTATGTATTAGACTAAGTTTCTATGTGTTAAATCTTGTTAGGTATTAGATTTAGAGACTTAGGAATGCACTAGACCCCTGGCCCGTTTGCTGTGATTGCTGTGAACCCTGTTTGCTGTGTTAGAGAATTGCCATGTTGTAAAAGTATAGTGCTGTTAGGGCTAAGGCCACTCCATTTTGGTTTAAGTTCCATCTTAGAGTAGTTCTGGGCTCCGAGTTCCAGGAAAACAAGTCACCCTGGACTCTGCCCTGGGTTCCAGTAAACAGAGTAGCCAAGAGGCCAGACCCAGATTAGCAGTCCCTGTTACCACTCCGGGTGGGACTGGAACCAGATTAGCAGACCCTGCCTTCACCTTGAGTTCCAGGGAAACCACAAGAGGTCAGATTCCTAGAATAGACCCTAGCAAAACTAATCAGTGTTCAGCCCACACGTGCTGACCATTTGAATCTGCGAGGGACCATCAAGCTAAGCCAATCCATAGCTAGCCCGTGCCCGCCAAATGTGAAATAATCAGAAACTAGCCTGCGAGAATGCCAATCAATCAATTCAAAGGATCCCCATCCCTGCCCAAAAAGTGTACTCGAACCCTGATAAAAAGCCTGTGTAAACCTGGCTCAGGGCTCTTGCTACTACACTGCTGCACCGGGAGGTGCAAGAGTCCAAGCTCGAGCTTTGAATAAAGACCCTTTGCGTTTGCATTAGTCCCGGCTCCCCGGTGGTCTTCTTGGGATCCAGAATTTGGGCACAACAAACATATGACAATTATTCTGTGATCCCAGTCCTATGTAAAGTGCTCATCTAACCAAGATCAATAGCATTTCCATGTGAGAAGAGTAAAGTGTACTTGACCTTGTGTAAACAAGCACAGACATGCAGGGATTCGGTTGCCTTTACTGGTTCTAGTCATGAAACACTACTAGCATCTTTTGCCTAGGAGAGTGCGCCAGTCTGCTGGTTGTGATTGGTGTGAAATCGAGGGGCTTCCACGTTCATTACAAGTCAGCCTGTAAGTTGGATCAGGTGGCAAAAATGCTAATTTTGAAGCCATGTTCTCAGGGAAGGTGGATAGGAGAAAAGACCACATAGTTCACTAAAGGAGAGATTATTCTTCTGCACCTGAGGTGTAGGGAGGAAAGGTCCGGGAGGGAGTCCCTGCCCACCCTCTGTCCTCTACAAGGTGCACCCATGCTGCAGCCTTCTGCTGCCACCTCACTTTCTGGCACAGCAGTCACCCCCCCACACCAGACACAATCAGTTCTTTCTTCACTCTTACTTTCCTTTCCTCAGCCTCTGCCCCGGGTTGGCTTTTCTGGTGGGAGGAAGGACAGGGAACCCAGGGGGCGAGCAGAACCCTCGCTAAGGCAGGAGTTGGTCACTGACTTAAATATTTTTTAAATAGTTCACTTGGGATTTCTTTGGGCCCATTGGTTGAGAGTGTGTTTAGTTTCCTCCATTTTGTGAATTTTCCAGTTTTCCTTTTGGTTTCGATTTTTAACTGCATCCCATTATGGCTGGAAAAGATAGTTGGTGTCATACCTCCTTTTCACAACTGTTGAGTCTGAATTTGTGGTCTAACACAGGGTGTATCCTGGACAACGTCCCATGTGCACTGGAGAAGAACGTGTATTCTGTTATTTGTGGGTAGAGTGCTGTGTGCATGTGTGTCAGATCTAGCTGGTTTCTGATGCTGCTCCAGCCCTGTGTTTCCTTACTTAGGCTGGGTGCTCTATCCAGCTTTGAGAATGGGAGAGTGAATTCTCCAGCCACTATGCAGGTCGGTCTAAGTCTCCCTTCTATCAAGTTTTGCTTACATATTTAGTTGATCTGTTATTAAACGCTAGAAGTTTAGCATTGTTATATCTTCTTGCTCTATTAAAGCTTTTATTAATATATACTGTTTTTTTTTGTCTCTTCTAAATTTCTTTGATTTAAAGTCTATTTGGTCTGATATCAGTAGAAAATACTCCAGTTCTCTCTTGGTTGTTGTGTGTAGGGATACTTTCTTTCCTTCTTTTCACTGTCAAACTGTTTGTGGTTTTGGATAAAGTAAGTTTTTTTAGACAACATAGAGTTAGATCATCTTTCTGGCACTGTGTTGCCAGCCTCTAGCTTTGACTGGAGTATTTAATTCATTTACATTCAAAGTAATTGCTGATAAGGAGGGACATGTCTCTGTTATTTGGCTATTTTCTACATGCCTTATAATTATGTTGTCCCTCATTTCGTGAGGTGTCATTTTAGTTTTGTTTTGTTTTTTAGTGAAATGGTTTCATTCCCTCTCATTTTCTTTTGCATACATTTTGCATATAGACATTTTTTTGAGTGTTTGCCATGGAGATCACACAGAGAGGGAGGGAGATAAAACATAAGAGACTCTCAAAGACTAAGAAAAAACTGAGGATAAGGGGGATGAGGGAGGGGGGAGAGGGGGTGATGGGCATTAAAAAGGGCACATATTGGGATGAACACTGGGTGTTATATGTAAACCAATTTGAAAATAAACTATTATAAAATTAGAAAAAAAAGATAAAAAAATACACAGTCTAAAAGTATAGCTCTCTACTGTGCATTTCTACAAGCTTATCTTCAATAACAGAAAAAGGGTCTCATTTTACACAGCTCCATACCATCCCCTTGTGGTAAATGATGTCAGAAAATTACATCTTTATACATTATCCAGAAACATAGACTAATAATTCTTTTCATGTATTTGTCTGTTAAATCAAGTCAAAAACAAAAAGTGGAGTTACAAGTCAAAGTTATGATGATAGTGGCTTTAAGCAAATAGATGTTTTTTAAATGTATCAGTCTTTTAACTCACATAGAAAACAAACACTGGAGTTACAAACCAAAGTGACATTAATACTACATTTATACTTGCCCATTTATTTACCTTCACTGAGATCTGTATTTCTTCACACAGCTCCAGTGATGGTCCAGTGTCCTTTCATCCTGAAGGATTCCCTTTAGCAGAACTTGCAGGGCAACTGTAGTGGAAATGAGCTCTCTTGGCCTTTGTTTGCCAGAGAATGTCTTCATTTCTCCTTCACTTTGAAGACTCATTTTGCAGATATAGGGCTCTTGATTGAGTATTTTCCTTTCAGCACATGGAATATCAGCCCACTGCCTTCTGGTCCCTAGCATTTCTGAAGACAAATCAGCTAACTTTTAAAAGAACCCTTATTTATGATGAGTCACTTTTCTCTTAGTGCTTTCAAGACTCTTTCTTTGTCTTTGGTTTTCAACAGTTATAATGTGTCTTGGTGTGGATGTCTTTGCGTTCATCCTAAATGGAATTTACTATTCCTCTTGGATGTTTATATTCATGTCTTCCATCAATTTGGATCAAGTTTTCAGCCATTATTTCTTCAAAAAATCCCTCTTACTTTATACTCTGTCTTCTGTCTTGGACACTCATTCTAGTGTCTCAGTGCTCCCTTAGGCTCTGTTCACTTGTCTTCAGTGTTTTTCATTTTGTTCCTCGGACTAGATAATTACAATTGTCCTATCATCAAGCTTAGTGATTCTTTGTTCTGCTTACTGTAATTTACTCTTGAATATCTCAGTAAATTTTTCATTTCAGGTATGGTACATATCAGCACTGGACTGTCCTTTCAGTTTCTTTTCATGTTTTATATCTCTTTGTTGATATTTTATTTTATTCATAGCTCAATGTCTTGACTTTTTTTATTCATTTGTTTAAGAGAGAAGAGAGAGAGAGCAAATATAAGCAAGTGGGGGTGGGGCAGAGAGAGAAGGAGATAGAGGATCTGAAGTGGGCTCTACGCTGACAGCAGAGATCTCGATTTGAGGCTCAAAACCATGAACTGTGAGTATACGACTTGAGTCAAAGTCATATGCTTAACGAACTCAGCCCCCCAATTGCCCAATACCCTCACTCTTTTTCTCTCATCCCTTTTCCCAGCTCTTGCTGGTCTCCACACAGGATCCTTTGGCATCCCTCTGCTTCCACCAACCACCAGACAGGAGGAAGAAAGGGCCCCAGGATCAAAGACAACACCTTGGAGCAGAAGCTCAATGCTTTCCTTCGTCTCAAGCCTCGAAACATCCCCCAGCAGAATCCAGGGTGCTCCTGAAAGACACGTCCCTGTTGCATGTTGTTCTAGGTCAGGCAGTGTCATAAACACAGCTCCTTCTCTCCCAAGCTGTCAGCTCCCCACCTGCATAAGCACCCATGCACAGGTATCTGCTTGCTGTCCCCTCTATACCACAGGCACTGACTCGACCTGCAGCTCAGCCTCCTTCTTCCCTTAGCCCTGAGCCAGCAGCTCCTAACTGGAATGCACATCAGAAAACTCAGGGAACCAGCAGACCACGTCGAGAAACAGTGCACTGCAGCAGGGTCTGTACTTGACCTGACTCAGGAGCACTACATCCTCATACGGGCCTGGTCTTGCAGTCCAACAAACCCTTGGCCCATGCTTGCAGACTGACCTTGGTCTTTCCTCCTCCTTCCTGGCCCCCATGCACCCGGAATCACAGTTTCTCCCCGAGTCCTATTTGGCTGAGGCTTCTAGGGCCTCCCTGCTCCGATCCTAGAATGGACTGGATCAGGCAATGCAGGCAGGGCTGTAGCCAGGGTCTCCTAAATGAGGTGTAGAGGGTGATTGAGATTCCCTATGTGAGCATGTCTGTCTACCCTCTGCACCCTGAGACTGCACTGCCACCACCTCCCCCCTCCACCTCCCCCATAAAACCCTCCCAGGCAGGGGCCCCCCTTGAATTCCTGTTCCATTTTATATGCTTGGGAAGCTCACTGTTTGAGGAAATCCTTCTTATCAAGGTTACTTAGCTGAAATCACTTGCTTGGACAACAACATTTAAACATTTAAAGTAGGCCTTTGATAAAATAGTACATGACTTTCATACTCTTTCTCTGTCAAAAGCACCAGTGTTCGATGAGGCAACCGTTTCGACCCCAAGAAATTATAACTGATGTTCCCCCTGGGAGGACCACCTCAAGTGACAGAAGGCACAACTGCAGACATGCAAGGCTCTTACTCTGGTTGCGACTTGGTCACAGCCCCTCAATGTGAGGCAGGGTGACTAACTATCCTAGGCTGTCCCAGACTGAGGACCAACATATAAACAGATTAGGTTCAAGAGTGCAGAAGCAGTCTCCCTTAGTGATGGTCACACAGAGGTGGTAGAATCCACAAAGTCTCCAGGTGCTGCACTCCCCACCCTTTCCCTGCTTGATGCGTCACCTTTGTCTTTGCCCAAACAAAAAACCTGTTTCCCTATTTCCCCTTCCTCAAACAACCTGATTACAGGGAAATCATGTGGACCATCCCTTCCTCTAAATCTACAGGGCAGTGGCCACCACGAGGAAGGGAGCTGGCTCAAAGAGGGCAAGGTGAGGTCACAGGGCACAGTCCTCCTGCTCTGCTCTAAATAGTGTTTTGGGTTGTGCCCTGAGGGGCTGGACAAGGCAAATCCGGGAGGCAGGATCAAACCAGTGGGCACAGATGCCCTGAGAATGACCTGCTCCCCTCTCCCCAAATGGTCAAGAGGTAATCGCTCAACTCCTCTTTCTTTCTTTTTGTTTTATTATTATGTTTGTTTATTTTCAAATTGGTTTACATATAACACCCAGTGTTCATCCCAACATGTGCCCTCTTTAATGCCCGTCATCCCCTCTCCCTCCTCCCTAATCCCCGTCACCCTCAGTGTGTTCTTAGTCTTTGAGAGTCTCTTATGTTTTATCTCCCTCCCTCTCTGTGTCTTTTTTTCCTTTCCCCTCTTCCCCTCCCTCTGGTTTTTGCTTAGTCTCACAAAGTCCACCTATTCGTGGAAACATATGGTATCTGTCTTTTTCTGACTGACTTATTTCACTTAACATAATACCCGCCAGTTCCATCCATGTTGCTACACATGGCCAGATTTCATTTTTTCTCATTGCCACGTAGTAGTCCATTGTATATATGCACCACATCTTGTTTATCCATTCGTCAGTTGATGGGCACTTGGTCTCTTTCCATGATTTGGCTATTGTCGAAAGTGCTGCTATGAACATTGGGGTACATGTGCCCCTATGCATCAGCATTCCTGTGTCTCTTGGGTAGATTCCTAGTGTGCTATTGCTGGGTCATAGGGTAGCTCTATTTTCATTTTTGAGGAATCTCCGCACCATTTTCCAGAGTGGCTGCACCAGTTTGCATTCCCACCAACAGTGTAGGAGGGTGCCTGCTTCTCCAAATCCCCGCCAGTATCTATAGTTTCCTGATTTGTTCATTTTAGCCACTCTAACTGGTGTGAAGTGGTATCTCAGTGTGGTTTTGATTTGTGTTTCCCTGAGAATGAATGACATTGAGCATCGTTTCATGTGTCTGTTGGCCATCTGAATGCCCTCTTTGGAGAAGTGTCTATTCATATCATCCGCCCATTTCTTCACTGGATTATTTGTTTCTCAGGTGTGGATCAACTCCTCTTTCGTATGATGCAAGGAAACTCCAGGAAGCATGGGGGTAGGTGAAGGGAACCAGGAAAGAGTACAGGAGGGAGTGACCCAGAGGAATGCTCAGGACACAGGTCCTGAAGGAGCAGATTCAGGGATTGCATAGTGGACAGAGGTGACTTCTGTGCTTAGGATGCATCTATGTGCAGTTACTGGGTCCTCCCAGAGGAACATCATAGGCAGGGCTCTGGCGCCACACATTGAGCTCCTAAGTGAGGTCCTGTTGTTCTTCCTCTTTTATTCCTCATTATGGCCTAAGAGATTGGTGAAATAGGTGCGCGCTGGAAGGAAATAAGGTCATTGTCTCTCCTCTGGATTCCTCCCCAGTGTTGAAGCTCTCCCTACCATGTCATAGGCCGTTTCTTCCATGTGTTCCTCGGATCCCATGGTCTCCTGGGCCCTCCTCAGTAGGCATGTGATCTCCATGCATCAACCCTGGGTGAGCCTGCTGAGTCTGAGAGTAGAGAGGGGTAGAGTCAAGTGCAGGGCAGGGAGACCCAGCCCTCACTACCCAATCCTCAGCCTGAGCCAGGAGCAGCCATGATCCTCAAGGCCCTGGTATCCCTGGCGGTGAGCAGGTCTAAGGGCGTGGATGCAGACGTGGCTCCCAAGCCACCTCAACACTCACACTTCCACTTCTGTTACAGAAGCTTGTCGTCCCCTCCGATCTGTGCAGTGAGAGACATGAGGGGTCCCATGTCCCAGGAGAGCCCCTTCCATCCCACCATCTGCTCAGATTCTCACCTGAGCTTCCCTCAGCTGCTGGTGACTTCTTCTCGTACCAAAGGACACACATGATAATGGCAGTAATAAAAACAACAGAAGCAGCCACAGCACCCCTATGGTTGGTCATCCACTCTCATGCACAAGGGCCTTTCCTGGAAAAGGACCTTATATTAACCTGGGCTCCCCAGGACCATGGGCCTGCTGTCCTTTCCCTACCCTGATTCCTGTCCCAACCAGGGCCAGATCCCCCTCCAGGATCACCCCAGGCTCTCCCGAGGGTACAGGGTGGGCACTGTGGTTCCAGTGGCTTCCGTGTAGCAAGTGAACCTCTGCTCTTCTCCCTGGAGAATCCTTATGGCCTCACACATCCAGTAGGTCCTCTTTCCACCAGAAAGGATGTCGTGAACTGCTGGGCATCGTGGCTCATGGGTTCCTCATCCTGAAGCCAGTCAGGGATATTCCTGGGAGAGAAACTGAAAGCCCAGCACATCACGGTGACCATGCCTTCCAAGGCCTGGCTGTAGGTCACCTTCACTGTTGGGGACACTGGGGAAGAAAGCACAGAGTCAACCATGCACATGGCAGAGTTCTGCTCCCCTCTAAGGGAGACAAAGAGGACAGCCTGCTTCTCCAACCTTTCCAGTTCTGGCTGAAGCCCTCAATGACCCCAGGCCTTCTCCAAGTCTGTTCTGCACTCTACAACCCAATTCCTTTGGGCTGGCATGAGGATGCACCTGGGATCTAGACCTCTCTCTCCTGGATCCTCATGTTGATGCTGAGGAGGGGGTGTGAGGGGTAGGCACCTGGATGAGGGGACTATAAGGGAACTCTCTGTGACACGGAGGATGGGGCTTCCTCTCCTGCCTGACAACAACCTTCCTGGTTCAGTTTTCTGTCAGAGGGTCCACGGATTCCCTGGACTATTGACACTGAGAGGGTGCATTTTTGTTTGCTTTTTTTAAAAAATATATAATAGTTTATTTTCAAATTGGTTTACATATAACACCCAGTGTTCATCCCAACATGTGCCTTTTTTAATGCCCATCACCCCCTCTCCCCCCTCTCTCATCCCCCTCACCCTCAGTTTTTTTAGTCTTTGAGTGTCTCTTATGTTTTATCTCCCTCCCTCTCTGTGTCTTTTTTTCCTTTCCCCTCTTCCCCTCCCCCTGGTTTTTGCTTAGTCTCACAAAGTCCACCTATTCGTGGAAACATATGGTATCTGTCTTTTTCTGACTGACTTATTTCACTTAACATAATACCCTCCATTCCATCCATGTTGCTACACATGGCCAGATTTCATTTTTTCTCATTGCCACGTAATAGTCCATTGTATATAAGTACCATAACTTCTTTATCCATTCGTCAGTTGATGGGCACTTGGTCTCTTTCCATGATTTGGCTATTGTCGAAAGTGCTGCTATGAACATTGGGGTACACATGCTCCTATGCATCAGCGTTCCTGTGTCTCTTGGGTAGATTCCTAGCAGTGCTATTGTGGGTCATAGGGTAGCTCTATTTTCATTTTTTTGAGGAATCTCCACACCGTTTTCCAGAGTGGCTGCACCAGTTTGCATTCCCACCAACAGTGTAGGAGGGTGCCTACTTCTCCACATCCTCGCCAGCATCTATAGTTTCCTGATTTGTTCATTTTAGCCACTCTGACTGGTGTGAGGTGGTATCGCAGTTTGATTTGTAGTTCCCTGATGATGAGTGACATTGAGCATCGTTTCATGTGTCTGTTGGCCATCAAAATGTCTTCTTTGGAGAAGTGTCTATTCATATCTTCTGCCCATTTGTTCACTCTGTTGTTTGTTTTTCGGGTGTGGAGTTTGGTAAGTTCTTTATAAATTTTAGATATTAGTCCTTTATCTGATATGTCATTTGCGATGATCTTTTCCCATTCCGTTGGTTGCCTATTCGTTTTGTTGGTTGTTTCTTTTGCTGTGCAGAAGCTTATTATCTTGATGAGGTCCCAGTAGTTCATCTTTGCTTTTAATTCCCTTGCCTATGGAGACGTGTTGAGTAAGAAATTGGTGCGTCTTAGGTCAAAGAGGCTTTTTCCTGCTTTCTCCTCTAGGATTTTGACGGTTTCCTGTCTCACATTCAGATCTTTTTTTTTTTTTTCATACAATAGTTTATTTTCAAATTGGTTTACATATAACACCCAGTGTTCATCCCAACACGTGCCCTCTTTAATATCCGTCACTCCCTCTCCCCCCTCCCTCACCTCCCTCCCCTCCCTCACCCTCAGATTGTTCTTAGTCTTTGAGAGTCTCTTATGTTTTATCTCCCTCCCTCTCTGTGTCTTTTTTCCTTTCCCCTCTTCCCCTCCCCCTGGTTTTTGCTTAGTCTCACAAAGTCCACCTATTCGTGGAAACATATGGTATCTGTCTTTTTCTGACTGACTTATTTCACTTAACATAATACCCTCCAGTCCATCCATGTTGCTACACATGGCCAGATTTCATTTTTTCTCATTGCCATGTAGTAGTCCATTGTATATATGTGCCACATCTTGTTTATCCATTCGTCAGTTGATGGGCACTTGGTTTGCTTCCACGATTTGGCTATTGTCGAAAGTGCTGCTATGAACATTGGGGTACACGTACCCCTATGCATCAGCATTCCTGTGTCTCTTGGGTAGATTCCTAGCAGTGCTATTGCTGGGTCATACGGTAGCTCTATTTTCATTTTTTTGAGGAACCTCCACACCGTTTTCCAGAGCGGCTGTACCAGTTTACATTCCCACCAACAGTGTAGGAGGGTGCCTGCTTCTCCACATCCCCGCCAGCATCTATAGTTTCCTGATTTATTCATTTTAGCCACTCGAACCAGTGTAAGGTGGTATCTCAGTGTGGTTTTGATTTGTGTTTCCCTGATGATGAGTGACTTTGAGCATCGTTTCATGTGTCTGTTGGCCATCTGAATGTCCTCTTTGGAGAAGTGTCTATTCATATCTTCAGCCCACTTTTTCACTGGATTATTTGTTTTTCGGGTGTGGAGTTTGGTGAGTTCTTTATAGATTTTAGATACTAGTCCTTTATCTGATATGTCATTTGCGATTATCCTTTCCCATTCCGTCGGTTGTCCATTAGTTTTGTTGGTTGTTTCCTTTGCCGTGCAGAAGCTTTTTATCTTGATGAGGTCCCAGTAGTTCATTTTTGCTTTCAATTCCCTCGCCTCTGGAGATGTGTCACATAGAAAATTGCTGCGGCTCAGGTCAAAGAGGTTTTTTTCCTGCTTTCTCCTCTAGGATTTTGATGGTTTCCTGTCTCACATTCAGATCCTTCATCCATTTAGAGTTTATTTTTGTGAGTGGTGTAAGGAAGTGGTCTAGTTTCATTCTTCTGCATGTTGCTGTCCAGTTCTCCCAGCACCATTTATTAAAGAGGCTGTCTTTTTTCCATTGGATACTCTTTCCTGCTTGGTCAAAGATTAGATGGCCATATGCTTGTGGGTCCATCTCTGGGTTCTCTATTCTATTCCATTGGTCTATGTGTCTGTTCTTGTGCCAATACCATGCTGTCTTGATGACTACCGCTTTGTAGTAGAGGTTAAAATCTGGGATTGTGATGCCTCGCGCCTTGGTTTTATTCTTCAGAATTACTTTGGCTATTCGGGGTCTTTTGTGGTTCCATACAAATTTTAGGATTGTTTGCTCTAGCTTTGAGAAGTATGCTGGTGCAATTTTGATTGGGATTGCATTGAATGTGTAGATTGCTTTAGGTAGTATTGCCATTTTAACGATATTTATTCTTCCAATCCATGAGCATGGGATGTTTTTCCATTTCCTTGTGTCTTCCTCAATTTCCTTCATAAGTTTTTTATAGTTTTATAGTTTTCATCTTTGGTTAGGTTTATTCCTAGGTATTTGATGGTTTTTGGTGCAATTGTGAATGGGATTCGCTTCTTTATTTCTCTTTCTATTGCTTCATTATTGGTGTAAAGGAAAGCAACCGATTTCTGTACGTTGATTTTGTATCCTGCAACTTTGCCAAATTCATGGATCAGTTCTAGTAGGCTTTCGGTGGATTCTTTTGGGTTTTCCATGTAAAGTATCATGTCGTCTGCAAAAAGTGAAAGTTTGACTTCATCCTTGCCTATCCTGATGCCTTTTATTTTGCTTTCTTGTCTGATTGCTGATGCTAGGACCTCCAACACTATGTTAAGTAGCAGTGGTGAGAGTGGACATCCCTGTCGTGTTCCTGATCTCAGGGGGAAGGCTCTCAGTTTTTCCCCATTGAGGATGATATGAGCTGTGGGCTTTTCATAAATGGCTTTTATGATGTCTAAGTATGTTCCTTCTATCCCGACTTTCTCGAGAGTTTTTATTAAGAAGGGATGCTGTATTTTGTCAAATGTTTTTTCTGCATCAATCGACAGGATCATATGGTTCTTATCTTTTCTTTTGTTAATGTGATGTATCACGTTGATTGATTTACGAATGTTGAACCATCCCTGCAACCCAGGGATGAATCCTACTTGATCGTGGTGGATAATTCTTTTTATATGCTGTTGGATTCGATTTGCTAATATCTTGTTAAGAATTTTTGCATCCATGTTCATCAAGGATATCGGCCTGTAGTTCTCTTTTTTTGCTGGGTCTCTATCTGGTTTGGGAATCAAAGTGATGCTGGCTTCATAGAATGAGTTCGGGAGTTTTCTTTCCGTCTCAATTTTTTGGAACAGCTTGAAGAGGATAGGTATTAACTCTGTTTTAAATGTCTGGTAAAATTCCGCAGGGAAGCCATCTGGCCCTGGACTTTTATTTGCTGGGAGATTTTTGATAACTGATTCTATTTCTTCACTAGTTATGTGTCTGTTCAAGTTTTCTATTTCTTCCCGTTTGAGTTTTGGTAGCATGTGGCTGTTTAGGAATTGTCCATTTCTTCCAGGTTGCTCAATTTGACGGTATAGAGTTTTTCATAATATTCTCTGATGATTGCTTGTATTTCTGAGGGATTGGTTGTAATCACTCCATTTTCGTTCATGATTTTATTGATTTGGTTTCTCTCTCTTTTCTTTTTGAGGAGCCTGTCTAGAGGTTTATCAATTTTGTTTATTTTTTCAAAGAACCAACTCTCGGTTTCATTGATCTGTTCCACTACTTTTTCTGTTTCCATATGATTAATTTGTGCCCTAATCTTTGTTATTTCTCTCTTTCTGCTAGGTTTGGGCTGTCTTAGCTGTTCTGCTTCTAGTTCCTTTAGGCGTGCTGTTAGAATTTGTGTTAGGAATTTTTCTTGTTTCTTGAGATGGGCCTGGATTGCAATATATTTCCCTCTCAGGACTGCCTTTGCTGCATCCCAAAGTGTTTGGATTGTCGTATTTTCATTTTCATTTGTTTCCATGTATTTTTTAATTTCTTCTCTGATTGCTTGGTTGACCCATTCATCTTTTAGTAGGTTGTTCTTTAGCCTCCATGTTTGTAGGGGCTTCCCAGACTTTTTCCTGTGGTTGATTTCAAGTTTCAAAGCATTGTGGTCTGAAATTGTCCATGGTATGATCTCAATTTTTTTATACTTATTCAGCGCTTCCTTGTGCCCCAAAATGTGGTCTATCTTGGAAAATGTACCATGTGCATTTGAGAAGAATGTAAATTCCTTTGCTTCTGGATGAAGGGCCCTGAAGATATCTGTCAGGCCCATCTGTTCCAACATGTCGTTCAGGTCCATTGTTTCCATACTGATTCTCTGTTTAGTGGATCTATCCAGCGCTGTGAGTGGGGTATTAAGGTCTCCTGCAACTAGCACATTTTTATCAATAAGATGGCTTACGTTTGTAATTAGTTGCTTGACAAATTTGGGTGCCCCAGAATTCGGCGCGTAGATATTTATAATTGTTAGCTCTTCCTGCTGGATAGTCCCTGTGATTATTATATAATGCCCTTCTTCATCTCTTATTACATCTTTTACTTTAAAGTCCAGTTTATCTGATATAAGTGTGGCTACTCCAGCTTTCTTCTGAGTTCCTGTAGCATGGTAGATAGTTCTCCATCCCCTCACTTTCAGTCTGAAGGTGTCCTCAGGTTTAAAATGTGTCTCTTGAAGACAGCAAATAGATGGGTCTTGTTTTCTAATCCATTCCGTTACCCTGTGTCTTTTAATTAGAGCGTTTAGTCCGTTTACATTCAGTGTTAATATTGAAAAATGTGGGTTTAGAGTCAAGGTGTTGTCTGTAGGTTTCATGTTTGTAAGGATGTCTCTGGTGCTCTGTGTTCCTTGCAACCTTTCCTTCATAGAGTCCCCCTCAGGATCTCTTGTAAGATTGGTTTATTTGTGATGTATTCCTTCAGTTTTTGTTTGTTTGGGAAGATCTTTATTTCTCCATCCATTTTGAATGACAGGCTGGCTGGATAAAGGATTCTTGGCTGCATGTCCTTCCTGTTCATCACATTGAAGATTTCCTGCCATTCCTTTCTGGCTTGCCAAGTTTCTGTGGATAAGTCCGCTACTACCCTAATGTGTCTGCCTTTGTAAGTCAAGGCCCGTTTATCCCTAGCTGCTTTTAGGATTCTCTCTTTATCTTTGTATTTTCCCAGCTTCACTATGATGTGTCTTGCTGAAGGCCTATTTGGGTTACGTCTGAGGGGAGTTCTCTGTGCCTCTTGGACTTCAATGCCCATTTCTTTCTTCATGTTGGGGAAGTTCTCATTGATGATTTGTTCAAATACCCCTTCGATTCCTTTCTCTCTCTCTTCTTCCTCTGGAATTCCTATAATACGGATGTTATCCCGTTTGATTGCATCGCTCAGCTCTCGAATTCTCCTTTCCTGTTCCTGAATCAATTTCTCTCTCTTTTTCTCTGCTTCATCCTTTTCTGTAATTTTGTCTTCTAATTCCCCTATTCTATCTTCTGCCTCTGCAATCCGCACTATGGCCGCCTCCAATTTGTTTTGCCCCTCATTTAAATCCTTTTTTAATTCCTGTACATCTTTTTTTAGGACCTTGATCTCTGCCTCTAGGGACCCCCTGATTTCTTCTATGTTTTTTTCAAGCCCTGCGAGTATTTTTATATTTATCGTTCTGTATTCTTGTTCTGTTAAGTTGCTTATGTCTGCTTTCATCATTTCTTGTGCTGTCACTATTTCCTGTACAGTCTTCTGAGGGGAGTTCTTCCGTTTGGTCATTTTGGCAATGTGTGTATTGGTTTATTTCCTATTTCTCCCTGGAAAGGAAAAGGGTCAGACCGACAAACAGGAAGCACAGACTCACAACCTTACTGACCAATGAGACGGACAAACAAATCACAACATAAAAAAGATTAACAAATGACAGTCTGGAGACATGCAACCTGATGTACCAGCTACACGAGAATGATGGGATGTGTGCTCTGCTGATGGCAGAGCATACATAGAGTGGTGACAGGTGTGGGCAGAAGAAGAAATTGAACTTTGACCAGGTAGAGAGATTAGAAGACTTGATCCAGCAGGAGAGAAATCAGAATAAGGAAGGATGCGAGGAAAGAGAAATGAAGTTAGATGTTGTCCAGGTGCACTATGTGGTCTGACTATTCCATAGAGAGAGATAGGAAGTTAAAGAGGGAGGTATAGAACATGCATTGAGAGAGTGGGTTAAATGTCTGTTTAAGCAAGCCAAAACCCCCTGGTGACAGGTTTAGAGGTGGGGAGAGAGAGGAAGAAGAAGAGGAAGAATATATATAAAACCGAAGAATTGACCTAGAGTTAATCCAGGCAATGCTGCAGTAGTTGTGTCTCCGCAGCTACCACTCCAGGAGAAGGGCGTCTCTCATATGAGGAGGGGCGTTGCCTGGTGTAGGCGGGTCCCACCTCCACCGCTGGGGGTGGAGTCCTAGGTTTTGGCTTTATGGGAATGCGCAACCACAATGGCGCCCTCCCGGCCCGACTGTCTCAGATCACTGCTCACGGACCCACAGTCTCAGATCACTCCTCAGTTTCCGTCCTCAACTCCATCCAGATTACCAACACAGTTCAAATTGCTGGGCGGTCGCGCCGCCCAAGCTCATCTGAGTTCCTTTAACTCCCTCTGACTGCCACGCCTTATGTAAATTGAGTCTCTGACTCAGCACCGCTGCAACCACAATGGCGTCCCCGTAGCCTCTTTTCACGGAGCTAGAGTCTCCGAACCCTCCTCTGTGTCCGTCCTCGACTTGGTCAGTGTGCAGGGGCAGCACGACCCGCTGGGTGGTCGCGAGACCCTGCACGCTCAGCCTTCCCCACCCGAATTATGCCTCTGACTCAGCACCGATCCAGCAATGGCGCGCGCGCCTCTCCGTGTCAGGGACTGGGACAGCGTCACTGGCTCCGGAGTGAGGAAAGCTCTGCCAGCTCCACCGTGAGCAATGACCCTCTCTCAAAAAAACCTTGCGGATAGGGACTGGATGATAAGCTCCCTCTCCGCCCGGGTTCGAGGTACTTTCCCCGCTGCTCTTTGTCTTCCCCTTGTCTTTCGGAGGAAGGGGCCCAGGGCCCGGGGCCCACTCCCCACAGTCCGCACCTCTGCGGCTCTCTTTCTTTCTCCCAGATTTCACTCACTCAGTGTCACCAGATGCTCTGGTTTTGGCGTTATCTTTCCTGTAGGTTCCAACTCCTCTTCCTGCAGATCCCTGCGATTGAGAGTTTCTTGGTCTCAGTCCCTCTCAGATTGAGTCGCCAGAGACCAGCAGCGGGTATTGCTTCTTTTCTGCCATCTTGTCACATTCAGATCTTTTATCCATTTAGAATTTATTTTTCTGAGTGGTGTAAGAAAGTGGTCTAGTTTCATTCTTTTGCTGTCCAATTCTCCCAGCACCATTTATTAAAGAGGCTCTCTTTTTTCCATTGGATACGTTTTCCCGCTTTGTCAAAGATTAGTTGGCCATGTACTTGCGGGTCCATTTCTGAGTTTTCTATTCTATTCCATTGGTCTATGTGTCTGTTTTTGTGCCAATACCATACAGTCTTGATGACTACTGCTTTGTAGTAGAGGTTAAAGTCTGGGATTGTGATGCCTCCTGCCTTGGTTTCATTCTTCGGTATTATTTTGGCTATTCGAGGTCTTTTGTGGTTCCATACAAATTTTAGGATTGTTTGCTCTAGCTTTGAGAAGAATGCTGGTGCAAATTTGATTGGGATTGCATTGAATGTGTACTTTGCTTTGGGTAGTATTGCCATTTCCACGATATTTATTCTTCCAATCCATAAGCATGGGATGTTTTTCCATTTCCTTGTGTCTTCCTCAATTTCCTTCATAAGTTTTTTATAGTTTTCAGTGTAGAGGTCTTTCACATCTTTGGTTAGGTTTATTCCTAAGAATTTTATGGTCTTGGGTGCATTGTGAAAGGGATTAGCTTTTTTATTTCTCTTTCTGTGATTCATTGTTGGTATATAGAAATGCCACCGATTTCTGTACATTGATTTTGTATCCTGCAACTTTGCTGAAATCATGAATCAGTTCTAGTAGGCTTTTGGTGGATTCCGTCAGGTTTTCCATGTAAAGTATCATGTCATCTGCAAAAAGTGAAAGTTTGACTTCCTCCTTGCCAATCTTGATGCCTTTTATTTTGTTTTGTTGTCTGATTGCTGATGCTAAGACTTCCAACACTATGTTAAATAGCAGTGGCGAGAGTGGACACCCTTGTCGTGTTCCTGATCTCAGGGGGAAGGCTCTCAATTTTTCCCCATTGAGGATGATATTAGCTGTGGGCTTTTCATAGATGGCTTTTATGATGTTTAAGTATGTTCCTTCTATCCCGACTTTCTCGAGAGTTTTTATTAAGAAAGGATGCTGTATTTTGTCAAATGCTTTTTCTGCATCTATTGACAGGATCATATGGTTCTTATCTTTTCTTTTGTTGATGTGATGTATCACGTTGATTGATTTGCGAATATTGAACCAGCCCTGCAACCCAGGGATGAATCCTACTTGATCATGGTGGATAATTTCCTTTATATGCTGTTGGATTCGATTTGCTAGTATCTTGTAGAAAATTTTTGCATCCATATTCATCAGGAATATTGGCATGTATTCTCTTTCCTTGCTGGGTCTCTATCTGGTTTGGGAATCAAAGTGATGCTGGCTTCATAGAATGAGTTCGGGAGTTTTCCTTCCTTTTCAATTTTTTGGAACAGCTTGAGGAGGATACGAATTAACTCTGTTTTAAATGTCTGGTAAAATTCCGCAGGAAAGCCATCTGGTCCAGGGCTTTTATTTGCTGGGAGGTTTTTAATAACTGATTCTATTGCTTCACTAGTTATGGGTCTGTTCAAATTTTCTATTTCTTCCCGTTTGAGTTTTGGTAGCGTGTGGCTATTTAGGAAGCTGTCCATTTCTTCCAGATTGCCAAGTTTGGGGGCATACAATTTTTCATAGTATTCTCTGATGACTGCTTGTATATCTGAGGGATTGGTTGTAATTTCTCCCTTTTCATTCAAGATTTCATCTATTTGAGTTCTCTCTCTTTTCTTTTTGAGAAGCCTGGCTAGAGGTTTGTCTATTTTGTTTATTTTTTCAAAGAACCAGCTTTTGGTTTCATTGATCTGTTACACTACCTTTTCTGTTTCCATATGATTAATTTGTGCTCTGATCTTTGCTATTTCTCTCTTTCTGCTGGGCTTGGGTTGATTTAGTTGTTCTGCTTCTAGTTCCTTTAGGCGTGCTGTTAGAATTTGTGTTATTGATTTTTCTTGTTTCTTGAGATGGGCCTGGATTGCAATATATTTCCCTCTCAGGACTGCCTTTGCTGCGTCCCAGAGCGTTTGGATTGTTGTATTTTCATTTTCATTTGTTTTCATGTATTTTTAAATTCCTTCTCTGATGGCTTGATTGACCCAGTCATCTTTTAGTAGGTTATTTCTTAGCCGCCATGTTCTTGGATAATTTCCAGGCTTTCTCCTGTGGTTGGTTCAAGTTTCAAAGCATTGTGGTCTGACAGTGTACACGGTATGATCTCAATTCTTTTATATTTATTCAGAGCTTCCCTGTGCCCCAGAATGTGGTCTATCTTGGAAAATGTACCGTGTGCAGTTGAGAAGAATGTAAATTCCTTTGCTTCTGGATGAAGGACCCTAAAGATGTCTGTGAGGCCCCTCTGTTCTAATGTGTCGTTCAGGGCTATTGTTTCTGCAGAGATTTTCTGTTTTGTGTATCTATCCAATGCTGAGAGTGGAGTGTTGAGATCCCCTACTATTAGGACATTTTTATCGATGAGGTTGCTAATGTTTGTAATTAGTCGTTTTACAAATTTGGGTGCCTCAGAATTCGGTGCGTAGATATTTACAATTGTTAGCTCTTACTGCTGGATAGTCCCTGAGACTATTATATAATGTCCTTCTTCATCTCTTATTACATCGTTCATTTTAAAGTCTAATTTGTCTGATATAAGTGTGGCTACTCCGGCTTTCTTCTGACTTCCAGTAGCATGGTAGATAGTTCTCCATCCCCTCACTTTCAATCTGAAGGTGTCTTCAGGTTTAAGATGAGTTTCTTGAAGACAGCAAATAGATGGGTCTTTTTTTTTTATGTTTATTTTTCAGACAGAGAGAGACAGAGCATGAGTGGGGGAGGGGCAGAGAGGGAGGGAGACACAGAATCCAAAGAAGGCTCCCGGCTCTGAGCTGTCAGCACAGAGCCCGACGCGGGGCTCTAACTCACGGACCGCGAGATCATGACCTGAGCCGAAGTCGGACCCTCAACCGACTGAGCCACCCAGGCGCCCCGGGTCTTTTTTTTTAATCCATTCTGTTATCCTGTGTCTTTTGATTGGCGCATTTAGTCCATTTACATTCAGTGTTAATATTGAAATATATGGGCTTACAGTCACTGTATTATCTGTAAGTTTCATGTTTGTAAGGCTGTCCCTGGCAGTTTGTGTTCTTTGCAGCCTTGCCTCCATAGAATGCCCCTCAGGGTCTCTTGCAGTGCTGGCTTATTTGTGATAAATTCTTTCAGTTTTTGTTTGTTGGGAAAAACCTTGATCTCTCCTTCTATTCTGAATGACAGGCTAGCCGGATACAGAATTCTTGGTTGCATGTCCTTCTTGCTCATCACATTGAAGATATCCTGCCATTCCTTTCTGGATTGCCAAGTTTCTGTAGATAAGTCTGCTACTACCCTTATATGTCTGCCTTTGTATGTTAGGGTTCTTTTGTCCCTAGCTGCTTTCAGGATTCTCTCCCTATCTTTGTATTTTGCCAGCTTCACTATGATGTGCCGTGCAGAAGGGCTATTCAAGTTACGTCTGAGGGGAGTTCTCTGTGCCTCTTGGATTTCCATGCCCGTTTCCTTCCTCATGTTGGGGAAGTTCTCAGCAATGATTTGTTCAAAAACCCCTTCAACTCCTTCCTCTCTCTCTTCTTCCTCTGGAACTCCTATGATACGGATATTGTTTCTTTTGAGTGCATCGCTCAGCTCTTGAATTCTCCTTTCCTGTTCCTGGATCAGCTTCTCTCTCTTTTTATCTGCTTCCTCTTTTTCAATGATTTTGTCTTCTAATGCACTAACTCTTTCCTCTACCTCTTCAATCCGTGCTGTGGCTGCTTCCAGTTTCCCCTGTATTTTTTCCAATGTCTTCTTTAATTCTTCCTGACCGTTTTTAAGGTCCTTGAACTCTGCCGCGCGGGACCCCTTGCATTCATCTAAGCTTTTTTCAAGGCCAGCGATTAGTTTTATGATTATCATTCTATATTCATGTTCTGTTATGTTGCTTATATCTGTTTTCATTAATTCTTGAGCTGTCACTGCTTCTTGTAGATTCTTTTGAGGACAATTCTTCTGTCTCGTCATTTTGGCTGGATGTGTTTTGGATTGTTTCTTGAAGTTGCCCTGGAAAGGAAAACAGACTGACAGACACACAGAACACAGAAATACTCAAACGTACCGACAAATGGTCCAGACAAGCAGTTCACAACAGAAAAAAGAATAACAAGTGACTCTCTGAGGGCGATGTCCTGAAGTAACAGCTACACGTTACGGACAAGGTATGTAGTGTGCTGGTGGCAGAGCATATATAGACAGAATAATGACTGGTGCAGGGAGAAGAAGGAAATGGACTTTGCCCAGGTAGAGCGACTAAAGGGTTTAATCCAGACTGATAGAAATCAGAATAAGGACAGGTGCGAGGGAAAAGGAATAAAGATCGATGTCGTCTAGATGAACTTATACGGCCTGGTTATTCCAGAAAAAGGGATAGGGAAGTAAAGAAGAGGGTGTGGGACATGTCCTCAAAGAGTGGGTTAAAAAAAAAAATGATTAAGCCAGTCAGTACCCTGGATGACCAGCTCAGGGATGGGGATAGGTAGGAATGAGAAAGGGAGGGATAAATTTAAAAAGTAGAAATGACTGGAGTTACTCCAGGCATCAATCTCCACTTGGCATCAGTCGCTCCTGCTGATAGTTTGGGAGGGGCGTGGTTTGGTGTAGGCGGGTCCGGCCTCCACTGCTGCAGGGATGGCTTTTGGGGTGACTTCCTGGCTTGTGAGACAACAATGGCATCTCTCCAGACCCGCGCCACCAGTCCTGGAGGCTTTATTCGCCCCTTTATTTCTGTTCTCTCTCCACCGCCAATGCCGGCCTAAGGTGGTTCACTGCACGGTGAGGCGGCTGTCTCCTACCCCCGATTTCACTATAATTGTGCCGGGGTTAGAGGTGCTCCGCAGGCGGCGCCGCCTGCGTCCCCGCTGCCAGTCCCCGCGGCATGCGCGTCCCAGCGGCTAGGGACGGGGTTGGTGCGGTCCCAGCAGCGCACGGGTAGTGCTGCTGTTTGCCACTGAACTTCTCTTCAAAAGCCCTGCATTTAGGGCCTGGATGGTAGCGGTCTCACCCGCTCTGGCCCTCTCGTTCAGATGTTGTTCGATTGGCACTTTCCCAGCTATCTCCGAAGACGCTCACCCTCCCCTCAGCTCAACTTCCCGAGTTCGAGTTCGTTTTATCCGACCCAGATTAAACTCATGGTTTAGCTGGGCCGTGTCTGTTTTTGCCTTTGTTCCTTGTTAGCTGTAGCACCCTTTCCCCCCGATTCTTGGAGTTGAGAGACTATGGTTTCAGTCATCCCCGTTTAAAGGGCAAGCGAAATACTGGAGCCCCCTACTCCTCCCCCATGTTGCCCCTCCTCCTCCACTACCTATTCTTTCTGAAGTTACTCAGAGTCTTTCCCTCATTTATACTTTACATTTCAAGCTACAGGTTGCTCTTTTTCTCTGTGAAATTCTTTGGGTAAATTTTTTGACACATATGTTAAATGCAGATTTCTCTAGAGAAATTTGTTTCTTTCTTATAATAAACTAATGAGTTGAAGACATTTTGGCCCAAAATAGAAAAGCAAATTTGGACTACAAATCACAGAAGGGTTAGTCTGTCATTGCAAATTTTTTGAAATAGCTGTTTGCTCACTTTGTGCTAGGTCAAAGGAAATCTCCTCAGAGTAATATCGTCTTGTACTTGAAGATAGAGCTGATTTGATTTGTGTCACCAAATTTTTGAGGATATGTGTCTATGAATTTAGGTTGCCATATATTCAGGTGGGGGGGGATGTTTCTCATGCTCCTCAGATGAATAAGCTCGGGGCATTATTTCCTGTCTATTAACTCATGAGCCTGAGAAGGAAGCTAAGATTTTCTAGATTTCAAATACACCTAAAATATGAAGAAAACCATCATCCCTGGCTTATTGCCCATTATTATATTTTGGCCTAAATGATTATTCATTTGGCTATATATATATATCATATATGGTCATTTTTATTGTTTTTATAGGAAGAAGCAACCTTAAAAAATTAGTCTACTGTGTTAGTGGAAAAGGATTAACAATTTTTCATTTCTGCCATTTATCCAGCACCAGAGTAGGTGGTAGAGTACAAGTCCACCTACACCAATGGTGATCTGTGTCTTCTGTGAGCCAGCACCGGTCTGCGAATGTGCATCGGCCCACACACAGATACAGACAGAAACTGAAAGTGAAACCTTATCCTGTCTCAGACTGGTAATCAAGACAAAAATGAGCCTGTGTATCAAGTCATTGGATCTGCTCAAAACAGTTTGATTATTAGCTGTTCGTGGACCAGAGGTGGAGGAGCACAGTGTCTAACCTGGAATGATTTTTTAGACTTTTAGGTGGGTCACATAAAACCTGGTAACATTTTGGATACTCTCCCCAGAAATATGGGCATGTACAATGAAATATAAAGTGTCAGTGTATATGTAAGGATTATCTGAAGTGTTACAGATCTGGGTTACTTAAACCAAGGAAGAGACAAAGGCTGGAGAAGACATTTTAAACAATCACTTCATCACCCGACAATGCTACTCCACTTATTTGTGAGTAGAACTGGAGTAGACAAAAGCTTCATCCCAAACAACTATCAAGGGAAAAAGTTGAAATTTGCCATTTTTTATTCATTCCTTCATCCAGTCTGACCTGAGTGCCTACAATGTAGCATATCAAGTTCTAGTCTAAATCACTGCTCCAAATGTTGCAATTTGTCTTTCTTTTCCATTCCTGGCCCCCAATTTCCATGCCCAGAACTTGTACCCTCTTTCCACATAAGGATTTCCACATTTAAAAATCTGATGGAGGGCAGAGACCATGGAGAGGAGAACCCACTCTGCCAAACAGTCCTGCATTGGACACGGCATGAAACTTCACAGTCATGTGACCACCTGCCAGACCCTTCTTCAGGACATGTGACAGATAGGCTGGCACAGCACTACATGGCCTTTTGCACAGGTGTTTGAGTGACAGTGGTGTCATGCAGTTGCAAGGGGCAACGACAGCAGTCCTAGCTTCAGGGTCCACTGTCCTACAACAGGGGACTCTGGTGTGAACAGTGGCATCTATACCCAGCAGCAGGGCCCTGGTTATATGTGCGCCTAGGGACCATTGTGGTTTCTGTTCCTCTCTGTGTAGACTCAAGCCTGTTTTGTGATTTTCTTTGAAACAGAACAAGGCCCCATATTCTCTCTCTTGTCCCAAGTCTCTGTAACTGTACCTATGTATCACAAAGAGTCAGACACTGATATAGGGAATGGCTTCAAAGACCATGATGTCATACATTTTTTCCAGCTTCACTGAGATGTAACCGACATACACCATTGTGTAAGTTTAAAGGTACAACCTCTTGATTTGATACATTTATAAACTGCAAAATGATTACAACCCTAGCATTAGCTAAGACCTGCATCATGTCACATAGTTACCACTCCCATTTGTGTGGTGCAAACATTTAATATCTACACTCCTGTTATCTCAGAGGTTTTATGTTGAGGTGATAACCACTTCCTCAATCTGCCTCCTGGCTGTGCCCCATTGGAGAGAAAATATGTATTTCCCAGCTGATCTTGCATTTTTCTTCCTATGAAACAACTACTACTACTACTACTACTACTACTACTACTACTACTACTACATTTAAATATGGATGTAAGACCCCTTCCCACAACGAAGGGTCTCATCAGTGACTTGACTGCTTCTCTATCTGGTGGAACCCCAGGATTGCTTGTGGATTTGTTACAAAATACTCAGGCCTCTCCCCACAGACCATGTTAGAGTGTTAGTCTGATCTGAAGACCAGTAACAGCACCAACCTTGTTATAAACTCAGAATCTCACTCTCTACTTCAGACTGTCTAGATCTTGCTAAGTCCAGGAAATTCCTGTGCACACTGAAGTTTGGGTCTCCCTGGTGTGTGTGCCTTCTAGGTGCAGAACCAGAACTGTGCAGTATGCTCTGGGGGTGCTCTGATCAGCTTCCTTAGTGCTGAGGAGTCCAGGGTTTGGTCCTGTTCCTTTCTCTTCGATGGCAAATGACTCCTTGGTGACCTCATCTATATCGAAGGCTCTAAACATCATTTATATGGTGTCACCTCCCACATGTATTTCTCCAACATAGGTAATTCTCCTACCCTGTACTCTATATCCAGCTGCCAACCTCGCTTGCATTTCTAATAATCTCAAATTTGATATTCCTAAATTGGGTGCCTGTGATGCTGCTTCCCCTAATGTCCTACTTCCAGAGTCTTCCCCATTTCCACGGAAGGCACTCCTCCTTTCTATGTGTAGTCTTAAGTATTGGTTGCTGTCCTTGATTGCTTTTCTCACAACCCAGATTTAATACATTAGGAAATGCTGCAAAGTCCATCTTTAAATGTATCCAGAACACACACACAGACACACACACACACACACACACACACACTAACCAGAGCACAGTCACTTCCTGTTATTTTCTCTCCTCAAACCCCAACATAAATCTGACACCCCCTCCTGGAACACTGCACTCGTTTCTTACAGTTTCACTCCTGGTACTTTCCATTCACCTCTCAATTCTGCACAGGGGCAAACAGATGCTGCTAAAGAGAGGTAGTACCAGGTGGACCATCTGTTCTAAACCATCTGGTGACTCCACATCTCACTCAGAGAAAACTCAAACCCCTTCTAATCCTGAGGCCTCGACATCTGACTGCATTTCACATGCTCTCTGCTCCAGCCACAGTGGCCCCTCACCCTTCCTGGAACACAGGACACGCTCCTGCCCGAGTGCACGTGCACTGGAGGTTCCCCTGCCTGGACAGAACTCCCTGAGACATGCTCTTCATCAATTCCTCATGCCCTTCACGTCTCTCAGAGGTCACCTTCCCAGTGACGCTCCCTCTGATTGTAAAGTAGCCACTTTCCGGGGTCCCCACACAGGTAACTCTCTGGGACACCTTCTTCAAAGCACCTACCAAACTCCAATTTAGACACGTCCCTTGTTTACCATGTGTGTACAATATACAATTGACTCTGAATTATACCAGTCTAAACTGTGCACGTCCTCTGATATGTGGGCTTTTTTACAGTAAGTACTGTCAATGTAGTTTCTCTTATGTGTTCTATTTTCTCTGCTTCATTTATTGTAAGAATACACGTGCATGTAATGTAACATACAAAATATGAGTTAAATGACTGTTCATGTTTTCAGCAGGGCTTCCACCCATTATTAGAAGTACGTAAGTTTCAGGGGAGTCAAAAGTTATTCTCGGACTTCTGACTGCACAATGGGGTCATTGCCCTCAATCCCCACATTGTTCCAGGGTCAAGTGGAGTCTGCCCCTCGCCACTAGATCACATTCTCCACAAGACAAGCATGTTAGTCTCTTCTTAGAGTTTCTGAGGAGTCCAGATAAAAAAGAGCAGGTCCTGTACATGGCACATGACATTATCAGTGGAACGAGTGATCAGCGGAGAGGACCTCTCTCTTCTGGATGAGCCTCAGACGCAACTGGTCCCTGGCAGCTCCTGCACAAAGTGCCCCCACCTCACATTCAGTGAGAAAACATGAACAGTCATTTAACACATATTCTATTACCTCACCACCATCTGTACTTTCCCCCAGGGCTGCTCCCCCCTCCCTCTCTCAGCTCAGCTCCCCCCTCCCACAGCGATTCCCCTGCACACACAGCACACAGTTACAGTCCTGTCATCAGAAGCACTGTACTTTGGCTCTATGGGGCCCTTTCTCCAAACAAATAAAAATCTACCTGACCCCCGCTTTATAAATCCATGAACTTGGATGGGAGCAGCACCAACATCACTAGAACTAAGGGCAGTGAGAGGGGGCAGGGAGGCCGTGAAGGTAGAAACTAACTGAAGTTTAATAAGGATGAGAAAATCTCAGATTAGCCCTCTGTCTACCTCCTATATCTAAAGAATAATCCAGAAGACAACACTAGAGGAGAGGAGGGGATGGATGACTCTGAAAATTCATGTCTCCAAACCACAGACACTCCTGTGTGCAGGGGCCCACTTAGGCCTGTGGGAGCGACAGCCCAAAGGGCTCCTGCTGCTGTAACTGCCTGGGTCACTTAGGGAGAATGAGACGGGAACTCCGACACAAGAGCAAGAACAGGCCTGATGCTCCACAGAAACAAAGAAAAAAACCCCAAAGATGAGGCTGAGGGCACAACCCAGGATCGAGCCTGAGCTGAGCCAGTCACAGGAATCTCTTGCTGCACATGGTCCTGGTGACAGTTGACATCCAAGTCCCTGCGGTCACAGGTCCTCGTGAGACAAGGTTCCACAGAAGGGGCAAGGACAAGGAGCAGAGACATGACCCAGCTAAAGAGTGAGCGTGTCACACCAATAATGCACTGACCTCCGACTGGGCACAGGCTCCGTTCATGCCCGGCTCCTCACAGCCCTCTCCTGTCCCCACCGGCAACAGACTCAACACAGCAAACATGCAGATTCCGGAAGGTTCTCAGTGCTTTCACTTATTTTCTGTCCCAACTTTACAAATCTTCTATTACCTCATCAACCCCGCACACCAGGAATTATGAAACACAAATTCTTATCTGATTTCTCATTTTCAATAGGGAAGTAAAGCATCAGCCCAACATGAAATAAAGACGGGATGGAGACGGTTCAGCCAGGCTTCTGCTGGAACAGGAAAGCAGATCAGAAGGGAACAGGAATCAGTATGGGGAGGGGTCATGGTGGGCAGGGTGGGCCAGTGTCCTTGTCCTCACAATATGCTAATAGAAACACAGACACATTCTGACACATTCTACAGAAAGAGAAGTCCGGGCTCTTGATGTCACCATGTGAGACTGTGAACAAATCCTGCGTCGCTCAGACCCGAGGGGCAGCTGGTCTCACACTGTGAAAAATATTTATCATGAACACATATAGGTCAGTCACATAAGTGTCACATACTCAACAGCCCCCTGCATGTCACAGTGTCCCAAGTGCCCCCACTCCTGCCCACTTCAGGCCTCTGGAGTCTTACCTTTAGGAGCCATTAGAGATGAATCAGAGCCCTGGGCGCTGTCATCGCCTGGGGTAGAACAAAGAGGACATGATCAGAGCCACAGGAGATGAGACCAAAGGAGGAGTTATTGGGGGTGTGCCCCTCGTGGGGTCCTGTCTACACTATTCCAGGGTGTCAGGGATCACCCCCTCCATACTTACGTGCAGCGTGAGAGTAGCTCGGTCCTTTTCCTCCTGTGGGAAGAAAATATCATGTTGGAGACCTGGGACCACTGGGCCATGGATCCTAGAGCACTCTCCTAGTCCTGGTCCACAGTGAAGTTTCAGAATTCTGACCCAGGACAGGATCATGAAGAAAGAGGTGTGGGGTCACTGTCCCACCTGACTTGCTGGGGAGGTCTGACCTCAGCAGAGACCTTCCTCTCTGTCCTGTCACTGCTGGGAATCAGGTCCCCAAACCAGAATTACCAAGTGAAAATCTGTCCTTCACTTTCACAAGCGCTTTGCTACAGAGTGAATGTTAGTAACGGCTCCAGAGTTAGGCAGGTGCATGTGTGTGGATGGTCCTTCCCAGGAACAAGGCAGGACAATGTGCTACTTAGGACACCCCCCCCCCAGCTGGATGAGAGAACTCAGATCCCCCCAGACTGTTCCCTACCTGAGTGCTTCTTCCACCAGATCACAGCTCCAACCACCACAATGAGAAGGACAGCCACACAGCCACACCAGCAATGATGCTCGGGATGGGGATGGAGGGCTGAGTAGGAGGCTCTGGAAAGGGAAGGAAGGTGAGGAGCTCAGACCTCCAGCTTCAGTCCTGACTCTGTGAAATTCTCCAGAAGGGCCCTGCTTTCCCTGACAAGAGGCTCTGCCCAAATCCCTCCTTACCCCATCTCTTGGTGATGGGCTCAGGCAGCCCCTCGTGCTGCACGTGGCACGTGTATCTCTGCTCCTCTCCAGAAGGCACCACCACAGCCGCCCACTTCTGGAAGGTCCCATCTCCTGCCGGCCTGGTGTCCACAAGCTCTGTGTCCTGGGTGTGGTCCTGCCCATCACGCTGCCAGGTCAGGGTGATCTCCGCAGGGTAGAAGCCCAGGGCCCAGCACCTCAGGGTCACCTCATGCTCAGAGATGGGGTGGCGGGTCACGTGTGTGTTGGGAGGTTCTGAGGAAGAAGAATCAGAAAATCCACACTGTGGTTTACCTTTATGGGCCACTGAAACTGCATCCACGTGACCATCCGGAGGTGACAGGTTTGGAAGGATGAAGCACAAAACTCAGACAGCAGTCTAGGCTTTGAGATCTCCTAATCCCTGTTAAGTTCTGAAATCAGGGAGAGAGCCCAGGTAGGAGGCTGCAGGTCTAAGGTGGGGAACACACTGTGGTCCTGACTGTGGTGGAGGGTGAATGACTCAGAAAACCCGGAGTCAGATCTCCAAAGATGTTCTCAGGGAGAACAAGGCCTTGAGAGGGAAGGTCATGGTCACAAGGTGGCTGCCAGGGTCAGAGGGAACTGCTGATGGGTTATTTCAGGGATGGTCCCAACCTGCATCCCAGGGGGAGACTGGACTCCTCAGTGTCCTTTAAAGTATTTTTTTTTTTAATTTTAATGTTTATTTATTTTTGAGACAGAGAGAGGCAGAGCATGAGTGGAGGAGGGGCAGAGAGAGACAGAATGTGAAGCAGGCTCCAAGCTCTGAGCTGTCAGCACAGAGCCCGACGCGGGGCTCGAACTCACAGAACGCGAGATCATGACCTGAGCTGATGTCGACTGAGCCACCCAGGCGCCCCTCCTCAGTGTCGTTAGAGAAGAGCGCCCTCCAGGTGAGGCAGTCTCTAGCAGGAATATGAACACAGAAGAGGATCTCCTCTTCCCGCCCGGGGAGGGGCGCTGTTCTGACACTGAGTCCATTTCCCTTCCTCATGGGGACCAGCCCCAGTGGAGGGGAGATCGGTGAGGCCTGCGGCCCCTGTACCTGCACGCAGCAGCGTCTCCTTCCCCATCTCCAGGTACCTGCGGAGCCACTCCAAGCACGTGATCTGCAGGTAGTTCCTCCTGCGCTCCGCCACACCGGCCACCTCCCACTTGCGGCGCGAGATCTGCGCCGCCGTGTCCGCCGCGGTCCAGGAGCGCAGGTCCTCGTTCAGGGCGATGTAATCCGCGCCGTCGTAGGAGAACTGATAGTACCCGCGGAGGAGGCGGCTGTCGGGCCCCAAGTCACAGCCGAACATCAACTGGATGGTGTGCGACACTGGCCCCGCCCCGCGCCCAGGGTGGAAGTGATTAAGGTGAAACCGAAAGTAAAACCGCCTAAAAGCTCCCGCGGGCTCTTCCCGGGTCGGGGAGGGGGGTCCTGCGGCCTCGCGGCTGCGCTCAGACCCCGAGACTCGGGGCGACCCGGCACGTCCGTGGGGATGGGGGTCGTGACCTGGACCCGGGCCCGCGTGGCTCACCGGCCTCGCTCTGGTTGTAGTAGCCGCGCAGGATGTTCAGGTTCACTTGGGACCACTCTGCGTTCTCCTTGTCTCACTCTGCGTCTGCTCGTCCCAGTACTCCGGCCCCTCCTGCTCCATCCAGGGCGCCCGGGGCTCCATCGTCTGACTCTGGGCGTCGCTGTCGAGCCGTACGAACTGCTTGTCGTCCACGTAGCCAACTTCCAAGTAGCGGGGCTCTCGGAGGCCAGGCCGGGACACCGCGGTGTCGAAATACCTCAGGGAGTGGGAGCCTGCGGGCGCGGAGGGGCTGAGCTCCTCCCGACCCTCCTCCCGACGCGGGCGGGGGGGGGGGGGAGCGGGTCCCAGGTGGAGGCGGGTGGGAGGGTAGGGGGAGGGGACCCGACGGGGGAGAGCAGGGCGGAGTAAGGGAGGGACGGGGAGGACGACGGGCCAGGGTGGGTATGGGGGCGGGGGCAGGTGGGGGTCTGTGGTGAGGGCGGCGGACAGGCACCTTCCCTGGGGTCGGGTGTCCCCGCCGGACGGTCCCCGTGCTCCTGCCCCGCAGAGGCCCTTTCCTCCCGACCCCGCACTCACCCGCCCAGGTCTGGGTCACCGCCAGGGCCCCCGACAGCAGCAGGAGGAGGGTTCGGGGCATCACGACCCGCATCCTCGGGGTCTGGGGGGAAATGTGAGTCGCGGCGGGGGGGGGGGGGTGGGAGGGGGAACGGAGACTTTATACCCTGGAACCGCGGTGCCGCTGATTGGCTGCTCCGGAAACCCGTCACTAATAGGAATGTGAACCCGGGCCGCGTCATCAGTATCCAGGCAGAAGGACCTGAGACAGGTTGTGACCGGGAGAAGTGAAACCAGGGTGGATGGGGACTCCCCAGCACTGGACTTCCCCGCCCCTGTCACCGCCGTGGAGCCTGAGACCCTGAGAACAGGACGGGGGACCTGGTACTTTGCCCCGACAGCTTCACCTACTGCACAGTGCGCTCTTTGTCACACTGTCTCCCAGAAGCGTGGCCCAGGAGCTGTGTGAGCAGTGATTGTCCAACAGTTTGTCTTCAGGATGTCTATACAGTCCTACGAAATAGTGAGGATCCCAGGGATATATGTGTGTCTGTGGGTTATATCTATCCAAATATGCCATAGTAGAGATAAAACAGGATTAAATATTTAATTCACTTTCAACCATATGAAAACAGAAATATTGTTTTTTATGAAAAAGATTTTCACAAACAAGGCAGTGAGAAGAGTGAAATTTGCTTCATTTTACATTTTCCAAGTCTCTTCTTGTTTGTCCACTGGGTGTTCAGATTTGTTTCTGCATCTATTGTGTTGTGTTGGTTAAGATATATGAAAAAATTTACATCCTTGATCAAATATAGGAGAATAGTATGTTTCATATCCTTTTCAGATAATTATGGTAATTCATCTGTGATACTATATGAAAATTGCACAAGTTGTATTTTCAGAAGTTATTTGCAAACTGGAATGTGAAACAGTATCATTGACTGTCTCTTCCTCTGTTCCATTAAATCCATAGGCCCATGTACACACTGAATGGATCCTGTACTAATGCATGATTGTTTTTAAGTAACGTGTTGTGTGTTGTTTCACTAAGTAATATTGGTGTTCCAGCGTTATTTGGACTGGAATCAAAGTATCAAAAGTCATTTCTTTTGGGGCACCTGGGTGGCTCAGTTGGTTAAGCATCCACTTCGGCTCAGGTCATGATCTCATTGTTCATGAGTTCTGGTCCCACGTCTGACTCTGTGCTAACAAGTCAAAGCCTGGAGCCTGCTTAGGATTCGGTGTCTCCCTCTCTCTCTGCCCCACCCCCACTTGCAGCCCTTCTCTCTCTTTCTCTCAAAAATGTGTAAACATTAAAAAAAAATTAAAAAACAAGTCATTTGTTTTAATATTACCACATCCCAACAGAAAAGTTGGTCGGTACCGAGAAGCTGTCAAGCTTATGGGAAGACCTCGGTTTAATGAGATGGACTACATGGGTGATGCGTTCTAGGGGGAGCACTTGGAGGAGCACTGGGTGTTGTATGTAAGTGATGATTCACTCAATTCTACTCCTGAAACTAGTATTACATGCATGTTAACTAACTGGAATTTAAAAGAAACTTGAGAAAAAAAAAGCAACAGTAAAGAAGCAGCGATTGCTCCCATTAACCAGCACAGGGAGATGTTTGGTATTTTGTGGGTCGTACAGTGCCTTGTGTTTGTCTTTAATTAGACAAACAATTCCATGGTTTCAGAGGGTCCTTTTATGTTGATGTTCTGTGAGATGACTGGCTCACGTCCCACAGGAGACAGCTGTCACTGTCACACCAGTTCCCGATGTGGGGGCTGTTGTTTCTTCTGTCTTCAATTTCATATTTTCAAATCGCTACAACCTATTATAAATAATTAAAGAATTGGTGTTTTGGGGAATCTGTGTGGCTCAGTCAGTTAAGAGTTGGACTCTTGATCTCATGGTTTGTGAGATGGAGTCCTGTGTCAGGTTCTGCACTCACAGTGTGGAGCCTACTTGGGATTCTCTCTCTCTCTCTGTCCCTGTCTCTGCTCCTCCCCCACTCATACTCATACTGTCTCCCTCTTTCTCAATATAAATGAATAAACTTTTTAAAAAGTCTGAAAGACTTTTAAATTCTTAAATATCCCAATATACATTGGTCCTGTTAGGGTTCTTAAGTGTTTTCTTCTTGTATCACTCCCTGAGTTCTCCTCAACTTCCTGATTGTGGAACTACTCCCAGATTTAGAGTAGGTCTTAGGTTTAATGTTTCATCAGCAAGTATATTCGTTTTGGTCGTTCCAGACCCTACTTCTAATATTTAGCTCTTTTTCATAGAGTACCTCATTCCTGTCTCCTAACATATCGGCCAAATTTGGTTACTGTTCTCTGTATCTTCTCAGAGACCAATCTGCTCAGGAAATGAGAATGAGAGGAGTGGCATGAGAGGAGAGAAAGGAAGAGTAAGTTCTACTGAGAGCAAATAGGAATCCTGCAGTGGGGAATAAGAGGGACTTAGCGGGATTCATGCAGAGGGTGTACATCTGAAATCTCCCGCTTTATGCATTGTCTGTCTGCCATCCACACACTCAGGCCTGGGCCCACATCCCCCTGCTCTCCACACACAGGCGAGATCTTTGTGAAGTCTGTGCAGCCTTGCATGGCCATGGCCCAACTCCTGGTGGAGCGGAACTTCCCAGCCATTGCCATCCACCGTAGAATGCCCTGAAGGAGAGGTAGTGAGAGAAGGAACAATGTTTTATGTTCTCGAGAGGATATGACACAACCGAGAGAAAGGACTGTGAACCTTTTCTAATTTCCCTTCCAACCAAGGCCTTCTTGGTATCTCAGTTTAAAAATCTTCAATAATGAATTCTTGTGGCGACCAACCCATGTCGCTGAGGCATGGACAGTAAGCAGGTGAACACTGCCATCAACTCCCACCTGCCTGGGATCCCCACGCCTACCTGTATCAGGTCAGCTGCACACCTACACGGACATCCCAGTGTCCCCTCCCTCCCCCTGATTTCCTATGTCTTCATACCTTTCATCCTCATCACTACTTTGGGTGTCTTCCTACTTTGGGGTCTCCCAGTGCTACCCTCTGTCTCCTTCCAGGAGGCCTGAGCAGGCCAGTTGCCCCACTGGCTTGGCGTCATGTTTGTGTCAGTTGAAAAAGATGAGGTGCAGAATCACATTGAGGACAGTGCTAGTGAGCTGCCTGATGAGACGGGCATTTCCTCCTTCAGCGAGTGTGGATCTCATGAAACCGGTTCCTCCAACTCTTCACTGTGTCCTTGTTTCTTAGTGACTTACTTTGAACCGTGTAGTGCAGGCAACGGTGCCTAATGCCTAATGGGTGCCTGACACGTTTATGCCCCAGTCCTGATGCCGTGTTGGAATATTTTGCTTGTTTCTATCCACATCCAATTAAGTTTCTTCTTGACCCCAGTCTCTCCTCTGACCCCACACCCCACACAGACACCTGCATGTATAGGGGTCTGTGTGTCTGCAAATCTCACGTAGCCTTTCCATGCCTTATTGTAACTGTGCATCTGCTCTCTGCAGTTGCAGCCGTGGGAGAGGACTCACCCATCCACAGAGCCTAATGGAGGTCTCCCAACCAGGAACCAGGAGATCATACATGAGCTGAGCTGCAATCAAAAGTTGGATGCCTAACTGACCCACCCAGGCACCCCTACAGTTTATTCCTCCTAATTAATTTCTTTTAAAATATATTTATAATATGAAAATATTGACACACAAGATTACATTAGTTTCAGGTGTACAATACATGACTCAATATCTGTATTCACTTTTTTCTTTGAGGGAGAGACAGTGAGACCAGAGAAGAGAAAGAGAGAGAGAGAGAGAGAGAGAGAGAGAGAGAGAGAGGGGAGGGAGAGAGATTGGGAGGGAGAATATCTCAAGTAGGCTCAATCCCTGGGGGCCTCAATCCCATGACCCTGGGACCATGACCTGAGAACCTACTGAGCCACCCAAGGCCCTTCACCTTCTGTCTGCTCCATGCCGTGCTCACCACATGTAGCTGCCATCTGTCACCAAACAGTGATCTTACAGTCTCACTGATGATATTCCCTGTGCTGTGCCTTTTATTCCTATGACCTGTTCCTTCCATAACTGGAGCCTGTGTCTCCCACTCCCCTCACCCTGGTGACTATGCTCCCAACCCCCTTCCCTGGGGCAATCATCAGTGAGTTCTCTGTATTTATAGGTCTGATTCTGCTGTTTGTTTCTTTATTCATTTGTTTTATTTTTTTTAGATTCCACATATGAGTGAAATTATATGGTACTTGTCTTTCTCAGTCTGATTTATTTCACTTAGCAGACATACTGCCCTGTTTGTCCACCCATGTTGTCACAAGTGGGCAACACGTATTTATATGTATGTGTATACACATCTTCCTTAGCCATTTATATAAGGGTGGATACAAGTTGTATCAATGTAACTTTTGACAAGAACCTTGCACTCTGAACATTATCTGGGATGAAGGCGCCCCCTGGTGTTTGGGCCCCTGTCCAGGTGCTGGAGCCGAAGGAGACCCTAGGAAGGGCCTGGCTGAGGAGGAGAAAGGGCAGCTGGGTATTCTCTCCTTAGTCCTGTGGCCACACGTGGCGTGGAAGGTAAGCGATCCCCCCCGCCCCCCCCTCCCCGCTGCTCTGCTCTCAGGTGGATTCCAACTGAGAAGCCTGAGCATCAGTAGGGACAGGAAGGAGTTTCTGAGCAGCCCTGGACTCCACAGGGGTCAGTCTCAGGGGTGAGGCAGGATTGCAGGAGAGGAGCACTCAGGGGCCCTTTGCCATGCTGAGGTTTCTGCATCCCTGTGCACCTCATCCTCCAACCCTTGGTGCTAATACAGGGAAGACTGAGAAGTAGAAACACTTTCTGGGACTCCTATTTCTATATGTTTCAAAATTCAGATAAACAGAAATCCTCTCTTATTTGGAAAAAGCATCTCAATGTCACATCATGGTCCGTAGTGTGGACATGCACACTCGTGGTTTATGAGTTGAAGTCCTGCATTGGGATCTGGGCTGACAGCACTGAGCCTGCTCGTGATCTCTCTCTCTCTCCCTTCCCCTCTCTCACTGCCCCTCCCCTACTTATGTACTCTCTCTAGGTCTCAAAACAAATCAATAAACCTAAAAGAATCAATGTTTTCATTTTCTTTGGGGAAATATGCATGAGTGAAATTATTGGATTACATGACACATTGCCATGTTGTAAACCTGAAAGGAATGAAACAGTGTGTGTAAATTGCACTCAGATAATAAAAAAGAAAAAGTTATTTAAAAATCTTAGAAAATAATTTGGTAGTAAGACACAAAATGTCACACACATATGTTGGTAATAAATAAACATAAACAAAATGAGAATGTGGAATTAAAAATGGGAATAAAACTATGTATTTTCAATTTGGCAAAGAAGAATATAGTAGATGAGAGTGTCCAACAGAGGGCTGGGAAAATACACATCATAAAGGGTGATGGGAGTGAAGACTGGTGTAAAATATTTTAAAGGATTCTTCTGAAAACTGTCTCCACAATTTAAATGTGCTTATCCTGTGACACAGACATTCTCTTTTAGGATTTTATCCTTTTTTTGTTTTTGAATAATTTATTGTCTATTTGGTTTCCATACAACACCCCATGATTATCCCAACAAGGGCCCTCCTCCGTGCCCATCACCCACTCTCCCCCCTCCCACACTCCATTCTCCCCTCAGTTTGTTCTTAGTCTTTGAGAGTCTCCCATGTTATGTCTTCCTTCCTCTCTGTGGCTTTTTTCCCCCTTCCTTCCCCTCTTCCCCTTCCCCCTGGTTTTCTGTTAGGTCTCCCAAAGCCTACCTATGCGTGGGAACATATGGCATCTGTCTTTCTCTGCCTGACTTATTTCACTCAGCATAATATCCTCCACTTCCATCCATGTTGCCACACATGGCCAGATTTCATTCTTTCTCATTGCTGCATAGTATTCCATTGTATATATATATACCATATCTTCTCTATCCAATCATCAGTTGATGGACACTTAGTCTCTTTCCATGATTTGGCAATGTCGAAAGTTCTGCTATGAACATTGAGGTACACGTGCCCCTATGCATCAGCACTCCTGTGTCACTTGGGTAGATTCCTAACAGTGCTGTTGTTGGGTCATAGTGTAAATCTATTTTCATTTTTTTGAGGAACCTCCACACAGTTCTCCAGAGTGGCTGCACCAGTTTGCATTCCCACCAACAGTGCAAGAGGCTGCCTGTTTCTCCACATCCTCGCCAGCATCTATAGTTTCCTGATTTGTTCATTTTAGCCACTCGAACCGGTGTAAGGTGGTATCCCAGTGTGGTTTTGATTTGTATTTCCCTGATGATGAGTGACATTGAGCATTGTTTCATGCGTCTGTTTGCCATCTGAATGTCCTCTTTGGAGAAGTGTCTATTCATATCTTCTGCCCATTTCTTCCCTGGATTATTCGTTTTTCGGGCGTGGAGTTTGGTAAGTTCTTTATAGATCCTAGATACTAGTCCTTTATCCGATATGTCATTTGCGATGATCTTTTCCCATTCCGTTGGTTGCCTATCAGTTTTGTTGGTTGTTTCTTTTGCCGTGCAGAAGCTTTTTATCTTGATGAAGTCCCAGTAGTTCATTTTGCTTTTAAATCCCTTGCCTTTGGAGACGTGCTGAGTAAGAAATTGTTGCGTCTTAGGTCAGAAAGGTTTTTTCCTGTTTTCTCCTCTAGGATTTTGATGGTTTCCTGTCTCACATTCAGATCTTTTATCCATTTAGAGTTTATTTTTGTGAGTGGTGTAAGGAAGTGGTCTAGGTTCATTCTTCTGCATGTTGCTGTCCAGTTCTCCCAGCACCATTTGTTAAATAGGCTGTCTTTTTTCCATTGGATATTCTTTCCCACTTTGTCAAAGATTAGTTGGCCATATACCTGTGGGTCCACCTCTGGGTTCTCTATTCTATTCCATTGGTCTATGTGTCTGTTCTTGTGCCAATACCATGCTGTCTTGATGACTACCGCTTTGTAGTAGAGGTTAAAATCTTGGATTGTGATGCCTCCCGCCTTGGTTTTATTCTTGAGAATTACTTTGGCTATTCGGGGTCTTTTGTGGTTCCATACAAATTTTAGGATTGTTTGCTCTAGCTTTGAGAAGAATGCTGGTGCAATTTTGATTGGGATTGCATTGAATGTGTAGATTGCTTTGGGTAGTATTGCCATTTCCACGATATTTATTCTTCCAATCCATGAGCATGGGATGTTTTTCCATTTCCTTGTGTCTTCCTCAATTTCCTTCATAAGTTTTTTATACTTTTCAGTGTAGAGTCTTTCGCATCTTTGGTTAGGTTTATTCCTAAGAATTTTATGGTTTTTGGTGCAATCGTGAAAGGGATTCGCTTCTTTATTTCTCTTTCTGCTGCTTCATTGTTGGTGTATAGAAATGCCACCGATTTCTGTACATTGATTTTGTATCCTGCAACTTTGCCAAATTCATGGATCAGTTGTAGTAGGCTTTTGGTGGATTCCGTCAGGTTTTCCATGTAAAGTATCATGCCATCTGCAAAAAGTGAGAGTTTGACTTCCTCCTTGCCAATCTTGATGCCTTTTATTTTGTTTTGTTGTCTGATTGCTGATGCTAAGACTTCCAACACTATGTTAAATAGCAGTGGTGAGAGTGGACACCCCTGTCGTGTTCTCAGGGGGAAGGCTCTCAATTTTTCCCCATTGAGGATGACATTAGCTGTGGGCTTTTCATAGATGGCTTTTATGATGTTTAAGTATGTTCCTTCTATCCCGACTTTCTCGAGAGTTTTTATTAAGAAAGGATGCTGTATTTTGTCAAATGCTTTTTCTGCATCTATTGACAGAATCATATGGTTCTTTTCTTTTGTTAATGTGATTTATCACGTTGATTGATTTGCGAATATTGAACCAGCCCTGCAACCCAGGGATGCATCCTACTTGATCATGGTGGATAATTCTCTTTATATGCTGTTGGATTCGATTTGCTAGTATCTTGTTGAAAATTTTTGCATCCATATTCATCAGGGATATTGGCCTGTGGTTCTCTTTCTTTGCTGGGTCTCTATCTGGTTTGGGAATCAAAGTGATGCTGGCTTCATAGAATGAGTCCGGGAGTTTTCCTTCTGTTTCAATTTTTTGGAACAGCTTGAGGAGGATAGGAATTAACTCTGTTTTAAATGTCTGGTAAAATTCCGCAGGAAAGCCATCTGGTCCAGGGCTTTTATTTGCCTGGAGGTTTTTTTTTTTTTTTAATTTTATAATAGTTTATTTTCAAATTGGTTTATATATAACACCCAGTGTTCATCCCAACATGTGCCCTTTTTAATGCCCATCACCCCCTCTCCCCCTCTCCTTCATCCCCCTCACCCTCAGCTTTTTCTTAGTCTTTGAGAGACTCTTATGTTTTATCTCCCTCCCTCTCTATGTCTTTTTTTCCTTTCCCTTCTTCCCTTCCCCCCGGTTTTTGCTTAGTCTCACAAAGTCCACCTATTCGTGGAAACATATGGTATCTGTCTTTTTCTGACTGACTTATTTCACTTAACATAATACCCTCCAGTTCCATCCATGTTGCTACACATGGCCAGATTTCATTTTTTCTCATTGCCACGTAGTAGTCCATTGTATATATGTGCCACAACTTCTTTACCCACTCGTCAGTTGATGGGCACTTGGTCTTTTTCCAGGATTTGGCTATTGTCGAAAGTGCTTTTATTTGCTGGGAGGTTTTTAATAACTGATTCTATTTCTTCACTAGTTATGGGTCTGTTCAAATTTTCTATTTCTTCCCGTTTGAGTTTTGCTAGCGTGTGGCTATTTAGGAAGCTGTCCATTTCTTCCAGATTGCCAAGTTTGGTGGCATATAATTTTTCATAGTATTCTCTGATGATTGCTTGTATATCTGAGGGATTGGTTGTAATTTCTCCCTTTTCATTCACAATTTTATCTATTTGAGTTCTCTCTCTTTTCTTTTTGAGAAGCCTGGCTAGAGGTTTGTCTATTTTGTTTAGTTTTTCAAAGAACCAGCTTTTGGTTTCATTGATCTGTTCCACTACTTTTTCTGTTTCCATATGATTAATTTGTGCTCTGATCTTTGCTATTTCTCTCTTTCTGCTGGACTTGGGTTGATTTAGTTGTTCTGCTTGTAGTTCTTTTAGGCGTGCTGTTAGAATTTGTGTTATTGATTTTTCTTGTTTCTTGAGGTGGGCCTGGATTGCAATATATTTCCCTCTCAGGACTGCCTTTGCCGCATTCCAAAGCGTTTGGATTGTTGTATTTTCATTTTCATTTGTTTTCATGTATTTTAAAATTTCTTCTCTGATTGCTTGGTTGACCCACTCGTCTTTTAGTAGGTTATTTCTTAGCCTCCATGTTTTTGGATATTTTCCAGGCTTTCTCCTGTGGTTGACTTCAAGTTTCAAAGCATTGTGGTCTGACAGTGTGCACGGTATGATCTCAATTCTTTTATATTTATTCAGAGCTTCCCTGTGCCCCAGAATGTGGTCTATCTTGGAAAATGTATCGTATGCAGTTGAGAAGAATGTAAATTCCTTTGCTTCTGGATGAAGAACCCTGAAGATGTCTGTTAGGCCCATCTTTTCTAATGTATCATTCAGGGCCATTGTTTCTTTGGTGATTTTCTGTTTTGTGGATATATCCAATGCTGAGAGTGGAGTGTTAAGGTCCTCTACTATTAGGACAATTTTATCAATAAGGTTGCTAATGTTTGTAATTAGTTGTTTTAGAAATTTGGGTGCCCCCGAATTCGGCACGTAGATATTTATAATTCTTAGCTCTTCCTGCTGGATGGTCCCTGAGACTATTATATATAACGTCCTTCTTCATCTCTTATTACATCGTTCCTTTTAAAGTCTAGTTTGTCTGATATAAGTGTGGCTACTCCAGCTTTCTTCTGACTTCCAGTAGCATGGTAAATAGTTCTCCATCACCTCTCTTTCTTTCTTTCCTTCTTTCTTCCTTCCTTCCTTCCTTCCTTCCTTCCTTCCTTCCTTTCCTTCCTTCCTTCTTTCTTTCTTTCTTTCTTTCTTTCTTTCTTTCTTTCTTTCTTTCTTCCTTCCTTTCTTTCTTTTAATAATTTATTGTCAAATTGGTTTCTATACAACACCCAGTGCTCAATCCAACGAGTGCCCTCCTCTGTGCCCATCACCCACTCTCCCCCCTCTCACACCCATCTCTCCCCTCAGTTCGTTCTTAATCTTTGAGAGTCTCTCATGTCATGTCTTCCTTCCTCTCTGTGACTTTTTTCCCCCTTCCCCTCTTCCCTCTCCCCTTGGTTCTCTGCTAGGTCTTCCAAAGCCTACCTATGCATGGGAACATATGGCATCTGTCTTTCTCTGCCTGATTTATTTCACTTAGCATAATATCCTCCAGTTCCATCCATGTTGCCACACATGGCCAGATTTCATTCTTTCTCATTGCTGCGTAGTATTCCATTGTATATATGTGCCACAGCTTCTTTATCCATTCGTCAGTTGATGGGCACTTGGTCTCTTTCCAGGATTTGGCTATTGTCGAAAGTGCTGCTATGAACATTGGGGTACACGTGCCCCTATGCATCAGTAGTCCTGGATCTCTTGGGTAGATTCCTAACAGTGGTGTTGCTGGGTCATACGGTAAGTCTATCTTCATTTTTTTGAGGAACCTCCACACAGTTCTCCAGAGTGGTTGCACCAGTTTGCATTCCCACCAACAGTGTAGAAAGGTGCCTACTTCTCCACATCCTTGCCAGCATCTATAGTTTCCTGATTTGTTCATTTTAGCCACTCTGACTGGTGTGAGGTGGTATCGCAGTGTGGTTTGATTTGTGTTTCCCTGATGATGAGTGACTTTGAGCATCGTTTCATGTGTCTGTTGGCCATCTGAATGTCCTCTTTGGAGAAGTGTCTATTCATATCTTCTGCCCATTTCTTCACTGGGTTATTCGTTTTTTGGGTGTGGAGTTTGGTAAGTTCTTTATAGATTTTAGATACCAGTCCTTTATCTGACATGTCATTTACAATTATCCTTTCCCAATCTGTTGGTTGCCTATCACTGTTGTTGGTTGTTTCTTTTGCATCCCCTCACTTTCAACCTAAAGATGTCCTCAGGTTTAAGATGAGTTTCTTGAAGACAGCAAATAGATGGGTCTTGTCTTTTAATCCATTCTGTTACCCTGTGTCTTTTGATTGGCTCATTTAGTCCATTTACATTCAGTGTTAATATTGAAAAATATGGGCTTACAGTCACTGTATTATCTGTAGGTTTCATGTTTAAGGCTGTCTCTGGAAGTTTGTGTTCTTTGCAACCTTTCCTTCATAGAGTGCCCCTCAGAATCTCTTGTAATGCTGGCTAATTTGTGATGAATTCTTTCAGTTTTTGTTTGTTGGGAAAAACTTTGGTCTCTCCTTCTATTCTGAATGACAGGCTAGCCGGATACAGAATTCTTGGTTGCATGTCCTTCTTGCTCATCACATTGAAGATATCCTGCCATTCCTTTCTGGCTTGCCAAGTTTCTGTAGATAAGTCTGCTACTACCCTTATATGGCTGCCTTTGTATGTTAAGGTTCTTTTGTCCCTAGCTGCTTTCAGGATTCTCTCCCTATCTTTGTATTTTGCCAGCTTCACTATGATGTGCCGTGCAGAAGGGCTATTCAAGTCATGTCTGACGGGAGTTCTCTGTGCCTCTTGGATTTCCATGCCCGTTTCCTTCCTCATGTTGGGGAAGTTCTCAGCAATGATTTGTTCAAGTATCCCTTCAACTCCTTTCTCTCTCTCTTCTTCCTCTGAAACTCCTATGATATGAATATTGTTTCTTTTGAGTGCATCGCTCAGTTCTTGAATTCTCCTTTCCTGTTCCTGGATCAGTTTCTCTCTCTTTTTATCTGCTTCCTCTTTTTCAATGATATTATCTTCTAAAGCACTTACTCTTTCTTCTGCCTCTTCAATCCGTGCTGTGGCCACTTCCAATTTGCCTTGGGTTTCATCCAAGGTTTTTTTTATTTCTTCCTGACCTTTTTTAAGGTCCTTGAACTCTGCCACTCGGGAACCCTTGCATTCATCTATGCTTTTTTCAAGCCCTGCGATTAGTTTTATGATTATCATTCGATAGTCATGTTCTGGTATGTTGCTTATATCTGTTTTCATCAATTCTTGAGCTGTCACTGCTTCCTGTAGATTCTTTTGAGGAGAATTCTTCCGTTTCGTCATTTTGGCTAGGTGTGTTTTGGATTGTTTCTTGACGTTGCCCTGGAAAGGAAAACAGACTGACAGACAAACAGAAAACAGAAATACTCAAACGTACCGAAAATGATACAGACAAGCAGTTCATAACAGAAAAAAGAATAACAAATGACTTTCTGAGGGCAATGTCCTGAAGTACCAGCTACACGTTAAGGACAGGATATGTAGTATGCTGGTGGCAGAGTGTATACAGAAAGAATAATGACAGGTGCGGGGAGAAGAAAGAAATGGACTTTGCCCAGGTAGAGCGACTAAAGGGCTTAATCCAGACTGAGAGAATTCAGAGTAAGGATGGGTGCAAGGAAAAAGGAATGAAGGTCGATGTTGTCTAGATGAACTTATGTGGCCTGGTTATTCCAGAAAGAGGGATAGGGAAGTACAGAAGGAGATATAGAACATGCCTTGAGAGAGTGGGTTAAAAAAATGTTTAAGCCAGTCAGTACCCTGGATAACCAGCTCAGGGGTGGGGATCGGTAAGAATGAGAAAGGGAGGGATAAATTTAAAAAAGAAAAAATGACCTGGAGTTACTCCAGGCAGCAGTCTGCACTTGGCATTGGTCGTTCCTGCTGTTAGGTGGGGAGGGGCATGGTTTGGTGTAGGCGGGTTCCACCTTCACTGCCACAGGGATGGCTTTTGGGGTGACTTTCCGGCTTGTGAGACAACAATGGCGTCTCTCCAGTCCCTCGCCACCAGTCCTGGAGTCTTTATTCGCCCCTTTATTTCTGTCCTCTCTCTACCACAGACGCTGGGCGCCGGCATAGTGTGGTTCACTGGGTGGTGACGCAGCCGTCTGCTACCCCCAATTTCACTGTAATTGTGCTGGGGTTAGAGGTGCTCCGCAGGTGGCGCTGCCTGGGGCTGACTGGGTCCCCGTTGCCAGTTCCCGCGGCGTGCGCGTCCCAGCGTCTAGGGACAGGGTTGGTGCAGTCCTGGCAGTGGGAGGGGACTGCTGCTGTTTGCCACGAACTTCTCTTCAAAAGCCCTGCATTTAGGGGCTGGATGGTAGCGGTCTCACCCGCTCTGGCCCTCTCGTTCAGATGTTGTTTGATGGGCACTTTCCCAGCTATCTCCGAAGACGCTCACCCTCCCCTCAGCTCAACTTCCCGAGTTCATTTTATCTGTCCCAGATTAAACTCACGTTTTCTGGGGCGTTTCTGGTTTCGCCTTCATTCCTTGTAGGCTGCAGCACCTTTTCTCCCCGATTCTTGGAGTTTAGAGACACTTTGGTCTCAGTTATCCCCGTTTAAAGGACAAGCGAAATACTGGATCCCCCTACTCCTCCGCCATGTTCTAAACTTGGATTTTATCCTTTTTTAAAAAAAGTTTATTTATTTATTTTGAGAAAAAGAGAGAGAGTGCATGCAAGAGTGGGGAGAGGGGCAGAGAGTGAGGAGAGAGAATCCCAAGCAGCCTGATGCCAGGCTGGATCTCAGGAACCTGGAGATCATGAGCTCAGCTGAAATCAAGAGTCAGATGCTTAACCGACTGAGCCACCCAGGTGCCCCTCCTTTAGAAGTTAATCCTAAGGAGATAATCACATATGTTCTCAAAAGTATATTTTCATGGGTAGGCCTGGGTGGCTCAGTTGGTTAAGTGTCTGGCTTCAACTCAGGTCATGTACTCAGTGTTCTTGGGTTCGAGCTCTGCATCAGGCTCTGTGCTGATATCTTGGAGCCTGGAGCCTGCTTAGGATTCTGTGTCTCTTTCTCTCTCTGCCCCTCCCATCTCATGCTCTTTCTGTCTCTCTAAAATAAATAAACATTTAAAAACTTCAAAGGTCTATTTTCAGGGATGTTTCTTGAATTGTGGTTTATAAAAAAAAAGGACGGAACTATATCTAAGTGCTATAATCAATATGATAATTATAAATAGTGGAATATGTCTCAGGCATGATCACCATGAGATGTACAAAGAGGGTCAAAGTTAATCATCGAAGCAAACCCATGAGGCACCCCATAGGAGATCCCTTTGTACACACAGGGAAAGGGAGACTCAGGGAGGATAAGAAGGTAGTGGAAGCAGGGTTCAACCCAGAAAGTTTGCACTCAGAGGCCTTGACTTGTCTTTCTTTGGTTCCCTGTCCATCAGGAGATGGGTATGACTGTGCATTCCCTGCAAGTGGACTGTTGCAATGTTCCAGAATGTTCTGGATGGGAGGCTGGTAGCTCAGAGCCTAGGAGGACAGTAAGAGGCAGTGTGACTTACTGCTCAAATCAAACTAAAGCCCATCATCCCAAGTATATCTCATGGCGTCCAGTGGCTCAGGTCAGCTGACTCCAGATGCAAAGTGAAGAACAAGCGTGAGCCCCTGGTGACACACACTGCCACTGTCCTGTGGAAGGAGGGCATTGGCAGGAATGGCAGAGAACTCTCCTGAGATGAGTGTGCGCGGAGAAAATCAGGATATCCTGAGAACAGATGACAGGAGACCTAGCAGGTCCCGTACCACTAGAATCAATCATATCTAAGTGTGTAAGAGGCATAAGGCATATGGAACAGGTTTGGAACCACACACAGTGGTGAACAATCATAGAAGAAAAAAGAGCTCTTGGGAATTAAAACTATGACCATAGAAATGAATAATTTAGTCGATAAAGTGGATGATTACAGTTGTACTTCCCTGAAGTACTAGTCAGGAGGTGATGGCAGCAGGAGAGAAGACCTGTTTGGTTCTCAAAATTTGTTTCTAAAAATTTCAAGAATATTTCTCAGAGGTGATAGGGAAAAACATATGTTGAAAGTCCTACTCAAGTTCTTAACTAGAGTGGATGATGAGAGATTCACATGAAGACTTATCACAATGAAATGTCAGGAAGAGGGTGGAGGAGGAAACACCTTTAAAACTCCAAGACACAGCAACACAGGCTAGGCAGCTGGAAGACATGACACATGGTCCCTGAATCCCGAGGACATATATGTCCAGCACAGAGTCTCCATCCCGTCACTGGGTGAATCAGGACGAGGGTAGCCTAAAGGCTCGTCATATGTTTAGAGTGTCAGTGTCTACATTCCAGGGTCCCTTCCACAGGATACCACCAGGAAGAGTGGGAAAATGATGGGGAATACCAAAAGAGGGGGGCACGTGGGATCCAGGCATCAGGGAGCCAGAAGGAGAGAGGCAGAGGGCACCCAGGCTGAGCTGAAGGGGGACCGAGTGTCGGCCCTGCCCCAGGTGTGCAGGCATCCCGTCCACGGGGGGGCCACGCATCTGCACAGACATGAGGATGAAGGAAAGAGAGGATGGGCTCGAGTATATTCACGAAGATTTACCGGGGGGAGCTTGGGAAGGATTTAAATGAGATGAACAGAAACTAAGCAAATGAATGATAAGATATGTATTTACTCCGGGAAAATAATAAGTGGATTCAGGAAAGGTGAAGTAATCATAGTCTACTAAATGCTCAGTTGTGACTAGCATTTCACAGTCATAAAAATGCAAACAGTGCACATTGAGCTAATCGAAGATATAAAATAATTATATGGGGCAGATGAGAGTGTGTGAAAGAAGAGCCGATTCAGTAAAGATGATGCACAAACCTAAAAACCAGAGAATGGGTGCAAGAAGCAGGCTCTTTAGAGGCACAGAAGCAATAAGCAGAGAATCAGCTGAAAGAACTAGAGCAGGTGATCTCTGAGAGTCAGGGAAGGGGGGCGTGGAAGATTGGGGACATCAGACCTACCCTCAAGTACTGCAGAAGTATTTGACTTCTTAAAATTCTGTGCCTCTATCCATTTGCTACAATAGAACATAGTGGGTGAGAAACGGAGTCAGGGAAGTTCTGCACGGAGGCCATAGAGATGGGGCAGGAGTTGGTGGAGCCATGGGAGCAGGTGTTGGATTTTTGTGGGAGGATTTTGTTGTGATGTATTTAGTCATGTTTCATGTTTTTGCATGGGAGTCAGGACAGCATGTTTGTATGGGGAATGGCTGAGCCAGCAGAGAGGGGGAAGTGGATGATTCAGGTGCCCAAATGGAGGGGAAATGTGATACAGGAAGGGCCACCTCCGCCATGTACCCAGGAGCAGATGTGGGGGAGGGGGAGGGAGGAGAGTGCAGTTCTCACCTGAGTGCTTCCTTCTGAGTGAGAAACAAAGGAGCTCATCACCTCAGGGAGGGGAGCAGGAGACTGAGGAGGGGTGAGGGAATAAGAAGCAGCCCTCTCTGGAGGGAGGACAGTGAGCTGACTGGGGAAAGGGCATCTGGAGAAAGCAGGCCTGGGGCCCCTGAGCTCTGTGCTCATCACCTTAGAGACAGACAGTTCCAGCAGCAGGAGCATCTGTAATAGACTAGAGGAAACTGCAACAAAGCAGCTCAGGTGTGAGAATTACCATCCTTTTTACTTTATCCCCATTCGCTTTTCTCATTTTATAATTTTTCTACAGGGAACATATATTACATCATATATAGTACATCATACATATGCATGATAATCAGTTTATACATGTTTCTTTACTCTTTAAAAAGAAAGGAGATGGTAGGAAAGTCAATGGCTCAGGCCACAGAGCTGGAAAGGCTGGGGCCTGCCTGTCTGTGTTCTAGGCAGGGGACTGACAGAGACTTTGCTCCATTTCTCAGGATACTATTCTCTGGCAGTAGGGGGATGGAAGCAAGCAGGATCTTTCTCATTCTTCTGGGGTGTGCCCCTTTATTCATTCACTACTATCTTGTCAGTTTTTTAAAAAATGTTTAATCATTTTTGAGACAGAGAAAGACAGAGCGTGAGTGGGGGAGGAGCAGAGAGAGACACACACAGAACCTGAAGCAGGCTCCAGGCTCCAAGATGTCAGCACAGAGCCTGACGCAGGGCTCGAACATACTAACCATGAGAGCATGACCTGAGCTGAAGTCAGACGCTCAACTGACTGAGCCACCCAGGCGTCTCGTCTTGTCAGTTTTAATGCTTTTTTAGATGATGGTTTTCATATGTTACATGGCATTTTAAGCTATTCTCATGGGAGCATTTGTCCATACAATCTAGCCCACCTGCTTCAGAAATGGAACTTCGAAGGCAAAATAGTTCTGTGAAAAGAAGATTGGTCCTAAAGTAGATCAGAACCTGAGTCTTAATTAATGGTCTGAGGATGATCCGTCAAGTGTTATGGGTTTTAAACTAGTTTATTTTTTGAAAACATCACTCCAGCGCATACGACAGAATCCAGTAGATAATCACAAATATCCAAAAATAAACTAGTCACATGGTAACCCCTCATCCCGCAGTCACCCAAGTTCTCTCCCCAAAATTCATCACAGTGAGCCATTTCTCCTTTCTCCTACTCAAAAAAATACGTCCGTGAATATGAGTCTACTGTTAGATCAGTAAAGAAGCTCAGGCCAGAGACTGGGAGAAGATATTTGCAAATCACATATCGGATAAAGGACTTGTTTTAGAATACCCATAAAACTCTTTTTTATTTTTATTTTTTTAAACTTTATTTATTTTTGAGAGACAGAGAGACAGAGCATGAGCGCGGGAAGGACAGAGAGAGAGGCAGACACAGAATCCAAAGCAGGCTCTAGGCTCTGAGCTATCAGCACAGAGCCCGATGCGGGGCTCAAACTGACAGAGCGTAAGATCATGACTGGAGCTGAAGTCGGCCGCTTAACTGACGGAGTCACCCAGGCGCCTCTCATAAAACTCTTTTTTTAAAATGTTTCATTTATTTTTAAGAGACAGAGAGAGGAACACAGAATCTGAACAGGCTCCAGACTCTGAGCTGTCAGTGCAGAGCCTGACATGGGGCTCAAACTCATGAAGCGTGAGATCATGACTTGAGTCAAAGTGGGATGCTTAACCAACCAAGACATCCCGGTGCCCCAGAATACCCATAAAACTCTTGAAAAGCAGTAATAAACAAACAGCACATTAAAAAAATGAGCAAAAGCCTGAGCAGACAGCTCACCAAGAAGATGTACTCCTGGCGAGTAAGCACTTGAGAGGGTGCTCAACAGCAGGTGTCACTAGGGAAATGCAAAGGGAAACAACAGTGCTCTGCCCTCACACTCCTGTCAGAATGGCGGGAATCCAAACACTGATGATGTCAAGTGCTGACCAGGACTTGGAGCAACAGAAGCCTCAGTCACTAATGGCAGGAATACAAAATAGCACAGCCCCTGTGGGAGTCAGTCAGCAGTTTCTTATAAAGCCAGACACAGACCAAGCACACAAGCTGCGGACCCCTCTCTGAGGTGTTTACCCATCTCACTAGAAACTCCTGTTTGCACAACAACTTGCAGGCAATTTTCATAATGGAACAGCCCTTAACTGTGGGCTGCACATCATGACTTCCTTCCAAAGACTACTGTATGGAAAGGGACAAAGCATAAAAAGGAACTTCACAGGGAGAATCTGGGCAAGATGACCTTAGCCAGGTGGGAGGGTTCACTTCATCAGTGATGATCGAGTGATCACTGTGTGCTCTTGGTATATTGTGTTGAGAATGGCCCATCCAGTTGTGTTTTTCCCAAACCCCATAGCCTCAGTCAGCCTAATTCACAATGAAAGATACTCTACAATGTACCTGTAAGTTCTCCTCAAACATTAAAAAAAAAAAAAAAAAAGGAAAGTCTGAGGAATGGTCACAGCCAGAGGAGCCTAAAGGAGACATGACTGGGACTTACCTCAGTGTGGTCCTTTGATGGGATCCTGGAAGAGAAAACAAAACCACAAGCACATCCCGTGTGGAGTTCAGTAATAATGTTCGGGTACTGCGTCATTATCTGTATAAACGCATGAGGGTGAGGGTGGTGTTAACAGGGGCAACGCATGTGGGGCATAAAGGGACTCTGCCCTAACTTTGTAGCTCCTCTGTAAATCCTTATTCAATTTTATTCTAAAATAAAAGAGTTTCTCTTTTAAAATAGACCTCAGAGAAGTAATAGGTCCAGGAGGAAAAACTGTCTACTTTTCAGTTTTCCTGGGAATGTTCAAGGCCCTGGAGAGAGGGGTTGTGGGGAGGACAGATGGAAACTGCACACACAGGATAGGGCTCCAGAGTCCCTGTCCTCCTATCCCTGCCCCACCCCTGCACCTGCCCCAGGGCTGCTCAGAAGGCACCTTCATGCCCTCCTTCCATGCTCAGCCTGACTCAGCTCAGCCTGGTCTTCTTCCTGGCGATGCAGAACCGGAGGGCGGCAGCGCCCCCATGTGGCCGCAGAGATGACGGTAGGAAACGTGAGTGCCCTCTGGACTTCTCCCTAGGGGCCTAATGGGACTTTGACCCTGATGTCTCTGTCAGGTGTTCCTGCTGCTGCCTCCAGGGCCACAGGGTCCTTCTCCAGGGAACCAAGTCTGGATTCTCCACTCCTAAGATCTGGTAGAAGAAGGGGAGGAGGAGGGGGCGGAGCTCCCCTGGGTGATGACCTGGAACCTGGGGATGCTCCTGGAGAAGTGAGCAGAGGTAGGAAATAGTGACATTAGGGGATGGAGACCAACAAGGGTGCAGGAGGAGGAGCCAGGGACCAGAGGTCAGGGGAAGGTAACTTCAGGGAGACCTTGTGCGGGGGGAGGAAGGGTTCTAACTGGAAGAGGCACGGGGGCATCTGGCTGGGCCCCTGTAGACGTCTCTGTTTTGAACTTGGTGGTCATTACCCAGGGGTTAGCTCTGTAACTGGTCAGGAAACTGTTCTTAAGTTTAGGCATTTTCCATACTTAGAGTAAGAATAGTTCAAACTTCCCGGAATGAAGGGGAAAGAAGAGAGAAGGGAGGTGGTTAAGGGGCTTCCCCTCTTTCAAAGCAAGACCCCCTTGTGCTGAGGAGGCAGGGAGACACAAGGAACTGAGAGGAGGGGTGAGCAAGTCCTGTGCACCCTGAAGGGACCTGGTTCTAATTCTGGAGTTTGGGGATCTCCTTTCCTGGGCTAAGATTTCACAGCCGCCAGCCATCCACCCGTGCGTCACAGCACCTGTCATCTGGAGACATTCTCTCTTTGTGAAGACGGGGAACTGCTGCTCCTAGAGCCTCCGACAGAGAGGTGCCCAGCTGCAGGGGCCATGGTGGCTGCCTTCCTGGAGCTGGGAGGAAGGACGTGGGATGGAGGCTGGACACTGCAGGGGCTACAAGGAGATGAACCATGAGCCAGGCCCAGGCTTCTGCCTAACATTTCCCCCAGGACCCAAATGTGTCCTCTTCCTGCTCCCCAGGCCTGAGGATTCAGGCATCCTCAGCACCATGTCCAAGAATGACAGAGGGGGAACTCCTGTGTGGGGGTACGACCCCACTGGAGAGTGGCCCCCTCCCCAACCTAGAGAGTCCAGGACCCTAACATGCTGCCTTTTCTACCCCTTGGTGCACCCTCGAAACAGGGACCTGCTGTCTGGGTCCCTCATGCTGGCTTCCTGTCCCTGCAAACTGTGGAATCACAACCTCTGCTTGTGTTGCATCTACAGACCTCACATTGTCATTTCTGCACATTGTCATCCAGACACAGAGAATTCTGACATCCCTGGGATTGCTTCTCTCAGCCGTGACCACCCAGGGGTTGGACATGTGTTCTAATATCCAAGTGTTTGGTATTTTCCAGAGATGCTCATGTTCTGGATTTCTAATTTAGTGTCACTGTGGTTACAGAGCATATTCTATAATTTCACTGCCTTTACATTTATTTAGGGCTGGTGTGGTCTATGGCTCACGAATGGCTAAAGTCCTCTAATCTTTACCTGTTCTATTAACGAGAGAAGAGTATTGATGTTTAAATATAATAGTTAAATTCTCTATTTCTTTACCCTTCTTCCACTTTATGTGTCACCTGTTTTAGCGCTCTGTCCTGAGGGTCTCCTCCGTTCATTAGGTTGTCTTGCTGTGATGCTGACCTTTCACCCTTATAGAATGTCCTTCTTTGTCTCTAGCGATGCTCCTTGTGTGACAGCCTATTTTGCTTCAGATTAATGCAACATTCCAGACTTCTTATGCTTTTTATTCCCATGGGGTATTCATTTCTTTACCTTTTAAGGTTTAATTTATTTTCAGTTTTGTAGTTCAAGTGTTTCTACTCTACATAGCATATAGTCCATCGTGATATTTATGCAGTCTGATAGTGTCAACCTTTTGAGTGGAATTCTAGTTGGTTTGTACTGAATATGATACCTGACACGGTAGGATTTGGGTCTAACATTTTGCTCTTTGTTTCTGAAGTGTTTCATGTCTTTTCCATTCTTGTACCTCTTTTTCTACCTTCCTTCGTTTCAAGCAAATAGTTTTTGTTTCTAAGACTAAGAACAAACTGAGGCGAAAGGGGGGTGTGGGAGGGGGGAGAGTGGGTGATGGGCACAGAGGAGGGCACTTGTTGGGATGAGCACTGGGTGTTGTATGGAAACCAATTTGACAATAAATTATTAGAAAATTAAAAAAATAGTTTTTGTTTCTGATTTGATTCTTCCAGTGGCTCTTTAACTGTATTTATTTCTGTTAATTTTTATTGAAGTTGTAGAAATTGGAACCTGCATCTTTAACTTTTCACAGTCTACTTAAGGTAATATTGAACTCTACCCAATAAATATAGGAATAGTTTCTTTTAGCCCCCTCTATGCTAATACTGTTACATGTGTCACCAACATACATTGTAAGCCAGAGAATATCAGGTACTACTTAGTGTTTGGAACAGTCATATGTCTTTTAAAGAAGTTAAGACGAAAATGTACATTACAGAATAACACCATTTCTGTGGTTGAGTACTCTAATCTGTTTATGAGTTAACATCTAGTGTCATTTCTTTTTGGCCTGCAGGACTTTCTTTAAAATTAGTTCATGGCAGGGAGCTCGCAATGATTCTCCTAGTTTATATTTATCTATAATACATTTATCTAAAATTTATCTTTCATTATATTTACATGGTTTATATTTATCTTTCCTGTTGCCATTTCCTCCCTACCTTTGTTTTATTTCTTAAGGTTTTCAGATGAGATAAAATTCCCCAGGTTGAATGCACAGTTAGAGGAATGTCAACAATGGTTTAGACTCATGGAACTGGTAAGACGAGGAGGACAGTACACAGGTCCCTTTTCCTAAAGTTTCCTGATGCCCCTTTGCATCTGGTCCTCTCCCCCTGCCCCCAGCCCTGGGCGACCACTGGTCTCCTCTCTGTCTAACCCATGACTTCTCTCATTCTACTAGATGTATCACGAGGGGGCTCTCCTTATCTCCAGCAATGTGTTCTCTTTTCAAATATCTTTCGTTCCTGATATTAATGTATCAGCCTCCTCATGTCACAGTTTGCCTGGCACAGCTGTTCCATCCACTTATGTTCCACTTGTGTCTTCAGAGTGAAAGTGCATGTGCTTTTGAAAAAAAATATTTATTTCTTTATTTTTGAGAGAGAGAGAGAGAGAGAGAGAGAGAGAGGGAGGGAGGCTCCGTACTTTCAGTACAGAAACCACCACGAGGCTCAAACTCACAAACCATGAGGTCATGACCTGAGCCGAAGTCAGGTGTTTAACCAACCTAGCCACCCAGGTGCCCTGAAAGTGCACGTCTTGTAGGCAGCATGTAGTCAGCTTGTGTCTTAGCCACTCTGCACACTGGTGACCCATCTTTCCGGGACATGTGGCTGTGTCTGCAGCGGCATCACCTCTTCAGCCTGCTTCCCCTGATAGGATTGTAGGATTCTTGAGGGCTCTTTTCCTTTGTGTCTGCCCCTTTCCTGGAAAATGTCCAGCATTCCTGCTGATCTCTTTCTCCTAAATTCTCACCTCAAAGTCCTTCTGACTCCACGCCTTCCCCCCTCCTCTGCACCAGCCTCGTGTAAAGTGTCTGTGATGCCAGCACCCATGTCCAGTCTCCAAACTCTGTGTCATTATCCATAGCAGGGTCACAGATTATAACACAATTCTGCAGCTTCATATGACATTCTTATGGCAATAAGTTCCTGCGGATCAGAGGTGTAAGGACAGGGAAGAGGGGCAGCTCCAACGAAGTTTTCTCATTAGGTTGCAGCCAAGATGAGACTAGAATCACAGTGATGTGAAGGTGTGACATGGGCTGAAGGATCAGGTTCTCGCTCCCATGTGTGGCTGCCGGCAGGGAGCTTCAGTGTCCCCGGGCTCTCAGCGGGAAGCCTCAGCTCCTCACTCGTGGGCCTCTCTAAAGTGAGGATCTTTCTGACAGGGCACCTGGCTTCTTCCAAATCAAGGATCTGAGAGAGGGAAAGTAAGAGAAGAGAGAGAGAGAAAACCACAGTCCCTTTGAGACCTGATCTCTGAAGTCACACACCATCACACCCCCCTTTTCCTGTTCCTTAGAAGTGAGTCACTGATGGGCAGGAGCAGGGCACGGGTTGGAATGAGCGCTGGGTGTCATATCAAAACCAATTTCACAGAAAAAAGAAAAGAAGTGAGTCCCTGAGTCCAGTCCACACACAAGAGGAGAATTAGTTCTCTCTCTTCATGGGGGAGTATCAGTGAATCTGTGAACATTTTAAAGCCACCACATCCTGTGTGGAAGGTGCTGTTAACTTTCAAAATTTGTCTTTGTTTTTGTTTTTAAATATATATCTTGAGAGAGAGAGAGAGAGAGACAGAGATTGTGAGCTGGGAGGGGAAAAGAGAGAGAGGGAGAGAGAGAATCCCAAGTATGCTTCATGCTCAGCAGGGATATTGACCCGAGGCTCCATCTCACCGCTGTGAGATCATGACCTGAGCCGAAATCAAGAGTCAGACGCTTTACTGACGGAGTCACCCTGGCGCCCATGTCTTCTTTTTGATATTCCTCACATGGACTTGGATGAGCCTCAGCGTGGTTTTCTTTTGCTTCTCTTGTCTGGTGAGTAACAAGCGTCTCAGATCTATATGCTTAAGGTTTTTGCACAAAATTAAAGGAGTTTTCAAACATGATTTCTTCAAATATTTTTCTGCCCCTTTTCCTCCTCATTTTTGGAACCTGATCATCTGTTTGCCTTTTTTATTCTCTGTGGATTTCTGAGGTTTTAATCGTTTCTCTTCAATCTTTTTTCTTATTTTTTGGATTGGGGAATTTCTATTGATTTATATTCAACCACATTGATTCTTCATTCTGCCTTCCCAGGCCTTCTGTGGAGTTTACCCATTGAACTTTCGTTTCATTTTCCCCCTTCCAGTTCTAGAATGTCTATTCGGTCTTCTTTGTACATTCCACTTCTTCATTCACATTTCCTTTCTGCTCACTCTTTAATAACTTGATTTCCTTAAAATTTGGAAATTTTAAGGAAATTTGGACTCTTGAGCGTCCCCCAGCCATGCAGAGTGTGGTGCTCATCCTGGAATTTTGACCGAGATTCTATTCAGATTTCAGATCTCAATCCTCTGCTGCTCCCTCACTTTCAAATTTCCCCTTTAAATGTCCAGCTCCTTGGTACTGTAACTGCTACAATCTCCCCCATGAGCCAGTGGGCTGCAGTTTCACTGGGGGAGGGGAGCACCCAGAGGGGAGAAATCTTAGAACTTGCAGTTCTTGCCCATTGTAATGGTGGTTATTCAAGATTAATGTTCTCATGTATCTGCCTACCTGCATTTACCGTTCAGTGACTTCCATGTTTATTTTTAATGTTTTTCTTCAGTTTTGATAATTGTCTTCTGGGGAGGAACTTACTCCATCCCTTCCTCCTGCCATTACCAGAAGTCTCACCTGAGAGAGGGTTTGGGGTGAAAAGGTCCAAGCCCGTGATCTGACCTTTCGAGAATAAAGTGAATTCAGGCACCTGTGGTTCCGTGTTCAGGTTTCTCCAGCTGAAACATGAGGAGGCCTGGGATCTGGGCACAAGCTGACTGGATATAACCCACAGTGACAGGGAAGGACGTCCCCACGCCACCTCCCAGCTGACTGCTTCTGTAGGGTTAGGAAAAATACATTCTGTACTTGAGAATTTTCTTACATTATATGCACTGAGTCACCAGAAATGCAGCGAAGTTTGAATGGAGGCCTTGGAAGTTAAATCTGAAACAAGCTCTGCCTTGTCCTCCATCCTCCTCAGAAGTTGAAACGACCATGACTCTCCCCATCTAATGGCTGCTTGTAGCCTTCATTAGGGAGATGCCCATATTCCTTCCTGTGCTCTGGGCATTTGGGCTGGAGGCTTCTCTCCAGTTCTGAGGAGCACCAGCCCTTGGAGATGTAGTGCATCGGAGTCATCAGATCCTGATGTAGCAGTTGTCCCCCCCCCCCAATGAACAACGGAGGATTTCTAATCTCATAATGGGTCCTCTCACATCACAAAAGTAGAAAAGTGTAAGGAATCTTCCCTGGGAAGTGGAAATGGCACATTTTCTTGAGGGCCAAACCTGTACCCAGAGTCCTCAGGAAACTACAATTATTGTCGATCAGCAGAACCACTGGGCTCTACGAGAACCGCTGGGCTCTGAGGGACTGGACTGCAGATCTGCCACCTGATAGTGAAGCATGGTTCACTGATGGGACAGCTCTGTGTTCCTGTGTGGCAAATGCAAAAAAGCACTGTGGCCATCCACCGTGGATGATAAGCTCCTACCAGCCCATGGCAATGGATTCAGTGCAGTTATGGTGACATGATTGCCCAAAGGTCACACAGATGACACTGACTGAAGCTCATAGATTCTTGGGCTTTCATGAATGGAACTGTTATTGCCAGGCCATTTGACTTTTGAACGCTGGATTTTGAAGGCACATCACATGGTGAAATCCCTTATAAAGAAGGTGAAGGAATCGAGACTAACATTGAATCTTCATATTCCACATTTCATGCCCGGGAGAATGGGTTTCAGGAACAGCACCAGACTTACAGGATCAGGATCTGCATTTTTAACAAGATCCTCACAGAATCTGCTCACATGCTGGAACGGCAGAAGTACAGTTCCAGGACCATGTTCTTCAAGGTGTGATCTCCAAGCACCTGGGGCACCACTCAAAGAGCAAATTCTCAAGCTCTGCCCCAGAGGTGCTGCGTCTGGTTCTCTGTGAGTAGACCCAAGATTGTGCACTGTCAACAAGCACCTAGGTTCTTATGCACTCAAAGTTTCAGGACTGCACTTTAGATGGTGGGAAATCTGGGCAGGGGTGGGCTGTGGGCTGTGGATGGGACGATGATGTGCAGCACCTGGAACACACACGCCAAGTCTTCTCCCATCAGCCAGTGCGGCAGAGACGTGTGATACGTGGAGAACACAGATGTCATGCTGTCCTTGAGAGTCATCTGATGTGAGAGCAGGGAGTCTGTCACATTTGTGACTTCACAGATGCCCAATATGGCCACAACGTGGCTCTGGTAATGAACATATTTCTGTGTCATGAGAGGCCATGGAGAAGCATGTTCAGTTCAGGTGTGCAGGGTCAGCGGATCTTTGGTCCACTGAAAATAAAGAATGAGAGTTTTTTCCCTGTGAAGGAGTCCTGAACAGTAACATGATGCCCTCTTTAAAGGATATACCCTGGGCTCCCTGGGGTGTCGTTACTGTGCTCCTGCCTGGTCCCTGCTGAAACGTCATGTGGAGATGACTCTCAGTCCCTGTCCTGTGCCACATCTGGATGACTTCTGTCATAGGACAATGCCAGTGGACATGGGCGCTCCGGGAGGGAGAACATAGTCTGGGCCCTCCCCCTCCCTGGACGTCCCCTCTCCCCAGGCCTGGTGCTGAGGTGCCTGCTCTACATCTGGTGGACCCACCTGTCTGCTGAGCACCAAGCTGGAGGGCTGGACAGGCAGCAGGATGGGCTGGGGAAGCAGACCCCACAAACACAGGGCAGCCAGAGCCGGAATAGGTTTTTGCTAAACAGTCTACAGGCTGTGTGATCGAAATATGTGAATTATTTTGCCTGAGTGTCTGCTGCCTCGTCAGGAGTTCTGTGTGCTAGAATATTCCTTGGATGCATCCTCATTAGGACGATGTGCAATCATGCGCGGAAGCACCTGAGTCCCAGAAGCTCCCAGTACACTCTCATCCTCTCAAGGACCACATGGAAGAGTCACTATACCTGTGCCTCCTTCTCGCTTGTGTGGCTGTCTGTGCTTTCTATTGCCCAGGGTCAAGTGCTTCTTGGAAGCACATGATCCTACTTCTGACATAAGGTTGAAAGTCACTAGTAGCTAAGCAAAACTTGGTGACTGAGTCCTGACCCAATCTAAGCCTAGGTTGTCCTGGTCACAGGAAGCTCTTGCTGCACAAGGTCCTGGAGACAGGAGAGATACGAGTCCCTGTGATCCAGAACACTGAAGGGACAAGGACAAGGGAGCAGCATTGATGACACAGCTGAGGAGTGACCATATCAAAGCGTAGAATGAGCTGAGCACCGACTGGGCACAGTTCTGTCCGTGCTGCCCCCTCACAGCCTCTCCTGTCCCCACCCCAGAGGAAGATCAGCAAACATGCAGACCCTGGAAGGTTCTCAGTGCTTCTATTTATTTACTCTCTCAATCTTCAGGAGTTTTTTTTTAGTTAACCCGTCAACCGAGCAAGGCAAGCACCGAAGAAAACAAATCTGAATCTAAAGTTTAAGTTCAACGAAGGAGTAAGAGCCGCAGCTCCATGGGACACAACGCACAGAGTGAGAGGCCTGCGCCCCCTCTGCGGGAACAGGGGAGCAGATGAGGGAGAAGGCAGGGCAGTGTAGGGCGGGGGTGCACTGATCGGGGGTGTGACGGATCCGGGCTCCCAGCGGTGGGGCTTTGACGGAGCCAGGGGGAAAGACCTCAGGAAATGGGAGCCTTGGGCTGCAGAGAGGCTGATTCCCATCAGACCTTCCTCCCTGCTCGGGGCCTGGATCGCAGGTGGAGGCGGCCAGGAGGGCAGGGGGAGGAGGACCGGAATTTGGAGAGCAAGGCGGAGTCGGGGAGGGACGAGGAGATTCCATGCCGGGGCGGGGCCTGGGTGGGTGGACGTCTGGGGCGGGGCTGCGGACAGATACCTTCCCCGGGGTGGGGGCGGTGGTCAGGCGCATCACTAGGGGGTCGCTCCTCACCCGGAGGTCCCCAATCCCGGCTGGGCGGTCCTTTGCTCATGCCACTCTGGGGTCCTTTCCTCCCGACCCCGCATTCATCCGCCCAGGTCTGGGTCAGGCCAGGGCCCCGACAGTAGGCGGAGTGTGTGAGGACCCGTGACCCAGACCCTAAGGGTCTGAGGAGTAGAGGAGTTGTGGCACATGTTGTACAGGCTTTAGAAACCCGAACCAGGGTGCCTCTGATTGGCGTCTTCAGAAACGGGAAACCCAATGGGAGTGCGAAGTGTGGCGGCATCATCAGTATCCAGGCAGGAGGACCTGACCCAGGCTGTGAGAACAAGTAAAACCAAAGGAGATGCGGACTCCCAGATCTGGGCTTTCCTGTGCCAGACACCGCTCTCGAGAGGGGACCCGGAGAGCCAGGCCCACCCTGGGGGTTCTGAGACTTTGCCCTGACCCCTCTCCTTGTGAACAGTGGTCGGGTGACTTTGTCATCCTATCTTCCTGAGTCCTGGCCCAGGGACTCTCTGAGGACACCAGGGAGAGACCCACAGGCTGGGCTCAGCTCTCTTTTCCTCAACTGTCCATCCCGGAATATTCCCTGAACTGGACTCTCTTACATCCCATGCCTTACCTCTCTCCCTGTAAGGGCAAATCGGGACTGATTCCATTTTTGCTTAAGGGCAAACTGGGGCTGACTCCATTGTGTTCCCTGGCCTCCACCTTGAGTCCCCAGCACCTGCGCAGAAGCTTGACCTATGGAACAGGACTCTTGACCCTTCTTCAGCCAATTGACTAGGGTCGCGGCCATCACCCCTCCCACTGCCCCTAGACCCCTTTAAAACTATTGTGTTTTTGGAATGTGCCCTCTCTCTAGACCCACCGCTGCATCGGTGCACATAGGAGATTGAGCTCGAGCTAGCTCGAATAAAGGCTCTTTGTTCTTGCATCGGGCTCGGCTCCCTGGTGGTTTTTGGGGTCCCCGAATTCTGGGCATAACATCCCTCTGGATTGTTCTAGAGGAAAACTTACCCCCACCGAATTCGATAACAGAGAATGAAGTAGCCCTGGTAACAGAGATGGAGGGACAGGGTGTTTCTCTTTACACTGGAGAAGCTGTGCCTTATGCACCAGCTAGAGATTCCCACTGAGGCCGCTTTCCTTCTTCTTGATTAGCTCTAGTAGTAGCACATGTTGGTAACCCCCTGGACATCAGGAATCTAATCTGTAAAAGTGATTTTGGCTCCTTCCAACAGAAAAGTGACCATATTGAACGACTGTCAGTCTCAGAAAGCTCCTAAGTTTTCCCAAACAATGTATCAGTGACTTCTGTGTTATAACATTACCTTCATTCCATAGTCCCGAGACTCACACATGGTCTGTGTGAGTCCTGGACATATCCTCAGTCCATGGATGCACCATTGTTACTGTATATTTCTGCTGGAAGGGTGGACAGGCTTTAATCACCTACAAGTGGCAAGTGTTCAGTGCAGTCAAATGCCCGTCACCAGTGTTCGCCCATTTCCTGTGTTTGAATTAATGCCTAAGTTATGTGCATATTACCAGGGCACTTGGTATTATTTTCTTTACCCTGATTATCATAAGGAGGCAGTGGGTTTTCAGGCAGCCACAAGATGTAGTAAATAGTAGATGCAAAGAATATCTTGCTACGCCCTGAAGAGATTTATTAAAATCTGTATAACACCATATTTAAATCTGAGAATTCCACTGCTTAGAATTCCTTACCTCTCTTTTCCCTCGCCCTGCATCCTCAGCCATTTTCTCTGTCTCTCTCTTCCCTCAGACCCTCTCCTCCCCTTACTCTCCACCACCCTCTCCCTCCTGGATTGTGGCCCTGGTGCCCCCCTATCAGCTGCCACCCAGGGCTCTTCTCCCCACAGGAATGAGTGATCCTGCCATTGTGAGTCAAATCATGTCATGTCTTCCTGAAAATGCTCCAGTGGCTCCATCTCACTCTTGGGAAGCCTCTAGAATGTAAGGTTTATGAGCACAGGGGCTTTGGGCTATTTTGGTGAATGAAAGTTGTATCCCCAGCCTAGAAAGCCATTCCTGGTGCATAGTAGGCTCTAAATTAATTGTTGTTGAATGAATGAATGAATGAATGAAATATGATTGTATTAGAACTTAATTACATCACATAAAAATCACTAAATGGAATACACAGAAAAGTCAGGGACGGTTTCGTTTCATTCAACCAGTGTGGATGGTAGTTCACCTTCATTTCAGTGGGAAAAGTGCAATGTGCTGATTTGTTGCATAGTGAGACTGTACGTTCATTCTCTATTACTGCATAGCTAATTACCACAACTGAGGGGCTCTAAAGGACACTCACTAATTTTTTAAAAGTTTATTTATTTTGAGAGAGTGGTAGGGGCAGAGAGAGAGGGAGAGAAAATCTCAAGCAGGCTCTATGCTCTCAGTGTGGACCCAAGGAAGTACTCGAACTCACAAGCTGTTGCAATCATGACCTGAACTGAAATCAAGAGTCAGACGCTTAACCGACTGAGCCATCCAGGGGCCCCAACGCACATTAATTTCCCTACAGTTTTCTAGTTGGATATATAGGCATGATGTAGATGGGGTCTCAGTTCATGATTTCACAAAGCTGAGTTGTTATTTTTAGGTGGATTTCTCTCTCAGGTTCATACAGGGCTGGTGGCAGAATTCTGTTTCTTACAGTTATAAGGCTGAAGTCCCCATTTCCTTGCCAGCTGGAATAGTCCCTACTGCCCACAAGCATTGCTGGCCATTGTGCCCCTGTACTTTCAGTGCCAACAATAGAGGACCCCTTCACACTGAATCCTTCTTACACTCTGAATCCTTTTGCTCAGGAAGAATCAAGTCCTTGGGGCGCCTGGGTGGCTCAGTCGGTTGGGTGTCCGACTTCGGCTCAGGTCATGATCTCGCGGTCCGTGAGGTCGAGCCCCGCGTCGGGCTCTGTGTTGACAGCTCAGAGCCTGGAGCCTGCTCCGGATTCTGTGTCTCCCTCTCTCTCTGCCGCTGCCCCACTTGTGCTCTGTCTCTCTCTGTCTCAAAAATAAATAAACATTAAAAAAAATAAAAAGAGTCAAGTCCTTGTAAAAACTCACCTGATTAGGGCAGTCCAAACTAGGATAATCTCCCTGTCTTAAGATCAACTTATTTGAGACCTTATGTATATCTGCAAGGTTCCGGCCCAGCAGCACCTCCTTTAGTGTTTTTGTTTTGTTTTGTTTTTTATAATAGTTTATTTTCAAATTGGTTTACATATAACACCCAGTGTTCATCCCAACATGTGCCCTCTTTAATGCCCATCACCCCATCTCCCCCCTCCCTCACCCCCCCACCCTCAGTTTGTTCTTAGTCTTTGAGAGTCTCTTATGTTTTATCTCCCTCCCTCTCTGTGTCTTTTTTTCCTTTCCCCTCTTCCCCTCCCCCATGGTTTTTGCTTAGTCTCACAAAGTCCACCTATTGGTGGAAACATATGGTATCTGTCTTTTTCTGACTGACGTATTTCACTTAACATAATACCCTCCATTCCATCCATGTTGCTACACATGGCCAGATTTCATTTTTTCTCATTGCCACGTAGTAGTCCATTGTTTATATGTACCACATCTTCTTTATCCACTCGTCAGTTGATAGGCACTTGGTCTCTTTCCATGTTGGCTATTGTCGAAAGTGCTGCTATGAACATCGGGGTACACATGGCCCTATGCATCAGCATTCCTGTGTCTCTTGGGTGGATTCCTAGCAGTGCTATTGCTGGGTCATAGGGTAGCTCTATTTTCATTATTTTGAGGAACCTCCACACTGTTTTCCAGATGGCTGCACCAGTTTGCATTCCCACCAACAGTGTAGAAGGGTGCCTGCTTCTCCACATCCCTGCCAGCATCTATAGTTTCCTGATTTATTCATTTTAGCCACTCGAACCGGTGTAAGGTGGTATCTCAGTGTGGTTTTGATTTGTGTTTTCCTGATGATGGGTGACTTTGAGCATCGTTTCATGTGTCTGTTGGCCATCTGAATGTCCTCTTTGGAGAAGTGTCTATTCATATCTTCCGCCCATTTCTTCACTGGGTTGTTTGTTTTTCGGGTTTGGAGTTTGGTAAGCTCTTTATAGATTTTAGATATTAGTCCTTTATCCGATATGTCATTTGCGATGATCTTTTCCTATTCCGTTGGTTGCCTATTCGTTTTGTTGGTTGTTTCTTTTGCTGTGCAGAAACTTTTTATCTTGATGAAGTCCCAGTAGTTCATTTTTGCTTTTAAATCCCTTGCCTTTGGAGACGTGTTGAGTAAGAAATGGTTGCGTCTTAGGTCAGAGAGGTTTTTTCCTGTTTTCTCCTCTAGAATTTTGATGGTTTCCTGTCTCACATTCAGATCTTTTATCCATTTAGAATTTATTTTTGTGAGTGGTGTAAGAAAGTTGTCTAGTTTCATTCTTTTGCATGTTGCTGTCCAGTTCTCCCAGCACCATTTATTAAAGAGGCTGTCTTTTTTCCATTGGATACATTTTCCCACTTTGTCAAAGATTAGTTGGCCATACTTGCGGGTCCATTTCTGAGTTTTCTATTCTATTCCATTGGTCTATGTGTCTGTTTTTGTGCCAGTACCATACAGTCTTGATGACTACCACTTTGTAGTAGAGGTTAAAGTCTGGGATTGTGATGCCTCCCGCCTTGGTTTTATTCTTCGGTTTTACTTTGGCTCCTCGGGGTCTTTTGTGGTTCCATACAAATTTTAGGATTATTTGCTCTAGCTTTGAGAAGAATGCTGGTGCAATTTTGATTGGGATTGCATTGAATGTGTAGATTGCTTTGGGTAGTATTGCCATTTTCACGATATTTATTCTTCCAATCCATGAGCATGGGATGTTTTTCCATTTCCTTGTGTCTTCCTCAATTTCCTTCATAAGTTTTTTATAGTTTTCAGTGTAGAGGTCTTTCACATCTTTGGTTAGGTTTATTCCTAAGAATTTTATGGTCTTGGGTGCAATCGTGAAAGGGATTCGCTTCTTTATTTCTCTTTCTGCTACTTCATTGTTGGTGTACAGAAATGCCACCGATTTCTGTACATTGATTTTGTATCCTGCAACTTTGCTGAAATCATGAATCAGTTCTAGCAGGCTTTTGGTGGATTCCGTCGGGTTTTCCATGTAAAGTATCATGTCATCTGCGAAAAGTGAAAGTTTGACTTCCTCCTTGCCAATCTTGATGCCTTTTATTTTGTTTTGTTGTCTGATTGCTGATGCTAAGACTTTCAACACTAAGTTAAATAGCAGTGGCGAGAGTGGACACCCCTGTGGTGTTCCTGATCTCAGGGGGAAGGCTCTCAGTTTTTCCCCATTGAGGATGATATTAGCTGTGGGCTTTTCATAGATGGCTTTATGATGTTTAAGTATGTTCCTTCTATCCCGACTTTCTCGAGAGTTTTTATTAAGAAAGGGTGCTGTATTTTGTCAAATGCTTTTTCTGCATCTATTGACAGGATCATATGGTTCTTATCTTTTCTTTTATTAATGTGATGTATCACGTTGATTGATTTACGAATGTTGAACCATCCCTGCAACCCAGGGATGAATCCTACTTGATCATGGTGGATAATTCTCTTTATATGCTGTTGGATTCGATTTGCTAGTATCTTGTTGAAAATTTTTGCATCCATATTCATCAGGGATATGGGCATGTAATTCTCTTTCTTTGCTGGGTCTTTATCTGGTTTGGGAATCAAAGTGATGCTGGCTTCATAGAATGAGTCCAGGAGTTTTCCTTCCGTTTCAATTTTTTGGAACAGCTTGAGGAGGATAGGAATTAACTCTGTTTTAAATGTCTGGTAAAATTCCTCAGGAAAGACATCTGGTCCAGGGCTTTTTTTTGCTGGGAGGTTTTTGATAACTGATTCTATTTCTTCACTAGTTATGTGTCTGTTCAAATTTTCTATTTCTTCCCGTTTGAGTTTTGGTAGTGTGTGGCTAATTAGGCATTTTTTCATTTCTTCCAGGTTGCCCAGTTTGGTGGCATATAATTTTTCATAGTATTCTCTGATGATTGCTTGTATTTCTGAGGGATTGGTTGTAATTTCTCCCTTTTCATTCACGATTTTATCTATTTGAGTTCTCTCTCTTTTCTTTTTGAGAAGCCTGGCTAGAGGTTTGTCTATTTTGTTTATTTTTTCAAAGAACCAGCTTTTGGTTTCATTGATCTGTTCCACTACCTTTTCTGTTTCCATATGATTAATTTGTGCCCTGATCTTTGTTATTTCTCTCTTTCTGCTGGGCTTGGGTTGTTTTAGTTGTTCTGCTTCTAGTTCTTTTAGGCATGCTGTTAGAATTTGTGTTATTGATTTTTCTTGTTTCTTGAGGTGGGCCTGGATTGCAACATATTTCCCTCTCAGGACTGCCTTTGCTGTATCCCAGAGCATTTGGATTGTTGATTTTCATTTTCATTTGTTTCCATGCATTTTTAAATTTCTTCTCTGATTGCTTGGTTGACCCACTTGTCTTTTAGTAGGTTATTTCTTAGCCACCATGATTTTGGATATTTTCCAGGTTTTCTCCTGTGGTTGATTTCAATTTTCTAAGCATTGTGGTCTGACAGTGTGCACAGTATGATCTCAATTCTTTTAAATTTTTTCAGAGCTTCCCTATGCCCCAGAATGTGGTCTATCTTGGAAAATGTACCGTGTGCTGTTGAGAAGAATGTAAATTCCTTTGCTTCTGGATGAAGGACCCTGAAGATGTCTGTGAGGCCCATCTGTTTTAATGTGTCATTCAGGGCCATTGTTTCTGTGGTGATTTTCTGTTTTGTGGATCTGTCCAATGCTGAGAGTGGAGTGTTAATGTTCCCTACTATTAGGACATTTTTATTGATGAGGTTGCTAATGTTTTTATTAGTTGTTTTACAAATTTGGGTGCCTCCGAATTCGGCACATAGATATTTACAATTATTAGCTCTTCCTGCTGGATGGTCCCTGAGACTATTATATAATGTTCTTCTTCATCTCTTATTACATCGTTCATTTTAAAGTCTAATTTGTCTGATATAAGCGTGGCTACTCCGCCTTTCTTCTGAGTTCCAGTAGCATGGTAGATAGTTCTCCATCCCCTCACTTTCAATCTGAAGGTGTCCTCAAGTTTAAGATGAGTTTCTTGAAGACAGCAAATAGATGGGTCTTGTTTTTAATCCATTCTGTTACCCTGTGTCTGTTGATTGGCGCATTTAGTCCATTTACATTCAGTGTTAATATTGAAAAATATGGGCTTACAGTCACTGTATTATCTGTAGGTTTCATGTTTTTAAGGCCGTCTCTGGCAGTTTGTGTTCTTTGCAACCTTTCCTTCATAGAGGGCCCCTCAGGATCCCTTGTAGTGCTGGCTTATCTGTGATAAATTCTTTCAGTTTTTGTTTGTTGGGAAAAACCTTGATCTCTCCTTCTATTCTGAATGACAGGCTAGCCGGATACAGAATTCTTGGTTGCATGTCCTTCTTGCTCATCACATTGAAGATATCCTGCCATTCCTTTCTGGCTTGCCCAGTTTCTGTAGATAAGTCTGCTACTACCCTTATATGTCTGCCTTTGTATGTTAAGGTTCTTTTGTCCCTAGCTGCTTTCAGGATTCTCTCCCTATCTTTGTATTTTGCCAGCTTCACTATGATGTGCCGTGCAGAAGGTCTATTCAAGTTACGTCTGAGGGGAGTTCTCTGTGCCTCTTGGATTTTCATGCCCATTTCCTTCCTCATGTTGGGGAAATTCTCAGCAATGATTTGTTCAAGAATCCCTTCGACTCCTTCCTCTCTGTCTTCTTCCTCTGGAATTCCTATGATACGGATATTGTCTCTTTTGAGTGCATCGCTCAGCTCTCAAATTCTCCTTTCCTGTTCCTGGATCAGCTTCTCTCTCTTTTTATCTGCTTCTCTTTTTCAATGATTTTATCTTCTAATGCACTAACTGTTTCCTCTACCTCTTCAATCTGTGCTGTGGCTGCTTCCAATTTCCCTTGTATTTCTTCCAAGGTCTTTTTTAATTCTTCCTGACTGTTTTTAAGGTCCTTGAACTCTGCCGCGCGGGACCCCTTGCATTCATCTAAGCTTTTTTCAAGGCCAGCAATTAGTTTTATGATTATCATTCTATATTCATGTTCTGTTATGTTGCTTGTATCTGTTTTCATTAATTCTTGAGCTGTCACTGCTTCTTGTAGATTCTTTTGAGTAGAATTCTTCTGTTTTGTCATTTTGGCTAGATGTGTTTTCGATTGTTTCTTGAAGTTGCTGTTTTAACTGGGCTGTGTTTGTTTTCGCCTTCGTTCCTTGTAAGTTGCAGCACCTTTTTCCCCCGATTCATGGAGTTGAGAGAGACTTTGGTTTCAGTCGTCCCCATTTAAAGGGCAAGCAAAATACTGGAGCCCCTACTCCTTCACCATGTTGCTTCCTCCATTAGTGTTTTGAATAGCTGAGGGAAAGCTGAATAACCATGGGCTACTTATTGGAGGTTTTTTTTTTAATTTTTATTTTTTAGTATTTATTTTTGAGAGAGAGACAGAGCATGAGCAGGGGAGGGGCAGAGAGAGAGGGAGACACAGAATCCGAAACAGGCTCCAGGCTCTGAGCTGTCAGCACAGAGCCCGACGCGGGGCTTGAACTCACAAACCGCGAGATCATGACCTGAGCAAAGTCAGACGCTTAACTGACTGAGCCACCCAGTCGCCCCTATTGGAGGTTTTTCATGCAATATGCCTATCATGGCACTCCTGCTACTTGGAATCTATCTGTTCAGGGCCATATCATCCTCAATGATATTAAGGAGTCAATTCTAGGACAACCTTTCCTGTCATGATCCCTGCCTTGTAGAGGAAAATACCCTCAAATGTATTTGTGCAATCTCTGCGGTAGGATGGGTGTTAAATGAAGTGTGTGGGTTCACTCTTGATACTTGTGGCACAGGATGCACTCACACCCGGTGTCAGCCGGGTCTCATATGCCTTTGGGGAAAGAGTTCTGGGGCACCAGGTTGTGCCTCCACCACAAACACCCCTTTTATACTCTCTGGCAGGAGTTTTAGGGAAGTTGTCATCTTAGTCTTACAACCCTCCTGTGCACGTCTACACTGTAGAGTACCATATAGACATTGAGATGCTATTTCCAGATTAGAAATGATTTTTGTTTAACTGAGTTTTGAAACACTTAGAAATAAGGAGCCTAAAGAAGTACTTCTACTTTTCGGTTTTCTCCGTATTACCATGAAGGGGCTGGAGGATGAGGTGACCAGGGATACAAAATACAGAAACCTCGGCAATGGCACACCAGCTCCTAAGCTCTCCTCTCCTGCAATCCTGCCTCACCCCTGAGCCCGACCCCGGTGGAGTCCAGGACTGCTCAGAAACTTCTTCCTCTCCCTACTTATGCCCAGGATTCTGATCAGAAGTCTCAACCTGACTTACAGTCCAGACTCCACTCAAGCTTCTCAGTTGGAATCCACATGATAGCAGAGCAGTGGGGGATGCCCCTGACCTTCCACCCCATGTGTGGCTACAGGGCTAAGGAGAGAAGACCCAGCTGCCCTTTTTCCTCCTCAGCCAGGCCCTCCCTAGGCTCTCTTTCAGATCCAGCAGCTGAACAGGGACCTGGACACCAGGGAGCGCCCTCATCCCAGAGAATGTTCAGAGTGTGAGGTTCTCATCAACAGCACTTGATACAACCTGTGTTCTACCCACCCCCCCCAGACAAATGGATAAGGAAGATATGTGGTGTACACACACATATACAAATACATATGATAGAATATTATGCACCACAAAAAGATGAGATCTTTCCACTTGTGACAAGATGGATGGACAACAGAGTAGTATGTCTGCGAACTGAAGTAAATCAGTAAAAATGCTGAGAAAGCAAAAACCATATAATTTCATTCATATGTGGAATTAAAAAAAAAACAAAACAAATGAATACATAGACAAGCAAACTGCAGCATCAGATCGTTAACTACAGAGAGCTCACTGATGATTGCCAGAGGGAAGGGGGTACAATCTTTGAAAATTACCTTTCGATTGGATAACGTTTTTCTAAAGTGTAATTTTTAAAGTTTGTTTATTCACTTTGAGAGAGAAAGGGAGAGTGAGCATGAGTGGAGGAGGGGCAGAGAGAGAGGGAGAGAAACTCCCAAGCAGGCTTCACACTGTGTGGTAGAGAGCAACTCAGGGCTTGAACCCACGAACAGTGACATCATGACCTGAGCCATAACCAAGAGTCAGATTGTGCCACACAGGAGCCACTTAACTGCATATTAAAAACAAAAAACTACACATTTTGTGAATGAAAATAGTTTAACAATTAAATTTGTGGTTAATGAGTGAGGGAAAGTCACACTGAAATACCAAGGGCACATGGAAACACTGGAAGACCTATGTAAAATGGACAACTGGTACAAACGGACAACTTATGAAGACTTAATCATGAAGAAACAGCCAACCTGACAAGACCCATAACTAGTAAGAAGGTTGATTCAGCATCAAAACACACCGACACATTCTGGGTCAGATGGCTTCACTGGAGAATTTTACCAAACATTCGAAACAGAATAAACACCAGTCTCCTCAAAGTCTTCCAGAATTGAAAAGGAAAGACACTTCCTGACTCGTCTATGTTGCCAGCATTACCAAGATCCCCAAACAGACCAAGACACTGAAGAACAGAAAAACCAGCTTCACTGCCCTTGGACGCAGGCTCCCCAGCACGATACATGAACCCCAAGCCTTTACAGAAATCAACGCTGGATCGTGTTCTAAAATACCTGACCCTGGACGCCTGGGTGGCTCAGTCAGTTAGGGGTCTGACTTCGGCACAGGTCACGACCTCGCAGTTTGTGCTTTCGAGCTACATGTTGGGCTCTGTGCTGGCAGATTGGAGCCTGGAGCCTGTTTTTGATTCTGTGTTTCCCTCTCTCTCTGTCCCTCTCCCACTCATACTTGGTCTCTCTCTCAAGAATAAATAAACCTTAAAAAAATAAAATAAAATAACCTGAACCCAAATTCACTCAATTACAGATACCACTGATGCATGCATGTTTCATTTTAATGTTGTTTGAAAAACTTCTGATAAATCAGGAGATGAGGGTTTAGGAGAGGTGGTGAGACTAAAGGGGGAAGCTATAAGGTGGAGGTTAGGAGGTGTCAGTGACAGGTGGCAGCAGTCCCTCCTTCACCCCCACGGCTGCTGTCATCTCATGAAGGGGGACAGACTGTCAACTTCCAACACAAGGGTGAGTACTCTCCCTGGCTGCAACTGCAGAGAACAGATGCACAGACCCCTCTACATGCAGGTATTTGTGTGGGGTGTGGGGTCAGAGGAGAGACTGGGGTGCAAAAAAAGAAATAATGGGTTGAGAGAGGAAAGGGACACCACATAGAAATAAACAAACATCCCAACACTGTGTCAAGATCGGGGGCAAAAACTTGTCAGGCACCCATTCAGCATCGGGCACCACTGCCTGCACTACATGGTTCAAGACAAAGACACTGAAGAACAAAGAGACTCTGAAGAGGTGGAGGAGCCAGTTTCATGAGATCAACACACTAGAGGAGGAAAGGTCCATCTCATCAGGCAGCTCACTAGTACTGACCTCAATGCGATGCTCCACCTAACTGAGGATTTTGGCATTGTTTTAATTTGACACAAACATGATGGCCAAGCTATGGGGCAACTGGCCTGCTCAGGCCTCCTGGAAGGAGTCAGAGGGTAGCACTGGAAGATACCGATGTAAGGTATGATGACATAGGAAATCAGGGGGTGGGAAAGGACTCTGGGAACCCATTTGGTTGTGTAACTTACCACGTGGCAGTGTTCACCTGCTTAATGTCCATGCCTCAGTCACATAGGTTGGTGGCCACAGAATTTGTCATTGAAGAGCTTTAATCAGCTGACACCAAGAAAGCCTTTGTCAGAAAGAAAAATTAGAAAAATGTTGACAGTCCCTTCTTTCAGTGGTCTCATTTCCTACCAAGGACATCCCACGGTGGATGACAATAGCTGGAAAGTTCTGTTCCAGCAGGTTTTTGGCCAGAGCCATGCAACGTTGCACAAACTTCACAAAGATCTCTGCCTGTATGTGGAGAGTAGGGGAATGTGGGCCCATGGATGCGTGTCTAGGGGAGAGAGACAATGTGCCAGAGTGGGAGATTTCAGGAGTACACGCTCTACATGAATCCCGCTATGTCTGTCTTATTTCCTGCTACATGATTCCTTTTTTCCTCTAAGTATAACTTACTCTTGTTTTCTCTCCTCTGATTCTGATTTTCCTTAGGTGACTGGCTCCTGAGAAGATAGAGAACAGTAACCAAATTTGGCAGACATGTTAGGAGACAGGAATGAGGTACTCCATGATAAAGGGCTAAATATTAGAACTAGGGTCTGGAACAACCATGACCAATAATCCTGCTGATGAAACATTAAACCTAAGATCCACCCTAAATCTGGAGCAGTTTTAGCATGAATAAGTTACAAAATCTGTAAGCTGAAAGAATGCTTCTCCTCAGGGAGTGATACAAGAGGGAATAAACACTTTTAAGAACCCTAACTGGAGGCACCTGGGTGGCTCAGTCAGTTAAGCTTCTGACTTCAGCTCAGTTCATGATCTCGCTGTCTGTGAGTTCGAGCCCCGTGTCTGCTGTGCTGACAGCTCAGAGCCTGGAGTCTGCTTCAGATTCTGTGTCTCCCTCTCTCTCTGCCCTGCCCCCGTTCATGCTCTTTCTCTTTCGCTTTCAAAAAAATAAATAACATAAAAAAATTAAAAAAAAAAAACAACATTAACTGGACCAATATAGATTGGGGTTTTTATGAATCTAAAACCCTTCCAGGTTTTATATTTGTTGTTTGCTTTACTTGCTGGGATTTTCATATATTGAACATCTGACCATGCCAGCCATGAAACATCATAGCAGCCCCCACCTCCTTCGTGCTCGGCACCTTGGTGTCCATCAGAAACATCACCAAATTGGTCAAAAAACACATTTATACTCAATCCCCTTCATTCACAGATTCTGCGTTTACAAAGTTACCTGTTTGCAAAAAGTTGTTTAACGCTAAAGCAATACTCATGATGCTTTACGTAACGTCATTCAGAGACACACCCAGAGCAGCAAAATATTTAGTCACCTGACATGCATGTCCCCAGCTGAAGACAAAATTTTTCGTGTAACTTGAAAAAAGTCCTTCTCAGACATGAAAAGTGGCAAAGACACTCTTGAAGTCAGAACACAAAATTTATGGCCTTACTTTGTCTAATGAAACACATAGGAATAAGCTGGGACAATCAGCACAAATTGTCATGTGATGATGAAAAGGCGAGTGTACAGTAAGGAGTTTAGAAACAATCCCACGTGGGTACTTGACTGTCGATAGAGGTAGGACTTTAGGAAAGAGGAAAAGGATAGAGTTTTTAATGAAAAGTGAATCAACTATTAGCTATTCCTGAAGGAAAAAATAGATTCAACCTTTCCTTCACACCATACCTACAGAAAGAAATTGATTAAAATCTATAAAATTTCAGAAAGGATTACATAAAAGTGTCCTTATGACAATGATTTAAGAAAGAATTTGTTAAACAGGAAACCAAAGACATTTGTGATAGAGAAAAATTCCTATGTGTTATTAGATAAAACTAATAACTGCTGTTCATCAAAGACATCATTACAGAAGTGAAAAGACAAACCACATATTAGGATAAATTGTTTGCCGCACATGTTGGCAACCAAGCACTGACCACAGAATACGTGCACACTGCTCAGATCAGTGAGCATAAGACAGACTACTTAGTGAAGAAATGGCCTAAGGCTTCCCATTTGCCAAATCAAGTGGAAGCCAGAAGGCAAGGGAGCATTTCGAGATACAGGAGTCTGTTCCATAAGTGGTCGATAGAGGATGGTCTCGCAGGGCACAGAGCGGGTGAGCATGGGAAAGTGATGAATGGAAAGTTACAAAGAAGAAATCTAAATAATAAACATGGATATGGAAATGTGCTTTCTGTCCTTCTTTGATGGAAATGCAAATTGTCACCATAATGACAGACAGCATGAATGCACCTGACAACATGCTGCATGGAAGAACCCAGTCTCAAAAGACGATGTGATGCACAGATGCAATTTCAAGAAATGTCCATAATATGCAAATCTACAGAGACAGAAAGTACATCAGTGGTTGCCGAGGGCTGGGGGAAAGGCGATGGGAGAAAGGGGGAGTGACTGCTAATGAGTACAAAATTACATGGGGTGATGAAACTGTTCAGAAAGCAACTGGAGAGATAGTTGCACAACGCTGTGAATATAATAAAAACGATTGAATTACATGCGTAAATCAGTGATTGGTGTGTGAATAACATCTGCAGAAGGTTGTAATAAAAACCCATAACGAGATATATGCTAAATCCACTAAAATCTAAGTCACACTGACTGACTGGAGAAGTGGTGTCAGGGCAGATGGTGGAGCAGAGGCCTCAGTAATCCACGTCTCTGCCTGGACCACAGGTGCACTGGTGCAATCTGATAGAACTGTTGGGGAAAGCTGGAGTGTATTTAAGGCTTGGAACTTCCAGGGGAAGACTTGGGTGGTGAATTGCAGTTAATTTCAGTCATTTTCAGCCTGGCACCATAGATGAGGCTACCATCTCCTGACTCCCAGGCCTCTTAGAGACACCCAGAGTGATTCCTACAGCACTTTGAACACAGCACGTGGAAGCTATGGTGAGTGATTAGGACAGTGCCCTCCAAACATCAGGAATAAGTGTTCTGCTTGCTGCTCGTTGCTTTTGGCCAAGGGGATGCAGGAGACACGTAGGCAACCATGTTCGCAATTCCCACCACCAATATGACAAGTCCTTTCTCCTCTGGTTGAAGCAGCCTCGATGGTATTTAAAGATTTCCCCTGCTTCGTTTCCCCCTTTTTCCATTTTGCAAAGAAAGCATATAAGGACTAGGACATTGAAAAGCAACTGCAAATACAGAGACATTTAGAAAGTTACATGTGCCCAGGGAAGGGTCCAGGCTCATAAATGATCTGAGAGATTCTTAAGTTTACACCTTAGATGGATTCCTGGCACAGAGACACTCTACACAACAGAACGACCAAAACACAAAAGCAAAAAACAGCAACCAAAAATGCTTGGCAAACTCTGGGGAAGTGGAGAGTCAATTTCCAGAGTTATCACATAAAATCAAATGTGTAGTTTTAAAAAAAACCCAAAACCACAAAGCATACAAAGAAATAGGAAAGTATGACCCATTGTCTCTGAGAAAGGACAGATGGCAACCCTACCAGACAAAGACGTTCAGGAAACAGTCATACAGATGCTCATGCTGCATTCAGGAGATGGACACTAGGAGCTCCCAATGCTTGTCTCTCAGGAAAAAAAAAACAAAAGTTAAAAGTATGACATAAATAATATTTAGGTAGGGTACACTCCTTGATTATGTAAAATCATCAATGCAAACAACAAATAACCACATATTGTGACCAATTAGTAGAAGGATGAAAATAACAAATATATTAATGGAAATAAATGAAATAGTAAGTAAAATCACATTAGAAAAAGATAAATGAAATGAAGAGTTGCTTTTTGTTAAGATAAAAAGAGCTCAAAAACTGTTATCTACACTAGAAAAGATGGAGGTGACTCAAATAGATACAATTATAAACAAAACTATAGAACTGAGGGGTGCCTTGGTGGCTCAGTAGCTTGAGTGTCCAACTCTTGCTTTTGGTTCATGTCATGATCTCATGGCTCGGTGGGCTCTGTACTGACAGCACTGAGCCTGGTTGGGATTTGGTCTTTTTTCCTCTCTCTGTCCCTCCCCTGCCTCAAATTGAATAAATATACTTTAAAAAAAGCATAGAACTGGTTCCACAAATTTACAAAGGTCATAAGATTGACTATGACAACATATGGCAACAAGTTAGATCACCTAGAGATATTGGCCACATTCGTAAAAACGCACAGGTCACCAAGACTAAATCACGGACAAAAATAGAGAATCTGGAGAGACCAATTACTAGTAGCAGATTGAGTCAAGAATAAAGTCCCCCAGGTGGCTTTCCTGGTATATTCTATCAAACATAGAGAAGAAGTAATACCAATCTTTCTAAAATTCTTCTAAAATATTAAAGAGGAAGAAATACTTCCAAACTCATTTAATGAAGCCAATATTACCCTGGTAGCAAAACCAGACAAGAATATTACAAGAAAAGAAAATTACAGCCTATATCTCCCATGAATAAAGATGCCAAAGTCCTCTACAAAATGCTAGTAAAAGGAATTCAAAAACTTTTTAATTTTTTAAAATGTTTATTCATTTTTAAGAGAGAGTGAGATAGAGAGAGACAGAGCATGAGCAGGAGGGTGGCATGGAAAGAGGGAGACAAAGAATCTGAAGCAGGCTCCAGGCTCTGAGCTGTCAGCACACAGCCTGATGCAGGGCTTGAACCCACCAACCATGAGATCATGACCTGAGCTGAAGTCGGACACTTAACCTACTGAGCCACCCAGACACCCCCAAAAGCTTTTTATTTTTATTTTTATTATTATTATTTTTTTAATGTTTATTTTTAAGACAGAGAGAGACAGAGCATGAGTGGGGGAAGGGCAGAGAGAGAGAGGGAGACACAGAATCCGAAGCAGGCTCCAGGCTCTGAGCCGTCAGCACAGAGCCCGACGCGGGGCTCGAACTCACAGACCGCGAGATCATGACCTGAGCCGAAGTCGGACGCTCAACCGACTGAGCCACCCAGGCGCCCCCCAAAAGCTTTTTAAAAGGAATATACATTGATTTTGTATCCTGCAATGAGGAAAAAATGAAATTTGGCCATGTGTAGCAACATGGATGGAACTGGAGGGTATTATGTTAAGTGAAATAAGTCAGTCAGAAAAAGACAGATACCATATGTTTCCATGAATAAGTGGACTTTGTGAGACTAAGCAAAAACCAGGAGGAGGGGAAGAGGGGAAAGGAAAAAAAGACACAGAGAGGGAGGGAGATAAAACATAAGAGACTCTCAAAGACTAAGAACAAACTGAGGGTGAGGGGGGGTGAGGGAGGGGGGAGAGGGGGTGATGGGCATTAAACAGGGCACATGTTGGGATGAACACTGGGTGTTATATGTAAACCAATTTGAAAATAAACTATTATAAAATTAAAAAAAAAAGGAATATAAACCATGACCAAGTGGGGTTTATGCCTGGGTCCAGTAATGGTTCAATACGCACAAATCAATAAATGCAAACCACATGAACAGAGTGAAAGATAAAAATCACATGATCGTCTCAATAAATGCAGAGACAGCACTCGACAAAGTTGAACATCATTTCATGATAAAAACTCTCAAGGAATTGGATATAGAAGGAATGTACCTCAACATAATAAAGGCCATAACACCAAGCCTGCAGGTAACATCATCCTCAATGGTGAAAAGCTGAGGCCTTTGCTCAAAGATCAGGAACAAGTCAGGGAAACTCACTCTCACCACTTCTATTCAACACTGGCCCAGAAGTCCTAGCTAGAGCATGAAGGCAAGGAAAAGAAATAAAAGACATCCAAACTGGAAAGGAAGAAGTGAAATTGTCTCTGTTGGCAGAGGACATAATTTTCTTTCTTTCAAGATTTATTTCAGATATACAACGCAGCATTGTTAACTGTAGTCACCATGCTTTACATTACATCCTGATAGCTTCTATTATAACTGGAAATTCATGCCTTTCGACCCCGTTCACCTGTTCCACTCACTTCCACCCCCACCTGTGGCAATCACAGATCTGTTCACTGTCTTCACGAGCACAATGTTTTGTTTCTCTTTTTAGGGATGTTGCTTGTTGGTTCCTGTTGTGGTTGCTGTTTTTAGGTTCCACATGTGATATCGTGTGATATTCGTCTTTCGCTGTCTGACTTATTTTACTTAGCATGATGTTCAGAGTCCCTCCATGTTTACACAAATGGCAAGATTTCATTCTTTTACATGGCTGACTGATATTTCACTTTAGATTGTTTCCATATCTGTACTATGATATAATCTTTCATATAGAAAATCCTAAAGTCTCCCAACAACAACAACGAAAAACCATTAGCACTAAAAACTTATTCAGTGAAGCTGAAGAATACATGATCAATATATAAGAATAAATTATGTCTATACACCAACAAGGAAATACCTAGAGGAATTCAGAAAGCAAACCATTTATAGTAGCATCAAAAATAATAAAATACTTAGGAATATATTTACCATTGAAAGATATGCACACGCAAAACTATAAGGCTCAGGTGAAAAATATTTAAGAAGAGACAAATAAATGAAAAGCTATCCAATGTTCTTGGATTGGAAGAATGAATATTGTTAAACTATCCATAGTGTTAAAGTGATCTACAGATTCAATGCAATCCCAAACAAAATCACAATGGCAGATTTCAAAGCAACAGAAAATACTATCCTCAAATTCATGCGTAAGCACAAGAGACCCAAAGAGTCAAAATAATGTTGAGAAAGAACAACACATCTGGAGGCAACACATTTCCTGATTACAAACTACATTACAAACCTATGGCAATCAAACAGTATTGTACTGGCATGAAACCAGGCATACGGAACAATGGGACAGCATATGGAGTCCAGAAATAAACTCCACATATATGGTAAACTCATCTGTCAAGGGTACTGACAACATACAATGGGCAAAGAATAGTCTTTTCAGTAAATGGTGATGGAAAACTGGATATACAGATACAATGAGTGACACTGCAACTTGGATAAAAGACTTAAGTGTAAGAAGTGAAACCATAAAATGTCTAAGGAAAAAGATAGGGAATAAGCTCCTTGTCGTTAGTATTAGCAATGATTTTGGAGCTATCACAGCAAAAACACAGGGCAAAAAAGCTAAAGTAAACACGTGGGACTACATCAACTGAAAAGCTCCTACACAGCAAAGAAAACCATCAATAAAATGTAAAAGAACCCTACCGAATGGAGAAAATATTTGCCACCCATTATCTAAAAAGAGTTTAATATCAAAATACATAAGTAACACATAGAAATCAAAAAGATAAAACCAAATAACAAAATTTACAAATACCAGATCTGAATAGACATTTTTTTCAAAGAAGACATACATACAAATTGTCAACAGGTACATGAAAAGGTGCTTGATATCACTAGTCATTAGGAAAATGCCAAAATCAACCCCCGTGAGGTATCATCTCACACCTGTTAGGATGGCTATTAGAAAAAAGGCCAGAAAACAAATGTTGGTGAAGGCATGGAGAAAGGGAACCCTTGTTCACTGCGGATGGTATGGAAAACATTATGGAGCTGCGTGAAAAAACTTTTAAGTAGAACTACCACATGATCCAGCATTCCCACACCAGGGTACACATCATAGAGAATGAAATATGAATCAAAACACACTTTACTTTTTAAAAAATGTTTAAGTTTATTATTTATTTTAAGAGAGAAAAAGCATGAGAGAGAGTAAGAGAGGATCAGAGAGAGAGGGAGAGAGAATCTCAAGTTGGCACCACATAGTCAATGCAGAGCCTGATATGGGGCTTGAACCCACAAACCATGAGGTCATGACCTGAGCTGAAATCAAGAGTTGGACACTTAACCAATTGAGCCATTTTGGCACCCCAAAACACACTTTAAATAAAAAAGGTTACAAAAGACAAAGATAATTACATATGAATACATCTTTCAATACAAGAAGATAGAATAATCATAAACATTTAGACACCTAATAAAATGTACTCAAAATATATGAGGCAAAACCTGACAGACTGAAGGTGGAAATACGCAGTTCCTCAATAAGAGTTGGAGGCTTCGATACCCCTATTTCTAGATGGACAGAACAACCAGACAGAAGACAGAAACAGAGGACACAGCGGACGTGAACAACACAATCATCCCGCTATGTAACACCACACACACAGCCCTCTAACCCAAACAACAGAATATACAGTCTCTCAAATGCACCTGGATGTTCTCCAGTCTTGATCACATGCTAGGCTACAAATTCATTCTCAATAGATTTGAAAGATATCACACAAACTATCAAGTATATCATAAGGGAAAGTAGGAAATATTTAGAGAGAAACAAAAGTGAAAAAACAACATACCAACACTTATGAGATGCAGTGAATGCAGTGCGAAGGGGGAAATTAATAGTTGCAAATGCTTACATTAAAAAAAGAAGAATTCAGAAATTCTTTCTGAAAACTGACACCTCCACCATCAGTTAATCTGCAACAAAGAAGGCAAAAATATCCAACAGGACAAAGACAGTCTCTTCAACAAATGGTGCTGCAAAAGCCACAGCCACATACAAGAGCACTTTCTCACACCACACACAAAAATAAACTCAAAACAGACTGAAGACTTAAATGTGAGACCTGAAACCAAAAAATTCCTAGAAGAAAACATAGGCAAGAGCTCTGACATCAGCTCTAGAACAAATTTCTAGGTATGTCTCTTATGGCAAGGAAAACATAGCAAAATTAAACATTTGGGACTATATCAAAGAAAGAGTTTTTGCACAGTGAAAAACTTTCAATAAAACAAAAAGGACACCTATGATAGGAGAAGATATTTGCAAATGATACATTCAGTAAGGGGTTAATATCCAAAATATCCAATAACATATATGCCTCTGTACCAAAACACCAAATAATCCAATTAAAAATGGGCAGGGTACTGGAACCTGGGTGGTTCAGTTGGTTGAGCATCAGACTTTGGCTCAGGCCATGATATCATGGTTCAGCTCCACCTCTGGTTCACTGCTGTCATGGCAGAGATGGCATTAGATATTCTTTCCCCCACTCTCTGCCCTTCCCCAGGGGCACTCTCTCTCTAAAAAAAAGTTTTAAAAAATGGACAGTGGACATGAAGAGACATTTTCCAAAGACTACAAACAGATGGCCAACATGAAAAGATGGTCAACATCACTCCACAACAGGCAAATGCAAATCAAAACCACAATGAGATATCACCTTATACCCCTCAGAATGGCTAAAATCAAAACCACAAGAAATAACAAGTGCTGGCGAGGATGTGGAGAAAAAGGAACCTTCATGCAGTGTTGTTGGGAACGCGCACTGGTGCATCCTCTGTGGAACAGTACAGAGGTTCCTCAAAACACTAAAAATAGAATTACCATATGGTCCAGTTTTTCCACCAACAGTAACTTGAAAAGATATATGATATGCACCGCTATGTGTATTGCAGCATTATGTATTATAACCATGATATGGAAGCAACCCAAGTTTCCATCCATAGATGAAAGGATAAAGAAGATGATATATAAAAGATATATATATATATATATAATGCAGCCAAGAAAAACGAAACCCTGCCATTTATAACAACAAGGGAAGGATCTTGAGGGTAGAGTGCTAAGTGAAACAAGTCAAAGAAACACAAACACCATATAAGTTCATTCATATGTGGAATTTAAGAAAAAAAACAAATGGAAAAAAGAGACAAACATAAAAACAGACTCTTTTTTAAAACATTTTTTTAACGTTTATTTATTTTTGAGAGAGAGAAAGAAAGAGCATGCATGGGGGATGGGCAGAGAGAGAGAGAAAGAGAGAGAGAGAGAGAGGGAATACAGAATCCGAAGCAGTCCCCAGACTGGCTATACACACAGAGCCCAATGCAAGGCTCGAACCCACAAAATGCGAGATTGTAATCTGAGCCAAAGTTGGATGCCCAACTAACTGAACTCCCCAGGCGCCCCAAAAAACAGATGGTTTTTTGGAAAATGAACTGGTAGTTGCCAGTGGGAGGTGAGTGAGGGTGGGGTGAAATAGGTGAAGTCGATGAGATGATTACAGATTTGTTGAATCACATACTTGAGCTAATATAACATTCTGGGTTAATTATACTTCCATTAATAATAAAATGGTTTAAAAAGAAGAAAGATCTCAAATCTACAACCAAACTCTAAATTAAGGATGTAGACACAGAACAAACAAACAAATCCAAAGTTACTAGAAAGAAATAATATTAGAGCAGAAATAATTAAAGCATAGAAAAACGATTGAGAAAATCAATGACACCAAACGTTGGATCTTTGAAAGATACATAGAATTGACAAGCATTAGCTGGACTAAGACAAAGAGACAAGAATAAAATTATTGGGGCGCCTGGGTGGCTCAGTTAGTTGAGTGGCCGACTTCAGCTCAGGTCATGATCTCACGGTCTGTGAGTTGGAGCCCCGAGTCGGGCTCTGTGGAGCCTGCTTCAGATTCTCTATCTCCTTCCCTCTCTGCCCTTCTCCTGTTCATACTCTGTCTCTATGTCTCTCAAAAATAAATAACCGTTAAAAGAATTACTAAAAACAGAAATGTAAGTGGGTTTTTACTATCCCTGCTACAGAAATAAAGATGATTGTAAGAGTTGCTATGAACAATTATGTACCATCAAATCGGATCACCTAGAAGAAATGAACAGGTGCCCAGAAACAAAAAACCTAGCAACACTGCCTCACAAAGAAACGGATAACTGAACAGACCCATAACTAGTAGGATGTTGAATCAGTCATCAAATACCTCCTGACAAAGAAAGTCCCAGATCTGATGGATTCACTGTGAATCTTTCCATTTAAAGAACACCAATCCTTCACAAATTCTTCCACAAAATTGAAGAGGCGAGAACACTTCCCATCTTACTCTATGAGATCAGCATTGTTCTGACTGCAAAGCCAGACAAAGACAATACAAGGAGTCTACCGACCATTATCGTTCATGAATATTCACATAAGTTTCCTCAGCAAAATTCTAGCAAACTGAATTCAGTAGCATCACCACGAGAAACTGGGTGTATTCTAGGAATGCGAATATAGTTCAACATATGAGACAATGAATGTAATACAGCCTATTAACAGAATGAAGTGGAAACACACGATCATTTCAATTGATGTAGAAAAACAGCATTTGACAAATTGAACACTCTTTTCCTGTAAAAACACTCAACAAATAGGAATAGACAAAATGCACAAAAGAAATAGAAAATAAAAGCAAGAACAAGAAGAGAGGAACTGCAAACAGTGAGTACAGATAACATCTTTTTTTTTTAATTTTTAAGCGTTTTATTTATTTTTGAGACAGAGAGAGCACGAAGGGGGAAGAACAAAGAGAGAGGGAGACACAGATTCTGAAGCAGACTCCAGGCTCTAAACTGTCAGCACAGAGCCCAACGTGGGGCTGAACTCATGAACTGTGAGATCATGACCCAAGCTGAAGTTGGATGCTTAACCAGCTGAGCCACCCAGGCACCCTGAAGGTCTCACCTTTAGAAGTCTTGAGAGACACATCAGAGCTCTGGGCACTGTCACGGCCACAGAACAAACAGGATGTCGTCAGAGTCCCCAGGAGATGAGACTAAGGGAGGAGCTATGGGGTGGGTGAGCTCCTCATGGGGTCCCGTCTACACCACCCAGGGTCTCAGGGATCACGCCCTCCATACTTACTAGCAGACTAAGTGTAGCTCCATCTTTTTCTCCCCTGTGAAAATAAAACATCATGTCAGAGGCCAGGGAGAACAGTGGGCCATGATGTTCTAAAGGGACTCCTGAAATTCTGGACTCCATAGAAATTTCCAGAACTTTGACTACAGACCCAGGGCAAGATTACATAATGTGAGGTAAGAGGACATGTGGACACTAGATCACACTCTCCTGGAGGCCTGTGTGCAGCAGGGCCTCCCTCTGTCCTGCTGGGAATCAGGTCCCACACCAGAAGCATCAAGGTGAACATTTTCTCTCTTTTTCAGGTGTAATTTTGATAAGAGTATTAGGAAACAGGGTCCAGAAGGGTAAGTACATGTATGTGGATGGTGTCTCCCAAGACTGAGGCAAGACTTTGGAAAATTACATATGGCATGAACACCCCCTTTTACCAACCTTGTGCAAGAAAACTCAGACCCCACCCCTTTCCTACTGGAGCTCTTCTTCCTTCAGGCCACAGGTCCAGTGACCACAGCTCCAAGGACAGCCAGACCAGCAATGATTCCCATGATGGGGATGTTGGAGTGAGGAGGGGGCTGTGGGAGGGAAAGGGAAGGTGAGAGTTCTGACCCCCAGGCCTCAGTTCTATACCGCTGAAGGTACAGAAGACACCATGTGTTCTATTGTCTTCGAATCCACTCCTTCCTTTCCTTCTTCTTACCTCATCTCAGGGTGACAGGCTCCTGCAGCCCCTCATGCTGCACATGGCACGTGTATCTCTGCTCCTCTCCAGAAGGCACCACCACAACCAGCCACTTCTGGAGGATCCTTTCCCTGCTGGCCTGGTGTCCACAAAGTTCCAAGTCCTGGGCCAGGTCCTCCCCATTACACTGCCAGGTCACAGTAATCTCTGTCCAATAGAATCCAAAAGCCCAGCACTCCAGGATCCACTCACGGTCAGAGATGGGGTGGCGGGTCACATGTGTCTGTAGAGGTTCTGAGGAGAAGGGTCAGAAACTTTAGGAACTTTGCATTATCTCCCGTGGGCCATTGAAGCAGCACTCATGTGACTTTTGTGAGAATGGAGGGGACACTGGGGGGTGGGCAGAGGGAGTGCAGGTCTTGCACCCCAGCCTGGGCTCCAGGACCTGGGATAATTTCCTATCCCTTGGGAAGGTCTGGAGGCAGGGTCAGTAAGACAGCCTAGGGGAAGAGGATCAGGGTCTCTGAGTGGGACAACAGAGACTTCTGGGCCTGACCTGAGTAGAGGAGGCCCAATGGCCCAAAACACCCGGAGTCAGTCATCCAGTGAAGTCGGGCATGGCACAGAGAGCAAGGCCTGAGGGAGGAAGTCACCCAGTGGTGCCCAAGGTGAATACCAGGCGCAAAGAAACCTGCTACGAAATTCTTTCAGATTATCCCTCTCCATCTCCATAGAGACTGGATCCCCTCAGTGTCCTGAGAGAAGGACGGGTCCTCTGAGGGAGTCTCTTTCTGATGCAGGATCCGAAAAGCCAGGCGAGCTCCTCAACCTCAGGATCAAGGAGGAGGCAGGGAAGAATTCTCGTGTCAGTTCCATCTTCCTCCCTTTACGGTGGGGCCAGCAGGAGGTACAGCCCCAGCCCCAGGGGAGATCTGGAGGCCTGGTGGTCTCACATACCTGCTTCCTGCAAAAGTCTCCCTTTCTCCAGGAACCTGCAGAGCCACCGCACGCACTCCCTCTGCAGGTAACACCCGGGGTAGTGCTCCGCTGCTCAGGCCGCCTCCCACTTGCGCCCATGATCTGAGCCGCCTGCTCAGCCGCCTCCAGGAGCTCAGGTTCTGCTTCTGGCTCTGTAACGGGCGCCCTCATAGGCGAACTGCTCACATGCATCAAGGAGGCTCCCATTGGACCCCAAGTTGCGGCCGGAGGTCCCTTGGAAGGTGTGAGACCCTGGCTCCGCCCCGCAGCCAGCCTCTCCCACTATCACTATGCCCCCCGCGGGCAGCCCCACCCACTAGCTGGCTCGCCCCCCCCTGCAGTCGTCCCCTCCCACCCCGCAGGCCTGCAGCCCGCCCCTCATAGCCTCACACCACGGGACACCTACCCGCGGTGATTGGTCAAAGACCTCAGAAACTAGATAAACTCCAAGTGAATCCCCATGGGCTCATCCTGGGTGGGGGGCCGGGAGGGTCTCCTGGCCTCGGGTTGAATCTCGGACCAGGGAACTCGGGGAGATCCCCGCCTGTCCAAGGGGGATTCGGGGATGCGTGACCTGGACCCGGGCCCGGGTCACTCACCGGGTCGTAGTAGCGCAGGGCGGTGTGCAGGGTCGGTCGGGAGGTCTGTGCGTTCAACTTGGCGATCTCTGTCTGCTAGTCCCAAACTGTGGTCCCTCCTGCAGCGCCCACAGCGCCCACGGCTCCACCCTCGGGCTCCAGGCGTCGCTGTGGAGTCGCAGGAACTGCAAGTCTTCCGCTTGGCCCACCGGGACATTCAGCGCCTCCCAGAGGCCTGGCCGGGAAGACTCTGTGGGGAAACACCTCAGGGAGTGGGAGCTGTGGTTGCAGAGGGTCTGAGACCCCGCCAGACATTCCTTACAGGCCAGGTCCCAGGTGGAGGCGGCGGGGAGGGCAGAGGGAGGAGGAACCGAGTGGGAGAGAGCAGGGCGGAGTCGTGGAGGAACAGGAGAGAACTGGTCCCGTGGGGGCGGGGAGCGGCGGACAGCCCCTTCCCCAGTGGTCAGGCGACCCCGCCAGGCATAGCTCTTACCCATAAGAGTCCTTTTCCTTCTGACCTCGCACTCACAGACCCAGGTCAGGGTGACGGCCAGGCCCCTGACAGGATCAGGAGGAGGGTTCAAGGCTCCTGGATCCCCATCCTCAGGGATCTGGAGGGGGATTGTCTTCTCTGGAAACCAGACAGGCAATGGGAGTGTGAACAGGGGCCTCTGCATGACTCCCAGGCAGGGGGACCTGACACAGGCTGTGACGCGGAGAAGGGAAACCAGGGGAGATAGGGACTCCCCAACACCGGGCTTCCCTGCCTGTGTGCCCTTGTGCCTTGGACCCTGAGAGCCATGCCCTCCAGGGGACCAGGGGCTGTGCCCCACCCCGCTCCTCTTGCAGGGAGCTCTCTCTGTCACACTGTTTTCCTAAGTTCTGGGCCAGGGCCTTTCTGAAGAAACCAAGTAGAGACACCAGACTGAGCTCAGCCCTTTCTCCTCTCTTCCCTTCCTGGAAACCCTGCCCTGAACCAGACTCTCTGCCTCTAACTCCTTACCATTCTCTCCAGACTGATCAACTGACTGAATGGCTTACCTTTTTCTTTATTTATTCGTTGTTTTTATTTAAATTCCAGTGAGATAAAACACTGTGTTATGTTAGTTTCCGTGCACAACAAAGTGATTCAACAATTCCATACATCACCAGGTGCTCTCATCAGGAGAGCAACATGCAAAAGAAAGAATAGGGACCATTTCCCCCACCATACACAAAAATAAATTCTAAATGGATTAAAACCTAAATGTGAGGCCTGAAACCATAAAAATCCTAGAGGAGAACACACACAGTAATTTCTTTACATGGGCAGTAATAACTTCCTTCTAGATGTGTCTCCTGAGGCAAAGGAAACCAAATCACAAATAAACTACTGCGACTACATCCAAATAAAAAGCTTCTGCACAGGGAAGGAAATAACCTCCTGGACTGTTTTAGAAGGGAACTGACTCCCAGGGAATTTGATGTCAGAGAATGAGCTGGTTTGGGGATAGCTGGTGGAGAAACAATGGTTTCCTCTCTAAACCTGGGGCACCTGTGCCTGGGGCACCAGCAAGAGATTCTCCCAGAGGCCACTTTCCTTTTTGTTTACTAAGCATAATTGATCACCACTGAATGATCCAGAATCTAAACCGTCAAAGTAGTGATTTTATCCTTCATAGATACATTTGTTTTCATAGCCTTGCAATAACCAAGCTATAATTTTCAGTCTCCCAAACATGGCTTAGAATTTTTGTATTTTAAAATGATCTTCATTCCGTAGCTCTGTCTGTGAGTACCAGACAATCCTCCACACAAAGCAGCACATAGAAGTACAGTTTGTTACTGTATCTGATCTGTGCCTGGGCCTTGACTTATCAAGGTGACTAAGTGACAGCTGGAGAGGCTGATGCCATTGAGGGAAGATTTTCTTTATTATTTACATTTCCTGAAAGGAGGGTCATGGCACATCACACAGGCCCACATGGGGAAGCACCTAGGAGGGCCAGGGGGCAGAATGAGAGGAAGAAAGCATGGCTCAGAGCCTTGATTGTGTTTTCCTTGAGAAAGGGCAAGGAGGGGCTGGGGAAACAATTAGAATTGACTAGTCTGAATAACGTTATCAGTGGGCTCTGGGTGATAGGAGTTGTCTCTAGAAGTCTGGTACCTGGCCCTGAGTCACTGGAGCAGAGGAATATTGCCTCCTGGAGTGTATCCACTGACAGAGACATGGTTCAGAATGTGGGATCTGGATGGTCTAGTTTGCAGAGGAAAGGGACGTTCCTGGGCAAGCACTTAGCTGTCTCTAAGAATTGGCAGCCAGGGGAGGGAGAGTATCTCCCCAGTTATGGAGGCCACAAATGCCAGAGCATCAAGATTACAGAAAATATCACTAATAGAGTATATTTTGACCAGAGTGTGCAACCATTAATCCCCTCACAGCTGCACATATTCAGCGCAGTGAAAATGCCCTTCACCAGTGTTCGTGCACTGCCTGTGTTTGTGAATGAAAACCTAAGGAATATTTTATTGGGATATTATTGGTACCGTTTCCTTCACCCTGATTAACGTAAGGAGGTAGTTGGTTTTCAGGCAGTCCCACAGAATGTAGTAAATACTAGATGCGAAAAATATCTTGCTGAGCCCTGTAGATAGAGATTTATTAAAATCCGCATAACAATGTATTTAAATGTTTGAATTCCACAGCTTAGAATTCTTTACCTCAGCTCCTTTCCTCACCCTGCATCTGCAGCCCTTCTCTCTGTCTCTCTCATCCCTCAGGTCCTCTCCTCCCCCTTTTCTCCACCCCCCTCTCCCTCCCGGATTGTGACACTGCTGCCACCACATCACCTGCCACCCAGGGCTCTTCTCCCCACAGCGTGAGTGATCCTGCTAATGTGAGTCAGAAGGTGTCATTTCCTCACTGAAAATGCTCCTGTGGCTCCTTCTCACTCATGAGAACCTCTAGAATGTAGGGCCCATGCGCACAGGGGCTTCCAGCTATTGTGGTGAAAGTAGTCTCCTCAGCATATAAAGTCATTCCTGGTGCATAGTAGGTACTAAATTAATTGTTATTGAAGGAATGAATGATATAATGACTATTAAAATTTAATTACATCACATAAAAATCACAATACGAAAAATACATAAGCAAAGTGAGGAAAGATCTTATTTCTATGCACTAGTGTGCCTAAGGATTCAAAAAAATCAATCTAGGGGCAACAAAAAATCATCTCAGGGACAAGACTGCTACTGGACACTGAGGCTGTGCACTCATTTTCTATTGCCACAGAACAAATTCCTAAAACCATAGTGACATCCGACAGCACCCGTTCACGTGTCCCCAGTTCTGCAGGTCAGTAGTCCAGCTTGATGCTGAGGATTCTCTCCTGGGTGTCACAGGCAGTGTTTGCACCTAGGGCTCAATGTCCCCTCCAAGCTTGCACAGAGCCCTTGGCAGAATTCCATTTCCTGGAGCTGGAGGACTGCTGTCCCAATGTCAGTGGGATGCTGCTCTCAGCTCCCGCAGCCACCAGCACTGCTGGCCCCGTGGCCCCTTCCATTGTAAAGGCCTCCCTCACATGAATCCTGCTCACTCTGCCTGGCCTTCACTCAGGAAGAACCCCACTCTGTTAAGTACTCACCTGATTAGGTCAGGATTACCCATGATAACCCTCCTGTTTTAATTCAGCTCATATGACCCTTAACTGCATATGCAAAGTCCCTTCACACTAGCACCTGGATTAGTGTTTGATCCAACAACTGGGAAAATATGAACGACCTGAGGTTGCTTAGGGCAGCCATCTTGGAATCTGCCTGGGACAGCCTGGTTCTTCCTTTTAGACTAATTGGATCACAGTCAGAGATCAAAGTTCAAATAAATAGATTGTCTGAATTTTAATAATATGTATTCTGTCTCCTTTAATATAAATATTCTTCTTAATCTTAAAACCAATTGATGATGTTTAACATCTCATGGTTAATTTAGGGCTAATAGAAAGAAAGTAGGATAGTTCGTTCTGTTCTTGGGACCCCGGAACAGTTCTGTGCTGCTGCATCACAAGTTACCCGAGACTTAGCCTATCAGAACAACCAGTATATTGTCTCCCACAGTTTCCCAGGGTCAAGAATCCAGGAGAGGCTCACCTGAGTGCTGCTGGCTCAGGGTCTCTCTCCAGGTCACAGTAAAGTTCTGCCAGGACTGCACCATCTGATGTGCTGAGTGGGGCTGGGGGATTCACATGAGAAACCTCCCTCAATGGCTGTTGGAAGAGGCTCCTTTCCTTCCCAGATGGTCTCAAGAGGCCTTGGTTCCTATGGACTTTTCTATAAGGTGGCTAATGACAACCAGGTAGCTTCTACTCCCAGAGCAAGTAATCTCTCAGAGAGAAAAAGAGAGAGAGAGAGAGAAACCTAGATGGAAGCTGCCATGTTTTTTATGTCGTGGGACCCAGGGTCATACACCATTACATCAGCCTATTCTGTCAGTTAGAAGTGGATCATTCAGGGGTGCCTGAGTGGCTCTGTCTGTTAAACATCTGACTTTCACTAAGGACATGTTCTCACCAGTTCGATAGTTTGAGCCCTGCGTTGGGCTGTGTGCTGACAGTTCAGAGCCTGGAGCCTCTTCAGATTCTGTTTCTCTCTCTATCTCTCTGTTCCTCCCCTGCTCGTGCTCTGTCTCTCTCTCTCAAAAATAAATATAAATTACAAAAAAAAAAAAAAAAAAGAAGTTAATCATTCAGGGTAGCCATGCTCTAGAGAAGGACTTTCTTTTTTCTTTTTTTTTTTAATTTTTAATGTTTATTTACTTTTGACAGAGAGACAGAGTGTGAGCAGGGGAGGGACAGAGAAAGAGGGAGACACAGAACCTGAAGCAGGCTCCAGGCCCTGAGCTGTCAGCACAGAGCCCGACGTGGAGCTCGAACTCACAAACCGAGATATCATGACCTGAGACGAAGTCGGTGCTTAACCAACTGAGCCACTCAAGTGCCCCAAGAGAAGGACTTTCAAATTCACCTCTGGAAGGGAGGATGTCAAAGGATTTATGTACACGTTAAAACCAAAATTAAATTTTGTCTCGGATTTTCTAATTCACATGCTTTTCAACCCATTATGTTTCTTGAATGCCTAAAATTTCTCTTTGGAAAGTAATCATGGGAAGTGTATATAAATGAAATATCTATAGTAAATTTAACATCCCTCCCTATGGTTTTCATTATGATTTGGTAGAAGAGATTTAGGCATCAACAAATTCTAAAAAACACTGTTACTATGTACTAAAATTTTTAGGCAGCTCTGTTTGTTGTCATTTCCATTCATATTTGCTATTTTATCAGTGGTTATTCCTTTGTATGATTTCCACCTTAATTTACCTTGAGCAGCAATGCACTTTTTCATTCTGTGAATGTATTGATCCTCTTGAATATGAGGTTAATGTGACCCGTCAAATCCTTCACAAGATAGAATCGCCTGGCACACCATCTGCAACACTGTATGCCAGAGATCTGTAGAGATGCCAGTGAGCAAAAGATCAGTTGACCTAGTGTATGACTTTCTGTATCCTCTCTCCAGAATAATTGCCTGTGGTGTTGGTCTAAGGCAAATAGTTCTTACAAAGTATCCTTGAAATGAACTCTGGTATTTCATTTATTTCCTTTAAAAAATTAACCTAGAATGACACTCCAGTTTGAAAACTGCCAGTGGAAGGAGTTCTGATACAGTAAAGCTGTGTGCACCCCCACTGGGACAAGAATCAGAAGGATTGAAGCCTTGTGCACCCCTCCTCAGTCCCATCCGCCACACGTAACCTCTGTCCTGAGACTCCTGGTTACATACAATTCCTTTGTCTTGCTCTAAAGATGTTACAATCAGTGTATATATTCCATAACGAAATACTGTTGGTTTTTTGGCCTGTTTTTAACCTTCCTGTAAGCGAATATGTGCTCTATATATTCTTCTGTGACGCGATGTCGTGTCTAGTTGACATATCTCTGATGTGTGAGGTGTAATTCACTCATTTTTACTGCTGCAAAGTTTTACATTTTGTGACTCACACTATTTTGGCATTTTCCTATTTATGTTTATGTGACCATTCCAGTTTTTTCCATAAATGTTAGTGCATGTGTCTTCTGGGACACACAGGCCGGAATCCCCTAGAGTGTTCGGTCAGGAATAGGATTGCTGGACTGTCCATGGGATGTGCTGTAACCAGACCAGCGCACGTGAGCTTGATTTCCAAAGTGCTTGTGCCACTTTAACTTTCACCGGGAGTGGCATTTGTTTATGTTGCTGTTTCGATTGCTCTGAAAATGAAAACTGAGAGGCAACTCTCTCACTTGAAGGGCAGGAAGTAAGTGTGAACATTACTGCCTGATTGCAGGACCGCCCAGTTCTGACCCTATTTATAACTTGATTTCCTTTATTTGTGTTCCATGTACCTTGTTATTATCCTTGCAGCCTCAAGTCCATATGCTTCCTTTCTGCATCACCATACAGGATTACTTTATTTGTTTGGAATCTGTTATCACATATGTTTAGAATAATAAAGACGGAGGAAGGAAGGAGGGGCAGATGACTCAAGGAAAGACAAAACACAATAGAAAATAAAGGCAAAAACAAGAAGAGAGGAATTGAAAACAGCAAGTACAGACAACATTTTCAAGGTGCAAGGAGGGGTGCCTGGGTGGCTCAGTTGGTTAAACGTCCAACTTTGGCTCAGGTCATGATCTTGTACTTTGTGGGTTCAAGCCCTACATCAGGCTCAGTGCCGACAGGTCAGGCCTGGAGTCTACTTCTGATTCTGTCTTTCTCTCTCTCTCTCCACCTCCCCTGTTTATGCTCTGTTTCTCCCTCTCTCTCAAAAATAAAAATAAACATTAAAAAAACAAAGTGCAAGGGAAAAAAGGAGATGTATAATAAAAGAAATTTCAAAGAGCTTTCTTAGCCATCCTTGGCTGTGTAACAGATGACCCTCAGAGTCAGTGGCTCAAAACAACAAACATCTCTTAGCTCATGTGACCTTACGAAGACAAATGCACTGGAGCAGAGACTGATGGCAGAAGGGGACAAAGAGGAGGAATTTACAGATGGAATAAGGAGTAGATGGTTGGTTTACAGATGGGAATGATTTTGTTAGTCCTCCTGGGAGCAGGTGCCAGGACAAGACAGGGTTAAATTCACCATAATATTATCAGAGGACATACCTGTCAGAGCATTGGAGAGGGAGACAGGAAATGCTGGAAGAGCCAGCAGACTGAGATGCCAGTCCCACCCCAAGTTATGGTCCCCAGGAGAAAGGTGTGTTGCACTATCACAGACCACCGGGCAACCTAAGTGAAGGTGAGCAAGGTGGGAGAGGAGTCCTCAGCTACAGTCAGCTGTCAGGGAGCCCAATGCTGCCCAGAAACCAGCCTGCCTCCGTGTCCCTGCTGAGACCTGTAACTGTGTGGACACAGCCCATGAGAAGCAGGGCCTTTACACAAATACTGCCATGGATTGCAGAGCATAGAGGTGGGGGCCCTTGTGGTCTACTTGAGAGAGTGACCCAAACCTTCCATCCTGGGGGGGTCCAGGCCCTTGGAAATGAAGACCTTTTCAAGGTGGGTTCCTGCCTTTGTCCTTTCATAGTTACAATGGGGCAAGGGAGAACCAGCAGGCACCCACATCTGTCACCTGGGTTCCCCCAAATTCCCCTTATCCCAGCTCTGTAAGAGGAGCCCCACTCCCTCCTGAAGATCAGGGTGGATTACTTCTGCCTGGAGAAGAGCAGACTCCTCCCCTGGGCACATGGAGTCCAAACACTCTTGGTGGCAGCCATAATGTGTATGAACTTCCATCGATCCTCATTTCCAGGACCTCCAACCTGCCATGCCCAGAACTGCAGAGAAAAGAAGCATAATTTCTCCAGTGGGTGACTGGAAGGAATGGTACGTGGATCGATTACTGCTTCCACCACGTGGTTCCTTGACTCGCATACTCTTCTTCTCAAGACCACAGCACCATATAGAAATGTCTGAGTCAATAAATACACTTCATGGTGGAAAATGGCACCCATCCCGTCAGAGTATTTCCCAAAGTTCATAGACTGTGCCTTAGCTGGGCCATCCAGCATTCCGTGTGGCCGACTAGATCTGGACGATCTGTAATGTGACGTGACTGGTGGATCCCATTGTTACAGCACATCCTGCACCTCCTTCACTGTGAGGGGACCCCAGCCACATACTGTGTTAAGAGCAATTCCGAGCACATGGATCAGGCATTTGGATAGCCCCTAGATAGTGCAAAAGGCTCTGTGGGCAGGAAAGAGAGCGCACACGTGGCATAGGTGTCTCTCCCTGTGAGCATGAGTCTCTGGCCCTTTCAGGATGGAAGGGGCTCAATGCAGTCAACGTGTCACTTCATGGACAGTTGATCACCTCAACAGACGGTGTTGTAGTAGGACCCCGTGTTGGTCTCTGTCTGTCGGGTTGGACATTCAGAGGTAGCAGTATACTAAATGGGAATCATTGCTCCATATGTGGCTTTATCTCTGCCATGCGGTCATTCATTCACGCGCCCATTCCACTCGTCCTGGGCTGACCTGTGATAAAGGCTTGCTAAGGTCAAGTTGTCGGCTCAGTGGTTCAGTGCCTCTTCAGGGGTGGATGTTTTCTGGTGAGTGTTAACATGTGATTCAGGCTTCAGTGCCGAGAGACCATTTCCATTTAGGATGGACTGCTGCAGACCCGGCTGATTTATGAGTTAATGTGTTATACAGAGCCCAGCACATATGGTCGTTTTTTTAAGTTTATTTATTTATTTTAAGAGGGTGGGTGGAGAGAGAGAATGATCAGGGGAGGGGCACAGAGAGAGGCACTGAGAGAATCCCAAGCAGTCTCCATGCTCAGCACTGAGCCTGATATGGGACTCGATCTCACGAATTGTGAGATCATGCCCTGAGCCGAAATCTAGAGTCGGGTACTTCACAGACAGAGACACCAGGCACCTTGAATGTGGTTATTTTTAATCACGTGCCCGCCTGGTGTCCCATGAACAAGCATTCTGTCTTTCAGGGTCCTGAAATATACCGCATGTTACTTCTTTTTTTTTTTTTTTATAATAGTTTATTTTCAAATTGGTTTACATATAACACCCAGTGTTCATCCCAACATGTGCCCTTTTTAAATCGCATGTTACTTCTAAAAGGGAATCTGGTATTCTTTGTGGGTGGCATGGTGTTACTACAATACCTGAGGTGCCAGCATGTTGTTCTCCTCCCAGTCCTTTCCTTTAGCTCCACACTGCATCCTTTCCCACCCCTGACACTTCTACCATCAAGGGGTCCGATAGATGGTATCAGAATGTATCATGGCCTGGATCTTTCTGTCCTGGTCCCAATCAGGGCTAGCATCCTTCTAGGTCATCCAGAGGTGGGTCAAACAATATACCTAGGTGTGAAATGTGTGCTGCTGGAACCCCATGTGTCCCCTGGGCCGTGTCTTTCCTTCTTTGTAGGGAGGGATGCAACAGGCCATAATCTGTGTCTTACCTTCGAGGGAATACCCCTAATCTCTGGATCCATAAAATTTAATCTGGTGGCCACTCCTTGCAACTTTTAAAAAATTCATTTACTTCATTTCTAGTGTTTAGAAATTATTGGTGTTTACCACCAATTACCAAATTTACCACTATTTTAACACATAAAATGTAAAATTTACCATCTTAACCATTTTGGGTGTACAGTTCAGCGTATACTGCTAGGCAACTGTCAACACACCCACCTTCAACTCTTTCATATTTCAAGACTGAAACTCTTTATCCATTTAACAAAAATCCGACATTATCCCCTTCTCACATCTCCTGGAAATTGCCGTTCTATTTTCTGTTTCTATGAATTGGACTATTCTAGGTCCCATGTGTAAGTAGAACCATACAGTACTTGTGTTTTGGTGGCTGGTTTAATTCAGTTAGCATAATCTTCTCAGGGTTCGTCCATGTTGATGATATTGTGCTTCTTTTCTCTGCACTTCAGGGCATGGCAGGTTGGAGGTCCTGGAAATGAGGATCGATGGAAGTTCATACACATTATGGCTGCCTCCAGAGATGTTTGGACTCCATGTGCCCAGGGAAGGAGTCTGCTCTTCTCCGTGTGTCAGGTTGCTCCTTCTTTTTAAGGCCATATAGTATTTCATTGTAGGTATACACCGTATTTTGTTTATCGCTTCATCTACTGATGGACAAACGGGTTGCTTAATTCTTTTGGCTATTGAAAATAATGCTGCTTGTGAGTAAGGTATGGGCTTACAAACATCTGTTCATGTCTCTTCTTTCAATTCTTTTGGGTATATATCCACAAATGGAATGGCTGGATCATATGATAATTCTATGTTTAAGTTTTGAGGAAGGTTCATACTATTTTCCATAGAGGTTGCTCAATTTACATTTCCAACAGTGTACAAGGATTCCAATTTCTTCACCTGCTCACCAGCACTTGTTATTTTGTTATTTTTAAAATAGTAGCCATTCTAATTGGTGTGATGTGGTATCCATGGACCCTCATTTGTCCCCTCGTATGAGTGCTGGAAGAAACCACTTCTTATCCTAGGAATTGACATCTCACTGTGGTGTTCATTTGCATTTCCCTAATGATTATTGATGTTGCATATCTTCTCATACGCTTGTTGGCCATTGTATATCTTCTTTGGAGAAATATCTGTTTAAGTCCTCAGCCTAGTTTTTAATTGGGTTGGTTTGTCTATTTTCATCTCAGGAGTTGTCTATGTGTTCTGAATATTAATCCCTTTTCAAATTTGTGATTTAAAACTATTTTTTCCCACTCTATGTGTTGCATTCTTACTCTGTTGATACTGTTCTTCAATGCATAGAAGTTTAGAATTTTCATGAGAACCAATTTTAAGTTTTCCATTTGTTGCCTATGCCTTTCAGGTCACATTCAAGAAATCATTGTCAAACTTAATGTCGTGAAACTTTTCCCTATGCTTTTCTTCTAAGATTTTTATAGTTTTAGCCATTATGGTTATGTTTTTAATTCATTTTTAGATTAATCTGAATACGGCAACTTAATTTTTGTGTTGAGCTTTGTTTTTTATTGCATTGCTTAACACAAATGTTATGAATCAAATGCTCTCTTATCTCCTACATCCAGGAGAGAATCCACGAATATCTCAGCTAGTAATCTAAACCAATAGGTCCTATTAAAAGTAGCCAAATTTTCAACAACAACCAAATAGCCAGCCTGTCTGAGGTCTTGAAGAACATCTAATGGACTCTGAGGTGTATTCTTATAATGAAGAGTACTGCAATTCTAGGAGATTAGTCAAAACTTAAAAGAGCATTGCATACAGAATCATTCTTGAAGCTCTAAGTGCCTTTAAATGACAAAAATGAGAATTTTAAGTAGGTGTCCCACAGGACAAAACCTATAAATCATAACTATTTACAATTCGGTACTCTTGTGACTTCTCATTTACAAGGTAACCAGTTGATAATTTAATAGATGGCATAAAATTTAATACTTAACATTATTTTTTATGTAAGACAATATGGTAAACAGGGAATACAGAAAACTCAATGTATTTTACAATAAGATAACCATTTAAACCTCTATTTGTATACACAGGGTGTAGGTCATCTCTGGTGAACTTGCACGTTTTCATCAGTTTATTCTGAGTTCTTGAATTGTTTTAGATAAAAAGCTTTATATTGAACAAATTTTACAGCTGTATACCTGTATAAGACTTAGTACATTGAGATATTTTAAAAATATTTTTTAAGTTTAATTATTTATGTTGTGCCCGAATTCTCGAATCCCCCCACAAGAGACCACCAGAGTCGAAAGTCAAAGCCAAGTGGCAAGGGTCGTTTTATTTCAGGATCGATCCAGGTCCTTTCGCATACCGCTGCCAATATGCAGAAAGGCCTCGAACATGGTTGGTACAGCGTTTTTATAGACAGAGACAAATAGTATAGGAGGGTTTCAGGTTATAGGGTGACTGATTGGTCGATATTTGAAATACGAACATATGCAGCCCTCTGATTGGGGGTTCTCTGCTTGCTCTTTGGCGGGAAGTCTCTGTCCGTTATGTGAAAAAGTTAGTTATTTATTCTAATACATATCAGAAAAGGGGGAAGGGGAAGAATGTGAGGGAAGCAAGGTTCTCAAGCTAGTAAATGTCTGCTCAAGCTAATGAATGTCCGAAAGGTGAAGGTCTTCCGAATGTGAGCAAAGCCAGTTACACAAACTAATGCATGTCATAAAGGGGGAAGGGGAAGAATGTGAGGGAAGCAAGGTTACAGAAGTGAGAAATGCCAGATACTTAAACTAATACATGTCAGACTAGACTCAGAAAAAGTTTTACAATGTTTACAGCAAACAATAAGCAAAACAGAATTCTCAGCAATTGTATCTCTTATTAGCGGTCCACAATCGGCAGAAGGCCAGGGCAGCTATCTTTAACCCGGTATCTGTCCATCGATTTACAGAAAAAGAGAACTTAGCTTCAAACTAAGGCAGAGCTGCCATTTGGACATAAAATTTTAAAACCGCTCCCTTCAGTTTATTTTGAGAGAGATAGAGACAGACAGAGAGAGAGAGAGAGAGAGAGATCGAGCAGGGGAGGGGCAGAGAGAGAGGGAGGGAGAGAATCCCTCAATTTTCTGTTCGATGGGGCTCGAACTCACGAACTGTGAGATCATGACCTGAGCTGAAACCAAGAGTTAGACGTTTAACTAAGCCAGCCACATGCCCCAAATGTTAAAAAAATATTTATAAATTTGGTCCTGATATGCAAAAGCAGTTGACAATAATTTTTCAACATGTGATTTTATGGAATTAAAACTTCATACAATACTCATTTTGATGTCTAAAAAAATTCACAGAAAAAATAGAAACTACACAGCCTGATTGCATGGCACTGTTTTTTCCAGTTTCCATTAACTCTGCTATTATGAAGGCAACTCACATGATTTGCAAACAAAACCTTCAGGCTTCATGTTATTTAGCAAAGAATTCAGTGCAGCAAGAAAAGAAAACCCAGTATGCAAATTTACAGACTAATGTGCAAATTGACCAGTTCCTGTGAACCAAACTGCTTCAACCTTTCAAGGTATTGTTTGTAAAATTCCATATCATTGTGACCTGCCCCTTCTACCCACAGAGGATCCACAGGGCTTGGCAAGACTCACACAATGTGGGGCCATGTGAAAGGTCAAGACTTCATCTTCAGTCCTATGAATTATTAATACCAGAGAAGTTACCTTGAGGAGTTTGTCAATGTTTGGGAATGCGTCCGAACAGTAGGTCTTCCTGGTATCAGGAAAAGCGACAGGCGTTCCCCAGGTCACAGGAGAATGAAGAATAAGAGGAGCACTCTTACACCAAGCAGCAAGATCCACAGATGGTACTGTCCATCTCTAATCTGGCCATCTAGAATCACATTTTCAGCGCATTATCCCTGTCTTCTCCTAAGAGCAAGCCAAGCAGCTTCTATATCTGCATAGAGGTTCTTGTCTGATAGTTTCCCGTAATTTGCACCATCCCAGAATAATCATATGAGAACATGAAGAGAGCATTTTTAAGTTTCCTGTCCCAAGTGACAGCCATGCATTAGTTTGAAGCCAGTTCTCTTTTCTGCTAAGCGTAGAGGGGTACTGTGTTAGAGACAGTGTGCCCCAGACTCGTGTTAACTCTGAACCTCGTTAAGGGTTATGATTGCTGAGAAATCTGTTTTGATTGCTGTTTGCTGTGAACACTGTGAAACTTTTTTGGGGTGCTGTGAGGCCTGTTTAGTTTGCTATGTACTAGACTAAGTTACTGTGTGTTAAATCTTGTTAGGTATTAGATTTAGAGACTTAGGAATACACTAGACTCCTGGCCCATTTGCTGTGATTTCTGTGAACCCTGTTTGCTGTGTTAGAGAATTGCCATGTTGTAAAAGTATAGTGCTGTTAGGCCTAAGGCCACTCCATTTTGGTTTAAGTTCCATCTTAGAGTAGTTCTGGGCTCCGAGTTCCAGGAAAACAAGTCACCCTGGACTCTGCCCCGGGTTCCGGTAAACAGAGTAGCCAAGAGGCTGGACCCAGATTAGCAGACCCTGTCACTACCCCGGGTGGGACTGGACCCTGATTAGCAGACCCTGCCTCCACCTTGAGTTCCAGGGAAACCACAGGAGGTCAGATTCCTAGAATAGCCCCTAGCAAAACTAATCAGTGTTCAGCCCACGCGCGCTGCCCATTTGAATCAGCGCGGGACCCCCAAGCTAAGTCAATCCATAGCTAACCTGCGCCCGCCAAATATGAAATACTCCATCAGAAACTAGCCCACGAAAATGCCAATCAATCAATTCAAAGGATCCCCATCCCCGCCCAAAAAGTGTACTCGAACCCTGATAAAAAGCCTGTGTAAACCTGGCTCAGGGTTCTTGCTACTGCACCGCTGCGTTGGGAGGTGCAAGAGTCTGAGCTCCAGCTTCAAATAAAAACCCTTTGCGTTTGCATCAGTCCCGGCTCCCCGGTGGTCTCCTTGGGATCCAGAATTTGGGCACAACAAACATATGACAATTATTCTGTGATCCCAGTCCTATGTAAAGTGCTTATCTAACCAAGATCATTAGTATTTCCATGTGAGAAGAGTAATGTGTACTTGACCTTGGGTAAACAAGCACAGACATGCAAGGATTCGGTTGCCTTTACTGGTTCCAGTCATGAAACACTACTAGCATCTTTTGCCTAGGAGAGTGCGCCAGTCTGCTGGTTGTGATTGGTGTGAAATCTAGAGGCTTTCACGTTCATTACAAGTCAGCCTGTAAGTTGGATCAGGTGGCAAAAATGCTAATTTTGAAGTCATTTTCTCAGGGAAGGTGGACAGGAGAAAAGACCACATAGTTCACTAAAGGAGAGATTATTCTTCTGCACCTGAGGTGTAGGGAAGAGAGGTCCAGGAGGGAGCCCCTGCCCACACTCTGTCCTCCACAAGGTGCACGCCTGCTGCAGCCTTCTGCGGCCACCTCACTTTCTGGCACAGCAGACACCACCCCATGGGGATCACATTACACATTCTAAATGTATGGTCCTCTATTGTGTATTTCTACAAGCTTATCTTCAATAACAGAAGAAAAGTCTCATTTTATACAGCTCCATCCCATCCCCTTCCGGTAACTGATGTCAGAAAATTATATCTTTATACATTATCCCTGAAACATAGACTAATTAGTTGTTTTCATGTATTTGTCTGTTAAGTCAAGTCAAAAACAAAAAGTGGAGTTGCAAGTCAAAGTTATGATGATAGTGGCTTTAAGCACATAGGTGTTTTTTAAATGTATCAGTCTTATAACTCACGTAGAAACAAATACTGGAGTTACAAACCAAAGTGTCATTAATACTACATTCATACTTGCCTGTTTAGTTACCTTCACTGTGATCTGTATGTCTTCACACAGCTCCAGTGACTGTCCAGTGTCCTTTCATCCTGAAGGATTCTCTTTAGCAGAACTTGCAGGGCAACTGTAGTGGAAATGAGCTCTCTCAGCCTTTGTTTACCAGAGAATGTCTTTATTTCTTCCTCACTTTGAAGACCCATTTTTCAGATATAGAGCTCTTGATTGAGTATTTTTCTTTCAGCACATGGAATATCAGCCCACTGCCTTCTGGTCCCAAGTGTTTCTGAAGACAAATCAGCTAACTTTTAAAAGAACCCTTGTTTACAATGAGTCACTTTTCTCTTAGTGCTATCAAGACTCTTTCTTTGTCTTTGGTTTTCAACAGTTATAATGTGTCTTGGTGTGAATGTCTTTGCGTTCATCCTAAATGGAATTTACTATTCTTTGGATGTTTATATTCATGGATCAAGTCATCAATTGGATCAAGTTTTCAGCCATTATTTCTTAAAAAAATCCCTCTTACTTTATACTCTGTCTTCTGTCTGAGACACTCATTCTGGTGTCTCAGTGCTGCGTTAGGCTCTGTTCACTTGTCTTCAGTGTTTTTCATTTGGTTCCTCGGACTAGATAATTACAATTGTCCTATCATCAAGCTTAGTGATTCTTTGTTCGGCTTACCGTAATTTACTCTTGAATATCTCAGTAAATTTTTCATTTCAGTTATGGTACATATCAGCACTGGACTTTCCTTTCAGTTTCTTTTCATGTTTTGTATCTCTTTGTTGATATTTTATTTTATTCATAGCTCAATGTCTTGACTTTTTTTATTCATTTGTTTAAGAGAGAAAGAGAGAGAGAGCAAATGTAAGCAAGTGGGGGTGGGGCAGAGAGAGAAGGAGATAGAGGATCTGAAGTGGGCTCTACGCTGACAGCAGAGATCTCGATTTGAGGCTCAAAGCCTCGAACTGTGAGTACATGACCTGAGCCAAAGTCATATGCTTAACGCACTGAGCCCCCCAAGTGGCCTGATACCATCACTCTTTTTCTCTCATCCCTTTACCTAGCTCTTGCTGGTCTCCACACAGGATCCTTTGGCATCCCTCTGCTTCCACCAACCACCAGACAGGGGAGGAAAGGGCCCCAGGATCAAAGACAACACTTTGGAGCAGAAGCTCAATGCTTTCCTTCGTCTCAAGCCTCGAAACATCCCCCAGCAGAATCCAGGGTGCTCCTGAAAGACACATCCCTGTTGCATTTTGTTCTAGGTCAGGTAGTGTCACAAACACAGCTCCTTCTCTCTCAAGCTCAGCTCCCCACCTGCATAAGCACCTGTGCACAGGTATCTGCTTGCTGTCCCCTCTATACCACAGGCACTGACTTGACCTGCAGCTCAGCCTCCTCCTTCCCTCAGCCCTGAGCCAGCAGCCTAACTGGAATGCACATCAGAAAACTCAGGGAACAAGCAGACACCGTCGAGAAACAGTGCGCTGCAGCAGTGTCTATACTTGACCTGACTCAGGAGTGCTACATCCTCATACGGGCCTGATCTTGCAGTCCAACAAACCCTTGGCCCATGCTTGCAGACTGACATTGGCCTTTCCTTCTCCTTCCTGACCCCTATGCACCTGGAATCACAGTTTCTCCCCGAGTCCTGGTTGGCTGAGGCTTCCAAGGCCTCCCTGCTCCGATCCTAGAATGGACTGGATCAGGCAATGCAGGCAGGGCTGTAGCCACGTTCTCCTAAATGAGGTGTAGAGGGTGATTGAGATTCCCTATGTGAGCGTGTCTGTCTACCCTCTGCACCCTGAGACTGCACTGCCACCACCTCCCCCCTCCACCTCCCCATAAAACCCTCCCAGGCAGGGGCCCCCCTTGAATTCCTGTTCCATTTTGTATGCCTGGGAAGCTCATTGTTTGAGGAAATCCTTCTTATCAAGGTAGTTAGCTGAAATCACTTGTTTGGACAACAACATTTAAACACTTAAAGTAGGCCTTTGATAAAATAGTACATGACTTTCATACTCTTTCTCTGTCAAAAGCACCAGTGTTCTATGAGGCAACCATTTCGACCCCAAGAAATTAGAACTGATGTTCCCCCTGGGAGGACCACCTCAAGAGAGAGCAGGAACAACTGCAGACATGCATGATTCTTACTCTGGTTGCGACTTGGTCAGAGCCCCTCAATGTGGGACAGGGTGACTAATTATCCTAGGCTGCCCCAGACTGAGGACCAACATATAAACAGATTAGGTTCAAGAGTGCGGAAGCAGTCTCCCTTAGTGATGGCCACACAGAGGTGGTAGAATCCACAAAGTCTCCAGGTGCTGCACTCCCCACCCTTTCCCTGCTTGATGCGTCACCTTTGTCTTTGCCCAAACAAAAAAGCTGTTTCGCTATTTTCCCTCCCTCAAGCAGCCTGATTACAGGGAAATCACGTGGACCATCTCTTCCTCTAAATCTACAGGGCACCTGGTCACCACGAGGAAGGGAGATGACTCAAAGAGGGCAAGGTGAGGCCACAGGGCACGGTCCTCCTGCTCTGCTCCAAACGGTGTTTTGGGTTGTGCCCTGAGGGGCTGGACAAGGCAAATCCAGGAGGCAGGATCAAACCAGTAGGCACAGATGCCCTGAGAATGACCTGCTCCCCTCTCCCCAAATGGTCAAGAGGTAATCGCTCAACTCCTCTTTCCTTCTTTTTTTTTTATTATTATAATAGTTTATTTTCAAATTGGTTTACATATAACACCCAGTGTTCATCCCAACAAGTGCCCTCTTTAATGCTCGTCACCCCCTGTCACCCCTCCCTCACCCCCCTCACCCTCACTTTGTTCTTAGTCTTTGAGAGTCTCTTATGTTTTCTCTCTCTCCTCTCTGTGTCTTTTTTTCCTTTCCCCTCTTCCTCTCCCCATGGTTTTTGCTTAGTCTCACAAAGTCCACCTATGCGTGGAAACATATGGGATCTGTCTTTTTCTGACTGACTTATTTCACTTAACATAATACTCTCCAGTTCATTCCATGTTGCTACACATGGCCAGATTTCATTTTTTCTCATTACTACGTAGTAGTCCATTGTATGTATGTGCCACATCTTCTTTATCCATTCGTCAGTTGATGGGCACTTGGTCTCTTTCCATGATTTGGCTATTGTTGAAAGTGCTGCTATGAACATTGGGGTACACGTGCCCATATGCATCAGCATTCCTGTGTCTCTTGGGTGGATTCCTAGCAGTGCTATTGCTGGGTCATAGTGTAGCTCTATTTTCATTTTTTTGAGGAACCTCCACACCATTTTCCAGAGTGGCTGCACCAGTTTGTATTCCCACCAACAGTGTAGGAGGGTGCCTGCTTCTCCACATCCTTGCCAGCATCTATAGTTTCCTGATTTATTCATTTTAGCCACTCTGACTGGTATGAGATGGTATCTCAGTGTGGTTTTGATTTGTATTTCCCTGATGATGAGTGACGTTGAGCATCTTTTCATGTGTCTGTTTGCCATTTGGATATCTTCTTTGAAGAAGTGTCTATTCATATCTTCTGCCCATTTCTTCACTGGATTATTTGTTTCTCAGGTGTGGATCAACCCCTCCTTCATATGATGCAAGACAACTCCAGGAAGCATGGGGGTAGGTGAAGGGAACCAGGAAAGAGTACAGGTGGGAGTGACCCAGAGGAATTCTCAGGCCACAGGTCCTGGAGGAGCAGATTCAGGGGTTGCAGAGTGGACAGAGATGACTTCTGTGCTTAGGATGCATCTATGTGCAGTTACTGGGTCCTCCCAGAGGAACATCATAGGCAGGGCTCTGGCGCCACACACTGAACCCCTAAGTGAGGTCCTGTTGTTCTTTCTCTTGGATTCCTCATGATGGCCTAAGAGATTGGTGAAATAGGTGCACGCTGGAAGGAAATAGGGTCATTGTCTGTCCTCTGGATTCCTCCCCAGTGTTGAAGCTCTCCCTACCATGTCATAGGCCCTTTTCTTCCATGTGTTCCTCAGATCCCATGATCTCCTGGGCCCTCCGCAGTAGGCATGTGATCTCCATGCATCAACCCTGGGTGAGCCCTGCTGAGTCTGAGAGTAGAGAGGGGTAGAGTCAAGTGCAGGGCAGGGAGACCCAGGCCTCACTACCCAATCCTCAGCCTGAGCCAGCAGCAGCCATGATCCTCAAGGCCCTAGTGTCCCTGGCTGTGAGCAGGTCTAAGGGTGTGGATGCAGACGGGGCTCCCAAGCCACCTCAGCACTCACACTTCCACTTCTGTTACAGAAGCTTGTCGTCCCCTCCGATCTGTGCAGTGAGAGACATGAGGGGTCCCATGTCCCAGGAGAGCCCCTTCCATCCCACCATCTGCTCAGATTCTCACCTGGGCTTCCCTCAGCTGCTGGTGACTTCTTCTCGTACCAAAGGACACACATGATAATGGCAGTAATAAAAACAACAGAAGCAGCCACAGCACCCCTATGGCTGGTCATCCACTCTCATGCACAAGGGTCTTTCCTGGAAAAGGGCCTTATATTAACCTAAGCTCCCCAGGACCATAGGCCTGCCGTCCTCTCCTTACCCTGATTTCTGTCCCAACCAGGGCCAATTCCCCTCCAGGATCACCCCAGGCTCTCCCGAGGGTACAGGGTGGGCACTGTGGTTCCAGTGGCTTCTGTGTAGCAAGTGAACCTCTGCTTCTCTCCCTGGAGAATCCTTATGGCCTCACATGTCCAGTAGGTCCTCTTTCCACCAGGAAGGACTCCCTGAACTGCTGGGCATCCTGGCTTATGTGTTCCTCATCCTGAAGCCAGTCAGGGAGATATTCCTGGGAGAGAAATTGCAAGCCCAGCACATCACGGTGACCATGCCTTCCAAGGCCTGGCTGTAGGTCACCTTCACTGTTGGGGACACTGGGGAAGAAAGTGCAGAGCCAGCCATGCACATGGCAGAGTTCTGCTCCCCTCAAAGGGAGACAGAGAGGACAGCCTGCTTCTCACACCTTTCCAGTTCTGGCTGAAGCCCTCAAGGACCCTAGGCCTTCTCCAAGTCTGTTCTGAACTCTACAACCCAATTCCTTTGGGCTGGCATGAGGATGCACCTGGGATCTAGACCTCTCTCTCCTGGATCCTCATGTTGACGCTGAGGAGGGGGTGTGAGGGGTAGGCACCTGGATGAGGGGACTATAAGGGAACCCTCTGTGACACGGAGGATGGGGCTTCCTCTCCTGCCTGACAACAACATTCCTGGTTCAGTTTTCTGTCAGAGGGTCCACGGCTTCCCTGGACTATTAACACTGAGTGGGTGCATTTCTAACCCCAGCTGCTTGTACAGTACAGGTGGGTCACAGCACCAGGGGCCAGCAGGACATACATGCATCCCATAGGACAGGGAGGGTTTCCTTGGACAGGACTGTTGGGAGGAGATCAGTGGGTCTGGCGAGGGGAAGGAAGTCCCTGCATGAGGGTTGAACATGTTCTGCCCCAGAAGTCCATCCAGTCTTCCAGATATTTCTGCAGGCTTCCGCAAAGCTCTCCTTGCACTTAGGCTGAGGAATTCTGGTTTGAAAGCCATCTGCATCTTAATTTCCTTAGCCAAGGTCTGAGCTGAGGACCAGGGAACTCTCCATCCAGGAGTCTCGGGTCATAGACGAGGAAGAGCTCCCATCATAGCAGACATGCCCATAGCCCCTGGTGCTATTGTCCTCGCAGATCATCCAGCCCCAGAATTCCTGCAGGGAATGCAAGCCTCTCCCCAGCCATCCATCCTGTGTCACTCTGCCTTCCCCACACCAGTGACAGACTCCTGCTAGAGGGGCCCCTTCTTGCTCACTTCCTCATCTTCCCTGTGCTGGGTGAGTGATGACCACCTCCAGACTGAGGTCCACAAACTCTCCGTCCTCAACTCCTACTCCCAGGCAAATCCAGTGGAAAGAGATAGCTCCCTGCTCTTGGCCCCAAACTTCCCTGGGGAAGGCCTCTTGTCACTCTTGCCCCTACCCCGCTCTCACCTCCTTTTGGGCCTGCAGGGCCACGGTGTCTGCCAGAGTCTTTCTGAGACTCTTTCCACTCTCTCTTAGGTCTTTGGTCTCTGTGTCCCACCTTGTAGGCCCCAAAACTGTCCTGCCATGTCTATGTCACTGGTGGGGAATGAGATGGATCTGCCAGTGTCCCTCGGGTGAGGCAGAGGGGTCTCTAAGAGGCAGGGCATTGAGCCCAAAGGGAGTCTATATTAGAAAGGAGGGGCAGTAGAAGAGAAAATAGACCCGATATGCCACATGAATACCTTGGGGAAGGACCTGCACAGTGAGGGTGGTTCTGGGAGGGGGGCAGTTCATCCCTCCAAGGAGGGTTAGGGGGAGACTTCCAGCACAGAACGGGCAGGCTGGGAGATGGCTGGCTGTTGGAAAAGGCCAGTACTAACCTTGTGGCAGAAACAACCAGTTTGGGAACCGGATGTCAGGAGTGGGGCCCACTTGGTTCAAGGAACCAAAGGAGGGATGAGGGCCTAGGATCTGGGCAGCGGGACCTTGAGCAGTACTCTGGTCTGTGGGGGAAGGGAAGGAAGGGGGCAGCAGGGGAGACTAGTGCTGAGGGGCTGGGAAGGGGGGACTGGATGATCCTGAAAGGACTTGAATGAGAGAGGAGAGGCGGGAGCTTTGGCAAGAGCCAGGAGGAGAGGCTGCTGACTGCAGGGTCCCATGGGAGGAGCTCATGAGAGAGGAGAGCTTGGTGAGGGCCTTGCAGGTGGATGTGGGGTTTGGGTTGGTAGGGGCCATGGAGGAAGGGTGCAGAAGGACCACGGAGACAGGGACTTCAGCCCGCAGGAAGTGTTGAGGCCACAAGAGGGTGAGGGTGGGATGAAAGAGAGGGGACAGGCAGTGTGTCCCAAGATGGAGGAGGTCCAAAAGCAGGTGCCTGCACTGTATATGGAGGGAGGAGGAGGAATCCAAGACAGGGGACAATCTGAAAAGGAGCTGTGTAGCATGCCGCAGTGCTCCCCTTGGTGATGGCATGGGGGAATGGGAGGGAGACCCTCTGGGAAAAGGCCCCCTCAGAAAATTATCATACTACTGGAAATCTTAGTTTTAGCAATCAGACAACATAATTAAACTATTTGCCTTCCACATAGGCAAGGAAGCACTCAACCTTTCAATCTTCGAGGTAGACATAATACTCTGTATGGAAAACACAAAGGATTCCATGAAAAAATTGGTAGAACTAACACATGAATTCAACAAAGTTGCAGATTGTAAAATCAATGTACAGAAATCTATGGCGTTTGTATAACCCATAGGAGGCATCAGCAATAACAAAAAACAAAAACAAACAAAAACCCACAAAAAAACACAAAAAAAAACAAAATCCCCTAAAAAACAACAATGAATCAATCCTATTTGGATTGCTAAAAACAATAACACACCTAGGAATAAACCTAACTAAACAGGAAAAGTTCTGGACTCTGATAACTATAGAACACTTATGAAAGAAATTAGGACACAACGAAATGGAAAAGCATTCCATGCTAGATTGCAAGAACTAACGTTGTTAAAATGTCTATAGTACCCAAAACAAAGCAATCTATACATATAATACAATCCCTACCAAAATACCAGCAGTATTTTTTACAGAGCTAGCACAAACAATCCTAAAACTTGTATGGGACTACAAAAGACCCCAACTAGCCAAAGAACTCTGAAAAACAAAAAAGTGGAGGCATCATGATTCCAGATTTCAAGCTACATTACAAAGATGTAGTCATCAAAAGACAGTATTGTACTGGCACAAAGGCAGACACCTAGATTAATGGAACAGAATAGAAAGTCCAGAAATAGACCCACAACTATAAGGTCAACTAATTTTCGAAAAAACAGGAATGAATATCCAATGGAAAAAATACAGTCATTTTAACAAATGGTGCAGGGAACGCTGGACAGCAACATGCAGAAGAATGAAACTGGACCACACTCTTACACCATTCACAAAAGGAAATTCAAAATGGTTGAAAGACCTAAATGTGAGACAGGAAACCATCAAAATCCATAACAACTTCTTACTAGACACGTTTCTGGAGGCAAGGGAAACAAAAGCAAACATGAACTACTGGGAGTTCATCAAGATGAAAACCTCCTGCACAGGGAAGGAATCAACCAACAAAACTAAAAGACCATCTACAGAATGGGAGAAGATAGTTTCAAATAACATATCTGATAAAGTGTTAGTTTCTAAACTCTATAAAGAACTTAGCAAACTCCACAACCACAAAGCAAATAACCCAGTTAAGAAATGGGCAGAAGACATGAATAGACACTTTTCTAAAGAAGACATCCAGGTGGCTAACGGACATGTGAAAATATGCTAACATCATGAGAAAGAAGGAAATCCTGTCATTTGTAGCAACCTGGATGGAACTGGAGGGTATTATGCTAAGTGAAATAAGTCAGTCAGAGAAAGACAGATATCATACGTTTTCACTGATATGCGAAATTTGAGAAACTTAACAGAAGACCATGGGGGAAGTGAAGGTGAAATAGTTACAAACAGAGAGGGAGAGAAGCAAACCGTAAGAGATTCTTGAGTACAGATAATAAATTGAGGGTTGATGGAGTACAGGGGAGAGGGGAAAATGGGTGATGGACATTGAGGAGGGCACTTGTTGAGATGAGCAGTGGGTGCTTTATGTAAGTGATGAATCACTGACTTCTACTCCTAATACCAATATTGTACTGTATGTTAACTAACTAAAATTTAAGTAAAAAAAAAAAAAGTAGGTTCTTCATTAGCTACAGTTCTAGGGTTTTCCTGAATATAGTCATATTGGTTTTCAAAGTCAGATCTCTTAGGGGCTCATCTATCTTGTGCAGGACCTAGGGTTTAGTGCTTGGTGTGGGGCACAGACGCCTTGCTTCTCAGTGAAATTTTGTACTTTTGAGATCCCAGTGTATTTTGAGTTCTCATATCTGGGTGGGGACAGGTTTCCTTTTGGTTTTGTCTTTGTTTTTATTTTTGGCAAGAGTGTCTTTGCCTCTCTTACATGTTTTCCGTGCTGTCTTTTTATTGTTTGTTGTGCAGGCTCAGATCTTTTTCAGAGAAGATTATCCTGTTAATAGTTGTAAATTTGTTGTGTCCATGGAAGGAGATGAGTCTCCCCAAACCATCTTGATTGCCTTTGCTTTGTAGATAATGAGATTGGGAATTGGGGCTCCTACTACTTGGCCTTCCTTTTTAAGAGTGGCTAATCTAAGTCCCTTGACTTTTCCTATGAAATTAGAATCAGTGTGTCAATTCTTACAAAGGAGCTATTTAGGTATCTGATAGGGATTGTGTTGAACCTGTAGATGAATTTGAGAAATGTTGCCACCTTGAGAACATTAAGTCTTCTGACCGTGAACATGTTTTCACTGACTTAGATGTCTTTAAATTTCTTTCAACAATGTCTTGTAGTTTTCAGAGTATAAGTTTTGCACTTCCTTTGTTAAATGTATTCCTAATATTTAACTTACTTTGGTGTTATGGTCAATGAAGTTGTTTTCTTAATTTCATTCTTGGATTGCTTATTGAAAATATATGGAAATATAACTGATTTTTTAGTGTATTGACCTCATATCCTACAACGTTGCTGAACTTGTTGATTCATGCTAATAGTTGATGCTGTAGGATTTTCTATGGACAAGGTCATGCCATATGTGTGTGAACAGAAATAATTTTACTTCTTTTTTTTCTCAATCAGGATGCACTTTATCTTACTTTCTTGCTCTAGAATCTCCAGCACAAAATTTAATGGAAGTGGTGAGAGTGGACATCCTTTTCGTGTTCCTGAAGTAAGGAGAAAACAACCAGTCTTTCATCATTAAGTAAGATGTTAGCTTTATGAATGGTTTTAATCTGATTGAGGGAATTCCCTTCTGTTACCAGTTTGTTAGGTTTTATCATGAAAGGGTTTCAGATTTTGTCAAATGCTTCTTGCCCATCTGTTGAGATAAGCATGTGGCTTTTGTTTTTTTATTATAGTAATGTGGTATATTACCTTGTGTATATGGATGTCAAACCAATATTGGATTCCTGGAATAAACTTCACTTGGTCATGGTGTATATAGCTTTTTTATATGTTGCTGGATTTGATTTGCTATGATTTGTTGAGTTTTTCCATGTCTATATTCATAAGAGATATTAGTCTAAGTTTTCTTTTCCTGTGATTATCTTTGTCTGATTTTAGTCTCAGTAACACTAGCCTCATAGAGGGAGTTGGGTTCCCTCCTCTCCTTTATGGAAGGTGTTGTAAAGAACTGTTATTATTTCTTTAAGCATTTGCTATAATTCACAAGCGAAGCATTTGGAACCTGGTTTTTTTGTGGGGTAGCTTTTGACCATTGATTCAATCTTCTACCTCATTATAGGTATATTCAGATTGTCTATTTCTTCTGAGACAGCTATTGTAGTTTGTGTCTTTCTATGAATTTGCCTATTTTATTTAATAAGTTATTTTTTGGCATATTCATCATAATCTCCTATAATTCTCTTTATTACTGTATGGTCAGTCATAAAATTCCCTTCTTTCATTGCCGATCCTAGTAATTTGAGTTTTCTCTCTGTCTCTTTTTATTTTATATATTTTTTATTTTTTAAATTCTTTCTCTGTCTCTTTTTTGTGAGTCTAGTTGAAAATTTGTCAGTTTTGTTGCTATTTCAAAAGATCACATTTGATTTAGCAGTTTTTTTGAAGGAAAATAAACCTTTTTATTATTATTTTTGTGTTATGTAATAATTATACATACTTGGTAGCATATATATTTGTAATTTTAAAGAGAATTTGCTAGCTGAGAATATTTTTGTTTTTTTCTTTCTTTTTTTTTTTCCAAGTTTTTATTTAAATTCAGGTTAGTTAACATATAGTGTAGTATTGGTTTCAGGAGTAGAATTTAGTAACTCATCACTTACATATAACATCCAGTGCTCATCCTAACATGTGCCCTCCATAATGCCCATCACCCAGTTAGCCCATCCCCCCATCCACCACACCTCCAGGAACCGTCAGTTTGATCTCTGTAGTTAAGAGTCTCTTATGGTTTGCCTCCCTGTCTATTTTTACCTTATTTTTCCTTCCTTTCCCCTATGTTCATCTGTTTTGTTTCTTTTTTTTTTTAATAATTTATTGTCAAATTGGTTTCCATACAACACCCAGTGCTCAACCCAACGAGTGCCCTCCTCTGTGCCTATCACCCACTCTCCCCCCTCCCACTCCCACCTCTCCCCTCAGTTCCTTCTTATTCTTTGAGAGTCTCTCATGTCATGTCTTCCTTCCTCTCTGTGGCTTTTTTTTTCCCCCTTCTCCTCTTCCCCTCCCTCCTGGTTCTCTGCTAGGTCTTCCAAAGCCTACCTATGCGTGGGAACATATGGCATCTGTTCTCTGCCTGACTTATTTCACTCAGCATAATATCCTCCAGTTCCATCCATGTTGCCACACATGGCCAGATTTCATTCTTTCTCATTGCTGCGTAGTATTCCATTGTGTGTGTGTATATATATATATATATACCACAGCTTCCTTATCCATTCATCAGTTGATGGGCACTTAGTCTCTTTCCATGATTTGACTATTGTTGAAAGTGCTGCTATGAACATTGGGGTACACGTGCCCCTATGCATCAGCAGTCCTGGATTTCTTGGGTAGATTCCTAACAGTGCTATTGCTGGGTCATAGGGTAAGTCTATCTTCATTTTTTTGAGGAACCTCCACACAGTTCTCCAGAGCAGCTGCACTAGTTTGCATTCCCACCAACAGTGCAAGAGGCTGCCTGTTTCTCCACATCCTAGCCAGCATCTATAGTTTCCTGATTTGTTCATTTTAGCCACTCTGACTGGTGTGAGGTGGTATCTCAGTGTGGTTTTGATTTGTATTTCCCTGATGATGAGTGATCTTGAGCATCGTTTCATGTTTCTGTTTGCCATTTGAATGTCTTCTTTGGAGAAGTGTCTATCTATATCTTCCACCCATTTCTTCACTGGGTTATTCGTTTTTCGGGTGTGGAGTTTGGTAAGTTCTTTATAGATTTTGGATACCAGTCCTTTATCCGATATGTCATTTGCAATTATCTTTTCCCATTCCGTTGGTTGCCTGTCAGTTTTGTTGGTTGTTTCTTTTGCCGTGCAGAAGCTTTTATGTATTGTTATTTTATTCTTTCTTCTGTATTTCATTAATACCCATTCTAATCTTTACTTTTTCCTTCCTTTTGCTTGCTTTTGGTTTAGTTTGCTCCTCTTTTCTCTTTGACTTAATGTGGAAGTTTAGGTAATTGATTTTAGAAGTTTCTTGTTTTAAAAAAATGTTTATTTATTTTGAGGGGGGAGTAGAAAGAGAGGGAGAGAGAGAATCCCAAGTAGGCCTCATGCTGAGTGTGGAGCCCAACATGGGTCTTGGTCCCATGACCATGAGATCATGACCTGTACCGAAATCAAGAGCGGAACACTCAACTGACTGAACCACCCAGGCGCCCCACTCTGTCGTCATTTTTATTAATCTTAGTCTGTGATTTCCATGGTGATATCTCTTTTACCCTTTGATATGAGGAAGGGTGTTGTTCACTTCTGCATATTGTGAGTTTCTCAAATTTCTTGAAGGTATAGATTGTTTTCTAGTATCATGCCATTGTGATAAAAGAACATATTTGCATTATGTATATCTTTTTAAATTTGGTGAGTTTTGTTTTATGGCCTAGCATATGGTGTATCCTCAAGAAATCTCCACATGCATTTGAAAAGAATGTATATTTTCTTGATGGCTGGAATGTTCAATAAATGTCAGATTTCTACTATTGGTTTATAGTATGGTTCAAGTCTTCTTTATGTTTATTGATCTCTGCATAGATGTTGTATCCTTTATTGAAAGTGATATATTACAGTTTCTGACTATTACTGTTGTATTGTCTGTCCCTCAATTTCTGTCTGTTTTGTTTTCATGTATTTGACGCTGAGTTATTAGGTGATTTTATATTCAGAATTGTTCATCCTTCTGATAATTTGACCCTTTTGTCATTATAAAATGTTGCTGTTGATCTTTATTAGCATTGTTTAAAATGTTTATTTTTGAGAGAGAGAGAGAGAGAAAGTGTGGGCAGGAGAGGGGCAGAGAGAGGGGGATAGAGGAATCAAAAAATCTCCTTTGCTGACAACAGAGATCCCATTGCAGGGCTCAAACCCACAAACCCTGAGATCATGACCTGAACTGAAGCTGGATGCTTAACTGCCTGAGTCACCCAGGCGGCCCTTTACTAGTATTATATATGTATGTATGTATGTATGTATGTATGTATGTATGTATTTATGGTTTATTCTTTTTAAGTTTATTTTTTTTATTTTTAGAGGTACAGAGACAGTTCGAGTGGGATGGGGTAGACAGACAGGGAGAGAGAGAATCCCAAGCAGGCTCCCCACTGCCAGTTGCAGGGCCTGACATGGGGTTCAAACCCACAGTGAGTTCATGACCTGAGCTGAAACCGAAACCAAGATCTGGACGCTTAACCAATGGAGCCATCCATATGCCCCCTTTACTAGCATTTTAAATGTCTCTTGTGGGGGCGCCTGAGTGGCTCGTCAGTTGGGTGGCCTACTTCGGCTCAGGTCATGATCTCGCGATCTGTGAGTTCAAGACCCGCGTCGGGTTCTGGGCTCACAGCTCAGAGCCTGGAGCCTGCTTCGGATTCTGAGTCTTCCTCTCTCTCTGCCCTTCTCCTGCTCATGCTCTGTCTCTATGTCTCAAAAAAAAAAAAAAAGTAAAAAAAAAAAGTCTCTTGTGTCTAGCGAAAGAATGTGTCCACTCCAGATTTTTTATGGTTATTTGCCTGAGATAATCTTTTCCATTTCTTTAATTTTAAACTCTTTGTAATTGAATCTCAAGTGTGTCCACTCTAGGCAGCATTGTTGGATCTTGTTTATTTTCAGTCCAACCATCTGCACTCTGGGTTATTGAAGCCATTTACATGGATGTTAATATTGACACAGGTGGGTTTATGGTGCCATTTTACTTTTTGTGTTTTGTTTTCCATGTTTCCACTCATTCCCCTCTTACTGATAACCATTTATTAAGTATTTCATATTGTTAATTATATAATAATTTATCTCTTTATTTTGTATTTACTTTCTTAAGGATTTTTTGCTTTTGCCACTTTTTTTCTACATTTTTGGTTTTGTGATTTTTTCCTTTATGTCATATACATAATATTTATTCAAATAACATATATTTCTATACTTATCATATCCTAGTCATGTTATATTTTATGCCGTATGAGTGCAATATTGAAGATTTATGACCTTCTTTTTACTACCTATTCTTTCTAAAGTTACTCAATCACAGTCTTTCCCCCATTTATACTTTACATTTCAAGCTATGAGTTGCTCTTTTTCTCTGAAATTCTTTGTGTAAATTTTTTGACTCACGTTAAATGCAGATTTCTCTAGAGAAATTTGTTTCTTTCTTGTAATAAACTAATGACTGGAAGGTATTTTGGCCCAAAATAGCAAAGCAAATTTGGACTATAAATCACAAAAGGGTTAGTCAGTCATTGCAAATTCTTGAAATAGCTGTTTGCTCACTTTGTGCTAGCTCATAGCAAATCTCCTCAGAGTAATACCTTCTTGTACTTGAAGATAGAGCTGATTTGATTTGTGTCACCAAATTTTAGAGGATATGAGTCTATGAATCTTAGGTTCCCATATTTTCACGTGGGGGGGGATGTTTCTCATGCTCCTCAGACGAATAAGCTCAGGGCATTATTTCCTGTCTATTAAACTCATGAGCCTGAGAAGGCAAGCTAAGATTTTCTAGATTTCAAATACACCTAAAATATGAAGACAACCATCATCCCTGGCTTATTGCCCTTTATTATATTTTGGCCTAAGTGATTATTCTTGGGCTATATGTATGTATATATAGATATTCATTTTTAGTTGTTTTTATAGCAAGAGGCAACCTTAAAAATGAGTCTACTGTGTTAATGGAAAAGGATCCCCATTAACAATTTTTCATTTCTGCTCTTTATCCAGCACCAGAGTAGGTGGTAGAGTACAAGTCCACCTAAACCAATGGTGATCCGTGTCTTCTGTGAGCCGGCACTGGTCTGGGAATGTGCATCAGCCCACAAACAGATACAGACAGAAAGTGAATGTGAGACCGTATCCTGTCTCAGACTGATATTCAAGACAAAAATGAGCCTGTGTACCAGTCATTGGATCTGCTAAAAACAGTTTGATTATTAGCTGTTCGTGGACCAGAGGTGGAGAAGCATAGTGTCTAACCTGGAATGATTTTTTACACTTTTGTGTAGGTCACATAAAACCTGATAACATTTTGGATACTCTCCCCAGAAATATGGGCATGTACAATGAAACATAAACTGTCAGTGTATATGTAAGGATAATCTGAAGTGTTACAGATCTGGGTTATTTAAACCTAGGAAGAGACAAAGGCTGGAGAAAACATTTTAAACAATCACTTCATCGCCCGACAATGCGGCTCCACTTATTTGTGAGTATAACTAGAGTAGACAAAGCTGGATCCCAAACAACTATCAAGGGAAAAAGTTGAAAGATGTTATTTTTTATTCATTCCTTCATCCAGTCTGACCTGAGTGCATACAATGTAGCATATCAAGTTCTAGTGTCAAATCGCTGCTCCAAATGTTGCAATTTGACATTCCTTTCCATTCCTGGCCCCCAATTTCCATGCCCAGAACTCATACCCTCTTTCCACAAAAGGATTTCCACATTTAAAAATCTGATGGAGGGCAGAGACCATGGAGAGGAGAACCCACTTTGCCAAACAGTCCTGCATTGGACATGGCATGAAACTTCACAGTCACATGACCGCTGCCAGATTCTGCCTCAGGACATGTGACAGACAGGCTGGGACAGCACTACATGGCATTTGGCACAGGTGTTTGAGTGACGGTGGTGTCATGCAGTCGCAAGGGGCAGCAACAACAGCAGTCCTAGCCTCAGGGTCCACTGTCCTACAACAGGGGACTCTGGTGTGAACAGTGCCATCTATACCCAGCAGCAGGGCCCTGGTTATATTTGAGCCTCCACCTAGAGACCATTGTGGATTCTGTTCCTCTCTGTGTAGACTCAAGCCTGTTTTGTGATTTTCCTTGAAATAGAATAGGCCCCACATTCTCTCTCTCTCGTCCCAAGTCTCTGTAACTGTACACATGTATCACAAAGAGTCAGACATCGATATCGGGAATAGCTTCAGAGAGCATGACGTCAGACATTTCTGCCAGCTTCACTGAGATGTAACTGACATACACCATTGTGTAAGTTTAAGGGTACAAACTCTTGATTTGATACATTTCAATACTGCAAAATGATTACAACCATAGCATTAGCTAAGACCTGCATCATGTCACATAGTTACCATTCCCTTTTGTGTGGTGCAAAGATTTAATATCTACACTCCTGTTATCTAGGAGGTTTTATGTTGAGGTGACAACCACTTCCTCAATCTGCCTCCTGGCTGTGCCCCATGGGAGAGAAAATATGTATTTCCCAGCTGATCATGCATTTTTCTTCCTACAAAACAACAACAACAACAACAACAACAACAACAACTTCTACTACTACTACTACATTTAAATATGGATGTAAAATCCCTTCCCACAATGAGGGGTCTCATCAGTGACCTGACTGCTTCTCTATCTGGTGGAACCCCAGGATTGTTTGTGGGTTTGTTACAAAATACTCAGGCCTCTCCCCACTGACCATGTTAGAGTGCTGGGCGTGGACCCAGTATCACTTACTTCATAAACCCTACAGGATAGGCTGAGGCACAGCAATGTGGGAATCCTGTTCCACATGCTTGGAGCTCAGTGTGTGATTGGAAGACCAGCAGTAGCAACACCAACCTTGTTATAAACCCAGCATCTCACTCTCTACTCCAGACCGTATAGCTCTTCCTAAGTCCAGAATTCCTGTGCACTCCGAAGGTTGGGTCTCCCTGGTCTGTGTGTCTTCTAGGTGCAGAACCAGAACTGTGCAGTATGCTCTGGGTGTGCTCTGATCAGCGTCCTTAGTGCTGAGGAGTCCAGGGTTTGGTCCTGTTCCTTTCTCTTCTATGGCAAATGACTCCTTGGTGACCTCATCTATACTGAAGGCTCTAAACATCATTTATATGGTGTCACCTTCCATATCTATTTTTCCAACCTAGATATTTCTCCCACCTGGTACTCTATATCCAACAGCCAACCTCACCTGCATTTCTTTTTTTTTTTTAATTTTTTTAATGTTTATTTATTTTTGAGACAGAGAGAGACAGAGCATGAGTGGGGGAGGGGCAGAGAGAGAGGGAGACACAGAATGTGAAGCAGGCTCCAGGCTCTGAGCTGTCAGCACAGAGCCCAGCGCAGGGCTCGAACTCACAGACCACGAGATCATGACCAGACCGAAGTCGGACGCTCAACCGACTGAGCCACCCAGGCACCTCACTTGCATTTCTAATAATCTCAAATTTGATATTCCTAAATTGGGTGCCTGTGACGGTGCTTCCCCAAAGCACCTACTTCCAGAGTCTTCCCCATTTCCACGGAAGGCACTCCTCGTTTCTATGTGTAGTCTTAAGTATTGGATGCTGTCCTTGATTGCTTTTCTCACAACCCAGATTTAATGCATTAAGAAATGCTGCAAAGTCCATCTTTAAATGTATCCAGAACAAACATGCACGTGCGGGCACGCACACACACACACACACACACTGACCAGACACACACTAACCAGAGCACAGTCTCTTTCTATTATTTTCTCTTTCTCAAACCCAAACATAAATCTGACACCCTCTCCTGGAACACTGCACTAGTTTCTTACAGTTTCACTCCTGGTGCTTTGCCTTCACCTCTCAATTCTGCACAGGGGCAAACAGATGCTGCTAAAGAGAGGTAGTACCAGGTGGATCATCTGTTCTAAACCATGTGGTGACTCCACGTCTCACTCAGAGAAACCTCAAACCCCTCCTAATCCTGAGGCGTAAAAATCTGACCACATTTCACATGCTCTCTGCTCCAGCCACAGTGGCCTCTCACCCTTCCTTGAACACAGGACACGCTCCTGCCCGAGTGCACGTGCACTGGAGGTTCCCCTGCCTGGACAGAACTCCCTGAGACAGGCTCTTCATCAATTCCTCATGCCCTTCACGTCTCTCAGAGGTCACCTTCCCAGTGGCACTCCCTCTGATTGTAAAGTAGCCACTTTCCCGGGTCCCCACACAGGTAACTCTCTGGGACACCTTCTTCAAAGCACCTACCAAACTCCAATTTAGACACTTCCCTTATTTACCACGTGTGTACAATATACACTTGACCCTGAATTATACAAGCTTAAACTGTGCATGTCCTCAGGTTGTGGACTTTCTTACAGTAGTACTGTCAATGTAGTTTCTCTTATGTTTTCCTCCTATTTTCTCTGCTTCATTTATTGTAAGAATATATGTACATATGATGTAACATACAATTTTTGTATTAAATGACTGTTCATGTTTTCAGCAGGGCTTCCACCCATTATTAGTAGTACGTAAGTTTCAGGGGAGTCAAAAGTTATTCTTGGACTTCTGACTGCACAATGGGGTCATTGCCCTCAATCCCCACATTGTTCCAGGGTCAAGTGGAGTCTGCCCCTCACCACTAGAACACATTTTCCACAAAACCAGCACGTTAGCCTCTTCTTAGAGTCTCTGAGGTGTCCAGATGAGAAAAGAGTGGGTCCTGTACATGGCACATGACATTAGCAGTGGAACGAGTGATCAGCGGAGAGGACCTCTCTCTTCTGAATGAGCCTCAGGCACAGCTGGTCCGTGGCAGTTCCTGCATAAAGTGCCCCCACCTCACCATCAGTGCTGCCTCTACTTTTCTCCAGGGCTACTTCCCCCTCCCTCTCTCAGCTCAGCTCCCCTCTCCACAGCATTTCCCCTGCACAGCACAGCACACAGTTACAGTCCTGTCATCAGAAGCACTGTACTTCGGCTCTATGGGGCCCTTTCTCCAACCAAATAAAAATCTACCTGAGACCCTGCTTTATAAATCCATGAACTTGGATGGAAGCCAGCACCAGCATCACTAGAACCAAGGACAGGTAGAGGGGGCAGAGAGGCCGTGAAGGTAGAAAATAACTGTAGTTTAACAAGGATGAGAAACTCTCGGATTCACTCTCTACCTCCTATATCTAAAGAATAATCCAGAAGACAGCTCTAGAGGGAGGGGAGGGGATGGATGACTCTGAAAATTCATCTCTCTAAACCACAGACACTCCTGTGTGTAGGTGCCCACCTAGGCCTGTGGGAGCAACAGCCCAAAGGACCCCTGCTGCTGTAACCGCCTGAGTCACTTAGGGAGAATGAGATGGGAACTCAGGCACAAGAGCCAGAACAGGCCTGATGCTCCAGAGACAGAAAGAAAAAAAAAAAAACAAAAGATGGGGCTGAGGGCACAACCCAGGATCGAACCTGAGCTGAGCCAGTCACAGGAATCTATTGCTGCACAAGGTCCTGGTGACAGATGACATCCAAGTCCCTGTGGTCAGAGGTCATGGTGAGACAATGTTCCACAGAAGGGGCAAGGACAAGGAGCAGAGACATGACCCAGCTGAAGGGTGAGCGTGTCACACCAATGATGCACTGACCTCCGACTGGGCACAGGCCCCGTCCATGCCCGGCTCCTCACAGCCCTCTCCTGTTGCCACCTGCAACAGACTCAACACAGCAAACATGCAGATTCTGGAAGGTTCTCAGTGCTTTCATTTATTTTCTGTCACAACTTTACAAATTTTCTATTACCTCATCACCCCACACACCAGGAATTACAACACAATTTCTTATCTGGATTCTCATTTCCAATAGGGAAGTAAAGCCTCAGTACTCAGCCCAACATGAAATAATGACAGGGATGGAGACAATACAGCCGGGCCTCTGATGGAACAAGAAAGCAGATCGGAAGGGAACAGGAGTCAGTATGGGGAGGGGTCATGGAGGACAGGGTGGGCCAGTCTCCTTGTCCTCACAATGTGCTAATAGGAAAACAGACACATTCCGACACCATCTGGAGAAAGAGAAGTCAGGGTTCTTGATGTCACCATGTGACACTGTGAACAAATCCTGCTTCGCTCAGTCTCCGAGGGGCAGCTGGTCTCACACTGTGAAAAATATTAATCATGAACACATATAGGTCAGTCACATAGTGCCACATTCTCAAAGCCCTCCGCATGTCACAGTGTCCCAAGTGCCCCCACTCCTCCCCACTTCAAGCCTCTGGAGTCTTACTTTAGGAGCCATTAGAGATGACTCAGAGCCCTGGACACTGTCATCACCTGGGGTAGAACAAAGAGGATGTGATCAGAGCTACAGGAGATGAGACTAAAGGAGGAGCTATTGGGGGTGTGCTCCCGTGGGGTTCTGTCTACACTACCCCAGGGTGTCAGGGATCACCCCCTCCTCACTTACGTGCAGCGTGAGAGTAGCTCGGTCCTTTTCCTCCTGTGGGAAGAAAATATCATGTTGGAGACCTGCGACCGCTGGGCCACAGGATCCTAGAGCACCCTCCTAGTCCTGGGCCCAGTGAAGTGTCCAGAATTCTGACTGAACCCCCAGACAGGATCGGGAAACATGAAGAAAGAGGTATGGGGTCACTGGCCCACCTGACTTGATGGAGGTATGACCTCAGCAGTGACCTTCCTCTCTGTCCTGTCACTGCTGGGAATCAGGGTCCCAAACCAGAATTACCAAGTGAAAATCTGTCCTTCACTTTCACAAGCGCTTTGCTACAGAGTGAATGTTAGTAACGGCTCCAGAGAGGGCAGGTGCATGTGTGTGGATGGTCCTTCCCAGGAACAAGGCAGGACGATGTGCTACCTATGACACCCCAGCGGGCAAGAGAACTCAGATCCCCCCACTCTGTTCCTACCTGAGCGCTTCTTCCACCAGATCACAGCTCCAACCACCACGATGAGGACAGCCACACCAGCCACACCAGCAACGATGCCCGGGTTGGGGATGGAGGGCTGAGGAGGCCGCTCTGGAAAGGGAAGGAAGGTGAGAAGCTCAGACCTCCGGCTTCAGTCCTGACTCTGTGAAATTCTCCAGAAGGGCCCTGCTTTCCCTGACAAGAGGCTCTGCCCCAAACCCTCCTTACCCCATCTCAAGGTGATGGGCTCGGGCAGCCCCTCGTGCTGCACATGGCACGTGTATCTCTGTTCCTCTCCAGAAGGCACCACCACAGCCGCCCACTTCTGGAAGGTCCCATCTCCCGCAGGCCTGGTGTCCACAAGCTCTGTGTCCTGGGTGTGGTCCTCCCCATCACGCTTCCAGGTCAGGGTGATCTCCTCAGGGTAGAAGCCCAGGGCCCAGCACCTCAGGGTCACCTCAGGCTCAGAGATGGGGTGGCGGGTCACGTGTGTGTTGGGAGGTTCTGAGGAAGAAGAATCAGGAAATCCACACTGTGGTTTACCTTTATGGGCCACTGAAACCGCATCCACGTGACCATCCTGATGTGACAGGACACTGGTTTGGAAGGAAGAAGCACAAAACTCAGACAGGGGTCTAGGCTTTGGGATTTCCTGATCCTTGTTAAGTTCTGGAATCATGGAGAGAGCCGGGTAGGGGGCTGCAGGTCTAAGGGGGGAACACACTGTGGTCCTGACTGTGGTGGAGGGTGAATGATAAAACCTGGAGTCAGATCTCCAAAGATGTTCTCAGGGAGTCAACGCCTTGAGAAGGAAGGTCATGGTTCAAAGGTGGCTGCCAGAGTCAGAGGAGACCGCTGATGGGTTATTTCAGGGATGGTCTCAACCTGCATCCCAGGGGGAGACAGGACTCCTCAGTGTCCTTTAGAGAAGAGCGCCCTCCAGGTGAGGCAGTCTCTAGCAGGAATGTGAACACAGAGGCGGATATCCTCTTCCCGCCCGGGGAGGGGCGCTGTTCTGACACTGAGTCCATTTCCCATCCTCCTGGGAATCAGCCCCAGTGGAGGGGAGATCTGGGAGGCCCGCGGCCCCTGTACCTGCGCGCAGCAGCGTCTCCTTCCCCATCTCCAGGTACCTGCGGAGCCACTCCACGCACGTGCCCTCCAGGTAGTTCCTGAAGTACTCCGCCACACCGGCCACCTCCCACTTGCGGCGGGTGATCTGCTCCGCCGTGTCCGCCGCGGTCCAGGAGCGCAGGTCCTCGTTCAGGGCGATGTAATCCGCGCCGTCGTAGGCCAACTGACTGTACCCGCGGAGGAAGCGGCCGTCGGGCCCCACCTCACAGCCGGACATCCACTGGATGGTGTGCGACCCTGGCCCTGCCCCGCCCCCAGAGCAGGAGTGATTAAGGTGAAACCGAAAGTAAAACCTCCTGAAAGCTCCCGCGGGCTCTTCCCGGGTGGGGCAGGGGGTCCTGCGGCCTCGCGGCTGCGCTCAGACCCCGAGACTCGGGGCTACCCCGGCCCGTCTGTGGGAAGGGGATTGTGACCTGGACCCGGGCCCGCGTCGCTCACCGGACTCGCTCTGGTTGTAGTAGCGGAGGGCGGTCTGCAGGTTCACTCCGTAAGTCTGTGTGTTGTCCTTGGCCTTCCGCGTGATCCAGTCCCAATACTCCGGCTCCACCTGCTCCATCCACGGCGCCCGCGGCTCGCACCTCGGACTCGCGGCGTCGCTGTCGAACCGCACGAACTGCGTGTCGTCCACGTAGCCGACTTCCAAGTACCTAGGCTCCCCGAGGCCGGGCCGGGACACCGCGGTGCCGAAATACCTCAGAGAGTGAGAGCCTGCAGGCGCGAAGCGACTGAGACCCCGCCCGACCCTCCTCCCGGCGCCGGGGCCGAGTCCCAGGGGGAGGCGGCCGGGAGGGCAGGGGGAGGAGGACCCGAGTGGGGGAGAGCAGGGCGCAGTAGGGGAGGGACGGGAAGGACTGGCCGAGGCGGGGAGGGTGGGGGTCTTCCCCGGGGGTCCCGCATCCCCGCCGGGCGGTCCCCGCGCTCCTGCCCCGCGAAGTCCCTTCCCTCCCTACCCCGCACTCACCAGCCCCGGTCTGGGTTACCGCCAGGGCCCGCGACAGCAGCAGGAGGAGGGTTCGTGGCATCACGACCCACATCCTCCGGGTCGGGGGAGAAATGCGAGTCGCAGGGGGCGTGGGCGCAGACTTTATATCCTGGAACCGCGGTGCCGCTGATTGGCTGCTCCGGAAACCCGACACTAATAGGGGTGTGAACCGGGGCCGCGTCATCAGTATCCAGGCGGAAGGACCTGACAAAGGTTGTGACAGGAAGAAGTGAAACCAGGGTGGATGGGGACTCCCCAGCACTGGGCTTCCCGTCCCTGACACCGCCCTGGGCCTGAGACGCTGGGAGCAGGACTGGGGACCTGGGACTTTGACGCGACAGCTTCACCTAGTGCTCAGAGCACTCTTTGTCACACTGTCTCCCTGAGTCGTGACCCAGGAGCTGTGTGAGTCAGTGATTCTCCAACAGTTTGTTCTCAGGATGTCTATACAGTCTTATAAAATAGTGAGGATCCCAGGGATATATGTGTGTCTGTGGGTTATATCTATCCATATTTAACCATAGTAGAGATAAAACAGGATTAAATATTTATTAATTCATTTTCAATCATATGAAAACAGAAATATTGTTTTTTATGAAAAAGATTTTCCCAAATAAACAAGGCAGTGAGAAGAGTGGAATTTGCTTCATTTTACACTTTGCAAGTCTCTTCTTGTTTGTCCCATTAGTAGACCACTGGGTGTTCAGATTTGCTTCTGCATCTATTGTATTGTTTTGGTTGAAGTATATGAAGAAATTTATATCCTTGATCAAATATAGGAGAATAGGATGTTTCATGTCCTTTTCAGATAATTAGGGATATTCCTCTGTGATACTATATGAAAACTGCACAAGTTGTACTTTCTCTGGGGGTATTTGCAAACTGGAACGTGAAACAGTATCATTGAGTGTCTCTTCCTCTGTTCCATTAAATCCATAGGCCCATGTACACACTGAATGGATCTTGTACTAATGCATGATTGTTTTTAAGTAACGTGTTGTGTGTTGTTTCACTAAGTAATATTGGTGTTCCAGCGTTGATTAGACTGGAATCGAAGTATCAAAAGTCATTTGTTTGGGGCACGTGGGTGGCTGAGTTGGTTAAGCATCCACTTCGGCTCAGGTCATGATCTCATGGTTCATGAGTTCTGGTCCCACTTCTGACTCTGTACTAACAAGCAGAGCCTGGAGTCTGCTTAGGATTCTGTGTCTCCCTCTCTCTCTGCCACACCTCTGCTTGCACTTCGTCTTTCTCTTTCTTTCAATAATGGTAAACATTAAAAAAATTAAAAAACAAGTCATTTGTTTTAATATTACCACAAATCCCAACAGAAAAGTTGGTCGGTACTGAGAAGCTGTCAAGCTTATGGGAAGATCTCAGGTTAAATGAGATGGGCTACATAGGTGATGGGTTCTAAGGGGAGCACTTGGAGGAGAACTGGGTGTTGAATGTAAGTGATGATTCACTCAATTCTACTCCTGATACCAATATTACACTGCCTGTTAACTAACTGGAATTTAAATAAAACTTGAGAAAAAAAAGCAATGGTAAAGAAGCAGCGATTGCTCCCATTAACCAGCACAGGGAGATGTTCGGTATTTTGTGGGTCGTACAGTGCCTTGTGTTTGTCTGTAATTAGACGAAGTAATTCTGTGGTTTCAGAGGGTGCTTGTATGTTGATGTTCTGTTTAATGACTGGCTCACATCCCAGAGGAGAACAATATGGCCCAATGGTGGCATCGGCCAGCTTATGACCACAGTGAGGCCCAGCTGTCACTGTCACACCAGTTCCCAGTGTGGGGGCTGCTGCTTCTTCTGTCTTCAATTCCATATCTTCAAATAGCTACAACCTATTAATAATAATTAAAGAATTGGCGTTTTGGGGAGCCTGGAAGGCTCAGTCAGTTAAGGGTCGAACTCCTGATCTCATGGTTTGTGAGATGGAGTCCTGTGTCAGGCTCTGCAGTGACAGCATAGAGCCTGCTTGGGATTCTCTCTCTCTCTGTCCCTGTCTCTCCCCTCCCCCACTCATACTCATGCTGTCTCTCTCTGTCTCAATATAAATGAATAAACTTTTCAAAAAGTCTGGAAAGACTTTCAAATTCTTAAATATCCCAGTATACATTGGTCCTGTTTGGGTTCTTAAGTGTTTATTTCTTCTTGTGTCACTCCCTGAGGAGAAGCATTCTCTCAGCTTCCTGATTGTGTAACTACTCCCAGATTTAGAGTATGTCTTAGGTTTAATGTTTCATCAGCAGGAATATTCGTTATGGTCGTTCCAGACCCTAGTTCCAATATTTAGTCCTTTTTCATAGAGTACCTCATTCCTGTCTCCTAACATGTCTGCCAAATTTGGTTACTGTTCTCTGTATCTTCTCAGAGACTAATCTTCTCAGGAAAATGAGAATGAGAGGTGAGAAAGGCAGAGTAAGTTATACTGAGAGCAAAATAGGAATCCTGTAGTGGGGAATAAGAGGACTTAGTGGGATTCATGCGAAGGGTGTACATCCTGAAATCTCCCACTCTGTGCATTGTGTGTCTCCCCTCCACACACACAGCCCTGGGCCCACATCCCCCTACTCTCCACACACAGGCGAGATCTTTGTAAAGTCTGTGCAGCATTGCATGGCCCTGGCCCAGCTCCTGGTGGAGCGGAACTTCCCAGCCATTGCCACCCACTGTAGAATGCCCCGGGAGGAGAGGTAGTGAGAGAAGGAACGATGTTTTATGTCCTCGGGAGGATATGACACAACCGAGAGAAAGGACTGGGAACCTTTTCTAATTTCCCTTCTGACCAAGGCCTTCTTGGTATCACAGTTTAAAAATCTTAAATAATGAATTCTTGTGGCAACCAACCCATGTAGCTGAGGCATGGACAGTAAGCAGGTGAACACTGCCATCAACTCCCGCCTGCCTGGGATCCCCACACCTACCTGTATCAGGTAAGCTGCACACCTGCACGGACATCCAGTGTCCCCTCCCACCCCCTGATTTCCTATGTCTTCATACCTTTCATCCTCATCCCTCCTTTTGGATGTCTTCCTACTTTGGGGTCTCCCAGTGCTACCCTCTATCTCCTTCCAGGAGGCCTGAGCAGGCCAGTTGCCCCCACTGGCTTGGGGTCACGTTTGTGACAGTTGAAAAAGATGCCAAAGTCCTCAGTGAGGTGCAGAATCACATTGAGGACAGTGGTAGTGAGCTGCGTGGTGAGACGGGCATTTCCTCCTTCAGTGAGTGTGGATCTCATGAAACCGGTTCCTCCAACTCTTCAGTGTCTCCTTGTTCCTTAGTGACTTATCTTGAACCATGTAGTGCAGGCAACGGTGCCTGGTGCCTAATGGGTGCCTGACACGTTTATGCCCCAATCCTGATGCCGTGTTGGAATATTTTGCTTGTTTCTATGTGGGATCCCTTTCCTCTCTCATCCAATTAATTTTCTTCTTGCACCCCAGTCTCTCCTCTGACCCACACCCCACATAAACACCTGTATGTATAGGGGTCTATGTGTCTCAAAATCTCAATAACCTTTCCATGCCTTATTGTAACTGTGCCTCTTTTCTCTGCAGTTGCAGCCATGGGAGAGGACTCACCCATCCGCAGAGCCTGATGGAGGTCTCCCTCCCAGGAACCAGGAGATCATACATGAGCTGAGCTGAAATCAAAAGTTGAATGCCTAACTGACCCATCCAGGCACCCGTACAGTTTATTCCTCCTAATTAATTTCTTTTAATATGTTTAAAGTTTGAAAATAGTTGTAAAACACAGTGACTCAATTTTTGTATTCACTTTTTTCTTTGAGGGAGAGACAGCGAGACCAGAGAAGAGAGGGAGAGAGAGAGAGAGAGAGAGAGAGAGAGGGAGGGAGAGAGGAAGAGAGATTGGGAGAGAGATTGGGAGAGAGAATATCTCAAGTAGGTTCAATCCCTGGGGGGCTCCATCCCATGACCCCGGGACCATGACATGAGAACCTACTGAGCCACCCAAGGCCCTTCACCTTCTGTCTGCACCATGCTGTGCTCACCACAGTGTAGCTGCCATCTGTCACCAAACAGTGATATTACAGTCTCACTGACGACATTCCCTGTGCTGTGCTTTTTATTCCTATGACCTGTTCCTTCCATAACTGGAGCCTGTGTCTCCCACTCCCCTCACCCTGGTGTCCATCCTCCCAACCCCCTTCCCTCAGGGACCATCAGTGAGTTCTCTGTATTTGTAGGTCTGATTCTGCTGTTTGTTTCTTTATTCATTTGTTTTGTTTTTTTTAGATTCCACATATGAGTGAAATTATATGGTACTTGTCTTTCTCAGACTGATTTATTTCACTTAGCAGACATATTGCCCTGTTTGTCCACCCATGTTGTCACAAGTGGCAACACGTATTTATATGTATGTGTATACACATCTTCCTTAGCCATTTGTATAAGGGTAGATACAAGTTGTATCAATGTGGCTTTTGACAAGAACCTCACACTCTGAAAGAGATCCTAAGGAGGGCCAGGGTGAGGAGGAGAAAGGGCAGCTGGGTCTTCTCTTCTTAGTCCTGTGGCCTCACGTGGGGTGGAAGGTCAGGGGCATCCCCCACCGCTCTGCCCTCAGGTGGATTCTGACCGAGAAGCCTGAGTGGGGTCTGGTCTGTAAGTCAGGTAGAGATGTCTGAGCGGAAGCCTGGGCATCAGTGGGGAGAGGAAGGAGTTTCTGAGCAGCCCTGGACTCCACAGGGGTCAGGCTCAGGGGTGAGGCAGGATTGCAGGAGAGGAGCGCTCAGGGGCCGGTTGCCATGCTGAGGTTTCTGTATCCCTGTGCACCTCGTCCTCCAGTCCCTTGATGGTAATACAGGGGGACTGAAAAGTAGAAACGTAAAAACACTTCTTAGGGCTCCTTATTTCTAAATATTTCATAACTCAGTTAAGCCAAAATCATTTCTGATTTGGAAATAGCATCTTAAGGTCTACCTAATGCTCCATAGTGTGGACGTGCACACTCACGGTTTGTGAGTTGAAGCCCCACATCAGATTCTGGGCTGACAGCACTGAGCTAGCTTGGGATTCTCTCTCTCTCTCCCTCTCCATCCTTCGCTCTCTGCCCCACCCATGCTTGTACTCTCTCTTCATATCTCAATATAAACAAATAAACTAAAAAAAAAAAAAAGAATTAGTGTTTTCATTTTCTTTGGGTAAATAACCAAGAGTGAAATTACTGGATGATATGATGAATCACTATGTTGTAAACCTGAAAAGAATGGAGCAGTGTGTGTAAGCTTCACTCAAGTAGTAAGAAAAGAAAAAAGAAAAAGATGATTAGAAATATTAGAAAACACTTAGGAAGACAAGAAATGTCACATACATATGTTGGTAATAAATAAAGAAAATAAGACTGTGGAATAAAAAATGGGAATAAAACTTAGTATCTTCAACTTGGCAAAGATGAAAGTAGGTAATAAGTGTGTCCAACAGAGGGTCAGGAAAATACACCATCTTACATGGTGAAGACTGGTGTAAAATTTTTAAAGGGTTCTTCTGAAAAATGTCTCCACAATTTATGTGCTTAGAGTGTGACATAGACATTCTTTTTTAGAAGTTCATACTTTAAAACAAAGTTTAGTTATTTAGTTTTAGAAAGAGAGAGAGAGTGCAACAGGAGCAGGGAGAGGGGCAGAGAGAGAGGAGAGAGAGAATCCCAAGCAGCCCAACATCAGGCTGGATCTCAGGAAGCAGAGATCATGAGCTGAGCTGAAATTAAGTGTCAGATGCTTACCTGACTGAGCCACCCTGGTGCCCCTCATTTAGGAGTTTATCCTAAGGAGATAATGACACAAGTTCCCAAAAGTATATTATCAGGGGGTTCCCTGGATGGCTCAGTTTGTTAAGCGTCCAACTTGACCCAGGTTTGATCTCAAGGTTTGTGAGTTCGAGCCCTGTGTCAGGCTCTGTGCTGACAGCTCAGAGCCTGGAGCCTTGTTTGGATTTTGTGTCTCCCACTCTTTCTGCCCCTCCCCTTTTGGTGTGCTCTCTGTCTCTCAAAACTAAACATTTAAAAACTTCAAAAGTATATTATCAGGCTTTCTTGAATTGTGGTTTATAAAAACAAAGAACGGAACTATATCTTAGTACTATAATCAATATGATGATTATAACTATAAATAGTGGAATATGTCTCAGGCATGATCACCATGTGATGTACACAGATGGTTAAGGTTAATCATCGAAGCAAACCCATGAGGCACCCCATAGGGGATCCCTTTGTACACACAGGGAAAGGGAGACTCAGGGAGGATAAAGAGGTAGTGAAACCAGGATTCAATGCAGAAAGTTCGCACTCAGAAGTCCTGTTGACTTGTGTTTCTTTGGTTCCCCGTCCGTCAGGAGGTGGGTATGACTCCATGCAAGTGAACTGTTGCAATGGTCCAGAATGTTCTGGGATGGGAAGCTGGTAGGCTCAGAGCCTATGAGGGAGTAAGATACAGTGTGACTTACTGCTCAAATCAAACTAAACCCATCATCCCGAGTACCTCTCGAGGCCCCAGTGGCTCACGTCAGCTGACTCCGGATGTAAACTGAAGAACAGGTGTCGGCTCTGGTGACACAGCAGTGACACTGTCCCGTGGGAGGTGGGCGTTAGCAGAAATGACAGAGACAAACGTAAGTCACTCCTGAGGTAAGTGCTGCGTGGAGAAAGTTCAGGATATCCCAAGAACAGATGACAGGAGACCTGACAGGTCCCTTAGCACTAGAATCAATCATATCTACAGTGTGTAAGAGGAATACGGCTTATGGAACAGAATCTGAACCATGCACAGTGGTGAACAATCATAGAACAAGGAATGAATATTTTAGTCGATAAAGTGGATGATTACAGTCGAACTTCCCTGAAGTACTACAGTCAGAGGTGATGGCAGCAGGAGAGAAGACCTGTTTGGTTCTTAAAATTTGTTTCTAAAAATTTCAAGGATATTTCTCAGAGTTGACAGAGAAAAGCACATATGTTGAAAGTCCTACCCGAATTCTTAACTTGAGTGGATGACAAGAGACCCACATGAAGACACATCACAATGAAATGCCAGGAAGAGGGTGGAGGAGCAGACACCTTGAAAACTCCAAGACACAACAACACAGGCTTGGCAACTGGAAGACATGAGACATGGTCCCCAAATCCCGAGGACAACTGTGTCCAGCACAGAGTTTCCATCCTGTCACCGAGCGAATCAGGGCGAGGGTAGCCCAAAGGCACATCAGAAGTTTAGAGTGTCAGTGTCTACTTTCCACGTTCCCTTCCACAGGATACCACCAGGCAAAGTGGGGAAATGATGGAGAAAACCAAAAGAGGGGAGCACGTGGGATCCAGGCAACAGGGAGCCAGAGGAGAGAGGCAGAGGGCACCCAGGCTGAGCTGAAGGCGGTCCAGGTGTCGGCCCTGCCCCAGGTGTGCAGGCGTCCTGTCCACATGGGGCAGGACTGAGGGCTGCGGGCCAGATGTCTGCACAGCCATGAGGATGGTGGAATAGTGGATGGGCTTGATTATATTCATGAAGATTTATCCAGGGGAGCTTGGGAAGGATTTAAATGAGATGAATAGAAACTAAGCAAATGAAGGATAAGATATGTATTTACTCCAGGAAAATAATAAGTTGATTCAGGAAAGGTAAAGTAATCATAGTCTACTGAATGCTCAGTTGTGACTAGGATTTCACGGTCATAAAAATGCAAACAGCGCACACTGAGCTAATCAAAGTTATAAAATAATTATATGGGGCAGGTGGGAGTGTGTGAAAGAAGAGCCAATTCAGTAAAGATGATGCACAAACCTGAAAACCAGAGAATGGGTGCAAGAAGCAGGCTCTTTAGAGGCACAGAAGCAATAATCAGAGAATCAGCTGAAAGAACTAGGTCAGGCGACATCTGACTTGACTTCAAGGACTGCAGAAGTATTTCACTTCTTAAAATTCTGTCCCTCTATCCATTTGCAGAAGACAACATGGTGGGTGAGACATGGAGTCAGGGAAGTTCTGCACGGAGGCCATAGAGATGGGGCACAATTTGCGAAGTCATGGGAGTAAGAGTTGAATTTTTGTGGGAGGATTTTTGTTGTGATTTATTTAGTCCTGTTTCATGTTTTGCTTGGGAGTCAGGACAGCATGTTTGTGTGGGGAATGGCTGAGCCAGCAGAGAGGGGGAAGTGGATGATGTAGGCGCCCAAATGGAGGGACAGCCTGAGACAGGTTGGCACCACCACCATCACTGCTTAAAGGGGAGGACACAGGTGCAGGTGTGGGGGAGGGGGAGGGAGGAGTGTGCAGTTCCCACCTGAGTCCTTTTTTCTGAGTGAGAAACAAAGGAGCTCATCACATCAGGATGGGGAGCAGGGAGGGGGTGCAGGAGACTGAGGAGGGGGGAGGAAGTGAGGGCGGACAGTGAGCTGACTGGGGAAATGGCATCTGGAGAGAGCAGGGCTGGAGACCCTGAGCTCTGTGCTCATCACCTTAGAGACAGAGAGTTCCAGCAGCAGGAGCATCTGTAACAGACTAGAAGAAAGTGCAACAAAGTAGCTCAGGTGTGAGAATTACCATCCTTTATACTTTGTCATCACTTGGTTTTCTCATTTTATAATTTTTCTACAGGGAATATAACATCGTGTATATTGCACGTCATATATACACATCATAATCGGTTTATAGATGTTTCTTTACACTTTAAAAAGGAAGGAGATGGTAGGAAAGCCAGCAGCTCACGCGACAGTGCTGGAAAGGCTGGGGCCTGCCTGTCTGTGTTCTGGGCAGGGGGCTCCCAGAGACTTTGCTCCATTTCTCAGGCCCCTGTTCTCTGGGGGTGGGGGGGGGGCGGGGACAAGTAAAATCTTTCTCTTCCTTCTAGGATGTGCCCTTTTATTCATTTATTACTATCTTGTCAGGTTCTTTTTTAAATTCTTATTCATTTTTGAGACATAGAGAGAGAGAGCGTGAGTGGGGCAGGAGCAGAGAGAGAGACACACACAGAACTTGAAGCAGGTCCCAGGCTCCAAGGTGTCAGCACAGAGCTTGACGCAGGGCTGACATACTAACCATGAGAGCATGACCTAAGCTGAAGTCAGATGCTCAACTGACTGAGCCACTCAGACGCTCCATCTTGTCAGTTTTAACACCTTTTAGATGATGGTGTTTGTATGTTACATGGCATTTTAAGCTATTCTCATGGGATCATTTCTCCACACAATCTAGCACACCTACTTCAGAAATGGAACTTCAAAGTCAAAATAGTTCATTGAAAAGATGATTAGTCCTAAAGTAGATCAGAACCTGAGTCTTAATTAATGGTCTGAGGATGATCTGTCAAGTGTTAGGGATTTTAAACTAGTTTATGTTTTGAAAACATCACTCTAGTGCATACGAGAGAATCCAGTAGATAAACACAAATATCCAAAAATAAACAATTCACATGGTAACCCCTCATCCCCCAGTCACCTAATCTCTCCCCAAAATCCATCACAGTGAGACACCTCTCCTTTCTCCTACCCAAAAAATACATCCGTGCCTATATGTCTGCTCTTATATCCATAAAGAAGCTCAGGCCAGACACTGGGAGAAGATATTTGCAAATCACATATTTGATAAAGGACTTGTAACTCTTTTGAAAAATGATTTATTTATTTTTGAGAGAGACACAGGGGGACACAGAATATGAAGCAAGCTCCAGGCTCTGAGCTGTCAGTGCAGAGGCTGACTTGGAGCAGGAACTCATGAATCACAACATCATGACCTGAGTCAAAGTGGGATGCTTAACCAACCGAGACAACCCCGGTGCCCCAGAATACCCACAAAACTCTTGAAAAGCAGTAATAAGCAAGCAACATGTTAAAAAAATTGAGCAAAAGCCTGAGCAGACAGCCCACCAAGAAGAAATACTCCTGGCAAATAAGTAGGTGAGAAGGTTCTCAACAGCAGGTGTCACTAGGGAAATGCAAAGGGAAACAACAGTGCTCTGCCCTCACACTCCTGTCAGAATGGCGGGAATCTAAACACCGATAATGTCAAGTGCTGAGCAGAACTTGGAGCAACAGAAGCCTCAGTCACTAATGGCAGGAATACAAAATAGCACAGCCCCTGTGGGAGTCAGTCAGCAGTTTCTTATAAAGCCAGACACAGACCAAGCACACAAGCTGCTGACCCCTCTCTGAGGTGTTTCCCCATCTCATTAGAGAACTCCTGTTTGCACAACAACCTGCAGGCACATTTTCATAGTGGAACAGCACTATCTGTGGGCTGCACGTCATGACTTCCTTCCAAACACTACTGTATGGAAAGGGACAAAGCATAAAAGGAACTTCTCAGGGAGAATCTGGGCAAGACGACCTTAGTCAGGTGGTGAAGGTTAACTTCATCTGTGATGATCACTGTATCCTCTTGGTATGTTGTGTTGAGAATGGCCCGTCCAGTTGTGTTTTTCCCAAACCCCATAGCCTCAGTCAGCCTAATTCACAATGAAAGATAGTCTACATTGTACCTGTAAGTTCTCCTCAAATATCAAAAAAAAAAAAAAAAAAAAAAAAGGAAAGTCTGAGGAATGGTCACTACCAGAGGAGCCTGAAGGAGACTTGACTGAGACTTACCTCAGTGTGGTCCTTGGATGGGATCCTGGATGAGAAAACAAAACCACAAGCACATCCCGTGTGGAGTTCAGTAATAATGTTCGAGTACTGCATCATTATCTGTGTAAACACATGAGGGTGAGGGTGGTGTTAACAGGGGCAACCCATGTGGGGCATAAAGGGACCCTGCCCTCATTTTGTAGCTTCTCTGTAAGTCCTAATTAAATTTTATTCTAAAATAAAAGAGTTTCTTTTTTAAAATAGACCTCAGAGAAGTAATAGTTCCAGGAGGAAAAGTGTCTACTTTTCAGTTTTCCTGGGGATGTTCATGGGCCTGGAAAGAGTGGTTATGGGGAGGACAGATGGAAACTGCACACACAGGATAGGGCTCCAGAGTCCCTGTCCTCTGATCCCTGCCCCACCCCTGCACCTGCCCCAGGGCTGCTCAGAAGGCACCTTCATGCCCTCCTTCCATGCTCAGCCTGACTCAGCTCAGCCCAGTCCTCTTCCTGGCGGTGCAGAACCGGAGGGCGGCAGCGCCCCCGTGTGGCCACAGGGATGACGAAAGGAAACGTGAGTGCCCTCTGGACTTCTCCCCAGGAGCCTAATGGAACTTTGCCCCTGGGTTCCCTGTCAGGTGTTCCTGCTGCTACCTCCAGGGCCACAGGGTCCTCCTCCAGGGAACCAAGTCTGGATTCTCCACTCCTAAGATGTGGTAGAAGAAGGGGAGGAGGAGGGGGCGGAGCTTCACTGGGTGATGACCTGGAACCTGAGGCTCCTGGAGAAGTGAGCAGAGGTAGGAAATAGTGACATAGGGGATGGAGGCCAACAAGGGTGCAGGAGGAGAAGCCAGGGACCAGAGGTCAGGGGAAGGGTCACTTCAGGGAACCGTTGTGGGGGGAGGAGGGGTTCTAATGGAAGAGGCACGGGGGCATCTGTCTGGGGCCCTGTAGACCTCTCTGTTTTGCACTGATGATCATTACACAGGGGTTAGATCTGTAATTGGTCAGGAAACTGGACTTAAGTTTAGGCATTTTCCATACTTACAGTAAGAATAGTTCAAACATCCCGGAATGAAGGGGAAAGAAGAGAGAGGGAAGGTGGTTAAGGGACCGTCTTCCAGAGCAAGACCCCCTTATGCTGGGGAGGCAGGGACATGAAAAGAACTGAGAGGAGTGGTGAGCAAAGCCTGTGCGCCCTGAAGGGACCTGGTTCTAATTCTTGAGTTTGGGGGTCCCCTTCCCTGGGCTAAGATTTCACAGCTGGCTGCCTTCCACCCGTGCATCACAGCCCCTGTCACCTGGAGACATTCTCTCTTTGTGAAGATGGGGAACCACTGCTCCAGGAGTAGCAGCTCCAGGGCTTGCGACAGATTGGGCCATGGAGGCTGCGTTCCTGGAGCTCAGAGACAGGAAGTGAGATGGACGCTAGAAGCTGCAGTGGCGTTCCTGGAGCTCAGAGACAGGAAGTGAGATGGACGCTAGAAGCTGCAGTGGCGGCAAGGAGATGAGCCATGAGTCAGCCCTAGCCTTCTGCCTAGCATTTCTCCCAGGACCCAAATGTGTCCTCTCCCCGTTCCCCAGGCCTGCAGGACTCAGGCATCTCAACACAATCCCAAGATTGACAAGTGGGGTTGCTCCTGTGTGGGGGTCCGACCCCACTGCAGAGTAGCCCCCTCCCCCACCTAGAGAGTCCAGGACCCTAGCATGCTGCCTTTTCTACCCCTTGGTGCACCCTCAAAACAGGGACATGCTGTCTGTGTCCCTCATGCTGGCTTCCTGTCCCTGCAAACTGTGGAATCACAGTCTCTGCTTCTGCTGCATGTACAGACCTCACATTGTCATTTCTGCACATCGTCATCCAGGTACAGAGAATTCTGACATCCCTGTGAGTGCTTCTCTCAGCCGTGACCACCCAGGGCTTGGGCATGTGTTCTAATATCCAAGTATTTAGTATTTTCCAGAGATGCTCATGTTTTGGATTTCTAATTGAGTGTCCCTGTGGCTGCAGAGGGCACTCTATGATTTCCCTGCCTTCACATTTATTTAGGGCCAGTGTGGTCTGTGGCTCACGAATGGTTGACGTCCTCTAATCCTTCCCTGTTCTGTTAATGAGACAAGAGTCTTGATGTTGAAATATAATAGTTAATTTCTCTATTTATTTACCCTTCTTCCACTTTATGTGTCACCTGTTTTGGAGCTCTGTCCTGAGGGTCTCCTCCATTCATGACTTTGTCTTGCTGTGATGCTGACCTTTCATCCTTAGAGAACGTCCTTCTTTGTCTCTAGCGATGCTCCTTGTGTGACAGCCTATTTTGCTTCAGATTAATGCAACATTCCAGATTTCTTATGCTTTTTATTCCCATGGGGTATTCATTCCTTTACCTTCTATGGTTTAACTTATTTTTGCTTTTGTAGTTCAAGTGTTTCTATTCTACATAGCATATAGTCCACCGTGATATTTATGCAGTCTGATAATGTCAATCTTTTGAGTGGAATTTTAGTTGGTTTAGATTGAATATGATTCCTGACACGGTAGGATTTGGGTCTATCATTTTGCTCTTTGTTTCTTGTGTCGCCTTTTCTACATTCCTTTGTGTCAAGCAAATAGTTTTTCTTTCTGATTTGATTCTTCCAGTGGTTTTTTAACTGTATTTATATCCGTTAATTTTTCTTGAAACTGTAGGAATTGGAACCTGCATCTTTAACTTATCACAATCCACTTAAGGTAACATTGAACTCCATCCAGTAAATACAAGAATAGAGTTTCTTTTAGCCTCCTCCGTTCAGGTATTGTTACATGTGTCACCAATACACACTGTAAGCCAGAGAATATCATGTACTACTTATTGTTTGGAATACTCATTTGTCTTTTAAAGAAGTTAAGAAGAAAATGTACAGAATAACACCATTTTTGTTGTTAAGTACTGCATTCTGTTTATGAGTTAAGGTCCAGTGTCATTTCTTTTTGGCCTGCAGGACTTCCTTTAAAGTTAGTTCATGGCAGGGAGCTCGCAATGAATTCTCCTAGCTTACGTTTATCTATAATACATTTATCTAAAATATAGCTCTTCATTTATATTTACTTGGTTTATATTTATCTTTCCTGTTGCCATTTCCTCCCTACCTTTGTTTTATTTCTTAAGGTTTTCAGATGAGATAAAATTCCCAGGTTGAATGCACAGTTAGAGGAACAATGGTTTAGACTCATGGAACTGGGAAGACGAGGAGGATAGAGAACAGGTCCCTTATCCTAAAGTTTCCTGATGCCCCTTTGCATCTGGTCCTCTCCCTCTGTCCCCAGCCCTGGGTGACCACTGGTCTCCTCTCTGTCTGCACTCATGACATTTCTCATTCTATTAGATTTATAATGAGGGGCCTCTCCTTATCTCCAGCCATGTGTTCTCTTTCCAAATATCTTTTGTTCCTGATATTAACGTATCAGCCTCCTCATGTCACAGTTTGCCCGCAACAGCTGTTCCATCCTCCTATGTTCCACCTGTGTCTTCAGAATGAAAGTGCATATGGTTGTTTTTTTTTAATATTTGTTTCTTTATTTTTGAGATAGATAGAGAGAGAGAGAGAGAGAGGATCCAAAGCAGGCTCTGTACTGTCAGTACAGAGACCAATGGGAGGCTCGAAATCACAATCCATGAGGTCATGACCTGAGCCGAAGTCAGGTGTTTAAGCAACCTAGCCACCCAGGTGCCTTGAAAGTACACGTCTGGTGGGCAGCATTCAGTCAGCTTGTGTCTTTACGTCTCTGTGCACTGGTGACCCATCTTTCTGGTACATGTGGCTGTGTCTGCAGCAGCATTACCTCTTCAGCCTGCTTCCCCCGATAGGATTGTAGGATTCTTGAGGGCTCTTTTCCTTTGTCTCTGCCCCTTTCCTGGAAAATGTCCAGCATTCCTGCTGATCTCTTTCTCCTAAATTCTCACCTCAAAGTCCTTCTGACCCCAACCCTGCCCCGCTCCTCAGTACCTGCCTTGTGTAAAGCATCTGTGATGCCAGCACCCATGTCCAGTCTCCAAAGTCTGTGTCATTATCCATAGCAGGGTCACAGATTATAACACAATTCTGCAGCTTCATATGACATTCTTATGGCAATAAGTTCCTGCGGATCAGAGGTGTAAGGACAGGGAAGAGGGACAGCTCTAGCGAAGTTTTCTCATTAGGTTGCAGCCAAGATGAGACTAGAATCACAGTGATGTGAAGGTGTGACATGGGCTGAAGGATCAAGTTCTCGCTCCCATGTGTGGCTCCGGGCAGGGAGCTTCGGTGTCCCCGGGATCTCAGGGGTAAGCCTCAGCTTCTCACTCGTGGGCCTCTCTAAAGTGAGGATCTTTCTGACAGGGCACCTGGCTTCTTCCAAATCAAGGATCTGAGAGAGGGAAAGAAAGAGAAGAGAGAGAGAGAAAACCACAGTCCCTTTGAGACCTGATCTCTGAAGTCACACACCATCACACCCCCCTTTCTCTGTTCTTTAGAAGTCAGTCTCTGAGTCCAGTCCACACACAAGAGGAGAATTAGTTCTGTCTCTTCATGGGGTGAGTAGCAGTGAATGTGAACATTTTAAAACCACCACGTCCTGTGTGGAAGGTGCTGTTGACTTTGAAGATTTGTCTTTGTCTTTGTTATTAAATATATATTTATCTTGAGAGAGAGAGAAAGAGAGACAGAGATTGTGAGCAGGGGCAGGGAAAAGAGAGAGGGAGAGAGAGAATCCCAAGTAGACTTCACGCTCCGCAGCGAAATCAACCTGAGGCTCCATCTCACCACTGTGATATCATGACCTGAGCCGAAATCAAGAGTCAGATGCTTTACTGACTGAGTCACCCTGGTGCCCGTGTCTTTTTTTTGATATTCCTCACATGGACTTGGATGAGCCTCAATATGGTTTTCTATTGCCTCTCTTGTCTGGTGAGTAACAAGCGTCTCAGATCTATATGCTCAAGGTTTTGCACAAAATTGAAGGAGTTTTCAAACATGATTTCTTCGAATATTTTTCTGCCCTTTTTCCTCCTTCTCATTTTTGGAACCTGAACATCTGTTTGCCTTTTTTATTCTCTGGATTTCTGAGGTTTTATTATTTTCTCTTCAATCTTTCTTTTCTGACTTTTTGGATTGGAGAATTTCTATTGATTTATTTTCAACCATACTGATTCTTCATTCTGCCTTCCCAGGCCTTCTGTGGAGTTTACCCATTGAACTTTCATTAGTTTTCCCCCTTCCAGTTCTAGAATGTCTATTCGGTCTTCTTTGTACATTCCACTTCTTCATTCACATTTCCTTTCTGTTCACTCTTTAATAACTTGATTTCCTTAAATTCTTTCAACACATTTTATTCATTCTTTGAAGCTCGTGGCAACGTTTGGTGCTGATTCCTACATCTGGGAATCGGCCCACAGGGAACATGTTTGTGTTGAACTGCTAATAGTCACACATTTCTATATCTTTGCATGTCCTTTGAAATATGTTTTTTAAAAGTGGACTATGTATTTTATGTTTCAGCAAATCTGGAATCTATTCTATTTTTTTTTTGACTGTGTTTTTCCTGAAAGTATCTTTCTTGCTTGGACATCACTATAACCTGAACATTGCTGACTGGTGTTATCTATGCCCTGTTTTTCCCATATCCAGGGGCTGCATTTTATCCTGGGTCTTGAGTGAGCCCCCCACCATCTGTGTGGTTTGGTGGTCAGTGAAGGGTTTGTGCAGGTTCTCCTGACGGTTTGGCCCTCACTTTCTCTCTGATTGTCTTGTTCCTGGTATTTCCCCCAATCTTATAAATGTCCTCCCAGCCACAAAGTCTGATTTTCCTTCATCCATTATGATTTTATTTTTTAAGTAAACTCTGAGCCCTGTGTGGGGCCTGAGCTCATGGACCAAGATCAAGAGTCGCATACTCTACTGACTGAGCTACCCAGCTGTCCCAGTATGATTTTTCTTGCTGCTTCTGACCCTTGTGCTGATTGGAGAATTTATAAGTCAACAGCAAGACTCAGAGATTGGGTCAGGACAGGTGTGTCTCTAAAGCCAGACCTCCCTCTGGTTCATTCTGCTGTATCAGCAGTGTCTCCTGAGCTTCCCCCAGCCATGCAGAGTGCGGTGCTCCTGCAGGGATTTTTACCGAGATTCTATTCAGATTTCAGATCTCAACCCTCTGCTGCTCCCTCACTTTCAAATTTCCTCTTTAAATGTCCAGCTCCTTGGCCCTGTGACTGCTGCAATCTGCCCCGTGAGCCACTGGGTTGCAGTTACACTGGGGAGAGGGTAACACCCAGAGGGGAGAAAGCTCAGAGCTTGCAATTCTTGCCCATCATAGTGGTGGTTATTCAAGATTGAAGTTCTCATGTTTCTGCCTGCCTCCATTTACTGTTCAGTCACTGCAATGTTTATTTTTAATGTTTTTCTTCAGTTTTGATAATTGTCTTCTGTGGAGGACTTTACTCCACCCCTTCCTCTTTCCATTACCAGAAGTCTCACCTGAGAGAGGGTTTGGGGTGAAAACGTCCAAGCCCATGATCTGATCTTATAAGAACAAGGTGGACTCAGGCACTTGTGGTTCCGTATTCAGGCTTCTCCAGCTGAAACATGAGGAGGCCTGGGATCTGGGCACAAGCTGACTGGATATAACCCACAGTGACAGAGAAGGACGTCCTCATGCCACCTCCCAGCTGACTGCGTCTGTAGTGTTAGGAAAAATACATTCTGTACTGGAGAATTTTCTTACACTGTCTGCACCGAGTCACCAGAAATGCAGCGAAGTTTGAATGGAGGCCTTGGAAGTAGTTGAGTTAAATCTGAAACAAGCTCTGCGTTGTCCTCCATTCTCCTCAGAAGCTGAAATAACCATGACTCTCCCCATCTGACGACTGCTTGTGGCCTTCATCAGGAAGATGCCCATATTCCTCCCTGTGCTCTGGGCATTTGGGCTGGAGGCTTCTCTCCAGTTCTGAGGAGCACCAGCCCTTGGAGATGTAAGTGCATCGGAGTCATCAGACCCTCCTGAGTAGCAGTTGTTATCCCCCCCAAAGAACAAAGCAGGATTTATCATCTCATAAGGGGTCTTCTCACATCACAAAGGTAGAAAAGTGTAAGGAATCCTCCCTGGGAAGTGGAAATGGCACATCTTCTTGAGGGCCAAGCCTGTACCCAGAGTCCTCAGGAAACCGCACATATCGTTGGTCAGCAGTAGACATGTTCGTCAGCTGCTCTACCAGAACCACTGGGCTCTGAGGGACTGGACTAAAGATCTGCCACATGATAGTAAAGCATGTTTCGCTGATGGGACAACTCGGTGTTCCTGTGTGGCAACTGCAAAAAAGCACTGTGGCCATCCACCGTGGATGGTAAGCTCCTACCAGCCCATGGCAATGGATTCAGTGCAGTTATGGTGACATGATTGCCCAAAGGTCACACAGATGACACTGACTGAAGCTCATAGATTCTTGGGCTTTCATTAATGGAACTCTTGATCATCAGACCATTTGACTTTTGAACACTGGATTTTGAAGGGCACATCACATGGTGAAACCCCTTATAAAGAAGGTGAAGGAATCCAGACTAACATTGAATCTGTATGTTCTGCATTTCATGCCCAGGGGAATGGGTTTCAGGAATAGCACCAGACTTACAGGATCAGGGTCTGCATTTTTAACAAGATCCTCATAGAATTTGTTTACATCATGGAACGTCAGAAGCAGGGTTCCAGGACCATGTTTCTCAAGGTGAGATCTTCAAGCACCTGGGGCACCACTCAAAGAGCAAATTCTCAAGCTCTGCCCCGGAGGTGCTGTGTCTGGTTCTTTGTGGGTAGACCCAGGATTGTGCATTGTCATCAAGCATCTAGGTTCTCAGGCACTCGAAGTTTCAGGACTGCACTTTAGATGGTGGGAAATCTGGGCAGGGGTGGGCTGTGCAGCACCTGGAACACACATGCCAAGTCTTCTCCCAGCAGCCAGTGTGGCAGAGACGTCTGATATGTGGAGAACACAGATGTCATGCTGTCCTTGAGAGTCACCTGATGTGATGGCAGGGAGTCTGTCACATTTGTGACTTCACAGATGCCCAGTATGGGCACAACGCAGCTCTGGTAATGAACACATTTCTGTGTCATGAGAGGCCATGGGGAAGCATGTCCAGTTCAGGGGTGCAGGGTCAGCTGATCCTTGGTCCACTGAAAATAAAGACTGGGACTATTTTCCCTGTGAAGGAGTCCTGAACAGTAACATGGTGCCCTCTTTAAAGGATATACCCTGGGCTCCCTGGGGTGTCGTTACTGTGCTCCTGCCTGGTCCCTGCTGAAGAGTCCTGTGGAGATGGCTCTCAGTCCCTGTCCTGTGCCTCATCTGTATGACTTCTGTCACAGGACAATTCTAGTGGACATGGGCCCTCTGGGAGGAAGAACACATCTGGGCCCGGCCCCTCCCTGGACGTCCCCTCTCCCCAGGCCTGGTGCTGAGGTGCCTGCTCTACATCTGGTGGACTCACCTGTCTGCTGAGCACCAAGCTGGGGGCTGGACCCGCAGCAGGATGGGTTGGGGTGCAGACCTCACAAACACAGGGCAGCCAGAGCCGGAATGGGTTCTGGCTAAACAGCCTATGGGCTGTGTGATCGGAATATGTGAATTATTTTACCTGAGTGTCTGCTGCCTCGTCAGGAGTTCTGTGTGCTAGAATCTTCCTTGGATGCATCATCATTTGGAGGATGTGCAATCTTGCACGGAAGGACCTGGGTCCCAGAAACTCCCAGTACATTCTCATCACTCGCACATGGCCACGTGAAAGAGTCACTATAGCTGTCCTTCCTTCTCCCTGGTGTGGTTCTCTGTGCTTTCTATTGCCCAGGGTCAAGTGCGCCTTGGAAGCATGTGATCCTCCTTCTGACATAAGGTTGAAGGTCAATAGTAGCCCAAAGCTACATCCCAATGTGTACCTCACTCACCTCCCTTGTCTCCTCATGTATGAATTGAATCATCTCACATCATCATAAGAAGTAGGATGAGTGCAGTGTGGCGGACCAGCCGTCACAGAATCGAACGGTTCCTGATAGGGGGGTGAGGATGAACTGATACACAAGGCACAGTTGTTAAGGGAGGGCTGGCGCTCCCAAGCGTCACCAGCCCTGAGTTTATTTTCACTCGGGTATTTATCCACAATCTGAGGGTGGTGTACGTGCGAGGCATGTCTCCTACCACAAGTTTTCAGCATGACATTATCCAGGCAAAATGTATTTTGCTACATCAAACTTTAAAAAAGCATTCTGAGCCTCCCCACACGACCTGGCTGCAGTCCCAACTCCAGGACAAAGGCTGCACTCAAAGCCTCTGGCTCCCAACACCGCTCAAGGTCTCTGGCTCTCAACCTCTCTCAAGGCCTCTGGCTCCCAACATCTCCCCCTCTTTTTATTTTTTAGGCAATAAGCATTCCATCTTCCTGAGACGGCCAGGTGACAGTGCCTGTCTTAGGTGTCCCTGAGCGATTTCCTTAACTTACCCGTCATTGGTACCTACACTCCGTCGTGCAGGCCCTGTCTTAGGTTGTTAAGGATTCCTCAGAGTACTTACCCGTCACTGGCTATTCTGTCCCTTTATGCTTGTTGCACGGGGGGATGAGTCTTTAGACTCAGCATTGGAGCTCAGAAGCAACATTTAAAATTGCATTCTTTCCCAAGCGGAAGAAGAGCGGCAGCAAGAGTAAGATTATCAATATCCCCAAGAGTGCGGAGCCTAGCGAGAGCAAGAGATGAGGCAGTCCTCCCCAGTCCCCTAAGGGAGAGAAAGTACGCTTGAGGTTGTTCAGAATGTCATCCGCAACCGAGCGGGATTTAACTGCAGTGAAGGAGCAGAACTTAAATCTAAGATTTCTTTATGCAACATAAACATATCTTTGGTTTCATTTGCATCAACCCATAAGCCCATCAATTGTTTTTTAATATGATCCCAAGGAATTTTACTACTATTATAAGTAACATTAGTAACACAAATATCCCGATAGGCTGCATGGCATCGTAAGTGCTGTCTGATTTTTAGACCTTGCACCTCTTCTCCAAGGTACAATATCATATCATACAGTGCATTCACTTTTTGTTCCAATTTATGATCTACGCTTTCTTGAGTCTTAAGGTCTTACTGACATTGTGCGCAAGCTGATTTACTTAGGCTGCCGTTTGTATTTGCTGAGAGAGCGCCACAGCAGCTGTAGAAGAAGAAGCAATCAAAGCAGTAAGGGCAACAATTCCTGTAATCATCAGTCCCACAGCCCGCTTGGGCCTAGACAAAGCGTTGTTTAACTCTTCCAGTACTTGCATGCCTCGTTCATTAAACCAGGGCCCCATGTGATATACTGGTAAAAGTACAAAAGGAGGTTGTCTAAGTAACAAAACCTTCGTTCCATTGGATACAACAGAGATACAATTAGTGAGGATACAGTTATTACAAGAAACATTGAAAGTAGTGCTATTGGGAGGTAGAGCTATTGACACATTGCCTACCAATAATGCATAAGGATGGGTAACACAAGCAGATACATTCACAATATCCCACCCTGACCCATTTCTTCTCCCATAATCTCCTGAATCCACTACTTTAATAGGTTGCATAGCCGCTCCTATTTTCCACCAGTTTGTCTGGGGGAACCCCGTATCAGAATACATGAGTCCAACAGAATTTCCATTAGCACATTTAGGGTCGTTTGGAGAAAGGCCTACTGGAAGGTTGCGGCCGTCGAGTGGTGACCAATCTAAGAGATGACGCTCCATACCGGGCATGGAAACATGACTAGAGGAATTGCCTTTACACTTAGTCCAGCGAATTTGTCTGGATGCATTCAGGGGTGCAGAACGACATGTGGGGTATTCAGATGGGATGATACTTGCATTTCTTGTATTGGAGAAGTTGAACGATGTGAATTTTATGGAACGTTGATTAGCTGCCGTCACATCAACTCTAGTTACTGTCAGACACCCAGATTGCTTCATAGAGGAGCAGTTAGTTTGAAGAAGAGGACGGCACAGCAGAAGGCACATAGGGATTCCTTGTCCCATACCAGTATAGTTTACTGTCTGTTGGCTAGCATTGTCAACAGATGCCACAGGATCCCCTAAAGTATCCGAGTCATTGGAGTAAATCTGGACTTGTGGTGAATTCCTATCTACCGATGCAACACAGGGGGGTCAGGAACATAGGCCCAGTACATCTGGTTCTGGCCACACGTCGGGGTCAGGCTCCCCAGCAGGATCCATAGGAGTAGCATGTCTCACCAATCTTTCTGGCAACCACCGAGGCCCGGGTGCGTCCTGGGGAAAAACACAAACATGTCCTCGTCCCCAGATGAGGACTGGATCTGGCCCGTGCCAGGTGCTGGTCAATGGGTCTTTCCACTTCACCTGGGCATAGGTGTTTTTAGTGGAACAATGCCAGAATCTCTCAGCGGCGCTCTTCCCCTGAGCATCCAAAGTCAAAAAATTCAAAATAAAGAGTGCATGGTTTAGATAGTTCTGTGGAGCAAGAGGGTATAGCTCCCCCCCCTTTTTTTTATTTTTTAAGGCAAAGATTCTGAATTCTACTGAAAGAGATTCTATGCTGTGACTCAGCACTTTAAAGATCACCGGTAGAAGTAGCAAAATAATAATCAACATTAAAATCGAGACTCCAATGTCAAGCATCATAGAAACAAAAGAAGAGTGGTGCACAAAGTCAGACAAATTATTATACAAATTGGTTGCAATATCATCAGCATTAAACTCTTCTCGAGCTTTGTCAATATCAGTTATTGTCTGCTGAAGCTTTGATAAGTCAAAACTTATATCAGAATGATTCTAGACCCCCAGTATGTGTTTTTGTATTTTATCCCAAGAGTGTTCAGTTTCATCAAAACGCAAAGGAGTAACACAAACCCATTTAAAATCAGAATGACATCTTAAGGAGAACTAAACTTTTAAGGTAAGTATTTTCTGTCCCACGGACAGAATAGCTTTTTCCAAAATATTAACTTTATCATTTAATTTTTTATCAATAATTTTTTGAGAGGTTAATGTTGTGGTAACATCGTTGGATAGCTCATTAGTAAATTGGGCAGTGTGTACCTCTTGTGCCAGAGCAAGAGCAGAAATGGCCATAGAACCTATAATAGCAATTAGAGCAGTTATACCCAAAATCAAGTCTCCAATAAATATTTTAGGTCACATGAGAGTATTACTGATCTCCTGGATGACTTGTAAACCATAATTATCATACCAGGGAAGAGTTAGGTTTAACAGGAAGCATAACATAAGGGCGTTGCTTAGCAATTAATATGGTTTTATATTAATGTTTGGAGATATATAATCTGTCAAAGTACAAGCAAAATAGGTAACAGAATAACTTCTATTTGCAGTCAGGACAACATAAAGCACACCCTGTGTGGTAGTGGAGATAAGAATTGTATAAGGTGTTTGTACACAAGTTTGAACCAGTATAACATTATAAGTTTGCTGGTTGAGTCAATGTGACCAGGCAAGCAACAGCATCTAGGTCCCGGTGTGGGTGATGCTAGTGTCCTGCGGGCTTGGGCTGTCCTTATCAGGCAGTGGCTCAGTGGCTGGTAGCGGGGTGGAGGAAGGTGAATCTTGTTTGGTGGTGGAGGCACGGAGGATTCCACATAGGGCTGGACTAGGCGCTCCGGAATCCACAGCAGGGAGTCAGCACTCTGTGAAAAAACTTAAGCATACCCTTGACCCCAGGTTAATATTACATCCTATTAAACATTTTGAAGGCGGCTGATGTATAAGGAGGGCCATTGTCAGTTTTTAAGACTCTGGGAATTCCCAAGTAGGAAAAACAAATAAATAGATGTTGAGAAACATCCTTAAAGGCTTCCTCTGTTTGTGCTTTGGCAATGATGACATGAGAATGAGTATCCAGAGTAACATGAACATAAGCTAATTTTCCAAGGAACTGATATGAGTGACGTCCATCTGCCACAACCCGTTTGGCTGTAGTCCTTGAGGGTTAACTCCCTAAACAGTGCTGTTTTGAAAAGACGTTGGACAAGTTTTGCAATTTTAAAAAATTTGACGAGACTGCTTTCTAGTAATGCCAAATTGCAGTTTTAATACTTTAGAATTCTGATGATGTAAGGCATGTGATTTTATAGTCTGAGAAATTTTATCCTCTATTATTAATAAAACTAATGTCAGAGTATGTTTGTTTGCCAGTTTATTTTTGAAGGTCAATGGCCCAGGAAAATGAGAGTGGGCACAGATATGTCCTATGAAAAAAGGCAAATGTCTGTTTAAAAGCACACACAACCTGAAGCTGAAAGAGAAGGTTAGAAATTTCCGTTTTGTGAAAAGGTATTATTGTAGTTTCTGTGTGAGGAAATAAACCTGTCATACATTGTTAATCAGTGCAGAGTTGTTTACTTTCATCAGTCTTAAGAACATTTCATAGAGCTTTAACTGCTAGAAACCTTAGTCTCCAGTGAGAACTTAAGTAGTAGCCAATTGTGAACTCTGTTATATTAGAATTTGTTAGATGGCAAACTTATGAATCCATTAAGCACAAAGCATGTTTTTTCATAGTTCCAAATATTCTTAGTTTTTTGCAACAGGTCTAAAGCATAAACCTACACTTAGTAATTAGTGCTTTAGTTTCTTATCTCATTAGATATCCAATGAATTCAATCTCAAGTTCTCATGCAAGCCAAACTTTTAACACTTTCAGTTACCAAGGACTTTGAAAGCTGTCTTAACATTTACCCATGAAAACTATGAGGCAAAGTTAACCATTATTTTCAGGCTTCCTTTTGCTAACAAATTGGAAGAGATAACATGAGCTTGTTTGACCTTCAGTAAGCCTTAGTAGAATAAAGTTTCATATTTAATGCTGATAACTTTAAAGACAGATCCATCAAGCTTAAATTTATTTAAACACCAAATATGTTTCATCTATTTAAATCCTGGGAAGTTTGTTAAAACCTCAGGAAGTTAGTATAAAGCATGTCCTAAATACAGATCACTATAAATCTTAAAACTTTATTTAACGAAGGTGGCAGTAAAAGTACTTAAAGGTCAATGTATAGCATCATATAGTTGTTAGCAAAACTTAGCTCCTTTAACATTGAGAATTTTTCACTAAGCAATTAAAGACCTGATAAAGATGAAATCTAAAGCCTTGGACAAAAGAGAAAAACCTTTGTTTACACTGTCTTATCAAGAGCAGAGTAGTCCAAGAAACCTTTGCATTTTGAACAGAGAGAAAAGTGGAATTTCAACCTTATACCAGTGTACTTTTAAAATCCCATTTATCTCAACCTTAGTAGAATAAAATTATATGATTTAAAAGACATATATATATATTAATATTTTATCTATGTCGCCTTAAAAGTTTACTGTTGTTAATTTTTTCTGTGGAACCAGTGAGGAGATTTAAGGTTTAAAAAGGCATTATTTGCATTATGACAGAGTGGGGAGGGGAGCGGAATGCTACCTGAAACATTGAAGAGCAGGAGACCTAGACTGCACGCCAGGCGGTAATAGAAACGGGAGGACAGAATGGGTGCAGCGGGCAGAGAAAAAGTTTCCCATGGTCCTAAAATCCATAAGCTCAGATAGATAAGCAGATCGCCGAATTTTATTTTCTTTTGTTTTGAATTCTTTGTTTTGTTTTCTTTGTTTTCCACTAGTGGAATTAGGCAGTCTGTGTCGGGCCAGAGAGGACAGGGAAGTTCCCCGAAACAAAAGGAGTTTCGGCAGCTGCTTGGGAATATTCCTTAAAATCTCTATCCCAAGGTAGACCAGCCAGAGTCAATTAGCTCCAATCATCATATTTATTAACCCAGGGAATGAATGAGAAGCCCTCACATATTGACCAGAGTGTAGAAGGAAAAACAGTGAGAAGGAGAGAGAGAGCTATAGAATTTTTGTAATGAGATCTCTCAAAAAGTCTTCTGGCAGAGACTCCTAATAGAGTCTTACTTTACCTCTTACTTTTTTCCCTTTCCTTCTTGTTTCTTCAGTTCCACATATATGTTTACATATACATGTTTATATACTTTTACATATATACCTATATATCTATATCCATATGTATGTTTATATATATATCCATAGACATAGCTATATATCTATATATATTTATATATATCTATAGTCACATATATATTTAATTTATATCTATGTATCTCTATATATCATCTATATGTATCAATTTATATAAATTGGTTTCTCCTCCTCAGGAGGTGTACTCTTTAGCGCTCTAGTTAACTTTTCAGCCTCCACCTGGGGATCTAAGGCATCCCTGACGAGAGTCCATAAAGAAAAAGCATTAGCATCCCTTTCATGGAATATAACAAAAGTTACTGGAAAACTATTATTTTTTCTATCAATAACAATGTATAAGTTTTCAGTTTTCTTTCCCTCAGCACATTTTATTTTCTCTTCTTCCAAATCTATTTGGTTCTCTTCATCCCCCAAACCATCATCATCATTAAATGAATCTTTTAAATGTGCAGCCATGGGAGCAGTAAGAGTTTTTGATCGTGGTGACACAGGAGTTGTTTCATCAGGTTCACAAGTAGAATCAAACTTAGTCCCTTCATGGACAGGATCTAAAGTATCTCTGATTAGATTCCAGAGAGTGAAAGCATCAACTGGGACTTTTTCAGGTCCAAGCAAGGTGTAATAAGTTTTTAATTGTTCTCCTACTTTTTCCCATGTCTTCACATTTATTGTCCCTTCTTCTGGAAACCAGGGACATACTTTCTCTATAAATTCCAGAAATCTTTCTAGCCGATCTTTTCTTACTCCATTAGAGGTGTAATAATCTGCAGTCTCTTCCCTACCTTGGTCCAGGTGTCTATACTTACAATTCCCTCTTCGGGGAACCAGGGGCATACTTTCTCTATATACTCTAAGAATTTTTCTAATTGATCTCTCCCTACTTTTGCCCCTCGGGCAGCGAGCATGTGCTTTAATCCCTTTATATATAATGCATGGCTCCCTGTCTGCCCCATGTTGCTCCCTTAGTACTTACCGCTCTCCAAAAAAATAGCCTTCTTTTCAGGCTGGGCCCCTACCGAGCGGAGTCCTTCACCGGATCCCCTGTTTCAGGTCTCTGTTTCGAGGCGCCACTTGCGGCGGACCAGCCGTCACAGAATCGAACGGTTCCTGATGGGGGGGGGGGGGCGAGGATGAACTGATACACAAGGCACAGTTGTTAAGGGAGGGCTGGCGCTCCCAAGCATCACCAGCCCCGAGTTTATTTTCACTCGGGTATTTATCCACAATCTGAGGGTGGTGTACGTGCGAGGCATGTCTCCTACCACAAGTTTTCAGCATGACATTATCCAGGCAAAATGTATTTTGCTACATCAAACTTTAAAAAAGCATTCTGAGCCTCCCCACACGACCTGGCTGCAGTCCCAACTCCAGGACAAAGGCTGCACTCAAAGCCTCTGGCTCCCAACACCGCTCAAGGTCTCTGGCTCTCAACCTCTCTCAAGGCCTCCGGCTCCCAACAGTGCAGAACATCAGATTAGTGGGGGGGAGGGTAATGTGTAAGTGTTACTACAGTATACTCTTACATTTGTTCCCTTTTATTTTTAGTTATTGTTGTTAATATATTGCTGTGCCTGATTCATAAATTAATCAATCTGATCATGGATGTGAACATAGAGGAAACCTCATAGTACACTTAGGGTTCAGTACTATCAGCCATCACAGGCAGCCCCTGGGAGTCTAGGGACATATTTCCTGTAGAAGAAGGGGACTACTCTAGTTCAGTACTGCTGTGATCTCCCCCAAACCTCTATATATTCTCTTTTCTTGGGGTCCCTGAGTGGCTCACTTGGTGGAACCTCTTGATTTTGACTCAGTTCAGGATCCCAGGTTGGTGGGAATGAGTTCCAAGTCAGGTTCTCTTCTGAGCATAGAGCCTGCTTGAGATTCTCTCTCTTTTCCTCTGCCACTCCTTCTCTCTCTCTCTCTCTCTCGCTCTCTCTCTCTCTCTCCCATAAAGAAAGAAAGAAAGAAAGAAAGAAAGAAAGAAAGAAAGAAAGAAAGAAAGAATCTCCTTTCAGTTCATCTTTGACCTACATCCCATTATTAAACTTAAATTAAATGTCCCTGGGTCTGATTGTCCCCAGGTGTTTCTTTGTTAGTCTGTCAGGTTGGAGTTCCTCATGTTATGGCTGGAAAATAATGGAGAAGGTGTTATGTGCTGACTGAATTTCAATGAGATGACATCTTTCTTCTTCTTCTGTTTTTTTTTTTTTTGGATTTAAAGTGTTTATTCAAAATCTGAGATGACATCTTTAAAATCTCTAATCTCTCACAAGGTTTTCCAAAAACTAGTTAACCAAACTCCAGAGAAGTAACGAAGATGCCTTTTGTTGCAAGAACCATGAATACCTCTCCCTGGATCCTGAGAATGTTTCTCAGGAATTCTTAGGACCTCAGGAAAGCTCCTGTCTCCCAGGCCTGTGGACAGTGCAAGCACCAAGAACCCTCCACAAAGTGGGAAGAGGAGAAGGCGCTGAAGAGCTGGCCGTCTCTCTTACACAGATTGGGAAGGAAAAAGCACCTCATCATTCATAATACAAGGCATAAACTCCTTCTTTTTGGTGCTACAACGGGCTTCACCTGGGACTGTCCTGGATGGTTTTCCCCAGTGCTCTGATGTGTCCCAGATCCCTGGTTCTGCTCTAAGTCAGCTGACCCGGACTCTGGAAGAAATGAAAGATGGTTTGTTCACTCTGGAGTCATGTTCACTTAAAAGAAAAAGAAGAGATACAAAATCTTGCCTTGAGGTGGTCCTGCCAATGAACTGAACTCATTCAGGGTACGTCTTTCTCAGAGGTTCATGAACTTGGTGAATGTGTGTTGTATGTTGGATCACTTTGAAAAGTTGTCGAGTGAACTACAGCAAAGAGCAAGACCTTTCAAATGAAGGGACATTGGGTTTGATCCTGATTCTGTGTCCAAGTTGTGCAACGTGAAGAGATTATAGAAATTCTCTAGGCTCAGTTTTATCATGAGTAAAAGAAGAGACCATAAGTGATGCGAGGAGAAAAGGTTCTCAATTAGTTTCTCTATAATTTTCCCACATTTTGATGCCTCTATATGACATATCTGTGAGTTGGATTCCCAGAATAGAACATGCTCTCTTCCTTCCCCTATATGGCGATGACCCATAATTGCACACTTCATTATAAACTCTGCATTCCTACAAGGTGGAAGGTTCAACAAGCATCTACATCAAATTCCCTTCTGACCTCTGAAATGCTTCAGACTCTGCAGCTTGTCCATCTTCCTTGTGATTTCAGGAAGTCCATTTGCAAGGGCTGGGGACATAGCTATGGGGGCTGGAAGCTGCACCCACTTCCTCCTGAGGGAAGGAAAGGACCGTGGTTCCATGACACCAGACCTCTCTCTGAGAGTGAGAGGGTTCTCTAGTCTGAGAGACCAGCACTGTCATCTCTGAGGGGCCCTGGATAAATGGTCTCTCTCGTCACTAACAAGTAGAGAGAGTAGAATAAGGTAGCGGGGGGTCCAGTGATCCTTTCCGGCCCAAGAGCATGGAAGTTGACAGTCATAGCTTAGTGAGGGAGCCCATGGCTTCTTCACAGGAAATCCCAGATCAGTCACACCCTCACTCCATGATGTCAGCATGGGCTCAGGACAGCTCTTCCTGAACAGGCTGTTGTACCCCTTCCCATAGGGACGGGGTAGTCCAGGAAGCTGTGGGGTGGGCTCACTGCTTTCCTTCACTCCTTTAGTTGTTCACTAAGACAACCAGCCCCACTTGACAAGCTTCAGTTACATTTTGCTATTTTCAACCAAAAATATCCAATGAATATATGAAAGTTAAAAATTTTCTAGAAACAACATAGTGCTTTTATTTGCCCAAAGAGTATAGCCCAATCTAATAAAAATCAGTACTCAGGACATGGCTTCAAAATTCTATCCTAGAATTTTCCTCTTGCAGACCAGACAGGATCTCTGTCTTTCTTTGTTGGCCAAATGAGAGGTGTGAAACTAGAAAGCACTAAAACTAGAACTTGTGCAGGTGATTTCTCTGAAAAATGATCCAACACAGAAAAGAGGAAATAAGCGATGGGGAAGTTTTAGCTGCACTTCAACCCTGGTTCTAGTCACACTTGATGTTCAGTAGCATCGTTGCTAGTTTTAGTTTGTTCACTGAGACACTGAACCCCCATTCTGACAGCCTGAGTTCCTCTCTGCCTCTTTCAGCCAAAATATAGTTACTGAATCCATGAAGATTGCACTTCTCTAGCAATAACGTGGTGTTTTCCTTTGTGCAAATATACAGCCTACCTCCAGTAACAGCTCTGCTCATCTAGAGCTGGTTTGCTTTACAACTTTGTGTCCAGGGAGGTTTCTTCACACTCAGAAATCTCATGGGGATTTGGGAGGAGGCGTGAAATCTTAGAGCAACACTGAAGATTTCATATTCTACAAACTGTAATGCGTATTGGTGCAGGAGAATTCTAGAAGAGAAATAGTGTGTATTCACAAGTGATTTTTAACAATAGAACCCAGGTTTGAAAGGGAAGCCCTGGTGCATTACTATTCTGTTTAGAATTGAATAGTTTACTTTTCTGGAATGGTTCTGTCCGTGCAAAATGAATAAAACTTTCAGAATTTCAAAAAACTGGAAGGGAGTTTCCTTCAAGCCAAAGTGAGGATAGCTGCCTGGAATACACAATCCTCACAAACAAAATAGTGCTTGGAAAGAAGGAATATTTGTGCAGAGTATTTGTGTTTTTATATAAAGAGTCACATACCATCAGAATGAAAGACATTCCAGAAAATTACAAACTTCAACTATGCTTTCAGTACGTGCGAGGTGGCAGGCTTCAGAGATATGGGAGCAGGACCTAGGGAGAATTTTCTCTCATTTTAGTTTGGTAGATTTCTTTCATGTTCTTTGCTAATGAAGCAGAGGCACAGTGTGTGCTCAGGGCAGAAGGAGAGCCCATGCTTTCCAGTTTAGGGAAGTCATTCTGATCTTGGCAAGTGTTAAAGTCTAGCTTCCCTGGGAGCCCACAAGTAGGGCGCAGAAACACTGAAAGTTGAAAATGTCCTTTATCAGTTCTAAAGTCAATAATTGTGAAGGCGTCCAGAGATCTGTCCCAATTTACACAAGACAGCAGACAGCATAGGGTTTCCCTGCCTCCTGAGGCCTGTCGTCTCCTCCCTCTGCAGCACTGAAGGGCCATTCCACTCTGTGAGATATTGCAAACCACACTCGGGAATTGCTGGTCCTACTGGCAAGAGCAGAAGTTTCTTTCCTTGTGCTGCTCGCAGAAGCAAACTGAAACCAGGCCCACAGCGTTCATGAGGTTGAAGCTAACAGAACATCTAAAGCTTATTTTTCAGAGAACTGATTCTCCTCACTCAGCTATTGTTTCTTTTCAGACTCCACTACAAATACACCAGCTGTCCCTGCAGAAGCCTGGGTTCAAGGTCAGTTGGTGTAGCTCCAGGCTATGAACAAGTGAGGTCTTGCATTCTTTATTTGTGTAATGACCCAAAGACCCCATCCCCTTTATCTTGGCTTTCAGAGCATTCCCAGTTCCTCTCTCCTTCTGCAAAGACAACCTTGGGAGATCAGGGGCTACATTGTGCCTCATTCGAAAGCTGCTTCCACTCCAAAGTGAACACAGGCTGTATGTGACACATATGGTTGTTTGATTTGCTTGCTCCATCTTTCCTCACCTATAGTTATATGTTTCCCACCCTTTTCATCGATATGTATATAATCTCAACCCTCATGAGTATAGGGAAAAAAAACCTTGTTTTTTCCCCTTCAGGAAGGTCTTTTGAGAGTTCCTGGTATCTCGTATCAGGTTGCTTCTCAAATAAACCCTTTCCTTGCTGCATCCTGGTGTCTCAGTCACTGGCTTTGCTGTGCATCGGGCAGAGGGATGCGGGTGGGTTTGGTGAGAAAACTTCCTGTGCTGGATTCCCGCTTCTGGGCTCCAGTGTCAGGAGGCTGACACCACACTGGCCAGTGTGATGTCCCCTCCTGAAATGCCTTTGTTCAGGAGGGACAGCCCATGGCTCTTGGTGGCTCTGAGAGTGACACAGCACAAGTGATGTGGGCCTGGAGAAGCTGTGGCCACGGAAGATGCTCCCAAGGCCTTTCCTGTGCTCCAGGCAGACACTGCAGGCCACCTCTTCCAAAAGGTTCCTTGTGTGCCATTTCCAAGTCTGTGGGCAGTAAAAAAAAAAAAAAAAAAAAAGAAGGTGTACTCAATAATTCTTCTCACCTAATGTTGACTTGTGTTGGGAGGACGATGAGGTGAGGAGTGTGACAGGAGTAGAGACGGAACAGGGGTGGTTTAGGAGGGACAGGGCTGACATGTGCCACTAGTGTGGCCTTTGCAGTGACCCCTAACAGGTCCCTGCATATCCTCTTCTCCTCTCCATCTCTTCCCCACACTGGGATCAAGGGGCCTTCCTCCAAAGGGACTGTCATCCTCACTGTCTGTTTCCCACGCCAGGCAGGGAGGGCTTCCAGAGCCCAGCCTCTGTCCTCAGCCTCCTCTCTCCCCACCCGGTTTCCCTCCAGCCACGAGACCAAACAGTGCTTGTGCATCAGCCATGTGCCAGGCACTGTTCCAAGCACTTCACAGGTGTCACTTCACCCTAGAGCATCAGCTGTGGTACAAGGGAGGAGGCTGATGTGTCCCTAGGTGAGGAACTTGTTCGGGCTCACAACCTAAGTGGCCAGTGGAGGAAATCCTGGGATCCAGGTGGGCCAGATCCAGGCCCGCACTCCTCAGCTCCAGGCTGCAGCTGTCGGCAGCTTCTCTGCACTTGGTCAGACCTGAGAGCCTGCCACCCTGGCCAACAGCCAGGGCTTCTCCCAGCAGCTCCCCTAGTAAACCATTCTTCCTGTCTCAGCTCCTGTTCATCCTGGGGGCTTGGGTAGAATGTCACCTGCTCAGGAGGCTGTCCTGAGCTGTTCCCAGGATGGTGCCCTTGCTCCGTATTCCAAACGCCTGTCTGTACAGGCAGAATATTTAATATATAAACACACAAAGCCGATTTTACTTGCTCACTGCTGCAACCCCACTATCCGGGAGAAATCAGGTCCCAAATATGTATCATTAGAGTCAATCATTTAATCAGCCTCATCATAAAGGACTTGGGGAGAAATTCATGCTTCTAGTAATGATGGGCTGCAGTAATTGCATCAACTTTTCTCCTGAAAACAGCCCGTTTTTGTTTCTTTGTTTTTCTCTTGATGCAATATTCTTTTTTTTTAATTTAAAATAGTTTATTTTCAAATCGGTTTACATATAACACCCAGTGTTCATCCCAACATGTGCCCTTTTTAATGCCCATCACCCCCTCTCCCCCCTCCCTTATCCCCCTCACCCTCAGTTTTTTCTTAGTCTTTGAGAGTCTCTTATGTTTTATCTCCCTCCCTCTCTGTGTCTTTTTTTCCTTTCCCCTCTTCCCCTCCCCCTGGTTTTTGCTTAGTCTCACAAAGTCCACCTATTCGTGGAAACATATGGTATCTATCTTTTTCTGACTGGCTTATTTCACTTAACATAATACCCTCCAGTTCCATCCATGTTGCTACACATGGCCAGCTTTCATTTTTTCTCATTGCCACGTAGTAGTCCATTGTATATAAGTACCATAACTTCTTTATCCATTCGTCAGTTGATGGGCACTTGGTCTCTTTCCATGATTTGGCTATTGTCGAAAGTGCTGCTATGAACATTGGGGTACACGTGCTCCTATGCATCAGCATTCCTGTGTCTCTTGGGTAGATTCCTAGCAGGGCAATTGCTGGGTCATAGGGTAGCTCTATTTTCATTTTTTTGAGGAACCTCCACACCGTTTTCCAGAGTGGCTGCACCAGTTTGCATTCCCACCAACAGTGTAGGAGTGGAATTAAAAGCAAAGATGAACTATTGGGACCTCATCAAGATAAAAAGCTTCTGCACAGCAAAAGAAACAACCAACAAAACGATAGGCAACCAACGGAATGGGAAAAGATCATCACAAATGACATATCGGATAAAGGACTAATAGCTAAAATTTATAAAGAACTTACCAAACTCCACACCCGAAAAACAAACAACCCAGTGAAGAAATGGGCAGAAGATATGAATAGACACTTCTCCAAAGAGGACATTCAGATGGCCAACAGACACATGAAACGATGCTCGATGTCACTCATCATCAGGGAAATACAAATCAAAACCACACTGCGATACCACCTCACACCAGTCAGAGTGGCTAAAATGAACAAATCAGGAAACTACAGATGCTGGCGAGGATGTTGATGCAATATTCTTGTCTGTAACATGAGTTCAAGTATTTGAAGGGTGTTATGTGAAGACTTACACTTATTCTGTTTGACTTATAGGGGTCAGAAATGTGTCATTTCATTTTTTAAAAATATTTTTAAAAAATGTTTATTTATTGAGAGAGAGAGAGGGAGTGGGGGTAGGATTGAGAGAGACAAAAAGAGAGAGAATCCAAAACAGGCTGCTTGCCTTCAGGGCAGAGTCCAACGCGGGGCTGGAGATCAGGAACCCTGACATCATGACTTGAGCTGAAATCCAGAGGCAGAGTCTTATCCAACTTAGCCATCTAAGTGCCCCTGAAATCAGTCATTTCTTTTTTATTAATTTTTTTTAATTCTTATTTATTTTTGAGAGAGTGAGAGAGAGACAAATCATCATTTGGGGAGAGGCAGAAAGAGAGGGAGACACAGAATCTGAAGAGGGCTCTGGGCTCTGAGCTGTCAGCACACAGCCCGATGCGGGGCTTGAACTCACGGACCGTGAGATCATGACCTGAGCCGAAGTCGGACTCCTGACCAATTGAGCCACCCACGCACCCCGAAATCAGTCATTTCTAAATTATTTTATTTTTTTCTGTAAATTCTATACCAAAGGTGAGGCTTGAACTCATGACTCAGAGAACCAGAGTCACATGCTCTAAAAACTGAGCCATCTAGGGGCCCCAGAAATCATTCTTTTCTGTAGAAGAAGCAGCCCAATTCTGTCTCATCAGTTGGGCATCATAATAAGGTCTGTTTTATTTTTGTTTTCAAATGAGACATAACGCAGGAATGCCCTTCCCTTAGTAGCATTAGGTTCTGATCCTCCATCACTGAAAGGGTTCTACTCCGTGTGTTGACGTTGCACAGGGAACTGTGGCATCATGAGGGGTCAAGCGCAGACCCTCTGAGTCCCTTCTTCACTGAAGTTGCCACAGGATTAGATGGAGCCCTGGAGTGGGTGTCACAGGCTTGGGCTCCACCAGCTCTGTCATTGGGGACTTCTGCCCACAGTCCTCACTTCGGATAGTGACGCTGTGACAGTAATATCGCACTGACTTCCCAGAGTTATAAATGGTTTAAACTCCCTAACACGTGTAAATTCCTGTTTGTTGTTTTCTTATTTTGTTTTCATTTGTCTTTGCCTTCTGAGAACCCAAGTCAACTCTTTCCTTCTCCCATTTCCCGTTTCTGATTGCACAACATCCTGCAGCAACAACAGGGAAGAATTTTTAAAATGGGAAAAAGTCCAGTCCCTCAGTGGCAATCCCTCTACCTCATGGGACAGCAGCACTGTGTCTGTGAGCCAGGATGGAAGGATGGCTGTGGCTCTAACTGGGAACCACAGAGGGTACAGGGCAGGAAGGTCCAACTCTTCCCTGAGCCTGCCCCATGCCCAGCTCCATGTGACAGAACATTACAGGTGCTGTTGCTCTGCAGGGTTGGAAGGCAAATAAAGGGAAGGTGTATGGGGGTGAGAGACAACATATACTCATGTTTTTCTCCTTTCTCAAGCGCACTGAGCACTATGACCTGTTCCCTCCCCTCGCTGCTTTTCCTTCCTCAGGGGCTGCCCATATATTTGTGGTCCAGTTCCAAGCCAGTGCTGTCTGCACTTTCCCTGCAAACATCCATACCAGGCCATGCTCCTGAACACAGCACGTGGTGAGGATGGAAGGGAGGAGGGTGGAGGAAAATCCTGGCATTCGTCTGTGATCCTCCACCTGCTGCCACAGAGTGCTCAGACTGGGAGAGATGGGGGAGCTGGAAAAGCACAAGCAAACAGTCCTCTTCCAGCTCTGACTTTAAACTCCCCTCAGGGAACTGAAGCAGACACGCCCCACCCCCTCCCTAGAGGGTAGAGGTTCAGGGAGTGATTGGTGTTGGCTGTGTTAATGCTGAGCCCTGGGGGCAGGTCAGCCAGGGCGCCCTCTCCTCCTGTCCCTGCCATTCTCCTCACCTCTTTCAAGCAGGGTGGGGCCAGCAGGGTGAGAAGAACATTGGGGAGCCAGGGGGCTGCTGCAGGGACTGCAGGAGGGCTGGGCTGTGGGAATGGATGGCGCCCTGTCTGCCCCTCTTCCGGAGAGTGCTCTGCCGTCAGTGTCCCTTCCTATGTGGGAGCCCATCCAGACTATTCCACCTGAAGATGAGAGTTTCTTTCCCTCCCACAGACAGTCAGGAAGGGATTCCTTTCCTACCTGGTTCTGGCTAGTGCTGGTGACCTTACTGAGTCAGCCCTTGTTAGTCAGTTACTCAGGAATCCCCAGCCACCCTTCCCTCCACTGGGAGCTGCTGGGGGAACTTAGATTTTCAGGAATCCTGCCCACACGTGTGCAGGGATACACCCAAAGAGGGGGGTGGCACCAAAGCAAACCAACAAGGAACTGTCTTCATGAATTCAGAGAGAAGTACTGTTGTGCTGTGCTCTGAGTCTTGTGATCACATGGAGATGCCCATGTGGATGAGTCAGCAGGGTTGAAACACAGAGAAGGTGAACATGAATTCAACAAAGTTGCAGATTGTAAAATCAATGTACAGAAATCTTTTGCATTTGTATACACCAATAGGAGGCAGCAGAAAAAAAAAAGAAAAAGGAAACAATGAATCAATCTAATTTGGATTTCTAAAAACAATTACATACCGAGGAATAAACCTAACTAGAGGAAAAGTTCTGGACTCTGATAACTATAGAACACTTATGAAAGAAATTGAGGACACAAGAAATGGAAAAGCATTTCATGCTCGATTGGAAGAACAAACATTGTTAAAATGTCTATAGTACCCAAAGCAATCTATAAATTTAATGATATATCTACCAAAATACCACCGGCATTTTTTACAGAGCTGGAACAAACACTCCTAAAATTTGTACAGAAATACAAAAGACTCCAACTATCCAAAGCAACTCTGAAAAACAAAAAACTGCAGGTGTCACAATTTCAGATTTCAAGCTACATTACAAAGATGTAGTCATCAAGACAGTATGGTACTGGCACAAAAGCAGACACATAGATCAGTGTAACAGAATAGAAAATCCAGAAATAGACCCACAACTATAAGGTCAACTAATTTTCGACAAAACAGGAATGAATATCCAATGGAAAAAAGACAGTCACTTTTTCAAATGCTGTTGGGACACTGGACAGCAACATGCAGAATAATGAGACTGGACCACTTTCTTACACCATACACAAAAGGAAATTCAAAATGGTTGAAAGACCTAAATGAAAGGAAACCATCAAAATCCACAACAACGTCTTACTAGACACAATTCTGGAGGCAAGGGAAACAAAAGCAAACATGAACTACTGGGAGTTCATCAAGATGAAAACCTCCTGCACAGTGAAGGAATCAACCAACAAAACTAAAAGACCATCTACAGAATGGGAGAAGATAATTGCAAATGACATATCTGATAAAGGATTAGTTTCCAAACTCTATAAAGAACTTAGAAAACTCCACAACCACAACGCAAATAACCCAATTAAGAAACAGGCAGAAGACATGAATAGACACTTTTTTAAAAATAATTTATTGTCAGATTGGTTTCCATAGAACACCCAGTGCTCATCCCCACAAGTGTCTTCCTCAATGCCCGCCACTCACTCTCCCCTCTCCCATATTCCTATGCGTGAAAACATATGGTATCTGGAATAGACACTTTTCTAAAAAAGACATCCAGATGGCTAACCGACATGTGAAAATATGCTAGCATCATGAGAAAGAAGGAAATCCTGCCATTTGCAGCAACCTGGATGGAACTGGAGGGTATTATGCTAAGTGAAATAAGTCAGTCAGAGAAAGACAGATATCATATATTTTCACTGAGATGTGGAATTTGAGAAACTTAACAGAAGACCAGGGGGGAAGGGAAGGAGAAAAACAGTTACAAACAGAGAGGGAGGGAAGCAAACCATAAGAGACTCTTAAGTACAGAGAACAAATTGAGGGTTGATGTGAGGCATGGGAGAAGGGATAATGGGTGGTAGGCATTGAGGAGGGCACTTGTTGGGATGAGCAGTGGGTATTTTATGTAAGCGATGAATCACTGAATTCTACTCCTGATACCAATATTGGACTGTATGTTAACTAACTAAAATTTAAGTAAAAAGTGAAAACAAAACAAAACAAGAGGGTTCTTCATTAGCTACAGTTTTAGGGTTTTCCTGAATATAGTCACATTGGTTTTCAAAATCAGGTCTTTTAGGGGCTCATCTCTCCTGTGCAGGACCTAGGGTTTAGTGCTTGATGTGGGGCACAGACGCCTTGCTTCTCAGAGAAATTTTGTACTTTTGAGATCCCAGTGTATTTTGAGTTCTCCTATCTGAGTGGGGGCAGGTTTCCTTTTGGTTTTGTCTTTGTTTTTGTTTTTGGCAAGAGTGTCTTTGCCTCTCTTACTTGTTTTTGTGCTGTCTTTTTATGGTTTGTTGTGCAGGCTCAGATCTTTTTCAGAGGAGATTATCCTGTATATAGCTGTAAGTTTAGTCCATGGAAGGAGAAGAGTTCAGGATCTCGGTAAGCTGGTACCTAGAACCAGACTCCCGAAACCATCTTGATTATCTTAGTTTTGCAGAAAGTTTTTGAAATTGGGAATTGGGGCTCCTACTACTTTGGCCTTCCTTTTTTAGAGGGGCTAATCTAAGTCCCTTGACTTTTTCTATGAATTTAGAATCAGATTGTCAGTTCTCACAAAGGAGCTATTTAGGTATCTCATAAGGATTGTGTTGAACCTATAGATGAATTTGAGGAACGTTGCCACCTTGACAACATTAAGTCTTCTGACCATGTTTCCAGTTACGTAGACATCTTTAAATTTCTTTCAATAATGTCTTATATTTTCAGAGTATAAGTTTTGCACTTCTATTGTTAAATGTATTCCTGGTATTTAACTCACTTTGATGCTATGGTAAATGGAGTTGTTTTCTTAATTTCATTGTTAGATTGGTTATTGAAAGTATATGGAAATAGAACTGATTTTTAATGTATTGACCTCATATCCTACAATGTTGCTGAACTTGTTGATTCGTGCTAATAGTTGATGCTGTAGGATTTTCTATGTACAGGTCATGTTATCTGTGTGCGAACAGAAACAATTTTACTTATTTTTTTCCCAATCAGGATGCACTTTATCTTATTTTCTTGCTCTAGAATCTCCAGCACAAAGTTTAATGGAAGTGGTGAGAGTGGACATCCTTTTTGTGTTCTTGATCTAAGGAGGAAAACGACCAGTCTTTCACCATTAAGTAAGATGTTAGCTTAAGAGTTTTCATAAATGCTTTTAATCAGTTTGAGGAGATTCCCTTCTGTTACCAGTTTCTTGGGTTTTTATCATGAAAGGGTGTCAGATTTTGTCAAATGCTTCTTGCCCATCTGTTGAGATAAGCGTGTGGCTTTTGTTTTTTTATTATAGTAATATGGTATATTACATCGTTGCTATGGATGTTAAACCAATATTGTATTCCTGGAATAAATTTCACTTGATCATGGTGTATAGCTTTTTTATATGTTGCTGGATTTGCGTTGCTAAGTTTTGTTGAATTTTTGCATGTCTACATTATAAGAGATATTAGTCTGAGTTTTCTTTTCCTATGATATCTTTGTCTGGTTTTGGTCTCAATAATGCTACCTTCAGAGAAGGAGTTGGGTTCCCTCCTCTCTTTTATGGAAGGTTTTGTAAAGAGCTGTTATTATTTCTTTAAGCATTTCTTATAATTCACAAATGAAGCATTTGGAACTTGCTTTTTTTGTAGGGTAGCTTTGACCATTGATTCAATCTTCTACCTCATTATAAGTATGTTCTGATAGTTCATATCTTTTGAGACAGCTTTTGTAGTTTGTGTCTTTCTAGGAATTTTCTTATTTTATCCAAGTAAGTTAATTTTTTGGCATAATTGTTCATCATAATCTCATTTAATTCTCTTTATTTCCGTATGGTCAGTCATAAAATTCTCTCTTTCATTGCTGATCCTAGTAATTTGAGTCCTCTCTCTCTCTTTAGTGAGTCTAGTTGAAAATTTGTCAGTTTTGTTGATCTTTCAAAGGATCACATTTGATTTAGTTAGTTTTATGTATTGTTATTTTATTCTCTTTTCTGAATTTTATTAATTTCTTCTCTAATCTTTACTTTTTCCTTCCTTTTGCTTGCTTTGGTTTAGTTTTCTCCTCTTTTCTCTTTGACTTAATGTGGAAGTTTTGGTAATTGATTTGAAAATTTTTTTGTTTTAAAAAAATGTTTATTCATTTTGAGGGGAGAGTAGAAAGAGGGTGAGAGAGAATCCCAATTACTCCTCATGCTCAGTGTGGAACCCAACGTGGGTCTCGGTCTCATGACCATGAGATCATGACCTGAACTGAAATCAAGAGTGGAACACTCAACTGACTGAGCCACCCAGGCACCCCACTCTGTCTTCATTTTTATTAATATTAATGTATTCTGTGATTTCCATTTTGATATCCCTTTTACCCTTTGATATGTAGAAGGGTGTTGTTTAATTCTGCTTATTGTGAGTTTCCCAAATTTCTTGCAGTTATTGATTGATTTCTAGTATCATGCCATTGTGACAAAAGAACATATTTTGTATTATTTATAGCTTTTTAAATTCGTTTTGTTTTATGGTCTAGCGTATGTTTTATGCTCAAGAACTCTCCACGTGTATTTGAAAAGAATGTATATTCTCTTCATGGCTGGAATGTTTAACAAATGTCAGATTTCTACTCTTGGTTTATATTATGGTTCAAGTCTTCTTTATGTATATTGATCTCTGCATAGATGTGGTATCCATTATTGAAAGTGATATATTGCAGTTTCTTAGTATTACTGTTGTATTGTCTGTTCCTCAATTTCTGTCTGTTTTGTTTTCATGTATTTGGCGCTGAGCTATTAGGTGATTATGTATTCAGAATTGTTCATCCTTCTGATAATTTGACCCTTTTATCATTATAAAATGTTGCTGTTGATCTTAAATAGCATTTTTCAAATGTTTATTTTTGAGAGAGAGAGAGAAAGTGTGGGCAGGAGAGGGGCAGAGAGAGGGGGACAGAGGATCTGAAAAAGCTCCTTTGCTGACAGCAGAGAGCCCAGTGTGGGTCTCAAACCCACGAACCGCGAGATCATGACCTGAGCTGAAGCTGGATGCTTAACCACCTGAGTCACCCAGGCACTCCTTCACTAGTATTATGTATGTATGTATGTATAGGTTTTTTTTAAGTTTATTTTTTTATTTTTATAGAGGCAGAGACAGTTTAAACGGGGTAGGGTAGACAGAGAGAGAGAGAGAGAGAGAGAGACTCCCAAGCAGGCTCCACACTTCCAGTTGCAGAGCCGTACATGGGGTTCAAACCCACAGTGAGATCACCCTGAGCTGAAACCAAAATCAAGAGCTGGACACTTAACCAATGGAGCCACCCAGGTGTCCCCTTTCCTAGCATTTTAAAGCCTCTTTTGTCTAGCCAATGAATGTATCCACTCCAGCTTTTTTATGATTATTTGCCTGAGATAACCTTTTCCATTTCTTTAATTTTAAACTATTTGTAATTGAATCTCGAGTGTACCTAGACAGCATAGTTGGATCTTGTTTATTTTCAGTCCAACCATCTGCACTCTGATTGGCTTATTGAAGCCATTCACATGTAATGTTAATATTGATGCCATTTTACTTTTTGATTTTTGTTTTTATGTTTCCACTCATACCTCTTTTACTGATAACTATTTAAGTGAGGATTTCATATTGTTAATTATATAATACTTTATCTCTTTATTTTGAAATTAGTTTCTTAAGAGTGTTTTTGCTTTTGCCATTTTTTTCTACATTTTCAGTTTTGTGATCTTTTCGTTTATGTCATATACATAATATTTATTCAAATAACATATATTTATATACTTATATCCTGGTCATGTTATATTTTGTCTTATGTGTACAATATTCAAGTTTTATGACCTTCTTTTTACTGCTATTCTTTCTAAAGTTACTCAAACACAGTCTTTTCCCCATTTGTACTTTACATTTCAAGTTACGAGTTGCTCTTTTTCTCTGTGGAATTCTTTGTGCAAATTTTTTGACACATAGGTTAAATGTAGATTTCTCTAGAGAAATTTGTTTCTTTCTTTTCATAAACTAATGACTTGAAGGTATTTTTGGCCCAAAATAGCAAAGCAAATTTGGATTACAGATCACAGAAGGCTTAGTCCATCATTGCAAATTCTTTGAAGTAGCTGTGTGCTCACTTTGTACTAGCTCAAAGCAAATCTCCTTAGAGTAATATCTTCTTGTACTTGAAGTTAGAGCCAATTTGATTTGTGTCACCCTTTTTTAAGGATATGAGTCTCTGAGAATTAGGTTCCCATTTTTTCAGGTGGTGGGGTGTTTCTCATGCTCCTTCCATTAATAATTCAGGGCGTTATTTCCTGTGTAGTAATCTTACGAGCCTGAGAAGGAAGCTAAGATTTTCTAGATTTCGAATACACCTTAAATATCAGAACAACCATCATCCCTGGCTTATCACTCATAATTATATTTTTACCTAAATGATTATTCTATTGATCGTTCTTATGGGTGATATATATATATATATATATACACACACACACATTATTCTAATAATGTACTGAATAATACATATATATATATATATATATTGTTCTTATGGGTGATATATATATATACGCAATTATATATATATATATATTTACGTATATAATTGTTTTTAGTTGTTTTTATAGGAAGAGGCAATCGTAAAACTTAGTCTACTGTGTTAGTGGAAAAGGATCCCATTAACAGTTTTTCATTTCTGCTATTAATCCAAAACCAGAGTAGGTGGTAGAGTATAAGTCCGCCTAAACCAATAGTGATTTGTGTCTTCTGTGAGCCAGCACCGGTCCGTGAATGTGCATCAGCCAACAAACAGATACAGACAGAAATTGAAAGTGAAACCTTACCTGTCTCTGACTGGTGATCGCCAATTCGAAAATGAGCCTGTATATGAAGTTATTGGAGCTGCTCAAAACAGTTTGATTATTAGCTGTTCGTGGACCAGAGGTGGAGGAGCACAGTGTCTAAACTGGAATGATTTTTTACAATTTTGTGTGGGCACATAAAACCTGGTAACATTATGGATACTCTCCCCAGAAATATGGGCGTGTACAAAGAAACAAAAAGTGTCAGTGTATATATAAGCATCATCTGAAGTGTTTTTTAATCTTAGGAAGAGACAAAGGCCAGAGAAGACATTTTGAACAATCACTTCATCACCCGACAATGCTGCTCCACTTATTTGTGAGTAGAACTGGAGTAGACAAAAACTGAATCCCGTAACAACTATCAAGGGAAAAAGTTGAAAGATGCCGTTTATTAGTCACTCCTTCATCCAATCTGACCTGATTGCCTACAATGTAGCATATCAAGTTCTGGTCTCAAATCACTGCTCCAATGTTGAATTTGTGATTCTTTTTCCATTCCTGGCCCTCAATTTCCATGCCCAGAACTCGTACCCTCTTCCCACATAAAAGATTTCCACATTTAAAAATCTTGATGGAGGGCAGAGACCATGGAGAAGAGAACCGACCCTGCCAAACAGGCTTGCATTGGACATGGCATGAAACTCCACAGTCACATGACCGACGGCCAGATTCAGCCTCAGGACATGTGACAGATAGGCTGGGACAGTACTACATGGCATTTGGCACAGGTGTTTGGGTGACAGTGCTGTCATGCAGTTGCATGGGACAGCAACAACTGCAGTTCTAGCCTCACAACCCAGAATTAATACATTAGGAAACGCGGCAAAATCCATCTTTACGTGTATCCAGAACACACACACACACACACACACACACACACACACACACAAACCAGAGCTCAGTTCCTTGCTATTATTTTCTCTCCTCAAACCCCAACATAAATCTGACACCGCCTCCTGGAACACTGCACTAGTTTCTTACAGTTTCACTACTGGTTCTCGCCCTTCACCTCTCGATTCTGCACAGCACCAAACAGATGCTTCTAAGAGAAGTAGTACCAGGTGAATCATCTGTTCTAAGCCATCTGGTGACTCCACATCTCTCTCGGAGAAAACTCAAAACCCTCCTAATCCTCAGGCCTCAACATCTGACCTCATTTCACATGCTCTCTGCTCCAGCCACAGTGGCCTCTCACCCTTCCTGGAACACAGGACACGCTCCTGCCCGAGTGCATGTGCACTGGAGGTTCCCCTGCCTGGACAGAACTCCCTGAGTCATGCTCTTCCTCGATTCCTCATGCCCTTCATGTCTCTCAGAGGTCACCTTCCCAGTGAGGCTCACACTTACCACCATGGTGAACTAGCCACCTTCCCTGTCCCCGTACAGGTAACTCTCTGGGTCACCTTCCTCAAAGCACCTACCAAACTCCAGTTTAAACACTTCCCTTATTTACCATGTTTATACAGTATACAGTTGACTCTGAATAACACTGGCTTAACCTATACACGTTCTCTGATATGTGGGATTTTTTACAGTAAGTACTGTCAATGTTGTTTCTCTTACGTGTTCTTACTATATTTATTGTAATAATACACGTGCATATAACGTAACATACAAAATATGAGTTAAATGACTGTTCATGTTTTCAGCAGGGCTTCCACCCATTATTAGTAGTATGTAAGTTTCAGGGGAGTCCAAAGTTATTCTGGACTTCTGACTGCACAATGGGGTCATTGCCCTCATTCCCACATTGTTCCAGGGTCAAGTGGAGTCTGTCCCTCACCACTCAAACACATTCTCCACCAGACCAGCACTTTAGCCTCTTCTTAGAGTCACTGAAGTGTCCTAGATGAAAACACAGCCGGTCCTGTACGTGGCACACAACATTATCAGTGGAACGAGTGATCAGTGGAGAGGACCTCTCTCTTCTGGATGAGCCTCAGGCACAGCTGGTCCCTGGCTCCTCCCTCACAAGGTGCACTCACCTCACCACTAATGCCACCTCTACTTGCCCCCAAGGTTGTTCCCCCCTCCCTCTCAGCTCAGCTCCCCAATACACAGCGTTTCCCTGACAGCACAAAACACAGTTACAGTCCTGTCCTCAGAAACAGTGTACTTAGGTTCTATGGGGCCCTTTCTCCAACCAAATAGAAATATAGGTTAGACCCTGCTTTATAAATCCATGTACTTGGATGAGAGCCAGCACCATCATCACTAGAACTAAGGGCAGGGAGAGGGGGCAGAGAGGTAGGGAAGGTGGAAACTAACTGAAATTTAATAAGGATGGAAACTCTCAGATTCCTCCTCTGCCTACCTCCAGGATCTAAAGAATAATTCAGAAGACAGCTCTAGAGGGAGAGGAGCAGATGGATGACTCTGAAAATTCATCTCTCCAAACCACAGACACTCCGGAGCCAGTCACAGGAACCTCTTGCTGCACAAGGTCCTGGTGACAGGTGACATCCAAGTCTCTATGGTCAGGTCATAGTGAGACAAGGTTCCACGGAAGAGGCAAGGACAAGGAGCAGAGACATGACCCAGCTGAAGGGTGAGCGTGTCACACTGAGCACCAACTGGGCACAGGCCCCGTCCACCCTTGCCTCCTCACAGCCCTCTCCTGTCCCACCTGCAACAGACTCAACACAGCAAACATGCAGATTCTGGAAGGTTCTCAGTGCTTTCATTTATTTTCTGTCGCAACTTTACAAATCTTCTATTACCTCATCAACCCCGCACACCAGGAATTACAACACAAATTCCTATCTGGATTCTCATTTTCAATAGGGAAGTAACACGTCAGTACTCTGCCCAACATGAAATAAAGACGGGGAGGGAGACAGTCCAGCCGGGCCTCTGCTGGAACAGGAAAGCAGATCAGAAGAGAACAGGAATCAGTATGGGGAGGGTTCATGGTGGGCCCGTGTCCTTGTCCTCACAATATGCTAACAGAAACACAGACACATTCTGACACCATCTGCAGAAAGAGAAGTAGGGGCTCTTGATGTCACCATGTCAGAGTGTGAAAAATCCTGCATTGCTCAGTCCCCGAGGGGCAGCTGGTCTCACACTGTGAAAAATATTAATCATGAACACATATAGGTCAGTCACATAAGTGCCACATCGTCAATAGCCCCCCGCATGTCAAAATGTCCCTTGTGTCCCTCTCCTCCCCACTTCAGGCCCTCTGGAGTCTCACCTTTAGGGGCAATTAGGGACACATCAGAGCCCTGGGCGCTGTCATCTCCTGGGGTAGAACAAAGAGGACATGATCAGAGCCACAGGAGATGAGACTAAAGGAGCAGCTATGGGAGGGGTCCTGTCTACACTATCCCAGGGTGTCAGGGATCACACCCTCCATACTTACGTGCAGCGTGAGAGTAGCTCGGTCCTTTTCCTCCTGTGGGAAGAAAATGTCATGTCGGAAACCTGGGACGCCCGGTCCATGGATCCTAGAGCATCCTCCTAGTCCTGGTCCATGATGAAGTTTCCAGAATTCTGACTCAACACCCAGCACGGGATCGGGAAACATGAAGAAAGAGGTGTGGGGTCACTGGCCCACCCGACTTGCTGGAGGTCTGACTTCAGCAGGGACCTTCCTCTCTGTCCTGTCACTGCTTGGAATCAGGTCCTCAAACCAGAATTACCAAGTGAAAATCTGTTCTTCATTTTCACAAGCGCTTTGCTACAGAGTGAATGCTAGTAATGGCTCTGGAGTGGGCAGGTGCATGTGTGTGGATGGTACTTCCCAGGAACAAAGCAGGACAATGTGCTACCTAGGAAACACCCCAGTGGGACAAGAGAACTCAGATCCCCACACTCTGTTCCCTACCTGAGTGTTTCTTCCTCCAGTTGAGAGCTCCAACCACAATGACAAGGACAGCCACACCAGCCACACCAGCAACGATGCTCGGGTAGGGGATGGAGGGCTGAGGAGGTGGCTCTGGAAAGGGAAGGAAGGTGAGGGGCCCAGACCTCCAGCTTCAGTCCTGACTCTGTGAAATTCTCCAGCAGGGCCCTGCTTTCTCTGACAAGAGGCTCTGCCCCAAACCCTCCTTACCCCATCTCAAGGTGATGGGCTCGGGCAGCCCCTCGTGCTGCACATGGCACGTGTATCTCTGCTCCTCTCCAGAAGACACCACCACAGCCGCCCACTTCTGGAAGGTCCCATCTCCCGCAGGCCTGGTGTCCACAAGCTCTGTGTCCTGGGTGTGGTCCTCCCCATCACGCTGCCAGGTCAGGGTGATCTCCACAGGGTAGAAGCCCAGGGCCCAGCACCTCAGGGTCACCTCATGCTCAGAGATGGGGTGGTGGGTCACGTGTGTGTTGGGAGGTTCTGAGAAAGAAGAATCAGAAAATCCACACTGTGGTTTACCTTTATGGGCCACTGAAACTGCACCCACGTGACCATCCTGAGGTGACAGGACACTGGTTTGGAAGGATGAAGCACAAAACCCAGACAGCAGACTAGGTTTTGGGATCTCCTGATCCTTGTTAAGTTCTGGAATCAGGGAGAGAGCCCGGGTAGGAGGCTGCAGGTCTAAGGCGGGAACCACACTGTGGTCCTGGCTGAGGTAGAGGGCGAATGAGAGGAAAACCCGGAGTCAGATCTCCAAAGATGTTTTCAGGGAGAACAAGGCCCTGAGAGGGAAGGTCATCGTCACAAGGTGGCTGCCAGGGTCAGAAGGAACTGCTGATGGGTTATTTCAGGGATGGTCCCAACCTGCATCCCAGGGGGAGACTGGACTCCTCACTGTCCTTTAGAGAAAAGCGCCCTCCAGGTGAGGCAGTCTCTAGCAGGAATATGAACACGGAGGCTGACCTCCCTCTTCCCGCCCGGGGAGGGGCGCTGTTCTGACACTGAGTCCATTTCCCTTCCCCGTGGGAAGCCGTCCCCAGTGGAGGGGAGATCGGGGAGGCCCGCGGCCCCTGTACCTGCGCGCAGCAGCGTCTCCTTCCCCATCTGCAGGTACCTGCGGAGCCACTCCACGCACGTGCCCTCCAGGTAGTTTCTGAAGTCTTCCGCCACACCCGCCACCTCCCACTTGCGGCGGGAGATCTGCGCCGCCGTGTCCGCCGCGGTCCAGGAGCGCAGGTCCTCGTTCAGGGCGAGGTAATCCACGCCATCATAGGAGTACTGACTGTACCCGCGGAGGAGGCGGCCGTCGGGTCCCAGGTCACAGCCAGACACAACTTGGATGGTGTGCGACCCTGGCCCCGCCCCGCCCCCAGAGCCGCAGTGATTAAGGTGAAACCGAAAGTAAAACCGCCTAAAAGCTCCCGCGGGCTCTTCCCGGGTCAGGGAGGGGGGATCCTGCGGCCTCGCGGCTGCGCTCAGACCCCGAGACTCGGGGCGACCCCAGCCCGTCCGTGGGAAGGAGGTCGTGACCCGGACCCGGGCCCGTGTCGCTCACCGGCCTCGCTCTGGTTGTAGTAGCCGCGCAGGGTGTTCAGGTTCACTCGGAAAGTCTGTGCGTTGTTCTTGGCCCTCCGCGTCTCCAGGTCCCAGTACTCCGGCCCCTCCTGCTCCATCCACGGCGCCCGCGGCTCGTACCTCTGACTCAGGGCGTCGCTGTCGAACCGCACTAACTGCGTGTCGTCCACGTACCCCACGGAGATGAAACGGGGCTCCCCGAGGCCAGGCCGGGACAACGCGGTGCGGAAATACCTCAGGGAGTGGGAGCCTGCGGGCGCGGAGGGGCTGAGACCCCGCCCGACCCTCCTCCCGGCGCGGGGCCCGGTTCCCTGGTGGAGGTGGCCAGGAGGGAAAGGGGAGGGGATCCGAGTGGGGGAGAGCAGAGCCGAGTAGGGGAGTGACGCGGAGGACTGGACGGGGCGGGGGCGGGTGGGGCTCTGGGGGGGGCGGCAGACAGGCACCACCCCCGGGGGTCCCGCGTCCCAGCGGCGCGGTCCCCTCGGGCCTGCCCCGCCGAGTCCCTTTCCTCCCGACCCCGCACTCACCCGCCCAGGTCTGGGTCACCGTCAGGGCTCCCGACAGCAGCAGGAGGAGGGTTCGGGGTATTACGATCCGCATCCTCGGGTTCTGGGGAGAAATTCGAGTCACAGGGGGCGGAGGCGGAGACCTTATACCCCGGAACCGCGGTGCCGCTGATTGGCTGCTCCAGAAACCCGACACTAATAGGAGTGTGAACCGGGGCGCGTCATCAGTAACCAGGCGGAAGGACCTGACAAAGGTTGTGACCGGGAGAAGTGAAACCAGGGTGGATGCGGACTCCCCAACACTGGACTTCCCCGCCCCAGTCACCGCCCTGTAGCCTGAGACCCTGAGAGCAGGACCGGGGACCTAGGACTTTGCCCGGACAGCTTCACCTAGTGCTCAGAGCGCTCTTTGTCACACTGTCTCCGTGAGTCGTGGCCCAGGTGCTGTGTGAGTCAGTGATTCTCCAGCAGTTTGTTCTCAGGATGTCTATACAGTCTTACAAAATAATGAGGATCCCAGGGATAATGGTGCGTCTGTGGGTTATATCTATCCTTATTTTCTATAATGGGAATAAAACAGGATTAAATATTTATTAATTCATTTTCAATCATATGAAAACAAATATTGTTTTTTTATGAAAAAGATTTTCAAAAATAAACAAGGCAGTTAGAAGAGTGGATTTTCCTTCATTTTACATTTTGCAAGTCTCTTCTTGTTTGTCCCACTAGTAGACCACTGGGTGTTCTGATTTGCTTCTGCATCTATTGTGTTGTTTTTGTTGAAGTATATCGAAAAATTTACATCCTTGACCAAATATAGGAGAAGAGTATGTTTCATATCCTTCTCAGATAATTATGGATATTCATCTGTGATACTATATGAAAACTGCACAAGTTGTATTCTTGGAGGTTATTTGCAAACTGGAATGTGAAACAGTATCATTGAGTGTGTCTTTCTCTGTTCCATTAAATCCATAGGCCCATGTACACATGGAATGGATCTTGTACTAATGCATGATTGTTTTTAAGTAATATGTTGTGTGTTGATTCACTAAGTAATATTGGCATTCCAGCTTTGATTAGACTGGAATCGAATTATCAAAAGTCGTTTGTTTTGGGCACCTGGGTGGCTCAGTTGGTTAAGCATCCACTTCGGCTCAGGTCATGAGCTCATGGTTCATGAGTTCTGGTCCCACGTCCAACTCTGTGCTAACAAGTCAGAGCCTGGAGCCTGCTTAGGATTCTGTGTCTCCCTCTCTCTCCGTCCCACCCCTTCTTGCACTCTGTCTCTCTCTTTCTCTCAAAAATGTGTAAACATGTCAAAAAAATTTAAAAAACAAGTCATTTGTTTTATATTACCACAAATCTGAACAGAAAAGTTGGTCGGTACTGAGAAGCTGTCAAGCTTAGGGAAGATCTCAGGTTAAATGAATTGGGCTACATGGGTGATGGTTCTAAGGAGGGCACTTGTGAGGAGCACTGGGTGTTGAATGTAAGTGATGATTCATTCAATTCTACTCCTGAAACTAATATTACACTGCATGTTAACTAAGTGGAATGTAAAAGAAACTTGAGGAAAAAAAAGCAACGGTAAAGAAGCAGCGATTGCTCCCATTAACCAGCACAGGGAGATGTTCGGTATTTTGTGGGTCGTACGGTGCCTTGGGTTTGTCTGTAATTAGAGAAAGTAATGTCATGGTTTTGGAGTGTCCTTGTGTGTTGATGTTCTGTGAGATGACTGGCTCACGTCCCACAGGAGAACAATATGGCCCAGCGGTGGCATCAGCCAGCTTCTGACCACACTGAGGCCCAGCTGTCACTGTCACACCAGTTCCCAGTGTTGGGACTGCTGATTCTTCTGTCTTCAATTCCATATTTTCAAATAGCTACATCCTATTAAAAATAATTAAAGAATTGGTGTTTTAGGAATCCTGGGAGGCTCAGTCAGTTAAGGGTTGGACTCCTGATCTCATGGTTTGTGAGATGGAGTCTGTGTCAGGCTCTGCACTGACAGTGTGGAGCCTGCTTGGGATTCTCTTTCTTTATCTCTCTGTTTCTGTCTCTGCTTCTCCCCTGCTCATACTCACTCTGTCTCTCTCTGTCTCAATAAAAATAAATACACTTTAAAAAAATCTGTGAGGACTTTTAAATTGTGGGGCGCCTGGGTGGCTCAGTCAGTTAAGCACCGACCTTGGCTCAGGTCATGATCTTACGGTTTGTGAGTTTGAGCCCCGCGTCGGGCTCTGTGCTGACAGCTCGGGGCCTGGAGCCTGCCTCAGATTCTGTGTCTCTTTCTTTCGCTGCCCCTCCCCTGCTCATACTCTGTGTCTCTCTGTCAAAAGTAAATAAACATTAAAAAATTATTTGTTTAAATTCTTAAATATCCCAATATACATTGGCCCTATTAGGATTCGTAAGTGTTTATTTCTTCCTGTATCACTCCCTGAGGAGAAGCAATCTCTCAGCTTCCTGATTGTATAACTACTCCCAGATTTAGAGTAGGTCTTAGGTTTAGTGTTTCATCAGCGGGAATATTCATTATGGTCGTTCCAGACCCTAGTTCCAATATTTAGCCGTTTTTCATAGAGTACCTCATTCCTGTCTCCTAACATATCTGCCATTTTGGTTACTGTTCTCTGTATCTTCCCAGAGACCAATCTGCTCAGGAAAATGAGAATTAGAGGAGAGAAAGGCAGAGTAAGTTATACTGAGAGCAAAATAGGAATCCTATAGTGGGGAGTAAGAGGGACTTAGCGGGATTCATGCAGAGGGTGTACTTCCTGAAATCTCCCACTCTGCGCATTGTGTGTCTCCCCTCCACACACACATCTGTGGGCCCACATCCCCCTACTCTCCACACACAGGCGAGATCTTTGTGAAGTCTGTGCAGACTTGCATGGCCCTGGCCCAACTCCTGGTGGAGCAGAACTTTCCAGCCATTGCCATCCACCGTAGGACGCCCCGGGAGGAGAGGTAGTGAGAGAAGGAACGATGTTTTATGTCCTCAGGAGGATATGACACAACTGAGAGAAAGGACTGTGAACTTTTTCTAATTTCCCTTCTGACCAAAGCTTTCTTGGTATCAGAGTTTAAAAATCTTCAATAATGAATTCTTGTGGCGACCAACTCATGTGGCCGAGGCATGTACAGTAAGCAGGTGAACACTGCCATCAACTCCCACCTGCCTGGGATCCCCACGCCTACCTGTATCAGGTCAGCTGCACACCCACACAGACATCCCAGTGTCCCCTCCCACCCCCTGATTTCCTATGTCTTCATACCTTTCATCCTCATCCCTCCTTTTGGGTGTCTTCCTACTTTGGGATCTCCCAGTGCTACCCTCTATCTCCTTCCAGGAGGCCTGAGCAGGCCAGTTGCCCCACTGGCTTGGCGCCATGTTTGTGTCATTTGAAAAAGATGCCAAGATCCTGAGTGAGGTGCAGAATCACATTGAGGACAGTGGTAGTGAGCTGCGTGATGAGACGGGCATTTCCTCCTTCAGTGGGTGTGGATCTCATGAAACTGACTCCTCCAACTCTTCACTGTCTCCTTGTTCCTTAGTGACTTATCTTGAACCATGTAGTGCAGGCAACGGTGCCTGGTGCCTAATGGGTGCCTGACATGTTTATGCCCCAATACGGATGCCATATTTGGATATTTTGCTTGTTTCTATGTGGAATCCCTTTCCTCTCTCATCCAATTAATTTTCTTCCTGCTCCCCAGTCTCTCCTCTGACCCACACCCCACACAAACACCTGCATGTATAGGGGTCTATGTGTTGCAAATCTCATGTAGCCTTTCCATGCCTTATTGTAACCGTGCCTCTTTTCTCTGCAGTTGCAGCCATGGGAGAGGACTCACCCATCCGCAGAGCCTGATGCAGGTCTCCCAACCATGAACCAGGAGATCATACATGAGCTGAGCTGCAATCAAAAGTTGGATGCCTAACTGACCCACCCAGGCACCCCTACAGTTTATTCCTCCTAACTGATTTCTTTTAAAATATATTTAAAATTTGAAAATAGTTGACACACAAGATACATTAGTTTCAGGTGTACAACACAGTGACTCAATTTGTGTATTCACTTTTTTCTTTGAGGGAGAGACAGGGAGACTAGAAAAGAGAGGCAGAGAGAGAGAGAGAGAGAGAGAGAGAGAGATTGGGAGTGAGAATATCTCAAGTAGGCTCAATCCCTAGGGGACTCGGTCCTATGACCCTGGGACCATGACCTGAGAACCTACTGAGCCACCCAGGGGCCCTTCACCTTCTGTCTGCACCATGCTGTGCTCACCACAGTGTACTGCCATCTGTCACCACACAGTGATCTTATAGTCTCACTGACAATATTCCCTGTGCTGTGCCTTTTATTCCTATGACCTGTTCCTTCCGTAACTGGAGCCTGTGTCTCCCACTCCCCTCACCCTGGTGTCCATCCTCCCAACCCCCTTCCCTCAGGCTTATCAGCAGTGAGTTCTCTGTATTTATAGGTCCAATTCTGCTATTTGTTTCTTTATTCATTTGTTTTGTTTTTTTAGATTCCACATATGAGTGAAATCATATGGTACTTGTCTTTCTCAGTCTGACTTATTTCACTTAGCAGACATATTACCCTGTTTGTCCACCCATGTTGTGACAAGTGGCAACACATATTTATGTGCTGTGTACACATCTTCCTTAGCCATTTATATATGGGTGGATACAAGTTGTATCAATGTGGCTTTTGACAAGAACCTCACACTCTGAACATCATCTGGGATGAGGGCCCTTGGTGTCCGGGCCCCTGTCCAGGTGCAGGAGCTGAAGGAGACCCTAGGGTGGGCCTGGCTGAGGAGGAGAAAGGGCAGCTGGGTCTTCTCTTCTTAGTCCAGTGGCCCCTCGTGAAGTGGAAGTTAAGGGGACATCCCCCACCACTGTGCTCTCAGGTAGGTTCCTACTGAGAAGCCTGAGTGGAGTCTGGACTGTAAGTCAGGTAGAGATGTTTGAACAGAAGCCTGGGTGTCACTAGGGAGAGGAAGAAGTTTCTGAGCAGCCCTGGACTCCACAGGGGTCAGGCTCAGTGGTGAGGCAGGATTGCAGGAGAGGAGCGCTCAGGGGCCAGTGTAAGGGCAAATCAGGACTGATTCCATTTTACTTAAGGGCAAACTGGGACTGACTCCATTGTGTTCTGTGTCCTCCACCTTGAGTCCCCAGAGCCTGCGCAGAAGCTTGACCTATGGAACAGGGCCTTTGACCCTTCCTCAGCCAATTGACTAGGGTCACGACCATCACCCCTCACACTGCCCTAGACCCCTTTAAAACTATTGTGTTTTTGGAACGCGCCCTCTCTCTCTACCCACCGCTGTGTTGGTGCGGTAGGAGATTGAGCTCGAGCTAGCTCAAATAAAGGCTCTTTGTTCTTGCATCGGACTCAGCTCCCTGGTGGTTTTTGGGGTCCCTGAATTCTGGGCATAACAGGTGTGCCATTGCTGAGGTTTCTGTATTCCTGTGCACCTCCTCCTCCAGCCCCGTGATGGTAATACAAGGAAAACCAATAAGTAGAAAACACTTCTTAGGGTTCCTTATTCTAAATATTTCAAAACTCAGTTAAACCAATATCATTTCTGATTTGGAAATAGCATCTTAATGTCTACCTAATGCTCCATAGTGTGGACATGCACACTCACGGTTTGTGAGTTGAAGCTCTGCATCATGTTCTGGGCTGACAGCACTGAGCCAGCTTAGGATTCTCTCTCTCTCTCTCTCTCTCTCTCTCCCTCTCTGTCCCTCTCTCTCTGCCCCACCCCTGCTTGTACTCTCTCTCCATATCTCAATATAAACAAATAAATAAACTAAAAAAAAAAAGAATTGGTGTTTTCGTTTTCTTTGGGTAAATACCCAAGAGTGAAATTATTGGATGATATGATAAATCACTATGTTATAAACCTGAAAAGAATGGAGCAGTGTGTGTAAGCTGCACTCAAATAATAAGAAAAAAGAAAAAGATAATTAGAAATATTGGAGAACACTTAGGAAGACAAGAAATGTCACACATATATTGATAATAAATAAAGAAAATAAGAATGTGGAATAAAAAATGGGAATAAAACTTATTATCTTCAACTTGGCAAAGATGAAAGTAGGTAATGAGTGTGTCCAACAGGGTCAGGAAAATACAGTGTCTTACATGGCGAAGACTGGTGTAAAATTTTAAAGGGTTCTTCTGAAAAATGTCTCCACAATTTAAATGTGCTTAGAGTGTGACAGACATTCTCTTTTAGGAGTTCATACTTTAAAACAAAGTTTAGTTATTTAATTTTAGAAAAAGAGAAAGAGTGCACACAGGAGAAGGGTGAGGGGTAGAGAGAGAGGAAAGAGAGAATACCAAGCAGCCCAGTCAGGCTGGATCTCAGGAACTGGATCATGAGCTGAGCTGAAATCAAGTGTCAGATGCTGACCTGACTGAGCCACCCTGGTGCCCTTCCTTTAGGAGTGTATCCAAAAGAGATAATGACACAAGTTCTCAAAAGTACATTATCGGGGGTGGGGGGGTTGGGGGTGGTACCTGGATGGTTCAGTTGGTTAAGTGTTCGACTTTGACCCAGGTCATGATCCCAAGTTCGTGAGTTCGAGCCCTGCTTCAGGCTCTGTGCTGATAGCTCAGAGCCTGGAGCCTCATTTGGATTTTGTGCCTCCCCCTCTTTCTGCCACTCCCCTTTTTGTGTACTCTCTGTCTCTCAAAACTAAATAAATATTAAAAAACTTCAAAAGTATATTATCAGGCTTTCTTGAATTGTGGTTTATAAAAACAAAGAATGGAACTATATGTTAGTGCTATAGTCAATATGATGATTATAAGTATAAATAGTGGACTATGTCTCAGGCATGATCACTGTAAGGTTACGAGTCGCTGATGGATAAAAGTAAGACTGCCAAGGCAAAGTGAGGTCTGAGAGTACACTTTATTGCAAGCACCCTCAGGCGAGGTTCCACGACTCGCAAGAGAGGAGTCGGGGAAGTCGCCCCCGAGATTGGGGTTAGGGGTTTTTAAGGGGTTTGGGGATGAGGCTGAAGTGGGCTACCTAGTTTTTCCTTTTTTTTGGAGATTCTGTCTGCTTGCCAAGGTCCTATTGGTCTATCGGAGTTTGGGGTGGAGGTTTAGGTCCCTGTTAGGTATCGGATTTCTGAGAGTGACGTGTCCCTCCTTTGTGGTTGTGGCAGGAATGTCGGTCATCTTGGGTCCCTTCTTCAGGGTTTTTTGGCGGGAATGTCGGCCATATTGGGTCGGTTTCCATTGTGTGGAGCCATCCCTCTGCCCTAGCCCAATGATCACCATGTGATGTACACAGACGGTTAAGGTTAATCATCAAAGCAAACCCATGAGGCACCCCATAGGGGATCCCTTTGTACACACAGGTAAGGGAGACTCAGGGAGGATAAAGAGGTAGTGAAATCAGGGTTCAATGAAGAAAGTTTGCACTCAGAAGTCTTGTTGACTTGTGTTTCTTTGGTTCCCTCCCATCAGGAGGTTGGTATGACTCCATGCAAGTGAACTGTTGCAATGGTCCAGAATGTTCTGGAATGGGAAGCTGGTAGGCTCAGAGCCTAGGAGGACTGTTGGGAGCCGTTTTGGGCTCACAGGTTGAGACCCCTCCCTGTGTGGAGAAGGTTGAAGCAAAAGCTCGCCAGCCAAATTGGCGCCTAATCTTACAACTACTCTCTTTGGCCTAAGGAATGTAATGCTCTTTTGTTTTACCACATTTAGATAAAAGGAAGGACCTGGAGCAGGATGCTTTGATGGATTGCATCTGAATGAGAGTAGCCTGACCACCTTAAAGTTGCATCTTGGGGATGGGTTGCACAGATTGATAGCAGTTATGAGCTGGCTGAATATTGGTGTGATATGTGTAAATGTTAGGCTCCTATTATGTAAATTCACTCATTCACGGGCAAAGGACAAGCATTGGGAATTCTGTCCTTGCCCAGATTGTAGTTGGAAGAATAGGCAATGACTCCTGGCCTGTTTATAGATAATTAACATAGGCAGGCCTAGGTAACTTCCTGCTCTCTCCCCCAGCCTTAAATTTATATGCTAATTAACTTGAAAACAACTTGCAAGATTGAGGAAATCGCCGCTTTACTGATAAAACACATTATTGTTCCAACTATGCTTACTGATGGGATGTCACTCATTGCTGTAATGTCATTCACTACTTTTAAATAAAGACACTGAGACCAGCAGGGCGGAAATGCCAGAATTGCCAGGGCTGCCTGCTTGGTCATCAGACTACATCCTCTCGTGGCTCTCTCATTTCCTTTCGCCTGACCGTCCATCCCTCGGGGACCTCTGGATTCACCGAAACTGGACCCCGGCAGGTGATCTCTGAGATTCAGGAAAGTGGGGGGCATGGAAGATTGGGGACACCCGACTTAACCTCAAGTACTGCAGAAGTATTTCACTTCTTAAAATTCTTTGCCTCTATCCATTTGCTACAAATAGAAGATGGTAGGTGAGAAATGGAGTCAGGGAAGTTCTGCACGGAGGCCATAGAGATGGGGCAGGAGTTGGTGGAGTCATGGGAGCAAGTGTTGAATTTTTGTGGGAGGATTTTGTTGTGATTTATTTAGTTGTGTTTCATGTTTTTGCATGGGAGTCAGGACAGCATGTTTGTGTGGGGCATGGCTGAGCCAGCAGAGAGAGGGAAGTGGATGCTGCAGGCGCCCAAATGGAGGGGCGGCCTGAGACAGGAGGGCGCCTCCACCATCACTGCTTAGAAGGTGAGGACACAGGTGCAGATGTGGGGTAGGGGGAGGGAGGAGAGTGCAGTTCTCACCTGAGTGCTTCCTTCTGAGTGAGAAACAAAGGAGCTCATCATCTCAGGATGGAGAGCAGGGAGGGGGTGTAGGAGACTGAGGAGGGGGGAGGGAGTGAGAAGCTGCCCTCTCAGGAGGGGGGACAGTGAGCTGAGTGGGGAAATGGCATCTGGAGAGAGCAGGGCTGGAGCCCCTGAGCTCTGTGCTCATCACCTTAGAGACAGAGAGTTCCAGCAGCAGGAGCATCTGTAATAGAAGAGAAGAAAGTGCAACAAAGCAGCTCAGGTGTGAGAATTACCATCCTTTATACTTTGTCGTCATTTGGTTTTCTCATTTTATAATTTTTCTACAGGGAATATATATTACATCGTCTATATTGCACATCATATATACACATCATAATCGGTTTATACATGTTTCTTTACACTTTGAAAAGAAAGGAGATAGTAGGAAAGCCAGCAGCTCAGGCGACAGTGCTGGAAGGGCTGGGCCTGCCTGTCTGTGTTCTGGGCAGGGGACTCCCAGAGACTTCGCTCCATTTCTCAGGACCCTGTTCTCTGGGGGTGGGGGGTGGGGCAGGGAGAACCAAGATCTTTCTCTTCCTTCTAGGATGTGTCCTCTTATTCATTTATTATTATCTTGTCAGGTTTTTTTTTTAATATTTATTCATTTCTGAGACAGAGAGAGACAGCGTGAGTGGGGGAGGAGAGGAGAGAGAGACACACAGAACTTGAAGTAGGCTCCAGGTTCCAAGCTGTCAGCACAGAGCCTGCTGCGGGACTCAAACATACTAACCATGAGAGCATGACCTGAGCTGAAGTCAGACGCTCAACTGACTGGGCCACCCAGGTGCTCCATCTTGTCATTTTTAACGCTTTTTAGATGATGGTGTTTGTATGTTACATGGCATTTTAAGCTATTTTCATGCGAGCATTTGTCCACACAATCTAGCCCACCTGCTTCAGAAATGGAATTCAAAGGCAAAATAATTCAGTGAAAAGATGATTGGTCCTAAAGTAGAAGAGCAGAACCCGAGTCTTAATTAATGGCCTGAGGATGATCTTTCAAGTGTTAGGGATTTTAAACTAGTTTATGTTTTGAAAACATCACTCCAGCGCATACGAGAGAATCCAGTAAATAATCACAAATATCCAAAAAATAAACTAGTCACATGGTAGCCCCTCATCCCCCAGTCACCTAATTTCTCTCCCCAAAATCCATCACGGTGAGCCATTTCTCCTTTCTCCTACCCAAAAAATACATCCGTGCATATATGTCTACTGTTATATCCATAAAGAAGCTCAGGCCTGAGACTGGGAGGAGATATTTGCAAATCACATATTTGATAAAGGACTTGTTTTAGAATACCCATAAATCTCTACAAATCTTTTATTTATTTTTGAGGGGGGGGACACAGAATATGAAGCGCGCTTCAGGCTCTGAGCCATCAGTGCCGAGCCTGACACGGAGCAGGAACTCATGAATCGCAACATCATGACCTGTGTCAAAGTGGGATGCTTAACCAGTTGAGCCAATCAGGTGCCCCAGGATATCCATAAAACTCTTGAAAAGCAGCAATCAGCAAACAGCATGTTAAAAAACGTGAGCAAAAGCCTGAGCAGACAGCTCACCAAGAAGACATACTCCTGGCAAATAAGTAGGTGAGAAGGTTCTCAACAGCAGGTGTCACTAGGGAAATGCAAAGGGAAACAACAGTGCTCTGCCCTCACACTCCTGTCAGAATGGCGGGAATCCAAACTCTGATAATGTCAAGTGCTGAGCAGGACTTGGAGCAACAGAAGCCTCAGTCACTAATGGCAGGAATACAAAATAGCACAGCCCCTGTGGGAGTCAGCAGTTTCTTATAAAGCCAGACACAGACCAAGCACACAAGCTGCTGACCCCTCTCTGAGGTGTTTCCCCAACTCATTAGAGAACTCCTGTTTGCACAACAATCTGCAGGCACATTTTCATAGTGGAACAGCACTATCTATGGCCTGTACATCGTGACTTCCTTCCGAAGACTACTGTATGGAAAGGGACAAAGCATAAAAAGGAACTTCTCAGGGAGAATCTGGGCAAGATGACCTTAGCCAGGTGGGAAGGTTCACTTCACCAGTGATGATCAAGTGATCACTGTATCCTCTTGGTATGTTGTGTTGAGAATGGCCCGTCCAGTTGTGTTTTTCCCGAACCCCATAGCCTCAGTCAGCCTAATTCACAATGAAACATAGTCTACAATGTACCTGTAAGTTCTCCTCAAACATAAAAAAAAAAGGAAAGTCTGAGAAATGGACACAGCCAGAGGAGCCTAAAGGAGACATGACTGGGACTTAGCTCAGTGTGGTACCTTGGATGGGATCCTGGAAGAGAAAACAAAAATTTTTAGAAACAAATTTTAACAAAAACCATTCTGAAAAAAATTTGCATGGAGTTCAGTAATAATGTACGAGTACTGCATCATTTTCTGTGTAAACGCATGAGGGTGTGGGTGGTGTTAACAACGGGCGCAACCCATGTGGGGCATAAAGGGCAGACACTTTGTAGCTGCTCTGTAAATCCTAGTTAAATTTTATAATTTTATTCTAAAATAGAAGAGTTTCTTTTTTAAAATAGACCTCAGAGAAGTAATAGGTCCAGGAGGAAAAAGTGTCTACTTTTCAGTTTTCCTGGGGATGTTCAAGGACCTGGAAAGAGGGGTTGTGGGGAGGAAAGATGGAAACTGCACACACAGGACAGGGCTCCAGAGTCCCTGTCCTCTGATCCCTGCCCCACCCCTGCACCTGCCCCAGGGCTGCTCAGAAGGCACCTTCAAGCCCTCCTTCCATGCTCAGCCTGACTCAGCTCAGCCCAGTCCTCTTCCTGGCAGTGCAGAACCAGAAGGCGGCAGCGCCCCCGTGTGGCTGCAGAGATGACGACAGGCAACCTCAGTGCCCTTTGGGCTTCTCCCCAGGGGCTTAATGGGACTTTGACCCTGATGTACCTGTCAAGTGTTTCTGCTGCTGCCTCCAGGTCTCAGGGTCCTCCTCCAGAGAACCAAGTCTGGATTCCCATGGGGTATTCATTCCTTCACCTTTTAAGGTTTAACTTATTTTCAGTTTTGTAGTTTAAGTGTTTCTATTCTACATAGCATATAGTCCATCGTGATATTTATGCAGTCTGATAGTGTCAACCTTTTGAGTGGAATTCTAGCTGGTTTATACTGAATATGATACCTGGACATGGTAGGATTTGGGTCTATCATTTTGCTCTTTGTTTCTGAAGTGTTTCATGTCTTTTCCATTCTTGTACCTCTTTATACCTTCCTCCGTTTCAAGCAAATAGTTTCTGTTTCTAAGACTAAGAACAAACTGAGAGGAAAGGAGGGTGTGGGAGGGGGGAGAGTGGGTGATGGACACAGAGGTGGGCACTTGTTGGGATGAGCACTGGGTGTTGTATGGAAACCAATTTGACAATAAATTATTAGAAAATTAAAAAAATAGTTTTTGTTTATGATTTGATTCTTCCAGTGGCTCTTTAACTGTATTTATTTCCGTTAATTTTTATTGAAGTTGTAGAAATTGGAACCAGCATCTTTAACTTTTCACCATCTACTTAAGGTGATATTGAACTCTACCCAGTAAATATAGGAATAGTTTCTTTTAGCCCCCTCTGTGCTAATATTGTTACATGTGTCACCAACATACATTGTAAGCCAGAGAATATCATGTACTACATAGTGCCTGGAACAGTCATATGTCTTTTAAAGAAGTTAAGAAGAAAATGTACGTATACAGAATAACACCATTTCTGTGGTTGAGTACTCTAATCTGTTTATGAGTTAACGTCTAGTGTCATTTCTTCTTGGCCTGCAGGACTTCCTTTAAAATTAGTTCATGGCAGGGAGCTCGCAATGATTCTCCTAGTTTATATTTATCTATAATACATTTATCTAAAATTTATCTTTCATTATATTTACATGGTTTATATTTATCTTTCCTGTTGCCATTTCCTCCCTACCTTTGTTTTATTTCTAAAGGTTTTCAAATGAGATAAAATTCCCCAGGTTGAATGCACAGTTAGAGGAATGTCAACAGTGGTTTAGACTCATGGAACTAGTAAGACAAGGAGGATAGAGAACAGGTCCCTTATCCTAGTTTCCCGATGCCCCTTTGCATCTGGTCCTCTCCCCCTGCCCCCAGCCCTGGGTGACCGCTGGTCTCCTCTCTGTCTGCACCCATGACTTTTCTCATTCTATTAGATGTATCATGAAGGGGCTCTCCTTATCTCCAGCAATGCGTTCTCTTTTCAAATATCTTTTGTTCCTGATGTTAACATATCAGCCTCCTCATGTCACAGTTTCCCCGAAACAGCTGTTCCATCCACTTATGTTCCACCTGTGTCTTCAGAGTGAAAGTGCATGTGCTTTTTTAAAAAATATTTATTTCTATATTTTTGAGAGAGAGAGAGAGAGAGAGAGAGAGAGAACCCAAAGCATGTTCCGTACTTTCAGTACAGAAACCACCACAAGGCTCAAACTCACAAACCATGAGGTCATGACCTGAGCCGAAGTCATGTGTTTAATCAACCTAGCCGCCCAGATACCCTGAAAGTGCACGTCTGTATGCAGCACGCAGTCGCCTTGTGTCTTAGCTTCTCTGCACACTGGTGACCCATCTTTCTGGGACATGTGGCTGGGTCTGCAGTGGTGTCATGTCTTCAGCCTGCTTCCCCCGATAGGATTGTAGGATTCTTGAGGCCTCTTTTCCTTTGTCTCTGCCCCTTTCCTGGAAAATGTCCAGCATTCCTGCTGATCTCTCTCTCCTAAACTCTCACCTCAAAGTCCTTCTGACTCTACCCATGTCCCACTCCTCAGTACCTGCCTCGTGTAAAGTGTCTGTGATGCCAGCACCCATGTCCTTTTTCCAACGTCTAAATCATTATCCATAGCAATGTCACAGATTATAACATGATTCTGCAGCTTCACATGATATTATCATGGCAGTAAGTTCCTGTGGACCAGAAGTGTAAGGACAGGGAAGAGGGGCAGCTCCACCTAAGTTTTCTCCTTAGGTTGCAGCCAAGATGAGACTAGAATCACAGTGATGTGAAGGTGTGACATGGGCTGAAGGATCAGGTTCTCACTCCATGTGTGGCTGCCGGCAGGGAGCTTCGGTGTCCCCGGGCTCTCAGGGGGAAGCCTCAGCTCCTCACTCGTGGGCCTCTCTAAAGTGAGGCTCTTTCTGACAGGGCACCTGGCTTCTTCCTAATCAAGGATCTGAGAGAGGGAAAGAAAGAGAAGAGAGAGAGAGAAAACCACAGCCCCTTTGAGACCTGATCTGAAGTCACACACCATCACATCCCCCTTTTCCTGTTCCTTAGAGTGAGTCACTGATGGGCAGGGAGCAGGGCACGGGTTGGGATGAGCACTGGGTGTTGTATCAAAACCAATTTGACAAAAACAAACAAACAAACAAACAAGCAAACAAACAAACAAAAGAAGTTACTGAGTCCAGTCTGCACACAAGAGGAGAATTAGTTCTATCTCTTCATGGGGGAGTATCAGTGAATCTGTGGATTTCTGAGGTTTTATTAGTTTCTCTTCAATCTTTTTCTCTGATTTTTTTGGATTGGGGAGTTTCTATTGATTTATATTCAACCACATTGATTCTTCATTCTGCCTTCCCAGTCCTTCTGTGGAGTTTACCCACTGAACTTTCGTTACATTTCCCCCCTTCCAGTTCCAGAATGTCTATTGGTCTTCTTTGTACATTCCACTTCTTCATTCACATTTCCTTTCTGTTCACTCTTTATTAACTTGGTTTCCTTAAATTCTTTCAACACATTTTATTCATTCTTTGAAGCTCATGGCAGCATTTGATGCTGATTCCAACTTCTGGGAATCGGCTCACTGGGAATATGTTTGTGTTGACTTTCTCATAGTCACACATTTCTGTTTCTTTGCCTGTCCTTTGAAATATGTCCTTTAAAAGTGGACTATGCATTTTATGTTTCAGCAAATCTGGAATCTATCCCTTTTTTTTATTTTTTTATTTTTGATGATTGTGTTTTTCCTGAAAGTATCTCACTTGCTTGGACATAACAATGACCTGAACATTGCTGACTGGTGTTGTCTATGCCCTGTTTTTCCCATATCCAGGGGTTGCATTTTATCCTGGGTCTTGAGTGAGCCCCCCACCATCTGTGTGGTTTGGTGGTCAGTCAAGTGTTTGTGCAGGTTCTCCTGAGAGTTTGGCCCTCACTTTCTCTGTGATCGTCTTATTTCCAGTATTTTCACCAACTTCTAAATGTCTTCCCAGCCACAAAGTCTGATTTTCCTTCATCCATTATGATTTTATTTTTTAAGTAAACTCTGAGCTCTGTGTGAGACTTGAACTCATGGACCAAGATCAAGAGTCGCATACTCTACTGACTGAGCTACCCAGCTGTCCCAGTATGATTTTTCTTGGTGCTTCCTGACCCTTGTGCTGACTGGAGAATTTATAAGTCAACAGCAGGACTCAGAGATTGGATCAGGACAGGTGTGTCTCTAAAGCTAGACCTCCCTCTGGTTCATTCTGCAGTATCAGCAGTGTCTCCTGAGTGTCCCCCAGCCATGCAGAGTGCGGTGCTCATCCAGGAATTTTGACCGAGATTCTATTCAGATTTCAGATCTCAACCCTCTGCTGCTCCCTCACTTTCAAATTTTAAATGTCCAGCTCCTTGGCACGCTGACTGCTGTCATCTGCCCCAGGAGCCACTGGGCTGCAGTTACACTGGGGGTGGGGAGCATCCAGAGGGGAGAAAGCTCAGAACTTGCAGTTCTTGCCCATTGTAGTGGTGGTTATTCAAGATTAAAGTTCTTGTGTTTCTACCTGCCTGCATTTACTGTTCAGTGACTTAAAATGTTTATTTTTAATGTTTTTTTTCCTTCAGTTTTGATCATTGTCTTCTGGGGAGGAACTTACTCCACCCCTTCCTCCTGCCATTACCAGAAGTCTCACCTGAGAGAGGGTTTGGGGTGAAAAGTTCCAAGCCTGTGATCTGACCTTTCAAGAATAAGGTGAATTCAGGCACCTGCAGTTCTGTGTTCAGGCTTCTCCAGCTGATATATGGGGAGGTCTGGGATCTGGGCACAAGCCGACTGGGTATAACCCACAGTGACAGAGAAGGACATCCCCATGCCACCTCCCAGCTGACTGCTTCTGTAGTGTTAGGAAAAATACATTCTGTACTTGAGAATTTTCTTACATTATCTGTACCGATTTACCAGAAATGCAGCGAAGTTTGAATGAAGGCCTTGGAAGTGGTTGAGTTAAACCTGAAACAAGCTCTGCCTTGTCCTCCATCCTCCTCAGAAGTTGAAACGACCATGACTGTCCCCATCTAATGGCTGCTTGTAGCCTTCATTAGGGAGACACCCATATTCCTCCCTGTGCTCTGGGCATTTGGGCTGGAGGCTTCTCTCCACTTCTGAGGAGCACCAGCCCTTGGAGATGTAGTGCATCGGAGTCATCAGATCCTGATGTAGCAGTTGTTTCCCCTCCCCCCCAATGAACAGCGGAGGATTTCCCATCTCATAATGGGTCCTCTCACATCACAAAAGTAGAAAAGTGTAAGGAATCTTCCCTGGGAAGTGGAAATGGCACATTTTCTTGAGGGCCAAACCTGTACCCAGAGGCCTCAGGAAACTGCAATTATCATTCATCAGCAGAACCACTGGGCTCTACCAGAACCACTGGGCTCTGAGGGACTGGACTGCAGATCTGCCACCTGATAGTGAAGCATGGTTCACTGATGGGACAGCTCTGTGTTCCTGTGTGGCAAATGCAAAAAAGCACTGCGGCCATCCACCGTGGATGGGAACCTGCTACCAGCCCACAGCAATGGAGACTCGGTGCAGTTATGGTGACATGATTGCCCAAAGGTCGCACAGATGACACTGACTGAAGCTCATAGATTCTTGGGCTTTCATGAATGGAACTGTTGATTTCCAGGCCATTTGACTTTTGAACACTGGATTTTGAAGGCACATCACATGGCTAAACCCCTTATAAAGAAGGTGAAGGAATCGAGACTAACATTGAATCTTCATATTCCACATTTCATGCCCAGGACAATGGATTTCGGGAATAGCACCTGATTTGCAGGATCGGGATCTGCATTTTTAACAAGATCCTCACAGAATGTGCTCACATGCTGGAACATCAGAAGTACAGTTCCAGGACCATGTTCCTCAAGGTGTGATCTCCAAGCACCTGGGGCACCACTCAAAGAGCAAATTCTCAAGCTCTGCCCCAGAGGTGCTGTGTCTGCTTCTCTGTGAGTAGACCCAGGATTGTGCACTGTCAACAAGCACCTAGGTTCTTATGCACTCGAAGTTTCAGGACTGCACTTTAGATGGTGGGAAATCTGGGCAGGGGTGGGCTGTGGGCTGTGGATGGGACGATGGTTTGCAGCACCTGGAACACACATGCCATGTCTTCTCCCATCAGCCAGTGTGGCAGAGATGTGTGATATGTGGAGAACACAGATGTCATGCTGTCCTTGAGAGTCACCTGATGTGATGGCAGGGAGTCTGTCACATTTGTGACTTCACAGATGCCCAATATGGCCACAACGTGGCTCTGGTAATGAACACATTTCTGTGTCATGAGAAGCCATGGAGAGGCATGTCCAGTTCAGGGGTGCAGGGTCGGCTGATCTTTGGTCCACTGAAAACAAAGAATTAGAGTATTTTCCCTGTGAAGGAGTCCTGAACAGTAACATGATGCCCTCTTTAAAGGATATACCCTGGGCTCCCTGGGGTGTCGTTACTGTGCTCCTGCCTGGTCCCTGCTGAAGAATCATGTGGTGATGGCTCTCAGTCCCTGTCCTGTGCCTCATCTGGATGACTTCTGTCACAGGACAATGCCAGTTGACATGGGCCCTCTGGGAGGGAGAACACAGTCTGGGCCTTCCTCCTCCCTGGACGTCCCCTCTCCCCAGGCCTGGTGCTGAGGTGCCTGCTCTACATCTGGTGGACCCACCTGTCTGCTGAGCACCAAGCTGGAGGGCTGGACAGGCAGCAGGATGGGCTGGGGGAGCAGACCCCACAAACACAGGGCAGTCGTAGCCGGAATGGGTTCTGGCTAAACAGCCTACAGGCTGTGTGATCGGAATATGTGAATTATTTTGCCTGAGTGTCTGCTGCCTCGTCAGGAGTTCTGTGTGCTAGAATCTTCCTTGGATGCATCATCAATAGGACGATGTGCAATCATGCGCGGAAGCACCTGAGTCCCAGAAGCTCCCAGTACACTCTCATCCCCTCAAGGACCACATGGAAGAGTCACTATACCTGTGCCTCCTTCTCGCTTGTGTGGCTGTCTGTGCTTTCTATTGCCCAGGGTCAAGTGCTTCTTGGAAGCACATGATCTTACTTCTGACATAAGGTTGAAGGTCACTAGTAGCTAAGCAAAACTTGGTGACTGAGTCCTGACCCAATCTAAGCCTAGGTTGTCCTGGTCACAGGGAGTTCTTGCTGCACAAGGTCCTGGAGACAGGAGAGATCCGAGTCCCTGTGCTCCAGAACCTGACGGGACAGGGTTCCACTGAAGGGACAAGGACAAGGGAGCAGCATTGATGATGCAGCTGAGGAGTGACCATCTCAAAGCCTAGAATGAACTGAGCACCGACTGGGCACATTACTGTCCTTGCTGCCCCCTCACAGCCTCTCCTGTCCCCACCCCAGAGGAAGATCAGCAAACATGCAGACTCTGGAAGGTTCTCAGTGCTCCTATTTATTTACTCTCTCAATCTTCAGGAGTTTTCTTTTTTAGTAAACCCATCAACCCTGCAAGGCAAGCACAGAAGAAAACAAATCTGAATCTAAAGTTTAAGTTCAACGAAGGAGTAAGAGCCGCAGCTCCGTGAGACACAAGGCACAGACAGGGTGAGAGGCCTGCGCCCCCTCTGCGGGAACAGGGGAGCAGATGAGGGAGAAGGCAGGGCAGTGTGCGGCTGGGGTGCAGGGACCGGGGGTGCGACGGATCCGGGCTCCCAGCGGTAGGGCTTTGACGGAGCCAGGGGGAAAGACCTCAGGAAGTGGAAGCCTTTGGCTGCAGAGAGGCTGATTCCCATCAGATCTTCCTCCCTGCTAGTGGCCTGGGTCGCAGGCGGAGGCGGCCAGGAGGGCAAGGGGAGGAGGACTGGAATTTGGAGAGCAGGGCGGAGTCAGGAGGGACGGGGAGATTCCATGCCGGGGCGGGGCGTGGGTGGATGGACGTCTGGGGCGGGGCTGCGGACAGATACCTTCCCAGGGTGGGGGCGGTGGTCAGGCGCATCACCCAGGGTCGCGCATCACCAGGGGGTCCCGAAACCCCGCCGGGGCCGTCCTTTCCTTCTTGCCTCGCAGGGGCCCTTTCCTCCCGACCCCGCATTCATCCTCCCAGGTCTATATCAGGCCCAGGGTCCCAGACAGCAGGCAGAGTGTGTGAGGATCCATGACCCAGACCCTTAGGGTCTGAGGAGTAGAGTTCTGGCACATGTTGTACAGGCTTTAGAAACCCGAACTACGGTGCCGCTGATTGGCATCTTCAGAAACCCGGAAACCCAATGGGAGTGAGAAGTGGGGCCGCGTCATCAGTATCCAGGCAGGAGGACCTGAACCAGGCTGTGAGAACAAGTAAAACCAAGGGAGATGAGGACTCCCAGCCCTGGGCTTTCCTGTGACAGACCCGAAGAGCCAGGCCCTCCCCCCGGGGGTTCTGAGACTTCGCCCTGACCCCTCTCCTTGTGAACAGTGGTTGGTGACTTTGTCATCCTGTCTTCCTGAGTCCTGGTCCAGGGGCTGTCTGAGGACACCAGGGAGAGACCCACAGGCTCGGGTCAGCTCTCTTTTCCTCAACTGTCCATCCCGGAATAGTCCCTGAACTGGACTCTCTTACATCCCATGCCTTACCTCTCTCCCTCTGGATTGTTCTGGAGGAAAACTTATCCCCACCGAATTCGATAACAGAGAGTGAGCTAGCCCTGCTAACAGAGACCGAGGGACAGGGGGTTTCTCTTTACACCTGGAGAAGCTGTGCCTAATGCACAAGCTAGAGATTCCCATTGAGGCCACTTTCCTTCTTGCTGATTAACTCTAGTGGTAGCACATGTTGGTAACCCCCTGGACATCAGGAATCTAATCTGTAAAAGTGATTTTGGCTCCTTCCAACAGAAAAGTGACCATACTAAACAGCAGTCAGACTCACAAAGCTCCTAAGTTTTCCCAAACAATATACCAGTGACTCCTGTGTGATAACATTACCTTCATTCCCTAGTCCCGAGATGGTCTGTGTGAGTCCTGGACAAATCCTCAGACCATGGATGCACCACTGTTACTGTATATTTCTGCTGGAAGGGTGGACAAACTTTAATCACCTCCAAGCGGCAAATGTTCTGTGCAAACGCCGGTCACCAGTGTTCACCCATTTCCTGTGTTTGAATTAATACCTAAGGGGTGCCTGAGTGGCTCAGTTGGTTAAGCGGCCGACTTCGGCTCAGGTCATGATCTCACGGTCTGTGAGTTTGAGCCCTGAGTTGGGCTCTGTGCTGATGGCTCAGAGCCTGGAGCTCTACGGATTCTGTATCTCCCTCTCTCTCTGCCCTTCCCCTGCTCATACTCTTCTCTATGTCTCAAAAATAAAAAATAAATAAAAATTAAAAAAAATACCTCAAAAATAAAAATAAATAAAAATAATAAAATAAAAAATACCTAAGTTATGTGCATATTATTGGGGCACTTGGTATTATTTTCTCTATGTCTCAAAAATAAAAAATAAATAAAAAATAAATAAAAATTAAAAAAAATACCTAAGTTATGTGCATATTATTGGGGCACTTGGTATTATTTTCTCTATGTCTCAAAAATAAAAAATAAATAAAAAATAAATAAAAATTAAAAAAAAATACCTAAGTTATGTGCATATTATTGGGGCACTTGGTATTATTTTCTTGACCCTAATTATCATAAGGAGGCAGTGGGTTTTCAGGCAGCCCCAAGAGTATAGAAAATAGTAGATGCAAAGAATATCTTGCTATGTTCTGCAGAGATTTATTAAAATCTGTATGACACCGTATTTAAATCTGAGAATTCCACTGCTTAGATTTCCTTACCTCTCTTTTTCCTCACCCTGCAGCTGCAGCCCTTCTCTCTGTCTCTCTCATCCCTCAGGCCCTCTCCTCTCCTTACTCTCCACCACCTCTCACTCCTGGATTGTGGCACTGGTGCCACCCTATCTCCTGCCACCCAGGGCTCTTCTCCCCACAGGAGTGAGTGATCCTGCCATTGTGAGTCAGATCATGTCATGCCTTCACTGAAAATGCTCCAATGGCTCTGTCTCACTCTTGGGAAGCCTCTAGAATATAAGGTTTATGAGCACAGGGGCTTTGGGCTATTTTGGTGAATGAAAGTTGTATCCCCAGCCTAGAGAGCCATTCCTGGTCCATTGTAGGCTCTAAATTAATTGTTGTTGAATGAATGAATGAAATATGATTGTATTAGAACTTAATTGCATCACATAAAATTCACTAAATGGAATACACAGAAAAGTCAGGAAAGGTTTTGTTTCATGCAACTAGTGTGCATGGTAGTTCACCTTCATTTCAGTGGGAAAAGTGCAATGTGCTGATTTGTTGCATAGTGAGCCTGTGCATTCATTTTCTATTACTGCATAGCTACTTACCACAACTGAGGGGCTCTAAAGGACACTCACTAATTTTTAAAAGTTTATTTGTTTTGAGAGAGTGGTAGGGGCAGAGAGAGGGGGAGAGAAAATCTCAAGCAGGCTCTATGCTCTCAGTGTGGACCAAGGAAGTACTCGAACTCACAAGCTGTTGAGATCATGACCTGAGCTGAAATCAAGAGTCAGACGCTTAACCGACTGAGCCATCCAGGGGCCCCAACGCACATTAATTTCCCTACAGTTTTCTAGTTGGATATATAGGCATGATGTAGATGGGTTCTCAGTTCATGATTTCACAAAGCTGTGTTGTTATTTTTAGGTGGATTTCTCTCTCAAGTTCATACAGGGCTGGTGGCAGAATTCTGTTTCTTACAGTTATAAGGCTGAAGTCCCCATTTCCCTGCCAGCTGGAATAGTCTCTATTGCCCACAAGTATTGCTGGCCATTGTGCCCCTGTACTTTCAGTGCCAACAACAGAGGACCCCTTCACACTGAATCCTTCTCACACTCTGAATCCTTTTGCTCAGGAAGAAACAAGTCCTTGTAAAAACTCACCTGATTAGGGCAGTCCAACCTAGGATAATCTCCCTGTCTTAAGATCAACTGATTTGAGACCTTACGTATATCTACAAGGTTCCTGCCCAGCAGCACCTACCTTAGTGTTGGATTGAATAGCTGAGGGAAAGCTGAATAACCAGGGGCTACTTATTGTAGGTTCTTCATGCAATATGCCTATCATGGCACTCCCATTACTTGGTATCTATCTCTTTAGGGCCATATCATCCTCAATGATATTAATGAGCCAATTCTAGGACAACCTTTCCTGCCATGATCTCTGCCTTGTAGAGGGAAATACCCTCGAATGTATCTGTGCAATCCCTGCGGTAGGATGGGTGTTAAATGAAGTGTGTGGGTTCACTCTCAACACTTGTGGCACAGGATGCACTCACACCCGGTGTCGGCTGGGTCTCATATGCCTTTGGAGAGAGAGTTCTGGGTCATCAGGTTGTGCCTCTGACACAAAGACATCTTTTATACTTTCTGGCAGGAGTTTTAGGGAAGTTGTCATCTTAGTCTTATAACCCCAGTGTGCACATCTACACTGTAGAGTACCATATAGACATTGAGATGCTATTTCCAGATGAGAAATGATTTCTGTTTAACTGAGTTTTGAAATATTTAGAAATAAGGAGCCCAAAGAAGTACTTCTGGTTTTGTCTGTATTACCATCAAGGGGCTGGAGGACGAGGTGCACAGGGATGCAGAAACCTCAGCAATGGCACACTGGCTCCTGAGCGCTCCTCTCCTGCAATCCTGCCTCACCCCTGAGCCCGACCTCGGTGAAGTCCAGGGCTGCTCAGAAACTTCTTCCTCTCCCCACTGACTCTCAGGCTTCTGATCAGAAGTCTCAACCTGACTTACAGTCCAGACCCCACTCAGGCTTCTCAGTCAGAATCCACCTGAGAGCAGAGCAGTGGGGATGTCCCCTGACCTTCCACCCCACGTGAGGCCACAGGACTAAGGAGGGAAGACCCAGCTCCAGGCTCCAATCTGCCAGCACAGAGCCCAACATGGGGTTCGAAAGCACAAACTGGGAGGTCATGACCTGGGCCGAAGTCAGACCCCTAACTGACTGAGCCACCCTAGTGCTCAGGGTCAGTTATTTTAGAACACGATCCAGCGCTGGTTTCTGTAAGGGCTTGGGACTCATGTATCGTGCTGGGGAGCCCGCGTCCAAGGGCAGTGAAGCTGGTTTTCTGTTCTTCAGTGTCTTGGTCTGTTTGGGGATCTTGGTAGCATTGACAACGTAGACAAGTCAGGAAGTGTTCTCTCCTTTTCAATTCTGGAAGGCTTTGAGGAGACTGGTGTTTATTCTTTTTGAAGGTTTGGTAAAATTCTCCAGTGAAGCCATCTGACCCAGAATGTGTCTGTGTGTTTTGATGCTGAATCAACCTTCTTACCAGTTATGGGTCTTGTCAGGTTGGCTGATTAAGTCTTCATAAGTTGTCCGTTTGTACCAGTTGTCCATTTCACATAGGTCTTCCAGTGTTTCCATGTGCCCTTGGTATTTCAGTGTGACTTTCCCTCACTCATTAATCACAGCTTTAATTGTTAAACTATTTTCATTCACAAAATGTGTAGTTTTTTTTTGTTTTTTTTGTTTGTTTGTTTTTGTTTTTTTAAATATGCAGTTAAGTGGCTCCTGTCGTACAATCTGACTCTTGGTTACAGCTCAGGTCATGATGTCACCGTTCATGGGTTCGAGCCCTGAGTTGCTCTCCACCACACAGTGTGAAGCCTGTTTGGGAATTTCTCTCCCTCTCTCTCTGCCCCTCCACTACTCATGCTCACTCTCCCTTTCTCTCTCAAAGGAATAAACAAACTTTAAAAATTATACTTTAGAAAAAAGTTATCCAATCGAAAGGTAATTTTCAAAGATTGTAAAAACTACCAGTATATCCATGACCTGTTAATAAAATTGGTATTTCTACAGCTTCTATCACTGATGCATGCATGTTTCATTTTAATGTTGTTTGAAAAAATTCTGATTAATCAGGAGATAGGGGTTTAGGAGAGGTGGTGACACTAAAGGGGGAAGCTATAAGGTGGAGGTTAGGAGGTATCAGTGACAGGTGGCAGCAGTGCCTCCTTCACACCCACAGCGGCTGTAGTCTCATGAAGAGGGACAGACTGTCAACTTCCAACACAAGGGTGAGTCCTCTCCCTGGCTGCAACTGCAGAGAACAGATGCACAATTACAATAAGGCATGGAAAGGCTACGCGAAGATTGGCAGAAACACAGACCCCTCTACATGCAGGTATTTGTGAGGGGTGTGGGGTCAGAGGAGAGACTGTGGTACAAAAAGAGAAATAATGGGTTGAGAGAGGAAAGGGACATCACATAGAAATAAACAAACACCCCAACACCCTGTCAAGATCGGGGGCAAAATCTTGTCAGGCACCCATTAGGCATTGGGCACCACTGCCTGCACCACATGGTTCAAGACAAAGACGTTGAAGAACAAGGAGACTCTGAAGAGGTGGAGGAGTCAGTTTCATGAGATCAACCCACTAGAGGAGGAAAGGTCCATCTCATCAGGCAGCTCACTAGTACTGACCTCAATGCGATGCTCCACCTAACTGAGGGTTTTGGCATTGTTTTAATTTGACACAAACATAATGGCCAAGCTGTGGGGTGACCGGCCAGCTCAGGCCTCCTGGAAGGAGTCAGAGGGTAGCACTGGAAGATCCCGATGTAGGAAGACACCAAAAGGAGGGTGAGGATGTAAGGTATGATGACATAGGAAATCAGGGGGTGGGAGGGGACTCTGGGAACCCGTGTGGTTGTGTAACTTACCACGTGGCAGTGTCCACTTAATGTCCATGCCTCAGTCATATAGGTTGGTGGCCACAGAATTTGTCATTGAAGAGCTTTAAACAGCTGACACCAAGAAAGATTTTATCAGAAAGAAAAATTAGAAAAATGTTGACAGTTCTTTCTCTCAGTGGTCTCATTTCCTACCAAGGACATCCCACGGTGGATGACAATAGCTGGAAAGTTCTGTTCCAGCAGGTTTTGGGCCAGGGCCATGCAACGCTGCACAGACTTCACAAAGATGTCTGCCTGTATGTGGAGACTAGGGGGATGTGGACTCATGGGTGTGTGTGTGTGGAGGGGAGAGAGACAATGTGCCAGAGTGGGGGATTTCAGGAAGTACACCCTCTACATGAATCTTGCTATGTCTGTCTTATTCCCTGCTACATGATTCCTTTTTTCCTCTAAGTATAACTTACTCTTGGTTTCTCTCCTCTGATTCTGATTTTCCTGAGGTGACTGGCTCCTGAGAAGATAGAGAACAGTAACCAAATTTGGCAGACATGTTAGGAGACAGGAATGAGGTACTCCATGATAAAGGGCTAAATATTAGAACTAGGGTCTGGAACAACCGTGACCAATAATCCTGCTGATGAAACATTAAACCTATAATTTACCCTAAATTAGGAGCAGTTTATCATGAATAAGTACAAAATCAGTAAGCTGAGAGAATGCTTCTCCTCAGGGAGTGATACAGGAGCAAATAAACACTTCCAAGAACCCTAACTGGGGGCACCTGGGTGGCTCAGTCGGTTAAGCTTCTGACTTCAGCTCAGGCCATGATCTCGCTGTCTGTGAGTTTGAGCCCCGTGTCGGGCTCTGTGCTGACAGCTCAGAGCCTAGAGCCTGCTTCAGATTCTGTGTCTCCCTCTCTCTCTGCCCTGCTCCTGTTCATGCTCTGTCTCTCTCCCTTTCAAAAAAATAAATAACAAAAAAATTAAAAAAAAACAACGCTAACTGGACCAATATAGATTGGGGTTTTTATGAATCTAATACCCTTCCAGGCTTTATATTTCTTGTTTGCTTTACTTACTGGCATTTTCATATATTGAACATCTGACCATGCCAGCCATGAAACATCATAGCAGTCCCCACCTCCCTCGTGCCCTGCACCTTGGTGTCCATCAGAAACATCACAAATTTGGCCAAAAAACACATTAATACTCAATCCTATTCATTCACAGATTCTGTGTTTACAAAGTTACCTGTTTGCTAAAAGATGTTTAACGCTAAAGCAATACTCATGATGCTTTACGTAACGTCATTCACAGACACGCCCAGAGCAGCAAAATATTTAGTCACCTGACATGCATGTTCCCAGCTGAAGACAAAATTTTTCGTGTAACTTGAAAAAGTCCTTCTCAGACATAAAAAGTGGCAAAGACACTCTTGACGTCAGAACACAAAATTTATGGCCTTACTGTGTCTAATGAAACACATACGAATAAGCTGGGACAATCAGCACAAATTGTCATGTGATGATAAAGAGGCGAGTGCACAGTAAGGAGTTAGAAACAATCCCACGTGGGTGCTTGACTGTCGACAGAGGTAGGACTTTAGGAAAGAGGAAAAGGATGGAGTTTTTAATGAAAAGTGAATCAACTATTAGCTATTCATGAAGGAAAAAATAGATTCAACCTTTCCTTCACAACATACACATGCAGAAGAAATTGATTAAAATCTAGAAAATTTCAGGAAAGATTACATAAAAGTATGACTATGATTTAAGAAAGAATTTGTTAAACAGAAAACCAAAGACATTTGTGAAAGAGAAAAAATTCCTATGTGTTATTAGATAAAACTAATAACTGCTGTTCATCAAAGACATCATTATAGAAGTGAAAAGACAAACCACTTATTAGGAGAAACTGTTTGCCGCACATGTTGGCAACCAAGCACTGACCACAGAATATGTACACACTGCTCAGATCAGTGAGCAAAAGACAGACTACTTAGTGAAGAAATGGCCTAAGGCTTCCCATTTGCCAAAGTCAAGTGGAAGCCAGAAGGCAAGGGAGCATGTGGAGATACAGGAGTCCGTTCCATAAGTGGTCGATAGAGGATGGTCTCCCAGGGCACAGAGCAGGTGAGCATGGGAAAGTGGAGGAATGGGAAAGTTACAAAGAAGAAATCTAAATCATAAACATGGATATGGAAATGTGCTTTCTGTCCTTCTGTGATGGAAATGCAAATTGTCACCATAACGACAGACAGCATGAATGCACCTGACAACATGCTGCGTGGAAGAACCCAGTCTCAAAAGACCACGTGATGCACAGATGCAATTTCAAGAAATATCCATAATATGCAAATCTACAGAGACAGAAAGTACATTATTGGTTGCCGAGGGCTGGGAGAAAGGCGATGGGAGAAAGGGGAGTGACTGCTAATGAGTACAAAGTTGCTTCTGGGGTGATGAAAATGTTTAGAAAGCAACTGTAGAGATAGTTGCACAGCTCTGTGAATATAATAAAAACGATTGAATTATATGCATAAATCAGTGATTAGTGTGTGAATAACATCTGCATAAGGTTGTAACAAAAACCCATAACGAGATATATGCTAAATCCACTAAAGTCTAAGTCACACTGACTGACTGAAGAAGTGGTGTCAAGGCAGATGGTTGAGTGGGAGGCCTCAGGAATCCACGTCTGCACCTGGACCACAGGGGCACTGGTGCAATCTGAGAGAACTGTTGTGGAAGCTGGAGTGTATTGAAGGCTTGGAACTTCCAGGGGAAAGGCTTGGATGGTGAATTGCAGTTAATTTCAGTCATTTACAGCCTGGCACCATAGATGAGGCTGCCATCTCCTGACCCCCAGGCCTCTTAGAGACAGCCCAGAGTGATTCCTACAGCAGCTTGAACACAGCACGTGGATGCTACGGTGAGTGATAAGGACAGCGCCCTCCAAACATCAGGAATAAGTGTTCTTCTTGCTGCTCGTTGCCTTTGGTCAAGGGGATGCAGGAGACACGTAGGCAACCATGTGCGCAATTCCCACCACCAATATGAAAAGCCCTTTCTCCTCTGGTTGAAGCAGCCTCGATGGCATTTAAAGGATTTCCCTTGCTTGTTTCCCCCTTTTTCCATTTTGCAAGGGAAGGGTATAAGCACTAGGACATTGAAAAGCAACTGCAAATACAGAGACATTTAGAAAGTTACATGTGCCCAGGGAAGGGTCCAGGCCCATAAATGATCTGAGAGGTTCTTAAGTTTACACCTTAGGTGATTTCCGGCACAGAGACACTCTACACAACAGAACGACCAAAACACAAAAGCAAAAAACAGCAGCCAAAAATGCTTGGAAAATTCTGGGGAAGTGGAGAGTCAATTTTCAGAGTGTTCACATAAGATCAAATGTGTAGTTTTAAAAAAAAACCAAAATCACAAAGCATACAAAGAAATAGGAAAGTATGACCCACTGAAAGGAAAAAATCAATCAGTAGAGCTGTCTCTGAGAAATAACAGAGGGCAACCCTACCAGACAAAGACGTTCAGGCAACAGTCATACAGATGCTCAACCTGCAGTCAGGAGATGGACACTAGGAGCTCCCAATGCTTGTCTCTCTGGAAAAAAAACAAAAGTTAAAAATACGACCTAATTATTTAAGTAGGGTACACCCCTTGCTTCTGTAAAATCATCAACACAAACAACAAATAACCACGACTTGTGACATGGCTCTGGGAAAGCTCTGGACTATCACGAGGTAACAGCAGAACCCTGTGAGCACAAAAACCACGGGCGGCTGCACAGAAAAGTAAGAAAAGCATTAAACTTATGTCACCCCATGCTTCAGTCTGAGGCAGCTCAGCACCAATGAAGAAGCCCTCAGAGGGATTTCACCTGCAGGAAAAGAGAACAGGAGGACTCCAGCAATCCTGCTCACCTGTGCACAACCATGGATCAAAGACTAAATCAAAAAGGAAATTTAAAAAATCTTGAGTAAAACAAAAAGAAACAGAACATATCAAATCTCACAAGGTGCAGCAAAATCAGTCCTTAAGAGGGAAGTGTGCAGTCATAAATGCCCATGTAGAAAGATGACAAATAAAAAACCTAACATTACACCTCAAGAAACTAGAAAAAAAGAACAAAGTAAGGCCACAATTAGTAGAAGGATGAAAATAACAAACATATGAATGGAAATAAAAGAAATAGTAAGTAAAATCACAGTAGAAAAAGATAAATGAAATGAAGAGTTGGTTTTTGTTAAGATAACAAAAGCTCACAAACATTATCTACACTAGAAAAGATGGAGGTGTCTCAAATAGATAAAATTATAAACAGAACTATAGAACTGAGGGCTGCCTTGGTGGCTCAGTCGCTTGAGTGTCCAACTCTTGCTTTTGGTTCATGTCATGATCTCATGGTTCGGTGGGCTCTGTACTGACAGCACTGAGCCTGGTTGGAATTTGGTCTTTTCTCCTCTCTCTGTCCCTCCCCCGCCTCAAATTAAATAAATACACTTTAAAAAAAGTACAGAACTGATTGCACAAATTTAAAAGGTCATAAGATTTACTATGACAACATATGGCAACAAGTTAGATCACCTAAAGACATTGGCCACATTTGTAAAAACGTTAGGTCACCAAGACTGAATCACGGACAAAAATAGAGAATCTGAAGAGACCTATTACTAGTAGCAGATTGAGTCAAGAATAAAAAGTCTCCCAGGGGCACCTGGGTGGCTCAGTCGGTTAAGCATCCGACTTTGGCTCAGGTCATGATCTCGCAGTTCGTGAGTTCAAGCCCCACATCAGGCTGTGTGCTGACAGCTCAGAGCCTGGAGCCTGCTTCAGATTCTGTGTCTCCCTCACTCTCTGCCCCTCCTCACCTTGTACTCTGTCTCTCTCTCTCTCTCAAAAATAAACATTAAAAAAAAAAAGTCTCCCAACACAGTAAAGCCCCCAGGTGGCTTTCCTGGTAGATTCTATCAAACATAGAGAAGAAGTAATACAAATCTTTCTCAAACTCTTCTAAAATATTAAAGAGGAAGAAATACTTCCACTCATTTAATGAAGCCAATATTACCCTGGTAGCAAAACCAGACAAGAATATTACAAGAAAAGAAAATTACAGCCTATATCTCCCATGAATAAAGATGCCAAAGCCCTCTACAAAATGCCAGCAAAAGGAGTTCAAAAACTTTTAATTTTTAAAAATATTTATTCATTTTTAAGAGAGAGTGAGATACAGAGAGACAGAGCATGAGCAGTGGAGTGGCATGGAAAGAGAGACACAAAGAATCTGAAGCAGGCTCCAGGCTCTGAGCTGTCAGCACAGAGCCTGATGCGGGGCTTGAACTCACCAGCCATGAGATCATGACCTGAGTTGAACTCGGACGCTTAACCTACTGAGCCACCCAGGTACCCCCAAAAGCTTTTTAAAAGGAATATAAATCATGACCAAGTGGGGTTTATGCCTGGGTCCAGTAATGGTTCAATATGCACAAATCAATAAATGCAAACCACATGAACAGAGTGAAAGATAAAAATCACATGATCGTCTCAATAAATGCAGAGACAGCACTCGACAAAGTTGAACATCATTTCATGATAAAACCTCTCAAGGAATTGGATATAGAAGGAATGTACCTCAACATAATAAAGGCCATAACACCAAGCCTGCAGGTAACATCATCCTCAATGGTGAAAAGCCAAGGCCTTTGCTCAAAGATCAGGAACAAGTCAGGGAAACTCACTCTCACCACTTCTATTCAACACTGGCCCAGAAGTCCTAGCTAGAGCATGAAGGCAAGGAAAAGAAATAAAAGACATCCAAACTGGAAAGGAAGAAGTGAAATTGTCTCTGTTGGCAGAGGACATAATTTTTTTTCTTTCAAGATTTATTTCAGATATACAACGCAGCATTGTTAACTGTAGTCACCATGCTTTACATTACATCCCCATCCCCAGCTTCTGTTATAACTGGAAATTCGTGCCTTTCGACCCCCTTCACCTGTTCCACTCACTCCCACCCCCACCTGTGGCAATCACAGATCTGTTCACTGTCTTCACGAGCACAATGTTTTGTTTCTCTTTTTAGGGGTGTTGCTTGTTGGTTCCTGTTGTGGTTGCTGTTTTTAGGTTCCACATGTGATATCATGTGGTATTCGTCTTTCACTGTCTGACTTATTTTACTTAGCATGATGTCCGCAGAGTCCCTCCATGTTTACACAAAGGGCAAGATTTCATTCTTTTACATGGCTGACTGATATTTCACTTAAGATTGTTTCCATATCTTTACTATGATATAATCTTTTATATAGAAAATCCTAAAGTCTCCCAACAACAACAACGAAAAAACATTAGCACTAAAAACAAATTCAGTGAAATAACAGGATACAAGATCAGTATATAAGAATAAGTTATGTCTATACACCAACAACAAAATACCTAAAGAGGAATTCAGAAAGCAAACCATTTATAGTAGCATCAAAAATAATAAAATACTTAGGAATATATTTAACCATTGAAAGATATGCACACGCAGAACTATAAGGCTCAGGTGAAAAATATTTAAGAAGAGACAAATAAATGAAAAGCTATCCAATGTTCTTGGATTGGAAGAATGAATATTATTAAACTATCCATAGTGTTAAAGTGATCTACAGATTCAATGCAATCCCAAACAAAATCACAATGGCAGATTTCAAAGCAACAGAAAATACTATCCTCAAATTCATGCGGAAGCACAAGAGACCCAAAGAGTCAAAATAATGTTGAGAAAGAACAACAGATCTAGAGGCAAGACATTTCCTGATTACAAACTACATTACAAAGCTGTGGCAATCAAACAGTCTTGTACTGGCATGAAACCAGGCATACAGAACAATGAGACAGAATATGGAGTCCAGAAATAAACCCCACATATATGGTAAACTCATCTCTGTCAAGGGTACTGACAACACACAATGGGCAAAGAATAGTCTTTTTGGTAAATGGTGATGGAAAACTGGATATACAGATACAATGAGTGACACTGCAACTTGGATAAAAGACTTAAGTGTAAGAAGTGAAACCATAAAACGTCTAAGGAAAAGGATAGGGAAAAAGCTCCTTGTCGTTAGTATTAGCCATGATTTTGGAGCTATCACAGCAAAAACACAGGGCAAAAAAGCTAAAGTAGACACGTGGGACTACATCAACTGAAAAGCTTCTACACAGCAAAGAAAATGTAAAATAAAATGTAAAAGAAGCCTACCAAATGGAGAAAATATTTGCCACCCATTATCTAAAAAGAGTTCAGTATCCAAAATATATAAGTAACACATAGAAATCAAAAAGATAAAACCAAATAACAAAATTTACAAATACCAGATCTGAATAGACTTTTTTTTAAAGAAGACATACAAATTGTCAACAGGTACATGAAAAGGTGCTCGATATCACTAGTCATCAGGAAAATGCCGAAATAAACCCCCGTGAGGTATCATCTCACACCTGTTAGGAAGGCTATTAGAAAAAAGGCCAGAGAACAAATGTTGGTGAAGGTGTGGAGAAAGGGAATCCTTGTTCGCTGCTGGTGGTATGGAAACATTATGGAGCTGCGTGAAAAAACTTTTAAGTAGAACTACCACATGATCCAGCAATCCCTCTCCAGGGTATACATCATAAAGAATGAAATATGAATCAAAACACACTTTATTTTTTAAAAAATGTTTAAGTTTATTATTTATTTTGAGAGAGAAAGAGCATGTGAGAGAGTAAGAGAGGGTCAGAGAGAGAGGGAGAGAGAATCTCAAGCTGGCACCACACTGTCAGTGCAGAGCCTGATATGGGGCTCAAATCCACAAACCGTGAGGTCATGACCTGAGCTGAAATCAAGAGTTGGACACTTAACCAATTGAGCCATTTTGGCACCCCAAAACACACTTTAAATAAAAAAGGTTACAAAAGACAAAGATAATTACATATGAATACATCTTTCAATACAAGAAGATAGAATAATCATAAACATTTAGACATCTAATAACATATACTCAAAATATACGAGGCAAAACCTGACAGACTGAAGGTGGAAATACGCTGTTCCTCAATAATAGTTGGAGGCTTCGATGCCCCTATTTCTAGATGGACAGAACAACAAGACAGAAGACAGAAACAGAGGACACGGAGGACGTGAACAACACAATCATCCCGCTAGATGTAACACCACACACGCAGCCCTCTAACCCAAACCACAGAATATACAGTCTCTCAAATGCACCTGGATGTTCTCCAGTTTTGATCATATACTAGACTACAAATTCATTCTCAATAGATTTGAAAGATATCACACAAACTATCAAATATATCATAAGGGAAAGTAGGAAATATTTAGAGAGAAAAAAAAGTGAAAACACAACATACCAACACTTATGGGATGCAGTAAATGTAGTGCGAAGGGGGAAATTAATAGTTGCCAATGCTTACATTAACAAAGAAGAAAGAATTCAGAAATTCTTTCTGAAAATTGACACCTCCACCATCAGTGAATCTGCAACGAAGGAGGCAAAAATATCCAACAGGACAAAGACAGTCTCTTCAACAAATGGTGCTGCAAAAGCAACAGCCACATACAAGAGAATGAAACTGGAGCACTTCCTACACCACACACAAAAATAAACTCAAAACAGACTGAAGACTTAAATGTGAGACCTAAAACCAAAAAATTCCTAGAAGAAAACATAGGCAATAATCTCTCTGACATTAGCTGTAGAACAAATTTCTACGTATGTCTCTTGTGGCAAGGAAAACAGCAAAATTAAACATTTGGGACTATATCAAAGAAAGAGTTTTTGCACAGTGAAAAACTTTCAATAAAACAGAAAAGACACCTATGATAGGGGAAGATATTTGCAAATGATACATTCAGTAAGGGGTTAATATCCAAAATATCCAATAACATATATGCCTCTATACCAAAACCCTAAATAATCCAATTAAAAATGGGCAAGGGACTGGAACCTGGGTGGCTCAGTTGGTTGAGCATCGGACTTTGGCTCAGGTCATGATATCATGGTTCAAGCCCCACCTCTGGTTCACTGCTGTCATAACAGACCTGGCATCAGATATTATGTCCCTCACTCTCTGCCCCTCCCCAGCTTGCACTCTCTCTCAAAAAAAAGTTTTAAAAAATGGACAGGGGACATGAAGAGACATTTTCCAGAGATTACAAACAGATGGCCAACATGAAAAGATGGTCAACATCACTCCACAACGGGCAAATGCAAATCAAAACCACAATGAGATATCACCTTATACCCCTCAGAATGGCTAAAATAAAAACCGCAAGAAGTAACATGTGTTGGCGAGGATGTGGAGAAAAAGGAACCCTCACACAGTGTTGTTGGGAATGCGCACTGGTGCATCCTCTGTGGAACAGTACAGAGGTTCCTCAAAGCACTAAAAATAGAATTACTATATGGTCCAGTTTTTCCACCAACACTAAATAGAAAAGATATATGCACTGCTATGCTTATTGCAGCATTATGTATTATAATCACAATATGGAAGCAACCCACATGTCCATCCATAGATGAGAGGATAAAGAAGATGATATATAAAAGACGTATATGATATATATATATATAAAATGCAGCCAAGAAAAACAAAACCCTGGCATTTATAACAACAAGGGAAGCATCTTGAGGGTAGAATGGTAAGTGAAACAAGTCAGAGAAAGACAAGCACCATATGAGTTCATTCATTTGTGGAATACAAGAAAAAACCAAAGGGAAAAAAGAGACAAACATAAAAACAGACTCTTTTTTAAAACATTTTTTTTAACGTTTATTTATTTTTGAGAGAGAGAAAGAAAGAGCGTGTGTGGCAGATGGGCAGAGAGAGAGAGAGAGGGAATACAGAATCCAAAGCAGGCCCCAGACTCTGAGCTATATGCACAGAGCCCAATGCAAGGCTGAACCCTCAAAATGCGAGATTGTGATCTGAGCCAAAGTTGGATGCCCAACTAACTGAACTACCTAGGCACCCCAAAAAACAGATGGTTTTTCAGAAAACAAACTGGTAGTTGCCAGTGGGAGGTGAGTGGCAGTGGGGTGAAATAGGTCAAGTCGATGAGATGATTACATATTTGTTGAATCACATACTTGAGCTAATATAACATTCTGAGTTAATTATACTTCAATTAATAATAAAATTGTTTAAAAAGAAGAAATATCTCAAATGTACAACCAAACTCTAAATTAAGGATGTAGACACAGAACAAACAAACAAATCCAAAGTTACTAGAAAGAAATAATATTAGAGCAGAGATAAGGCATAGAAAAACGATTGAGAAAATCAATGACACCAAAAGTTGGAACTTTGAAAGATACATAGAATTGACAAGCATTAGGTGGACTAAGACAAAGGGACAAGAATAAAATTACTAAAATCAAAAATGTAAGTGGGGTTTCTACTATCCCTACTACGGAAAGAGATGATTGTAAGAGTTGCTATGAACAATTATGTACCATCAAATCGGATCACCTAGAAGAAATGAACAAGTGCCTAGAAACAAAAAACCTAGCAACACTGCCTCACAAAGAAACAGCTAACTGAACAGACCCATAACTAGTAGGATGTTGAATCAGTCATCAAATACCTCCTGAGAAAGAAAGTCCCAGATCTGATGGATTCACTGTGAATCTTTCCATTTAAAGAACACCAATCCTTCACAAATTCTTCCACCAAATTGAAGAGGCGAGAACACTTCCCATCTTACTCTATGAGGCCAGCATTGTTCTGACTGCAAGGCCAGACAAAGACAATATAAGGAGTCTACCAACCATTATCGTTCATGAATATTCACATAAGTATCCTCAGCAAAATTCTAGCAAACTGAATTCAGTAGCATCACCATAAACTGGGTGTATTCTAGGAATGCGAATATAGTTCAACATATGAGACAATGAATGTAATACAGTCTATTAACAGAATGAAGGGGAAACACACGATCATTTCAATTAATGTAGAAAAACATTTGACAAATTGAACACTCTTTTCCTATAAAAACATTCAACAAATAGGAATAGACAAAATGCACAAAAGACAATAGAAAATAAAAGCAAGAACAAGAAGAGAGGAACTGCAAACAGTGAGTACAGATAACATCTTTTTTTTTTTAATTTTTAAGCATTTTATTTATTTTTGAGACAGAGACAGAGCACGAAAGGGGGAGGAACAAAGGGAGAGGGAGACATAGAATCTGAAGCAGACACCAGGCTCTGAACTGTCAGCACAGAGCCCGACGTGGGGCTGAACTCATGAACTGTGAGATCATGACCCAAGCTGAAGTCAGATGCTAAACTGGCTGAGCACCCAGGCACCCTGAAGGTCTCACCTTTAGAAGTCTTGAGAGACACATCAGAGCTCGTGGCCACAAACAAACAGGATGTGGTCAGAGTCCCCAGGAGATGAGACTAAGGGAGGAGCTATGGGGTGGGTGAGCTCCTCATGGGGTCCCGTCTACACCACCCAGGGTCTCAGGGATCACGCCCTCCATACTTACTTGCAGACTAAGTGTAGCCCCATCTATTTCCCCCTGTGAAAATAAAACATCATGTTAGAGGCCAGGGAGAAGAGTGGGCCATGATGTCCTAAAGGGACCCCCGAAATTCAGGACTCCATAGAAGTTTCCAGAACTTTGACTACAGACCCAGGGCAAGATTACGTAATGTGAGGTAAGAGGACATGTGGACACTAGATCAATCCCTCCTGGAGGTATGTGTGCAGCAGGGCCTCCCCTCTGTCCTGCTGGGAATCAGGTCCCACACCAGAAGCATCAAGGTGAACATTTTCTCTCTTTTTTCAAGTGTAATTTTGGAAAGAGTATTAGCAAACAGGGTCCAGAAGGCTGCGCACATGTATGCAGATGGTGCCTCCCAAGACTAAGGCAAGACACTGGAAAATTACATATGGCATGAACACCACCTTTTACCAACCTCGTGCAAGAAAACTCAGACCTCACCCCTTTCCCTACTGGAGCTCTTCTTCCTTCAGGCCACAGGTCCAGTGACCACAGCTCCAAGGACAGCCAGACCAGCAGTGATTCTCATGATGGGGATGTTGGAGTGAGGAGGGGGCTGTGGGAGGGAAAGGGAAGATGCGAGTTCTGACCCCCAGGCCTCAGTTCTGTACCTGCTGAAGGTCTACAGAAGACACCGTCTGTTCTGTTGTCTCAGAATCCACTCCTTCCTTATCTTCTTACCCCATCTCAGGTGACAGGCTTCTGCAGCCCCTCATTCTGCACATGGCACGTGTATCTCTGCTCCTCACCAGAAGGCACCACCACAACCAGCCACTTCTGGAGGATCCTTTCCCTGCTGGCCTGGTGTCCACAAGGTTCCAAGTCCTGGGTCAGGTCCTCCCCATTACACTGCCAGGTCACAGTAATCTCTGTCCAACAGAATCCAAAAGCCCAGCACTTCAGGATCCCCTCACGGTCAGAGATGGGGTGGCGGGTCACATGTGTCTGTGGAGGTTCTGAGGAGAAGAGTCAGAAACTTTAGGAACTTTGCATTATCCCCTGTGGGCCACTGAAGCAGCACTCATGTGACCCTGCTGAGAATGGAGGGGACACTGAGGGGTGGGCAGAGGGAGTGCAAGACTCTTACCCCAGCCTGGGCTCCAGGATCTGGGATAACTTCCCATCCCTTGAGAAGGTCTGGAGGCGGGGTCTGTACAACAGCCTAGGGGAGGAGGATCAGGGTCTCTGAGTGGCACAACAGAGACTTCTAGTCCTGACCTGGGCAGAGGAGGCATCCAATGAAGTCGGGCATGGGACAGAGAGCAAGGCCTGAGGGAGGAAGTCACCCAGTGGTGCCCAAGGTGAACACCAGGCGCAAAGAAACCTGCTACGAAATTCTTTCAGAGATATCCCTCTCCATCTCCATAGAGACTGGATCCCCTCAGTGTCCTGAGAGAAGGATGGGTCCTCTGAGCGAGTCTCTCTCTGGTACAGGATCCGAAAAGTCAGGGAAACTCCTCACCCTCAGGATCCAAGGAGGAGGCAGGGAAGAATTCTCGTGTCAGTTCCATCTTCCTCCCTTTATGGTGGGGCCAGCAGGAGGTACAGCCCCAGCCCCAGGGGAGATCTGGAAGCCTGGTGGCCCCACATACCTGCTTCCTGCAAAAGTCTCTTTCCCTTTCTCCAGGTGCCTGCGTAGCCACAGCACGCACTCCCTCTGCAGGTAACACCCGGTGGTGCTCCGCTGCTCAGGCCGCCTCCCACTTGCGCCCATGATCTGAGCCGCCTGCTCAGCCGCCTCCAGGAGCTCAGGTTCTGCTTCAGGTTCTGTAACGGGCGCCCTCATAGGGAACTGCTCACACCCGCCAAGGAGGCTCGCATAGGACCCCAAGTTGCAACAGGAAGTCCCTTGGAAGTTGTGAGACCCTGGCTCCGCCCCGCAGCCAGCCTCGCCCACTATCACTATGCCCCCCGCGGGCAGCCCCGCCCACTAGCAGCCCCGCCCACTAGCTAGCTCACCCCGCCTCAGTCATCCCTCTCACCCCCCAAGTCCAGCAGCCCGCCTCTCATAGCCTCACTCCTAGGACACCTACCCGCGGTGATTGGACCTACCCGCAGTGATTGGCCAAAGACCTCAAAAACTAGATAAAATCCGAGTGAATCCCCGTGGGCTCATCCTGGGCGGGGGGCCGAGAGGGTCTCCTGGCCTCGGGTTGAATCTTGGACCAGGGAACTCGGGGAGACCCCCGCCCGTCCAAGGGGGATTTGAGGATTCGTGACCTGTCCCGGCCCGGGTCACTCACCCGCTCATAGTAGCAGAGGGCGGTGTGCAGGGTCGGTCGGGAGGTCTGTGCGTGCACCTTGGAGATCTCTGTGTGCTCTTCCCAAACTTTGGTCCCTCCTGCTCCGCCCACAGCGCCCACGGCTTCACCCTCGGACTGGAATCGCAGAAACTGCAAGTCTTCCACTCGTCCCACCGGGACCTACAACGCCTCCCCGAGGCCCGGCCGGGGCAACTCGGTGTGGAAACACCTCAGGGAGTGGGCGCTGTGGTCGCAGAGAGTCTGAGACCCCGCCAGACACTCCTTACAGGCCAGGTCCCAGGTGGAGGCGGCAGGGACGGCAGGGGGAGGAGGACCCGAGTGGGGGAGAGCACGGCAGAGTCGCGGAGGAACAGGAGAGAACTGGCCCCGTGGGGTAGGGGGGCGGGGGGCGGCGGACAACACCTTCCCCTGTGGTCCAGCGTCCCTGCCAAGCGTTGCCCTTGCTCCTACCCATAAAAGTCCTTATCCTTCTGACCTCACATTCACAGACCAAGTTCAGGGTCATGGCCAGGCCTCTGAGGGGATCAGGAGGAGGGTTCAAGGCCCCTGGATCCCCATCCTCAGGGATCTGGAGGGGGATTGTCTTCTCTGGAAACCAGACAGGCAATGGGAGTGTGAACAGGGGCCTCTGCATGACTCCCAGGCAGGGGGACCTGACACAGGCTGTGACGGGGAGAAGTGAAACCCCGGGGAGATAGGGACTCCCCAACACCGGGCTTCCTTGCCTTTGTGCCCTTGTGCCTTGGACCCTGAGAGCCACACCCTCCAGGGGACCAGGTACTGTGCCCCACCCTGCTCCTCTTGCAGGGAGCTCTCTCTGTCACACTGTTTCCCTGAGTTCTGGGCGGGGCGGGGTGGGGGGGGGCCTTTCTGAAGAAACCAAGTAGAGACACCAGACTGAGCTCAGCCCTTTCTCCTCTCTTCCCTTCCTGGAAACCCTGCCCTGAACCAGACTCTCTGCCTCTAACTCCTTACGGCTCTCCCTAGACTCATCGACTGACTGACTGACTGACTTACCTATTTATTTACTTACTTATTTATTGCTTTTATTTAAATTTCAGTTAGATTACATACAGTGTTATACTAGTTTCCGTGCACAACAAAGTGATTCAACAAGTCCATGCATCACCAGGTGCTCTCATCAGGAGAGCAACATGCAAAAGAAAGAATAGGGACCACTTCTCACACCATACACAAAAAGAAATTCAAAATGGATTAAAACCTTAATGTGAGACCTGAAACCATAAAAATCCTAGAGGAGAACACACACAGTAGTATCTTTACATGGGCAGTAATAACTTCTTTCTAGATGTGTCTCCTGAGGGAATAGAAACCAAATCACAAATAGACTACTAGGGCTACATCCAAATAAAAAGCTTCTGCACAGGGAAGGAAATAACCTCCTGGACTGTTTTAGACGGGAACTTACTCCCAGGGAATTTGATGTCAGGGAATGAGCTGGTTTGGGGGAAGTGGGGGGAGAAACAACGGTTTCCTCTTTAAACCTGGGGCACCTGTGCCTGGGGCACCAGCTGGAGATTCTCCCAGAGGCCACTTTCCTTTTTGTTTATTAATCATAATCCTGATCACCACTGAATGATCCAGAATCTAATCTGTCAAGTAGTGATTTTATCTTCATAGATACATTTGTTTTCATAGCTTTGCAATAACCAAAGCTATAATTTTCACTCTCCCAAACATGGCTTAGAATTTTTGTATTCTAAAATGATCTTCATTCCGTAGCTCTGTCTGTGAGTCTCAGATAATCCTCAACCCAAAGCAGCACATAGAAGTACAGTTTGTTACTGTATCTGATCTGTGCCTGGGCCTTGATTTATCAAGGTGACTAAGTGACAGCTGGAGAGGCCAATGCCACTGAGGGAAGATTTCTATTTTTAATTTTTTACATTTCTTGAGAGGAGGGGCATGGTGCACCACACAGGCCCACATGGGGAAGCACCTAGGAGGGCCAGGGGGCAGAAGGAGATGAAGCAAGGATGGCTCAGAGCCTTGATTGTGTTTTCCTTGAGAAAGGGAAGAGGGGCTTGGGAAACAATTTAGAATTGACTAGCCTGAATAACGTTATCAGTGGGCTCTGGGTGATAGGAGTTGTCTCTAGAAGTCTGGTACCTGGCTTGGGTCACTAAGCAGATGTATATTGCCTCCTGGAATGTATCCACCTGACAGAGATATGGTTCAGAATGTGCGATCTGGATTGTTTAGTTTGCAGAGGAAAGGGACGCTCCTGGGCAAGCACTTAGGTGTCTCTAAGAATTGGCAGCCAGGGGAGGGAGAGTATCTCTCCAGTCATGGAGGCCACAAATGCCAGAGCATCAAGATGACAGAAAATATCACTAATAGAGTATATTTTGGCCGGAGTGTGCAACCACTAATCCCCTCACAGCTGCACATATTCAGTGCAGTGAAAATGCCCTTCACCAGTGTTCGTGCACTGACCGTGTTTGTGAATGAAAACCTAAGGAATATTTTATTGGGATATTATTGGTACCGTTTCCTTCACCCTGATTAACGTAAGGAGGTAATTGGTTTTCAGGCAGTCTCACAGAATGTAGTAAATACTAGATGCGAAGAATATCTTACTGAGCCTTGTAGATAGAGATTTATTAAAATGTGCATAACAATGTATTTAAATGTTTGAATTCCACTGCTTAGAATTCTTTACCTCTGCTCCTTTCTTCATCCTGCATCTGCAGCCCTTCTCTCTGTCTCTCTCATCCCTCAGGTCCTCTCCTCCCCTTTTTCTCCACCCCCCTCTCCCTCCCGGATTGTGACACTGCTGCCACCACATCACCTGCCACCCAGGGCTCTTCTCCCCACAGGGTGAGTGATCCTGCTAATGTGAGTCAGAAGGTGTCATTTCCTCACTGAAAATGCTCCAGTGGCTGCTGGGAGCCAGAGGCCTTGAGAGATGTTGGGAGCCAGAGGCTTTGAGCGCAGCCTTTGTCCTGGAGTTGGGACCGCAGCCATGTCACGTGTGGGGAGATTCAGAATGCTTTTGTAGAGTTTGATATAACTGGATACATTTTTCCTGGATAGCTGTCACGAGTGCTTCTGGTTAACGTCATGCTGAGTTTTTATCTCCTGAGAACTTGTAGGAGGAGATGTGCCTTGCATGTATGCCACCCCCAGATTGTGCATAAATACCCTACGCTTTGGAGCATCAGCCCTCCCTTAATAACAGTGCCTTGTGTATCAGTTCATCCTCGCCCCCCCCACCCCCCCCCATCAGGAACCGTTGGATCATATGGCGGCTGGACCATCATAAGTGGCGCCTCGAAACAGGGACCTGAAACAGGGGATCCGGTGAAGGACACCGCTTGGCAGGGTCCCGGCCTGAAAGAAGGCTACTTTTTGGAGAGCGGTGAGTACTAAGGGAGCAACAATATGGGGCAGACAGGGAGCCGTGCATTGTATATAAAAGGATTAAAGCACATGCTCGCTGCCTGCGGGGCAAAAGTAGAGTATATAGAGAAAGTATGCCCCTGGTTCCCCGAAGAGGGAACTGTAAGTATAGACACCTGGACTAAGGTAGGGAAGAAACTGCAGGATTATTACACCACTAACGGACCACACAAGGTCCCAGTTGATGCTTTCACTCTCTGGAATCTGATCAGAGATACTTTAGATCCTGTCCATGAAGGGACTAAGTTTAATTGTACTTGTGAACCTGATGAAGCAACTCCTGTGTCACCAAGATCAAAAACTCTTACTGCTCCCATGGCTGCACATTTAAAAGATTCATTTAATGATGATGATGGTTTTGGGGATGAAGAGAACCAAATAGATTTGGAAGAAGAGGAAATATAATATGCTGAGGGAAAGAAAACTGGAAACTTTTACATTACTATTGAAAGAAAGAATAATAATTTTCCAGTAACTTTTGGTATATTCCATGAAAGGGATGCTAATACTTTCTCTTTATGGAATCTTGTCAGGGGTGCCTTAGATCCCCAGGTGGAGGATGAAAAGTTAACTAGAGCGCTAAAGAGTATGCCTCCTGAGGAGGAGAAACCAATTTATATACATTGATATATATAGATGATATATAGAGATACATAGATATAAATTAAATATATATGTGACTATAGATATATATAAATATATATAGATATGTAAATATGTCTATGGATATATATAAATATATATATGGATATAGACATATAGGTATATATGTAAAAGTATATAAACATGTATATGTAAACATATATGTGGAACTGAAGAAACAAAGAAGGAAAGGGAAAAAAGTAAAAAGTAAAGTAAGACTCTATTAGGAGTCTCTGCCAGAAGACTTTTTGAGAGATCTCATTACAAAAATTCTATAGCTCTCTCTCTCTCCTCACTGTTTTTCCTTATACACTCTGGTCAATCTAACTGTATGTGAGGACTTCTCATTCATTCCCTGGATTAATAAATATGATGATTGGAGCTAATCTGGCTGGTCTACCTCAGGATAGAGATTTATAAGGAATATTCCCAAGCAGCTGCCGAAACTCCTTTTGTTTCGGGGAACTTCCCTGTCCTCTCTGGCCTGACATAGACTGCCTAATTCCACTAGTGGAAAACAAAGAAAACAAAACAAAGAATTCAAAACAACAACAACAAAAAAATTTCGGCGATCTGCTCATCTATCTGAGCTCACAGAGTGTAGGACCATGCGAAACTTTTTTCTCTGCCCGCTGCACCCATTCTGTCCTCCCTTCCCCCTCCTCCCCTTTCTATTACCGCCTGTCTATTACCGCCTGGCATACAGCCTAGGTCTCTGGCTCTTCAATGTTTCAGGCAGCATTCCGCTCCCCTCCCTGCTCTGTCATAATGCAAATAATGCCTCTTTAAACCTTAAATCTCCTCACTGGTTCCACAGAAAAAATTAACAACAGTAAACATTTTAGGGGACATAGATAAAATATTATTAAGATATATATGTCTTTTAAATCATAAAATTTTATTCTACTCAGGTTAAAATGAATGGGATTTTAAAAGTACACTGGTATAAGGTTAAAATTCGGTTTTTCTCTCTGTTCAAAACGCGAAGGTTTCTTGGACTACTCTGCTCTTGATAAGACAGTGTAAACAAAGGTTTTTCTCTCTTGTCTATAGAGAAAACCAAGGCTTTAGATTTCATCTTTATCAGGTCTTTAATTGCTTAGTGAAAACTTTTCAATGTTAAAGGAGCTAAGTTTTACTAACAACTATACGATGCTATACATTGGCCTTTAGGATCTTTTACTGCCACCTTAGTTAAGTAAATAAAGTTTTAAGATTTATAATGATCTATATTTAGGACATGCTTTATAATAACTTCCTGAGGTTTTAACAAACTTCCCAAATTTAAATAATAAATGAAACATATTTGGTGTTTAAATAAATTTAAGTTTGTTGGATCTGCCTTCAAAGTTACCAACATTAAATATAAAACTTTATTCTACTAAGGTTTATTATGAAGGTCAAACAAGCTCATGTTATCTCTGTTCCAATTTGTTAACAAAAAGAAAGACTAAAAATAGTGGTTAACTTTGTCTACCTCATAGTTTCATGCGTAAATGTTAACACAGCTTCCAAAGTCCTTGATAACCTAAAGTGTTAAAAGTTTGGCTTGCATGAGAATTTAAGATTGAATTCATTGGCTATCTAACGAGATAAGAAGCTGAAGCACTAATTACTAGATGTAGGTTTGTGCTTTGGACTTGTTGCAAAAAACTAAGGATATTGGGAACTGTTGAAAAATATGCTTTGTGCTTAATGGATTCATAAGTTTGCCGCCTAACAAATTCTGATATAACACAAAGTTCACAATTGGTTACTATTTAGTTTTTACTGGAGACTAAGATCTCTAGCAGTTAAAGTTCTGCGAAGTGTACTTAAGACTGATGGAAATAAGGAAAACAACTCTGTATGTAGGAAAGTAAGAGATATGTGAGAAAGATATAAGGAATGGGAATACATCTTTTGCTGAAAGTAAAAGAAAGCAATTTTGTCCTAATATGACTGGTTATTTGGAAAGAAATGGCTTGGGACAAAATCTAAATGCCAAAGGCAAGTTGTAGAAGGTTAGTGAAGGAGAAATCTTTAAAAAAGCAATTTTATGTGTGGGCAAGACGGACTAAGGTTAAAGACATGGATTTTGAAAGTACACAGAGTTAGGATTAAAATTCCTCCTCCTTTGAGCCAAAGGCTGGGAAAATGGTAGCAATAGCCTTGATGACAGTTTCTCCTCTCCTGTGGCTGTTACAAACGATTTTCAAATTGTTGTAATAGACTTACAAGATTGTTTTATCACTCTTCCCCTACATCGGGAAGATTGCCCTAGGTTTGCCTTTAGCCTGCCTTCTGAGAGCCTTAAGCAGCCTTCTCAGAGGTACCAATGGAAACTTTTGCCTCAGGGCATGAAAAATAGCCCCACCCTATGTCAAAGTTTGTGGATCAAGCTTTAAAACCTTTCGGTTTTGCAGCCTTTTAATGAGGTTTAACACGAGGCAATTTAGAATGGTTACATTTGCCTTCTACGCCCAGAAAAATAGTTATATCCTATCCAGCGCTACTGGCTACTTTACTAAAAAAGGGACACAAACGTAGTAAAAAATTATTTAAATGTGACGTGACAAATGTTATTATTCCCTATAACAAAGATCAATTGAAATGTCTATTACAAAGCAGTAAAGATTGGCAGGAAGCCCTAGAAGGGTTTGGTGGTGAGATTCTTTTTCATCTCCCAGACCATCCTCTTTTACAGTGCCTCAAAAAACATCCTGTTATTTTTCCTAAGTTGGCTAAGGCTGATCCCCTTCCTAGTCCGACTGTACTGGTCTTTAAAAATCTTTTGCAGACTTTTCAGATCGCTCATACCCCACGGACATTCCTTATAGCCCTCAAGGCCAAGGCATTATGGAAAAAGCCCATCAAACCTTAAAAACTCCCAAAAAAATTACAAAAGAGAAAACTTAAGTATGGTTCCCCTCATCATATTCTTAACTATGCTCTGTTTGTGATTAATAATTACATGTTGATGCGGCGGGACATTCTAACACGTTCCGACATTAGAATCCTACTAGAAAAGCCTAAAGCACTGGTTAAATAAAAAGACCTTCTTTCTGGCCAATGGAAGAGGCCAGAGGTAGTGTTAACCTGGGGGCGAGGGTATACTTATATATTTCCACAGGACGCAGACTCTCTGCTGTGGCTTCCGGAGGCCTAGTCCAGCCCTATGTGGAATCCTCCATGCCTCCACCAGCAAACAAGATTCACCTTCCTCCGCCCCACTACCAGCCACTGAGCTGCCGCCTAACAAGAACAGCCCAAGCCCACAGGACACTAGCACCACCCACACCGGGATCTAGATGCTATTGCTTGCCTGGTCACATTGACTCAACCAGCAAAACTTACTCCTGATAATGTTCAAACTTGAGTACAAACACCTTATACAATTCTTATCTCCACTACCACACAGGGTATGATTTATGTTGTCCTAACTACAAATAGAAGTTATTCTGTTACCTTTGTTGCTTGTATTTTGACAGATTCTATATCTCCAAACATTAATGCAAAATCCATAATAATTGTTAAGCAAACCCCTTATGTTATGCTTCCTGTTAAAACTAACTCTTCCCTAGTATAATGATTATAGTTTACAAGTCATCCAAAATATCAGTAATGCTCTCATGTGACCTAAAATATTTATTGGAGCCTTGATTTTGGGTATAACTGCTCTAACTGCTATTATAGGTTCTATGGCCGTTTCTGCTATTGCTCTGGCACAAGAGGTACACACTGCCCAATTTACTAATGAGCTATCCAACGATGTTACTACAACATTAACCTCTCAAAAAATCATTGATCAAAAATTAAATATTAAAGTTGATGTTTTGGAAAAAGCTATTCTGTCCATGGGACAAAAAAAAAAACTTACCTTAAAAGTTTAGCTCTCCTTAAGATGTCATTCTGATTTTAAATGGGTTTGTGTTACTCCTTTGCATTTTAATAAAACTAAACACTCTTGGGATAAGATACAAAGACACATACTGGGGGTCTGGAATCATTCTGATATAAGTTTTGACTTGTCAAACCTTATTCAGCAAATAACTAATATTTATATAATAATTTGTCTAACTTTGTACACCATTCCTCTTTTGTTTCTATAATAATCAATATTAGAGTCTCGATTTTAATGTTTATTATTATTTTACTACTTCTACCAGCGATCTTTAAAGTGCTGAGTCACAGCATAAAATCTCTTCCGGTAAAATTCAAAACATTTACTTTAAAAAATAAAAAAGGGGTAGCTATACCCTCTTGCTCCACAGAACTACCTAAACCATGCACTCTTTATTTTAAAATTTTTGACTTTGGATGCTCAGGGGAAGAGCGCCGCTGAGAGATTCTGGCATTGTTCCACTAAAAACACCTATGCCCAGGTGAAGTGGAAAGACCCATTGACCAGCACCTGGCACAGGCCAGATCCAGTCCTCATCTGGGGACGAGGACATGATTGTGTTTTTCCCCAGGACGCACCCGGGCCTCGGTGGTTGCCGGAAAGATTGGTGAGACATGCTACTTCTATGGTTCCTGCTAGGGAGCCTGACCCTGACGAGCAGCCAGAATCAGACGTACTGGGCCTATGTCCCTGACCCCCCTGTGTTGCATCCGGTAGATTGGAATTCACCACAAGTCCAGATCTACTCCAATGACTCAGATACTTTAGAAAATCCTGTGGTGTCTGTTGACAATGCTAGCCAACAGACAATAAACTATACTGGTATGGGACATAAAATCCTTATATGCCTTCTGCTGTGCCGTCCTCTTAATCAAACTAACTGTTCCTCTGTGAAGCAACCTGGGTGTCTGACAGTAACTAGAGTTGATGTGACGACAGCTAATCAGCGTTCCATAAAATTCACGTTGTTCAACTTCAATACAAGAAATGCAAGTAACCCCCCATCTGAATACCCCACATGTCGTTTTACACCCCTGAATGCGTCCAGACAAATTCGCTGGACTAAGTGTAAAGGCAATTTCTCTAGTCTTATCTCCGTGCCCAGTACAGAGCGTCATCTCTTAGATTGGTCACCACTCAACTGCCATAACCTTCCAGTGGGCCTTTCTCCAAACAACCCTAAATGTGCTAATGGAAATTCTGTTGGACTCATGTATTCTGATACGGGGTTCCCCCAGACGAACTGGTGGAAAATAGGAGCGGCTATGCAGCCTATTAAAGTAGTGGATTCAGGAGATTATGGGAGAAGAAATGGGTCAGGGTGGGATATTGTGAATGTATCTGCTTGTGTTACCCATCCTTATGCATTATTGGTAGGCAATGTGTCAATAGCTCTATCACCCAATAGCACTACTTTCAATGTTTCTTATAATAACTGTATCCTCACTAATTGTATCTCTGTTGTACCCAATGGAACAAAGGTTTTGCTACTCAGACAACCTCCTTTTGTACTTCTACCAGTGAATCACACAGGACCCTGGTTTAATGAACGAGGCATGCAAGTACTGGAAGAATTAAACAACGCTCTGTCTAGGCCCAAGCGGGCTGTGGGACTAATGATTGCAGGGATTGTTACTCTCATTGTTTTAATTGCTTCCACCACTACGGCTGGGCTGCCGTTGCGCTCTCCCAGCAAGTACAAACGGCGGCCTATGTAAATCAGCTTGTGCACAGTGTCAGTAAGAACTTACAGACTCAAAAAAGCATAGATCATAAACTAAAATAAAAAATAAACGCATTGTATAATATGGTGTTGTACCTTGAAAAAGAGGTGCAAGGCCTAAAAATCAGACAGCACTTACAATGCCATGCAGCCTATCAAGATATTTGTGTTACTAATGTTACTTATAATAATAGTAAAATTCCTTGAGATCATATTAAAAAACAATTAATGGGCTTATGAGTTAATACAAATAAAACCAAAAATATGTTTATGTTGCATAAAAAAATCTTAGATTTAAATTCTGCTCCTTCGCTGCAGTTTAATCCCGCTCAGGTTGCGGGTGACATTCTGAACAACCTCAGGCGTGTTTTTTCTCCCTTAGGGGACTGGGGCGGACTGCCTCATTTCTTGCTCTCGCTGGGCTCCGCACTCTTGGGGATATTGATAATTTTAATCGTGCTGCCGCTCTTCCTCCGCTTGGAAAAGAACGCCGTTTTAAATGTTGCTTCTGAGCTCCACATGCTGAGTCTAAAGACTCATCCCCCCGTGCAACAAGCATAAAGAGACAAAATAGCCAATGACGGGTAAGTACTCTGAGGAATTCTTAACAACCTAAGACAGGGCCTACATGACGGAGTGTAGGTACCAATGACGGGTAAGTTGAGGAAATCGCTCAGGGACATCTAAGACAGGCACTGTCACCTGGCCATCTCAGGGAGATGGAACGCTTGATTGTCTTAAAAAATAAAAAGGGGGAGATGTTGGGAGCCAGAGGCCTTGAGAGATTTTGGGAGCCAGAGGCCTTGAGCAATGTTGGGAGCCGGAGGCTTTGAGCGCAGCCTTTGTCCTGAAGTTGGGACCGCAGCCATGTCACCTGTGGGGAGGTTCAGAATGCTTTTGTAGAGTTTGATATAACAGGATACATTTTGCCTGGATAGCTGTCAGGAGTGCTTCTGGTTAACGTCACGCTGAGTTTTTATCTCCTGAGAACTCGTAGGAGGAGATGTGCCTCGCATGTATGCCACCCCCAGATTGTGCATACATACCCAAGTGAAAATAAACTCGGGTCTGGTGACGCTTTGGAGCATCAGCCCTCTCTTAATAACTATGCCTTGTGTATCAGTTCATCCTCACCCCCCTATCAGGAACCGTTCGATCATATGGCGGCTGGACCATCATAAGTGGCTCCGTCTCACTCTTGAGAAGCCTCTAGAATGTAGGGCCCATGAGCACAGAGGCTTTGGGCTGTTGTGGTGAAAGCTGTCTCCTCAGCATATAAAGTCATTCCTGTTGCACAGTAGGCACTAAATTAATTGTTGTTGAAGGAATGAATGAAATATAACTATTAAGTTTAATTATATCACATAAAAATCACAAAATGAAAAATACATAAGCAGAAGTGAGGAAAGATCTTATTTCATGCCACTAGTGTGCCTGAAGTTCATAAATTCATTAAAGGGCCAAGACTGCTTGGACACTGAGGCTGTGCACTGGTTTTCTATTGCCGCAGAACAAATTCCCACAGCCATAGTGACTTCTGACAGCACACATCCATGTGTCCCAGTTCTGCAGGTCAGCAGTCCAGCGTGATGCTGAGGGTTCTCTCCTGGGTGTCACAGGCAGTGTTTGCACCTAGAGCTCAGTGTCGCCTCCAAGCTTGCACAGATCCGTTGGCAGAATTCCATTTCCTGCTGCTAGAGGACTGCTGCCCCACTGTCTTGCATAATGTCAGTGGGATGCTGCTCTCAGCTCCTGCAGCCACTAGCACTGCTGGCACGGTGGCCCCTTCCATTGTCAACACCTAGCACACACTGAGTGCTGCTCACTCTGCCAGGCCTTCTCTCAGGAAGAACCCCACCCTATTAATGGCTCACCTGATTAGGTCAGGATTACCCATGATAACCCTCCTGTTTAAATTCAGCTGATATGACCCTTAACTGCACATGCAAAGTCCCTTCACACTAGCACTTGGATTAGTGTTTGATCCAACAACTGGGAAAATATGAACAACCTGAGGTTGGTTAGGGCAGCCATCTTGGAATCTGCCCGGGACAGCCTGGTTCTTCCTTTTTGACTAATTGGATCACAGTCAGAGATTAAAGTTCAAATAAATAGATTGTCTGAATTTTAATAATATGTATTCTGTCTCTTTAATATAGATATTCTTCTTAAATCTTAAAACCAATTGATGATGTTTAAAGACTCATGGTTAATTTAGAGCCAATAGAAGGTAAAGTGGGGTAGTTCATTCTGTTCTTTGGACCCCGGAACAGTTATGTGCTGCTGTATCACAAGTTACCCGAGACTTAGCCGCTCAGAACAACCAGTGTTCGTTGTCTCCCACAGTTTCCCAGGTTCAGGAATCCAGGAGAGGCTCACCTGTGTGCTGCTGGCTCAGGGCCTCACTCTAGATCACAGTCAAGTTCTGCCGGGACTGCACCATCTAATGTGCTGAGTGGGGCTGGGGGATTCACAGGAAAAAACTGTTGGGAGACATTTTGGGCTCACAGGTTGAGACCCCTCCCTGTGTGGAAAAGGAGGTTGAAGCAAAGCTCCCACTGGTGCAAATGGCACCTAGTCTTACCTCCTTCTAAATAATGTTTCAGGCTTGGATTTCTTGAGCTACTCTTCTTGGCCCCAAGGAATGTAATGTTGTTGTTTAATGGCATTTAGATAAAAAGGAAGGACCTGGAGCATGATGCTTTGATGGATTACATCTGAATGAGAGTAGCCTGGCCAGAAGTAACCTTAAAATTGCATCTTGGAGATGCGTTGCACAAATTGATAGCAGTTATGAGCTGGCTGGATATTGCTGTGACTTGGATAATCGTTGGGCTCCTATTATGTAAATTCACTCATTCACAAGCAAAGGACAAGCACTGGGAATTCTGTCCTTGCGGGATGGGTTGCACCTCCCCCACTGTAGTTGGAAGAATAGGCAGAATGACTCCTGGCCTATTTATAGATAATTAACATAGGCGGGCCTAGGTAACTTCCTATTCTCTCCCCGGCCTTAAATGCTAATTAACTTGATAACAACTTGCAAGATTGAGGAAGTCGCCACTTTACTGATAAAAACACAATATTGTTCCTTCAAACTATGCTTACTGATGGGATGTCACTCATTGCTGAAATGTAACTTACTACTTTTAAATAAAGACACTGAGACCAGCAGGGCGGACATGCCAGAATTGCCGGAACTGCCTGCCTGGTCATCAGACTACGTCTCTCTCCTGGCTCTCTCATTTCCTTTTGCCTGACCTTCCAACCTTGGGGGACCCCTAGATTCGCTGGAACTGGAACCTGGCAAAAAACCTCCCTCAATGGCTGTTGGAAGAGGCCTCCTATCCTTCCCAGATGGTCCCAAGGGGCCTTGGTTCTTGTGGACTTTTCTATACGGTGACTAATGACAACCAGGGGGCTTCTACTTCCAGAGCAAGTATTCAGAGAGAGAAAGAGAGATAGAGAGAGTGAGAGAGAAAGAGAGAGAGAGAAACCCAGATGGAAGCTTCCAAGTGTTTTATGTCGTGGGACCCAGGGTCATACACCATTACATCAGCCTTTCCCGTCAGTTAGAAGTGGATCATTCATGCCTGGGTGGCTCTGTCTGTTAGGCATCTGACTTCCACTCAAGACATGATCTCACCAATTCGAGAGTTTGAGCCCCACATTGGGCTGTGTGCTGACAGTTCAGAGCCAGGAGTCCACTTCAGATTCTGTGTCTCCCTTTCTCTCTGTTCCTCCCCTGCTCGTGCTCAGTCTCTCTCTCTCAAAAATAAATAAAAATTACAAAAAAAAAAAAAAAAGAATTGAGTCATTCAGGGTAGCCCACACTCAAGACTGTTGCAGGGTGTTGTCGAAAAAAGACCACCAAGTGCCAAATAGAAACGAGGCAAGATTTTATTTACGGCCGGGCCAAACCTGATCTCCTGATGTTAAGGAGAAAATGCAGAGAATGGCCCCGAACAAAGGCAGCAGTGGGCTTATATGGGTTTTAGCAAGTTAGGGTATATCATAAATTAGTTAACCAATTATAATTTACAACATATTTTGGTAGCCAATTACATAGATGTTACCTTTGACGGGGGCCTATTGCTTCAAGGTTCTTTGTCTTAAGTGAGCTTTAAATGACCAATTATAGTTAGACACTTCAGACACCGCGGGACAGCAGTTACGTGACTTTTTGCATGTTGACCTTCCTTTTATCAGCTCAAAACAGTAGAGTGAGAGCTCACTGTAATCTCAGTTAGCTATGTAGCAACCAAGCAAAGTTACAGGAGGGAGACAGGCAGTTAACCCCTTCTGGTAACTAACAGGGTACTGCATAGGCTTCTATCTCAATGTTTTAGCAGTTACCATACAGTTGGTCAGAACAGTAAATGGGGAGATGCATTTGCAAAGCAATTTACAGAAGCCAAAACAGCCGGTTAATGGTTTTTATTATTGACTCAGGTTTGTTAACCTACAACATTCCCCACTCCTGTTTGTTAGTAATTCAAATCTTTGAAGTCCTTAGTCTGGTATTTGGGATAGTGGGGCATATTGGCCACGTAATATCATGAGTTTTATAGACTGGATTTTTGATTTATGAACTGAATCAATAGTTTTATCAAACAGGGTCTTACAGTTACAGTTAGAAGGAGAGCAGTAAGGGGTCTAGCAAGCGCACTCAGGAGAGTTATTAGCCAAGGGGACCAGGAAAATACAGACTCATACCAATTTTGATTATCTTATTTCGGCTCGGGGAGCTGGGGGAACTGGAGCCCTTTTGCTTTACCCTGCAGCTATTACAGCAGGGGCTTTTTTTTTAGAGTTTTTTTTAGACCCAGGTTAATGATATTTTTTAGGCCCTGCACAGATTTTCCTGTTAGCCCCATAGCGACTGTGCCTGTCTTAGGTTGTCCCCCCTCTGAGGGATCTTACCCGTCATTGGCTAACCAGCCATCGTCTGGGGTTAAACAGGGCAACTTGAATTGGAAACCACAGCTCCATGGCTTCCCTGCCCAGCATCAGGCTGTAGATACCCTTGCCTTCCAGCAAGGTTTAGGCTCTGGGCAAGTGGCCTTTGAACCTTAGGTCTTTACCCTGAGCATCACCATCAGGGCTATTGTCTTGTGGTCCCAGGCATTTCCCCCTTTTTTATTTTTTTTTAAAGTAAAAGTTCTGAATTTTACCGAAAGAGATTTTATGCTGTGACTCAGCACTTTAAAGATTACTGGTAGAAACAGTAAAATAATAAACATTAAAATTGAGACTCCAGTATTGATCATCATAGAAACAAAAGAGGAATGGCGCACAAAGTCAGACAAATTATTATACAAATTGGTTGCAATATCATCAGCATTAAACTTTTCTCGAGCTTTGTCAATATCAGTTATTTGCTGATGAAGCTTTGGCAAGTTAAAACTTATCAGAATGATTTTAGACCCCCACTATGTGTCTTTGCACCTTATCTCAAGAGTGTTTAGTTTTATTAAAATGCAAAGGAGTAACACAAATCCATTTAAAATTAGAAGGACATCTTTAAGGAGAGCTAAATTTTTAAGGTAAGTATTTTTTTGTCCCATGGACAGAATAGCCTTTTCCAAAACATCAACTTTATTATTTAATTTTTGATCAATGATTTTTGAGAGGTTAATGTCATAGTAACATTTTTGAATAGCTCATTAGTAAATTGGGCAGTGTGTACCTCTTGTGCAAGAGTAATAGTAGAAACGGCCATAGAACCCATAATAGCAATTAGAGCAGTTATACCCAAAATCAAGTTTCTAATAAATATTTTAGTCACATGAGAGTATTACTGATCTCCTAGATGACTTGTAAACCATAATTATTATACCAGGGAAGAGTTAGTTTTAACAGGAAGTATAACATAAGGGGGTTGCTTAACAATTATTATGAATTTTATATTAATGTTTAGAGATATATAATTCGTCAAAGTACAAGCAAAATAGGTAACAGAATAACTCTTATTTGCAGTCAGGACAACATAAATTATACCCTGTGCAGTGGTGGAGATAAGAATTGTATACGGTGTTTGTACACAAGTTTGAACATTATAAGAAGTAAGTTTTGTTGGTCGGGTCAAAGTGACCGGATGAGCAGCAGCATTTAGGTCCTGGTGGGGGTGGTGCTAGTGTTCTGCGGGCTTGGGCTGTCCTTGTCAAGTGGCTCAGTGGCTGATAGTAGGACAGAGGAAGGTGAGTCTTGTTTGGTGGTGGAGGCATAGAGGATTCCACATAGGGCTGGACTAGGCCTCCAGAATCCGCAGGAGAGAGTCTGCGTCCTGTGGAAATACACAAGCATACCTTCGCCCCCAGGTTAACATTACGTTTGGCCTCTTTTGTTGGCCAGAAAGAAGGTCTTTCCATTTAACCAGAGCTTTAGGCTTTTCCAGTAGGATTTCAATGTCGGAACATGTTAGAATGTCCCGCTGCATCAACATGTAACTATTGATCACAAACAGAGCATGGTTAAGAATATGATGAGGGGACCGTACTTAAGTTTTCCCTCCTGTAATTTTTTGAGTTTTTAAGGTTTGATGGGCTTTTTCCATAATGCCTTGGCCTTGAGGGTTATAAGGAATACCCGTGGTATGAGCGATCTGAAAAGCTGCAAAAGATTTTTAAAGACCAATACAGCTGGGCTAGGAAGGGGATCAGCCTTAGCCAACTTAGGAAAAATAATAAGATGTTTTTTGAACTGTAAAAGAGGATGATCTGGGAGATGAAAAAGAATTTTACCACCAAATCTTTCTAGGGCTTTTTGCCAATCTTCACTGCTTTGTAATAGACATTCTAATTGATCTTTGTTATAGGGAATAATAACATTTGTCACGTCATATTCAAATAATTCTTTACTACGTTTGCATCCCTTTTTTAGTGAAGTAGCCAGTAGCGCTGGATAGGATATAACTATTTTTCTGGGCGTAGAGGGCAAATGTGACCATTTTAAAGGTGCCTCGTGTTAAACCTCATTAAAAGCCTGTAAAACTGGACAGTTTTAAAGCTTGATCCACAAACTTTGACATAGGGTGGGGCTATTTTTTATGCCCTGAGGCAAAAGTTTCTATTGGTACCTCTGAGAAGGCTGCTTAAGGTTTTCAGAAGGCAGGCTAAAGGCAAATCTAGGGCAATCTTCCCGATGTAGGGGAAGAGTGATAAAACAATCTTGTAAGTCTATTATAACAATTTGAAAATCGTTTGGAACAGCCATAGGAGAGGAGAAGCTGTCATCAAGGGTATTGTCACCATTTTTCCAGCCTTTGGATCAAAGGAGGAGGAACTTTAATCCTAACTCTGTGTACTTTCAAAATTCATGTCTTTAATCTTAGTCCGTCTTGACCACATATAAAATTTTTTTTTTTTTTTTTTTAAGATTTTTCCTTTACTAACCTTCTACAACTTGTCTTTGGCATTTAGATTTTGTCCCAAGCCATTTTTTTAATAACCAGTCACATTTAGGACAAAATTGCTTTTTTTTACTTTCGGCAAATGATGTATTCCCATTTCTTATATCTTTTTTACATATCTCTTACTTTTCTACATACAGAGTTGTTTTCCTTATTTCCATCAGTCTTAAGTACACTTCGCAGAACTTTAACTGCTAGAGATCTTAGTCTCCAGTAAAAACTAAATAGTAAACAATTGTGAACTTTGTGTTATATCAGAATTTGTTAGATGGCAAACTTATGAATCCATTAAGCACAAAGTATGTTTTTTTTCATAGTTCCAAATATCCTTAGTTTTTTTTTTTTTTTTTTTTTTTTTTTTGTAACAGGTCTAAAGCACAAACCTACACTTAGTAATTAGTGCTTTAGTTTTTTATCTCATTAGATAGCCAATGAATTCAATCTCAAGTTTTTATGCAAGCCAAACTTTTAACACTTTCGGTTACCGAGGACTTTGAAAGCTGTCTTAACATTTACCCATGAAACCTATGAGGCAAAGTTAACCATTATTTTTAGGCTTCCTTTTGCTAACAAATTGGAAGAAATAACATGAGCTCGTTTGACCTCCAGTAAGCCTTAGTAGAATAAAGTTTCATATTTAATGTTGATAACTTTAAAGACAGACCTATCAAACTTAAATTTATTTAAACACCAAATATGTTTTATTTACTATTTAAATCCTGGGAAGTTTGCTAAAATCTCAGGAAGTTAGTATAAAGCATGTCCTAAATACAGATCATTATAAATCTTAAAACTTTATTTATTTAACCAAGGTGGCAGTATAAGATCTTAAAGGCCAATGTATAGCATCATATAGTTGTTAGCAAAACTTGTTCCTTTAACATTGGGAAGTTTTCGCTAAGCAATTAAAGACCTGATAAAGATGAAACCTAAAGCCTTGGTTTTTTTTATAGAAAGAAGAGAAAAACCTTTGTTTACACTGTCTTATCAAGAGCAGACTAGTCCAAGAAACCTTTGCGTTTTGAACAGAGAGAAAAGCGGAATTTCAACCTTATACCAGTGTACTTTTAAGGTTTAAAGAGGCATTATTTGCATTATGACAGAGTGGGGAGGGGAGCAGGGAGGAGACTGGGGAGAGGAGTTAGAAGGAGTGGCACCAGATGATGACGTTTTGACCTGTTTTTGATGTTCTCTCAGCCATGGAGGTGGGTCCTCCAGCAGGTCGACCCAAGTCACAGCATACGGTTCCTGGTTGGGGTGAACACCATGACAAATTCTGCAGACGGCATAAGCAAGGTTAAGATTATAGGGGCCCTCTGGAGGCCAGTCCACTCCAGAGAATGTTGGCCAGTCCAGCTGGCAGTGTGTCCGCAGCCAGGATGGCTTCAGGTTGTTAAAGCCATAGCTCTTTCCTTTTTTCCTGAAACTGGAGAAGTTATTTAACATACATTTAAGAGGTGAACAAGGCTTAGACGGAGACTGACCCATAACGGAGGTTAAACAGTAGGTCACACCTAAGATAAAGATAGGCCAACAAGAAACGTTTAACAGGACACACAGCAGAACAAACAGTTGGGGTGATCAAGCCCAACCCAAATGGTCCAGAGTCCCAGTTGGTCCGGAGACCCAAATGGTCCGAAGACCTAAATGACCCAAGGACCCAAATGGTGAGTGGGGACGTCTCCTCCAAACACCGGCGCTAGGGGGAAGTAAGCTGCGTCCAGCCTTCCCTCCAAGCTACAAAACAAATCTGGCCAGCAAAGCAGAAAACAGAAAACAGAAAACAGATAATTGGCGCCGCCTCGCATACCTTACTTAAGTCTGAAGACGGAAGGCTGGGGCCGAGGAACATCATCTCGGGAGCTCCCCCCTAGCTGTTCCGCTTCAGTCTTTGAACTTCAGGTGGTCTTGAAAAAGGTCTCGGTGGAACCTCCAAATGTTGCAGGGTGTTGTCGAAAAAAGACCACCAAGTGCCAAATAGAAACGAGGCAAGATTTTATTTACGGCCGGGCCAAACCTGATCTCCTGATGTTAAGGAGAAAATGCAGAGAATGGCCCCGAACAAAGGCAGCAGTGGGCTTATATGGGTTTTAGCAAGTTAGGGTATATCATAAATTAGTTAACCAATTATAATTTACAACATATTTTGGTAGCCAATTACATAGATGTTACCTTTGACGGGGGCCTATTGCTTCAAGGTTCTTTGTCTTAAGTGAGCTTTAAATGACCAATTATAGTTAGACACTTCAGACACCGCGGGACAGCAGTTACGTGACTTTTTGCATGTTGACCTTCCTTTTATCAGCTCAAAACAGTAGAGTGAGAGCTCACTGTAATCTCAGTTAGCTATGTAGCAACCAAGCAAAGTTACAGGAGGGAGACAGGCAGTTAACCCCTTCTGGTAACTAACAGGGTACTGCATAGGCTTCTATCTCAATGTTTTAGCAGTTACCATACAGTTGGTCAGAACAGTAAATGGGGAGATGCATTTGCAAAGCAATTTACAGAAGCCAAAACAGCCGGTTAATGGTTTTTATTATTGACTCAGGTTTGTTAACCTACAACAAAGACGAGGACTTTTAAACCCACCTCTGGAAGGGAGGATGTCAAAGGATTTATGTACACGTTAAAACCAAAATTAAAATTAAATTTTGTCTTGGATTTTGTAAGTCAAATGCTTCTTTCACCCTATATTTTTCTTGAATGCTTCAAATTTCTCTTTGGAAAGTAATCATGAGAAGTTTATATAAATCGAACATCTATAATACATTTAACATCTCTCACTATGGTTTTCATTAAGATTTGGTAGAAGAGATTTAGGCAACAACAAATTCTAAAAAACACTATTACTATGTACTAAAAATTTTTAGGCAGCTCAGTTTGTTGTCATTTCCATTCATATTTGCTATTTTATCAGTGGTTATTCCTTTGTATGATTCCCACCTTAATTTACCTTGAGCAGCAATGCACTTTTTCATTCTGTGAATGTATCGATCCTGTTGAATATGAGGTTAATGTGACCCATCAAATCCTTCACAAGATAGAATCGCCTGGCACACCATCGGCAACACTGTATGCCAGAGATCAGTAGAGACGCCAGTGAGCAAAAGATCAGTTGACCTAGTGTGTGACTTTCTGTAGCCTCTCTCCAGAATAATTGCCTGTGGTATTGTTCTAATGCAAATAAAATAGTTCTTACAAAGTATCCTTTAAATGAACTCTGGTATTTCATTTTAATTTCTTTACAAAATTAACTGGGAATGAAACTCAAGTTTGAAAAATGCCAGTGGAAGGAGCTCTGATACAGTAAAGCCCTGTGCACCCACACTGGGACAAGAAACAGAAAGACTGAGGCCTTGTGCACTCCTCCTCAGTCCCATCCCCCACGTGTATCCTCTGTCCTGAGACTCCCGGTTACACACAATTCCTTTGTCTTGCTCTAAAGATGTTACAATAAGTGTATATATTCCCTAACCAAATATTGTTGTGTTTTTTGCCTGGTTTTATCCTTCCTGTAAGCGACCATGTGCTGTACATATTCTTCTGTGATGCGATGTCATGTCTAGTTGACATATCTCTGATGTGTGAGGTGTAGTTCACTCATTTTTACTGCTGTAAAGTTTTACATTTTGTGACTCACACTATTTTGGTATTTTCCTATTTATGTTTTGCCAGAGTCTCCCTGAGAGGAGGCCAGCTCCTACTTCAGGGCTTCCGGCTGGTCCAGGGTTTCACCTGCGTGAGGGTTGGTCTAGGCGCGAGAGATGACGCGAAGTCAGTCTCTTGGAGTCAGCCTCGTATCAGGACTGGTCCAGGGCTCCCTATGTAAGGGCTGAGACAGAAAACATAAAGACAAGACAAAGACAAGACAAACGACACGGAGACAGCCTCTTATTTGGACTGCTCAAAGTTTATTTTTTCTTTAGGGTTTTTATGCATTTTCTCTAAACACAACAAGCATACATGCTGCAAAGATTGGCAGGATGAAAACACTCCAATTTCTCAAGGTTCTTAGTAAAATAAAAGAAACTGATTAAAACAAACTTTACTTCAAAGAACCCTAGTTTCTCAAGGTTACATAGATTGTTTAAACAATTAGTATATGAGGGTAAAAACCAGCACACCTGCAGTCAAAGGATAACTAATGAATACATTCTGGTGAATATTATGGGTTAGAAGGATAAGAACAAAGTATACAGATATCAATTAAAGGTTCAAACTACAATTAGAGGATTGTGTGAAAAACATGTTTTTCTCTAAAGTTACTCTCTAAGATTATTATCTATTGACCATTAACAATATCTTAACCTGAAAACTACAGCAATTACCACATTTCTGAGCATCAGCCTGCACTCTTAGGGTTAATAGAACAATTAGAGATTTATTTTATTTTTGAATTATTTCCATATTACCTGAGGCAAACTAAAGCCTCCTAAATGATTTTTTTATTATGTTCATGATGATCAACAATTTATCTCTATATTCTAAACCTATTAAGAGGAATAAAACCAGCAGCATTAATTGGCTAGCGGAGGGGATGCCATAAGACCCTCTTGTACTTCACCCTGCAGCTGCTGCTAGCAGGGACTTTCTTCATTATTATCATCACCCTAAGTGCAGGGATTCTTACAGACCCAATGTTCTTATCAAAGGCCTGGCACGAATTTATCTCCTGATGGCCCTTTTGCGACTGTGCCTGTCTTAGGTTGTCCCCCCCGAGGGATCTTACCCGTCACTGGCTAACCAGCCATCCTCTTAGGGCCAAACAAAGTGAGGAGATCAAAAGCCATAACATTTATGGCCTCAGGCCTAATACTTGCCTTAAGACACCTCACCCGCCGGTGGGGGTCCAGGCTCCAGGCCGCCTGGGCCTTAGGCTTTACTTCTTCACCCTGGGCATTGGTCCCAGGGCCATGGCTTCTTGGTCCCCGGCAATGTTTATGTGATCGTTTCCAGTTTTTTCCATAAATGTTAGTGCATATGTCTTCTAGGACACACATGCCGGAATCCCCTAGAGTGTTTGGTCAGGAATAGGATTGCTGGACTGTCCATGGGATGCGCATCCCATGGATGTGATGTGGTATCCGTGGACCCTCATTTGTCCCCTCGTACGAGTGCTAGAAGAAACCATTTCTTCCCCTAAGAATAGGCATCTCACTGTGGTTTCGATTCGAATTCCCTAATGATTATTGATGTTGCATATCTTCTCATAAGCTTGTTGGCCATTGCATATCTTCTTTTGAGAAATATCTGTTCAAGTCCGCAGCCTACTTTTTAATTGAGTTGTTTGTCTTTTTTCCATCTCAGAAGATGTCTATGTGTTCTGAATATTAATCCCTTAACAGATTTGTGATTTAGAACTATTTTTTCCCATTCTATGTGTTGCATTCTTACTAATATTGATACTGTTCTTTAATGCATAAAAGTTTAGAATTTTCATGAGAAGCAATATATCTGTTTCTCCTTTTGTTGCCTATGCCTTTCATGTCACATTCAGGAAATCATTGTCAAACTTCTTGTCGTGAAACTTTGCCGTATGTTTTTCTTCTAAGATTTTTATAGTTTTAGCCATTATGATTAGGTTTTTAATTCGTTTTTAGTTTAATTTGAATGTGGAAACTTATTTTTTGTGTTGAGCTTTGTTTTTTACCTGCACTGCTTAATACAAATGTTATGAATTAAATGCTCTCTTATCTCCTGCATCCAGGAGGGAATCCATGAAATTCTCAGCTAGTAATCTAAACCAATTGGTCCTATTAAATATAGCCAAAGTTTCAACAACAACCAAATAGCCAGCCTGTTTGTGGTCTTGAAGAACATCTAATGGACTCTCAGGTGTTCTTATAATGAAGAGTACTGGAATTCTAGGAGATTAGTCATAATTTAAAAGAGCATTGCAAACAGAATCATTCTTGAAGCTCTAAGTGCCTTTAAATGACAAAAATGAGAATTTTAAGTAGTTGCCTCACAGGATCAAACCTATAAATCATAACTAGTTAAAATTCAGTACTGTCATGACTTCTCGTTTACAAGGTAACTAGTTGATAATTTAACAGATGGCATAAAATTAATACTTAATATTATTTTTTAAATAAGACAATGTGATAAACAGGGAATACAGAAAACTCAATGTATTTTACAATAAGATAACCATTTAAGCCTCTATTCGTATATACAGGGTGTAAGTCATCTCTAGTGAATGTGTACATTCTCATCAGTTTATTCTATCATGAGTTCTTGAATTGTTTTAGATATACAACTTTTTATTGAACAAATTTTACATTTGTATACCTAGATAAGACTTAGTTATTGAGATATTTTAAAAATATTTTTTAAGTTCATTTATTTATTTTGAGAGAGAGAAAGAGAGAGCGAGAGCGAGCAGGAGAGGGGCAGAGAGAGAGGGATAGACAGAATCCCAAGCATCTCTGTGCTATAGCACAGACCCTGATATGGGGATCAAACTCATGAACTGTGAGACCATGACCTGAGCCGAAATCAAGAGTCATCACTTAACTGAGCCACCCACGTGCCCCAAGATGTTTATAAAACACTTATAAATCTGTTCCTGATATACAAAAACAGTTACCAATAATTTTACAGCATTTTATTTTATAGAAGTAAAATTTCATACAGTACTCATTTTGATGTTTAAAAAAAAATTCACAGAAAAAATAGAAACTACACAGCCTGATTGGATGGTACTGTTATTATCAGTTTCTAGTTCTGGTAATTAAAACCTCCAGTAAGTCTGTTAACAATTCATTACCAGTACCTTTATGAAGGCAACGCACATGATTTGCAAATGAAACCTTCAGGCTTCGTGTTCTTTACCAAAGAATTCAGTGCAGCAAGGAAAGAAAACCCAGTATGTGAATTTACAGACTAATTTGCAAATTGACCCGTTCCTGTGAACCAACTGCTTCAACCTTTCAAGGTATTTGTGAAGTTCCATATCATCGTGACCTGCTCCTTCTACCCACAGAGGATCCACAGGTCTTGGCAAGACCCACACAATGTGGGACCATGGGAAAGGTCAAGACTTCATCTTCAGTCCTATGAATTATTAATACCGGAGAGGTTACCTTGGGGAGTTTGTCAATGTTTGGGAATGCGTCCGAACAGTAGGCCTTCCTGGTATCAGGAAAAGCGACAGGCATTCCCCAGGTCACAGGAGAATGAAGAATAAGAGCAGCACTCGTACACCAAACAGCAAGATCCACAGGTGGTACGGTCCCTCTCTAATCTGGACATATATAATCAAATTTTCAGGGCATTATCCCTATCTTTCCTAAGAGCAAGCCAAGCAGCTTCTATATCTGCATAGAGGTTCTTGTCTGATAGTTTCCTAGAACTTGCGCCATACCCAGAATAATCATATGAGAACATATGACACTTACTCTGTGATCCCAGTCCTATGTAAAGCTGCTTATATGACCAAGATCCAACAGCACTTCCATGTGAGAAGAGTAGAGTGTACTTGACCTTGGGTGAACAAGCACACACATGCAGGAATTGTGTTGCCTTTACTGATTCTAGTTAGGAAACCCTAATAGCATCTTTTGCCTCGAAGAGTGCAGTCAGTCTGCTTGTTGCCAAAGGCTTCCATGTTCGTCACAAATCAGCATGTAAGTAAGATCAAGTGGCAAAAACGCTAATTTTTAAGCCATTTTCCCAGGAATATGGACTGGAGAAAAGACCACATAGTTCACTAAAGGAGAGATTATTCTTCTGCACCTGAGGTGTCGGGAGGAAAGGTCCGGGAGGGAGTCCCTACCCACCCTCTGTCCTCCACAAGGTACAACCCACGCTGCAGCCTTCTGCTGCCGCCTCCCCTTCTGGCAAAGCAGACACCCCCCTCCACCAGAGATGCAGCCAGGTCTTTCTTCACCCTTACTTTCCTTTCCTCAGCTTCTGCCCCGGGGCTGGCTCTCCTGGTGAGAAGGAGGACAGGGAACCGAGGGGGCGAGCAGAACCCTCGCTAAGGGAGGAGTTGGTCACTGACTTAAATTTTTTTAAATAGTTCATTTGGGATTTATTTGGCCCATTGGTTGAGAGTGTGTTTAGTTTCCTCCAATTTGTGAATTTCCAGTTCTTCTTTGGTTTTCATTTCTAACTGCATCGCATTGTGGTTGGAAAAGATAGTTGGTGTGATATCTCCTTTTCAATACTGTTGAGTCTGAGTTTGTGTTGTCACATATGGTGTATTCTGGACAACGTCCCATGTGTGCTGGAGAAGAACGTGTATTCTGTTATATATGGGAAGAGTGCTGTGTACATGTGTGTCACATCTAGCTGGTTTCTTATGTTGCTTTAGCCCTGTGTTTCCTTATTTTTCTTCTGCTGGGTGGTCTATCCAGCTCTGAAAATGGGAGAGTGAATTCTCCAGCCACTCTGCAGGTCTGTCTACGTCTCCCTTCTATCAAATTTTGCTTACATATTTAGTTGATCTGTTATTAAATGCTACAAGTTTATCATTGTTATATCTTCTTGCTCTATAAAAACTTTTATTGATATATACTGTTTGTTTTTGTCTCTTCTAAATTTCTTTGATTTAAAGTCTATTTGGTCTGATATCAGTAGAAAATACTCCAGTTCTCTCTTGGTTATTGTATGCAGGGGATACCTTTTTCCTTCTTTTCACTGTCAAACTATGTGTGGTTTTGGATAAAGTGAGTCTCTTTTAGACAACATAGAGTTCGATCATCTTTATGTCACCGTTCTGCCAGGTTCTGGCTTTGATTGGAGTATTTAATTCATTTACATTCAAAGTAATTGCTGATAAGGAGGGGCATGTCTCTGTTATTTGGATATTTTCTACATGCCTTATAATTACGTTGTCTCTCATTTCCTGAGGTGTCATTTTAGTTTAGTTTAGTTTTTTAGTGAAATGGTTTCATTCCCTCTCATTTTCTTTTGCATATATTTTGCATATAGACATTTTCTTTGTGTTTGCCATGGGGATCACATTATGCATCCTAAAAGTATAGCTCTCTAATGTGTATTTCTACAAGCTTATCTTCAATAACAGAAAAAAGTCTCATTTTATACAGCTCCATCCCATCCCCTTGCAGTGGCCGACGTCAGAAAATTGCATATTTATACATTATCCCAAAACATAGACTAATAATCGCTTTCATCTATTTGTCTGTTAAATCAAGTCAAAAACAAAAAGTGGAGTTACAAGTCCAAGTCATGATTATAGTGGCTTTAAGCAGATAGGTGTTTTTTTAATGTATCAGACTTTTAACTCACGTAGAAAACACACACTTGAATTACAAACCAAATTGACACTAATACTACATTTATACTTGCCCGTTTAGTTACCTTCACTGAGATCTGTATTTCTTCACACAGCTCCAGTGACTGTCCAGTGTCCTTGCATCCTGAAGGATTCCCTTTAGCAGACCTTGCAGGGCAACAGTAGTGGTAATGAGCTCTCTGGCCTTTGTTTACCAGAGAATGTCTTTATTTCTTCCTCACTTTGAAGACCCATTTTGCAGATATAAGATTATTTTTTAATGTTTATTTTATTTATTTATTTTTTAAATAATTTATTTTCAAATTGGTTTCCATGTAACACCCAATGCTCATCCCAACAAGTGCCCTCTTCAATGCCCGTCACCCACTCTCTCCTCTCCCAATCCCCTTCACCCTTAGTTTGTTCTTGGTCTTTGAGAGTCTCTTATGTTTTGTCTCCCTCCCTCTCTATGTCTTTTTTCTTTTCCCTGCTTCCCCTCCCCCATGGGTTTTGCTAAGTCTCTCAAAATCCACCTATGTGTGGAAACATATGGTATCTGTCTTTTTCTGACTGACTTATTTCACTTAACATAATACCCTCCAGTTCCATCTATGTTGCTACACATGACCAGATTTCATTCTTTCTCATTGCCACGTAATATTCCTTTGTATATATGTACCACATCTTCTTTATCCATTCGTCAGTTGATGGACACTTGGTCTCTTTCCATGATTTGGCTATTGTCGAAAGTGCTGCTATGAACATTGGGGTACACGTGCCCTTATGCATCAGCACTCCTGCGTCTCTTGAGCAGATTCCTAGCAGTGCTATTGCTGGGTCATAGGGTAGCTCTATTTTCATTTTTTTGAGGAACTTCCACACCGTTTTCCAGATCGGCTGCACTAGTTTGCATTCCCACAAACAGTGTAGGAGTGTGCCTGATAAGATTTTTAATTGAATACTTTTTTTTCAGCACACGGAATATCAGTCTACTGCCTTCTAGTCCCTAGGGTTTCTGATGACAAATCTGCCAACCTTATAAGGAACTCTTGTACGCAATGAGTCACTTTTCTCTTAGTGCTTTCAAAACCCTTTCTTTGCCTTTGCTTTTCAATAGTTTCATTATAATGTGTCTTAGTGTGAATGTCTTTGCATTGACCCTAGATAGAATTAACTATTCTCTTGGATATTTATATTCATGTCTTTCATCAATTTGGATCAAGTTTTCAGCCATTATTTCTTCAAACATTCCCTCTTACTTTATACTCTCTCTTCTGCCTGGGACTCCCACAATGCATATGTTGGTCCCTTTTCTGGTATCTCAGTGCTCCCATAGACTCTTTCACTTGTCTTCGGTGTTTTCATTTGGTTCCTCAGGTTAGATCATTTCAGTTGTTCTATCGTCAAGTTCAATGATTCTTTGTTTTGCTTACTGTAATCTGATCTTGAATACCTATAGAAATTTTTCATGACAGTTATTGTACATATCAGCACCACACTTTCCTTTCTGTTTCTTTTCACGTTTTGTGTCTCTTTGTTGATATATATTACTCGTAGCTCAATATCTTGACTTTTTGTGTCTTCCTTTAATTCTTTGAGCATTCTTACAGACAGTTGATTTCAAGTACTTGTCTAGGGGTGCCCTGGGTGGCTCAGTAGGTTAAGCATCTGACTTCAGCTCAGGTCATAATCTCACAGTTTGTGGGTTTGAGCTCTGCATTGGGCTCTGTGCTGATAGCTGGAGATTCCTTCAGATTCTGTATCTCTCTCTCTCTCTCTCTGCCTCTCTCCTGCCTGCACTCTATTTCTCTCTCTCTCTCTCTCAAAAATAAGTAAACATTAAAAAATTTTTAAAAATAAAGTACTTGTCTAGTAAGTCCACATTCTGATCTTTCACAGTGATTTTTTCCAGGATTGTCTGTTTGTTTGTTTGAATGTATTATACTTTCCTGTTTCTTTGTGTACTTTGTGTTTTGTCATTGTTGAAAACCGGTTATCTCAATCTTGTAATATGGTAACTCTGAAAACCAGATTCTTCCCATCAGCAGGTTTGTTTTTGTTTTGATTTTTGATCTTAGTAGTCTGTGTGCCAGAAATCAGCCTGAGGTGTACGTTTCAACACTTCTCATGTTGTTTTTTCAGCCTATGCTTTTTCCTGTGCATGTGTGTGTGTAACGTTCTATAACCCTGTGTTGGGAGCCATTTTGGGCTCACAGGTTGAGACCCCTCCCTGCATGGGAAAGGTTGAAGCAAAGCTCCTGCCAGCCAAACTGGCACCTAGTCTTACCTCCTAAATAATCTTTCAGGCTTGGATTTCTTGAATTGCTGTCGTTGGCCTAAGGGATATAATGCTCTTTGGTTTTATGGCATATGGAAAAGGGGACCTGGAGTGTGATGTCTTGATGGATAAAATCTGTGTGAGAGTAACCTGGCCAGAAGTAACCTCAAAGTTGCTTCTTGGGGAATGGTTACACAAATTGAGGCATAGGCCCCAAGACTCCTTGAACCAAACTAGATTTTCCCTGAAGGTATCGCTCCCCTCAGCCCCACCATAAATCCTCAAGGCACATCTCCGTAAAGCTTCTCTCAGAATTAACACACTGATGAGAAAGATTGTAAAGAGACTTAGGACCTTCCCCGAAGGTTAGCCTTGCCCAAAAGTTTGAAGCACTGTTTATCAGCAGCAAATATTGAGCACATCCCTGAGGTTAACATTTCGGAAATTCTTTTGTAATTCTCATCCCCACGCTCCCTTATACTATAAACCTATAGGTGACTGCATAGGTCTTGTGACAACAATGTATGTTGTAAAGAATGCCTTGTCACTGATGTAATGTCACTCGCTACCTTTAAAAATAAAGACACTGAGACCACCAAAGCAGAGATGCCAGAATTGCCAGGGCTGCCTGCTTGGTCATCAGATTCCATCTCACTCGTGGCTCTCTCACTTCATTTCGCCTGACCGTCTGTCCTTCGTGGACCCCTGGATTCACCGGAACAAGGACCCCAGCAACACTGCCCACCCCTCCACCAGTGTTGTTCAGTGAGGATCTGAGAGCAGAGTGACAATGCCCCTGCGTGATCACAGTGCTGAAGACAGAAGCCCTGAGATTCTCTTTTCCATGCCTAGCCAGGACCTCCCCAAGGTCTTCCTCAACTACTGAACCAGGAAAGGGCTTACATACAGGGGACACACGTGTCTGGGTCATGTTTGACTTGTAAAGTGTTTCCCAAAATCTACACTGACACTGATGTTTCCTCCCCATTGACTAACCAAGGACTCTGGACTTACACAATAAAAAGTCTCTAGACCATTAAAGTTGGTTCACCGATCTGTAGCCAGACCCACAAACATGCTGGATACTCCAGTATACAATCCAGCATTTTCTACAGGGAGGACCTTGGACCTAGGGGTCACTGTCACTTATTCCTGCTGCTGCCTCTGATGCTGGAGGCTGGGATACTGGCTCTTTCCCTCAGTGATGTAAATGCCATCATCTTCTGTCCCGACCACTTCGGACCCACTCTCTGCTACCCATAACACTTGAGTCAGGAGCTCTGGAACCCAAGCTCAAATCTCATTTCCACCCTGATGGCTGACCAAGGGATTTGAGGGTGACTAGCCAGGAGCTCCCAAGGGTCTTGATTCCTGTAGCTGAGCCAATGACCTATATTAGGAATAGCCCCTTCCTGAGTCCCAAACATCTCAAAGGCATCTGGTGGTTAAGTGTTGCCTGTCTACATTTCCCAATTTGATTGAAATGTGAGTGCAGGAGGCACTGTGCATAGTCCTGGTTCTTTCTCAGGCAGCCTTGACCAGCAGGCAAGCACTAAACTCATGTAGGATCATATGCAGAGGCATGCACACGTGTACAGGATATACCACACCAAACGCCCATGAACTTTCCACTTTCCTGTCTCCAAGTAAATTTTAAGGAATTCTGGTCACAGCATTCATTCCCTCCTTCTTTCCTTCCTTCCTTCCCTCCTTCCTTCCCATTTCCAAGTATATTAAGTGAATGCCTCTGTGCCAATCTATGTATTAGGCCTGGTAATCATTTAATGAAACAGACAGAACATATATTCTCCTAATGCTTACAATCTGATAGGAAAGACAGGCAATAAATAAAACGTGATAATATTAGCACATTGTATGATACATATTCCTGTGATCTATTGCTAGGTAACAAACAATCTCCAAATAAAACAACCACCTTTATGGGCACCTGAGTGGCTCAGGTGGTTGATCATTAGACTCTTGATTTCGGCTCAGGTCATGACCTAGGTTTGTGGGATGGAGCCCACATCAGACTCCCTGCTGAGCGTGGGGACTGCTTAAGATTCTCTCCCTTTCTCCCTCTGCCCCTCTCCCCTGCTCTCTCTCTCCCTCTCTTCCTCTCTCATTAAAAAAAAAAAAAAACCAACAACACTTTTTTTAAAATTTTTTTTAATGTTTATTTTTAAGACAGAGAGAGACAGAGCATGAGTGGGGGAAGGGCAGAGAGAGAGGGAGACACAGAATCCGAAGCAGGCTCCAGGCTCCGAGCCGTCAGCACAGAGCCTGACGCGGGGCTCGAACTCACAGACCGCGAGATCATGACCTGAGCCGAAGTTGGACGCTCAACCAACTGAGCCACCCAGGCGCCCCCCAACAACACTTTTTATTTCTCTCTCATGCTGTAGGTCAGCTCTGCTTAATGGGCAGCTCTTCTGCTTCATGTGACATGGGCTAGGACTACCTTCATTTGAAGATATGAATGGTCCAGAATATACCAGAAGGCCTCCTCACAGAGCTGCAGGTGATGCAGGCTCTCAGTGGGGAGTACACTGAGGCTGTTGAATGCCCTGTGCTGCCATCTGGTGTTGATCCAGGTCTTGAAGCTCACAATGTCTGGGGGGAAAGAGGAACAAGTAGAAGCCCAGCTGGTGCAGAATATTGCTTTGTGTGCTCTCAGGACTTGTTTGGATGTTCGAAGCACAGCTCAGCCTTTCTGTGAAGGAGAAGGATAACACCCTAACTTTTTTTATAAAATATTTTTTATTATTTACTTATTTGTTTGTTTGTTTAAGAGACAGAGAGAGAGACAGAGAGAGAGAGCTCACAAGCAAGTGATGGTGAGGGAAAGAGAGAGGGAGACAGAGGATCTAAGTGGGCTCTGTGTTGACAGCAGAGAGCCTGACTCAGGGCTTAAACCCATGAACTGTGAGATCATGATCTCAGCCAAAGTCATATGCTTAACCCACTGAGCCACCCAAGTGGCACAATACCCTCAGTTTTTTTCTCCCTCATCCCTTTTCCCAGCCCTCGATGGTCTCCACCAGGATCCTTCAGCATCTCTCTGCTTCCACCACCCACCAGATAGGAGCAGGAAAGGGCTAGAAGATAAAGGACAACACCCTGGAGCAAAAGCTCAATGCCCTCCTTCCTCTTAAGCCTTGACCCATCCCCAGCAGAGTACAGGGTGTCCCTGAAAGACACGTCCCTGTTGCGTGTTGTTCCAGGTCAGGTAATGGTCGTAAACACAGCTCCTTCTCTCCCAAGCTGTTAGGCTCCCCACCTACATAAGCACCCGTCACAGGTGTCTCCTTGCTGGCCGCTCTCAACCACAAGCACTGACTCCACCTGCAGATCAACCTCCTCCCTCCTGTAGCCTTGAATCAGTAGCTCCTATTGGAAGGGACATCAGAAAGCTCAGGTGACCAGCAGGCCCCATCTAGAAAGAATGTGCTGCAGCCGGGTCTGGACTTGACCTGACTCAGGAGCATGGCATCCTCATAGAGTCTTGGTCTTGCCCCCTAACTTCACCCCTGGCCGAGGCTCACAGACTGCACTTGGCAGCCTCTCCTCTTTCCTGTTCCACATGCACTCAGAATCACAGCTTCTCCCCAAGAGCTGCTTGGCTGAGACTGCCAGGGCCTTCCTACCCCAATCCTAGCATGGACTAGACTGGGCAATGCAGGCAGCACTCTAGCAATGTTCTTTCAAATGAGGTCTAGGGGGTGATTGAGACTCCCTATGTGAGGCTGTCTCTCTACCTTCCGCACTCTGAGACTGCCACTGCCACCACTTCCTGTCCACCTCCCACCTGCAACCCTCCCAGACAGAGGCCCCCTTTTGAATTCCTGTTCCATTTTATATGCCTGAGAAGCTCACTGTTTAAGGAAATCCTTCATATTAAGGTGAGTTAGCTGAAATCACTTGTTTGGACAACAACATTTAAAGTAGGCCTTTGAGAAAATAGTATATGACTTTCATACTCTTTCTCTGTCAAAAGCACCAGTGTTCTATGAGGCAACCATTTCAACCCCAAGAAATTAGAACTGATGTTCCCTCTGGGTGGACCACCTCAGGAGACAGCAAGAACAACCACAGACCTCCATGGCCCCTTACTCTGGTTGTGACATGGTCACAGCCCCTCAGTGTGGGACAGGGTGACTGACTATCCCAGGCTGCCCCAGAATGAGGACCAACATATAGACTAATTAGGTTCAAGAGTGAGGAAGCAGCCTCCCTCCATGATGGTCACACGGAGGTGGTAGAATCCACAGAAAGTTCCTGGTTTCTGCACTCCCCACTCTTTCCCTGCTTCATGTGTCACCTTGTTTCTTTGCCCAAACACAAAACCTGTTTCCCTATTTCCCTCCCCTCAAAGAGCCTGATTACAGGGAAATCATGTCGACCACCTCTTCCTCTAAATCTTCCTCATAGTAGCCACTACGAGGAAGGGAGCTGGCTCAAAGAGGGTAAGGTGAGGCCACAAAGCACAGTCCACATGCTCTGCTCTAAATGGTCTTTTGAACTGTGCCCTGAGAGGCTGGACAGGGTAAATCCAGGAGGCAGGATCAAGCCAGTGGGCACAGATGCCCTGAGAATGACCTGCTCCCGTCTCCAGGAATGGTCAAGGGGTGTCTGCTCAACTCCTCTTGCATATGATCCACAAGAAACTCCAGGGATCATGGGGGCAGGTGAAGGGAAGCAGGAAAGAGCATAACTGGGTGTGACCCAGAGGCACAACTCAGGACACAGGTCCTGGAGGAGCAGTTTCAGGGGCTGCACAGAGGAGAGAAGTGACCATCTTTGCTTAGGATGCATCTATCTGCGATAAGTGGGACCTCCCAGAAGAACATCATAGGCAGGGCTCTGGCACCACACACTGGCCCCTAGTTGATGTCACTTGCATCTCTTTCTTGAATTCCTCATGATACCTGGAGAGATTGGGGGAAGGGGTGCACGCAGGAAGGAAATAGGGTCATCACCTCTCATCTGGATTCCTTCCCCGTGTTGAAGCCCTCCCCACTAGGTCATGGACCTTTTCCTGCTTGTGCCCTTCTGATCCCACAGTCTCCTAGGCCCTCCACAGTCAGCATGTGATCTCCACACGTCACACATGGGTGAGCCCTGCTGAGTCTGAGAGTAGACAGAGGTGGGGTCAAGTGCAGGGCAGGGAGCCCCAGCCCTCACTTCCCAATCCTCACCCAGAGCCAGGAGCAGCCATGATCCACACTCAAGGCCCCGGTGACCCTGGCTGTGAGCAGGTCTAAGGGTGTGGATGCAGACATGGCTCCCAGGCCCCCTCAGCACTCACACTTCCCGCTCCTGTTACAGAAGCTTGTCTTCTGTGCAAAGAGACACATGAGGGGTCCCACATCCCAGGGGAGCCCCTCCCATCCCATCATCTTCTCAGATTCTCACCTGGGCTTCCCTCAGCTGCTTCTGACTTCTTCTTCTAGTATGAGAGGACACACACAATAGTGGCAATAACAAAAACAACAGAAGCAGCTGCAGCACCCCAATGGTTAGTCATCCAGTCTGGTGCACCAGGGCCTTTCCTGGAAAAGGGCCTCATATTAACCTGGGCTCCCCAGGACCATGGGCCTGCTCTCCTCTCCCCACCTGGCTCCACACCTGATCAGGGCCGGAGTTCCCTCCATGATGACCCCAGACTAACCCAAGTTACAGGGCGTGCACTGTGGTTCCAGTGGCTTCCATTGTAGCAAGTGAACATCTGCTCCTCTCCTTGGGGAATGCTTATGGCCACACATGTCTGGTAGGTTCCCTTCCCATCAGGAATGACTCCCTAAACTGTGTGGGTCCTTGCTGGACTCATGGGTTTCTCACCCTGAAGCAGGTCAGGGAGACATTCATGGGAGAGAAACTGAAAGCCCAGCACGTCTTGGTGACCATGCCCTCCAAGGCCTGACTGTAGGTCACCTTCACTGTTGGGGACACTAGGGAAGAAAACACAGAGCCAGCCATGCATTGGCAGAGCACCGCTCCCCTCTAAGGAGACAGAGAAGACAGGCCTGCTTCTCCCACGCTCCAGCTCTGACAGAAGCCCTCATTGACCCCAGACCTTCTCCAAGTCTGTTCTGCACACTACGACCCAATCCCTTTCGGTTGGTATTTATTCATTATTTATTTATTTATTTATTTATTTATTTATTTAATTATTTATTTATGGTTTATTAATTTATTTATGGTTTGTTTATTTTTTAAAGATTATTATTTATTTATTATCTATAGTTTATTTTTTGAAGTTTATTTATTTATATTGGGAGAGAGACAGAGACAGTGCAAGAGGGGTGGAATAGACAGAGAGAGAGAGAGAGGAGAGAACCCCAAGCAGGCATACTGACAGTTGTAGAGCCTGACATGGGGCTCAAACCCACAAACAGGGAGATCGTGACCTGAGCTGAAACCAAAACCAAGGATGTTTAACCGACTGAGCCACCCAGGTGCTCCCTTTACTAGCATTTTAAAAGGCTCTATTGTCTAGCAAATGAATGTATCCACTCGTTTTTTTTTACGGTTAATTGCCTGAGATAACCTTTTTGATTTCTTTCATTTTACACTCTTTGCAATGAATCTCAAGTGTGTCTACTCTAGACAGCATAGTTGGATCTTGTTTATTTTCAGTTCAACCATCTGCACTTTGATTGACTTATTTAAGCTATTTACATGTAATGTTAATAGTGATACAGGTGGATTTATGATGCCATTTTACTTTTTGTTTTTCATTCTCCATTTTCCACTCATTACTCTTTTACTGTTAACCATTTATTATTTCATATTGTAATATGTTAATTATGTATAATGTATCTCTTTGTTTTGTTAATTTCTTAGCTTGCCTAATACTGCAATATAGAAGTTTTATGATATTCTTTTCACTATCTATTCTTTCTAAAGTTATGCAATCAGTCTTTTTCCCATTTTCCCTTTATTTCTCGTGTGCGGAGTTGCTTTTTTTCTTTGTGCAATGCTTTGTGTAAATTTTTTGATACATAGGCTAAATATAGGTTTCTCTAGAGAAATTTATTTCACTGTTATAAATTTGAGTCAATATCAGTCCAGAACAATTATAAACTAAACTAATGATTTGAAGGCTTTTGACCCAAAATAGCAAAGCAAATTTTGATTACAAATCACTGAAGGGTTAGTCTGTCATTGCAAATTCTTTGAAATAGCTGTTTCCTCACTTTGTGCTAGCTCATACCAAATCTCCTTAGAATAATGTCTTTTTGTACTTGAAGATAGAGTCAATTTGATTTGTGTCACCCTTTTTTGAGGATATGAATCTATGAATCTTAGGTTCCGATATTATCAGGGAGGGGTTATTTCTCATGCTCCTCACATGCATAAGCTCTGGGAATCATTACCTATTAAGCTCATGAGCCTGAGAAGGAAGCTAAGATTTTCTAGATTTGAAATACACCTTAAGGGTCAGAAAACCATCGTCCTTGGCTTATTGCCCATAATTATAGTTTGGCCTAAATGATTATTCTCTCGGTTGTTCTTTTGGGTGATTATATATGTATATATATATAAAATCACTTTTAGCTGTTTTTATAGGAAGAAGCAGTCTTAAAACTTAGTCTACTGTATTAGTGGAAAAGGATCCCATTAACAATTTTTTCCTTTCTGCTATTTATCAGGCACCAGAGTAGGTGGTCGAGTATGAGTCCACCTAAAACAATGATGATCAGTGCCTTCTGTGAGCCGACACTGGTCTGTGAATGTGCATCAGATTCACACACAGATACAGACAGAAATTGAAAGTGAAACCTTATCCTGTCTCAGACTGGTAATCAAGACAAAATGAGCCTATACGTAAAGTTATTGGAGCTGCTAAAAGCAGTTTGATTATTAGCTGATTCTGGACCAGAGGTGGAGGAGCACAGTGTCTAACCTGGAATGATTTTTTAGACTTCTGTTGGGGTCACATAAAACCTGTAAAATTTTGGTTACTCTCCCTAAAAATATGGGAATGTATGAAGAAATATAAAGTGTCAGTGTATATATAAGGATCATCTGAAGAGTTACAGATCATCTGGGCTTTTTAATAGTAGGAAGAGACTGGAGAAGATATTTTGATCAATCACTTCATCACCCGACAATGTTACTCCACTTATTTGTGCGTAGAACTGGAGTAGACAAAAGCTGGATCCCGTAACAACTATCAAGGGAAAAATTTGAAAGATGCCATTTTTTAGTCACTCCTTCATCCGATCTGAGCGGAGTGCCTACAATGTAGCATATCAAGTTCTGGTCTCAAATCACTGCTCCAAATGTTGCAATTTGTCACTCTTTTCCATTCCTGGCCCCCAATTTCCATTTCCAGAACTTGTACCCTCTTCCCACATAAAAGATTTCCACATTTAAAAATCTCGATGGAGGGCAGAGACCATGGAGAGGAGAACCCACTCTGCCAAACAGTCTTGCATTGGACATGGCATGAAGCTTCACAGTCATGTGACCACCTGCCAGACCCTTCTTCAGGACATGTGACAGATAGGCTGGCACAGCACTACATGGCCTTTGGCACAGGAGTTTGAGTGACAGTGGTGTCATGAAGTTACAAGGGGCAGCAGCAATGGCAGACCTAGCCTCAGGGTCCACTGTCCTACAGCAGGGACTCTGGTGTGAACAGTGGCATCTATACCCAGCAGCAGGGCCCTGGTTATATGTGAGCCTCCACCTAGGGTGCATTGTGGATTCTCTTCTTCTCTATGTAGACTCAAGCCTGTCTTGTGTCTTGCCTTGAAATAGAACAACTCCCCACATTCTCTCTCTCATCCCAAATCTCTGTAACTGTACATATGTATCACAAAGAGTCAGAAGTTGAAGTAGGGAATAGCTTCAGAGAGCATGATGTCAGACTTTTTTTTCCACATTTACTTAGATATAACTGACATTAACATTTATGTAAGTTTAAGGGTTCAATCTCTTGGTTTGATACATTTCTATACAGCAAAATGATTACAACCATAGCATTAGCTAAGACCTGCACTGTGTCACATAGTTACCATTTCCTTTTGTGTGGTGCAAACATTTAAGATCTACACTCTTGTAACAAAAGAGGGGTAAGGGGTGTGTGGGAGGGGGGAGAGTGGGTGATGGGCACAGAGGAGAGCACTTGTTGGGATGAGCACTGGGTGTTATATGGAAACCAATTTGACAATAAATTTAAAATAAATAAATAAATAAATAAGTAAATATATAAATAAAATAAACACAAAAGATCTACACTCTTGTTATCTCAGAGATTTTATGTCGAGCTGATAACCACTTCCTCAATCTGCCTTCTGACTGTGCCCCATGGGAGAGAAAATATGTATCTCCCAGCTGGACTTGCATTTTTCTTCCTACAAAAAACCCACAACAACTACATTTAAATGTGCATGTAAGACCCCTTCCCACAATGAGGGGTCTCATCAATGACTTGACTGCTTCTCTATCTGGTGGAACCCCAGGACTGCTTGTGGGTTTGTTACAAAATACTCAGGTCTCTCCCCACAGACCATGTTAGAGTGCTGGGCGTGGACCCAGAATCACTTACTTCATAAACCCTACAGGATAGGCTTAGGCACAGCCACGTGGGAATCCTGCTTTGTGTGCTTCCAAGCACTCAGTATGTGATCTGAAGACCACCAGCAGCCGGACCAACCTTGTTATAAACCCAGAATCTCACGCTCTACTCCAGACTGTCTAGATCTTAAGTCCAGGAAATTCCCATGCACACTGAAGGTTGGGTCTCCCTGGGTGTGTGTCTTCTAGGTGCAGAGCCAGAACTGTGGCAGTATGCTCTCTGTGTGTACTCTGATCAGCGTCCTTAGTGCTGAGGAGTCCAGGGTTTGGTCCTGTTCCTTTCCATTCTATGGCGAATGACTCCTTGGTGACCTCATCTATATCTAAGGCTCTAAACATCATTTATATGGTGTCACCTCCCATATCTATTTCTCCAACCTAGATATTTCTCCCACCCTGTACTCTATATCCAGCTGCCAACCTCACTTGCATTTAATCTCAGATTTGATATTCCTAAATTTTATGCCTGTGATACTGCTTCCCCAAACGTCCTAATTTCAGAGTCTTCCCTGTTTCCACAGAGGACACTCGTCACATCTACGTGCAGTCAGAAGTATTGGATGCCATCCTTGATTCCTCCCTCTCACAACCCAGATTTAATACATTAGGAAATCCTGCAAAGTCCATCTTTAAATGTATCTAGAACACACACACACAAACACAAACACACAAAACACACACACACACACACACACACGCACACACTAACCAGAGCACAGTCACTTCCTGTTATTTTCTCTCTTCAAACCCCAACATAAATCTGACACCCCTCTCCTGGAATACTGTACCTACAAATTCACTACTGGTGCTCGCCCTTCACCTCTCGATCCTGCGCAGCAGCAAATAAATGCTTCTAAAGAGAAGTACTACCAGGTGGGTCATCTGTTCTAAACCATCTGGTGACTCCACATCTCACTCAGGGAAAACTCAAAACCCTTCTAATCCTGAGGCCTCGACATCTGACCTCATTTCACATGCTCTCTGCTCCAGCCACAGTGGCCCCTCACCCTTCCTGGAACACAGGACACACTCCTGCCCGAGTGCATGTGCACTGGAGGTTCCCCTGCCTGGACAGAACTCCCTGAGACATTCTCTTCATCAATTCCTCATGTCCTTCATGTCTCTCAGCGGTCACCTTCCCAGTGAGGCTCACACTTACCACCATGGGGAAGTAGCCACCTTCCCTGTCCCCAACAGGTAACTCTCTGGGTCACCTTCCACAAAGCACCTACCAAACTCCAGTTTAAACACTTCCCTTATTTACCATGTTTATACAGGATACAGTTGACTCTGAATAACACTGGCTTAACCTATGCACATCCTCCGATAGGTGGGCTTTTTTTATAGTAAGTACTGTCAATGTTGTTTCTCTTATGTGTTCTTAGTATATTTATTGTAAGAATACACGTACATATGACATAACATACAAAATATGTGTTAAATGACTGTTCATGTTTTCAACAGGGTTTCCACCCATTACTAGTAATGTGTAAGTTTCAGGGGAGTCAAAAGTTATTCTGGACTTCTGACTGCACAATGGGGTCATTGCCCTCAATCCCCACATTGTTCCAGGATCAAAGGGAGTCTGTCCCTCACCACTAGAACACATTCTCCACAAGACCAGCACCTTAGCCTCTTCTTATAGTCACTGAGGTGTCCTTCATGAAACACAGCCGGTCCTGTACGTGGCACACAACATTATCAGTGGAATGAGTGATCAGTGGAGAGGACCTCTCTCTTCCGGATGAGCCTCAGGCACAACTGGTCCCTGGATCCTCCCTCACAAAGTGGCCTCACCTCACCACCAGTGGCGCCTCTACTTTCCCCCAGGGTGGCTCCCCTCTCCCTCTCTCAGATCAGCAACCCTCTACCACAGCGTTTCCCTGACAGCACAGCACACAGTTACATTCCTGTTCTCAGAAACACGGTACTTAGGGTCTATGGTGCCCTTTCTCCAACCAAATAGAAATATAGGTTAGGCCCTGCTTTATAAATCCATGAACTTGGATGAGAGCCAGTACCAGCATCACTAGAACTAAGGGCAGGGAGAGGGGGCAGAGAGGTAGGGAAGATAGAAACTACTCAATTTTAATAAGGATGAGAAACTCTCTGATTCCTCCTCTGCCTACCTCCTGGATCTAAAGAACAATCCAGAAGACAGCTCTAGAGGGAGAGGAGGGGATGGATGACTCTGAAAATTCATCTCTCCAAACCACAGACACTCCTGAGCCAGTCACAGGAACCTCTTGCTGCACAAGGTCCTGGTGACAGGTGATGTCCAAGTCTCTGTAGTCACAGGCCTTGGTGAGACAAGGTTCCACGGAAGAGGCAAGGACAAGGAGCAGAGACATGACCCAGCTGAAGAGTGAGTGTGTCACACTGAGCACCACCTGGGCACAGGCCCCGTCCACTCTTGCCTCCTCACAGCCCTCTCCTGCTGCCACCTGCAACAGACTCAACACAGCAAACATGCAGATTGTGGAAGGTTATCAGCGCTTTCATTTATTTTCTGTCACAACTTTACAAATCTTCTGTTACCTCATCAACCCTGCACACCAGGAATTATGAAACACAAATTGCTATCTGGATTCTCATTTTCAATAGGGAAGTAACGCATCAGTACTCTGCCCAACATGAAATAAAGACGGGGATGGAGACGGTCCAGCTGGGCCTCTGATGGAACAGGAAAGCAGATCAGAAGGGAACAGGAATCAGTATGGGGAGGCGTCATGGTTGGCAGGGTGGGCCAGTGTCCTTGACCTCACAATGTGCTAACAGGAACACAGACACATTCTGACACCATCTGCAGAAAGAGAAGTCAGGGTCCTTGATGTCACCAAGTGAGACTATGAACAAATCCTGCATCGCTCAGTCCCAGAGGGGCAGCTGGACTCACACTGTGAAAAATATTAATCATGAACACATATAGGTCAGTCACATAAGTGCCACATCCTCAACAGCCACCCGCATGTCAAGTGTCCCTAGTGCCCCCGCTCCTCCCCACTTCAAGCCCTCTGGAGTCTCACCTTTAGGGGCCATTAGAGACGAATCAGAGTCTTGGGCGCTGTCATGGCCTGGGGTAGATCAAAGAGGATGTGATCAGAGCCACAGGAGATGAGACTAAAGGAGGAGCTATGGAGGGGGGTGAGTTCCCCACAGGTTCCTGCCTACACTATCCCAGGGTTTCAGGGATCACCCCCTCCATACTTACGTGCAGCGTGAGAGTAGCTCGGTCTTTTTACCCCTGTGGGAAGGAAATATCATGTTGGAGACCTGGGACCGCTGGGCCACAGGATCCTAGAGCAACCTCCTAGTCCTGGTCCACAGTGAAGTTTCCAGAATTCTGACTCAACACCCAGGACAGGATTGGGAAACATGAAGAAAGAGGTATGGGGTCACTAGCCCACCTGACTTGCTGGAGGTCTGACCTCAGCAAGGACCTTCCTCTCTGTCCTGTCACTGCTGGGAATCAGGTCCCCAAACCTGAATTATGAAATGAAAATCCGTCCTTCATTTGCACAAGCGCTTTGCTGCAGAGCAAATGTTAGTAACGGCTCCAGAGAGAGCAGGTGCATGTGTGTGGATGGTCCTTCCCAGGAACTAAGCAGGACAATGTGCTACTAGGACACCCCCAGCAGGACAAGAGAACTCAGATCCCCCCCACTCTGTTCCTACCTTAATGCTTTTTCCTCCAGATCAGAGCTCCAACCACCACAATGAGAAGAATAGCCACAGCAGCCACACCAGCAATGATTACCGGGAGGGAGGTGGACAAATGAGTAGGAGGCTCTGGAAAGGGAAGGAAAATGAGGGTCAGAACTCTGGTTTCAGTCCTGACTCTGTGAAATTCTCCAGAAGGGCCCTGCTTTCCCCGAAAAGAGGCTCTGCCCCAAACCCTCCTTACCCCATCTCAAGGTGATGGGCTCGGGCAGCCCCTCGTGCTGCACATGGCACGTGTATCTCTGCTCCTCTCCAGAAGGCACCATCACAGCCGCCCACTTCTGGAAGGTCCCATCGCCCGCAGGCCTGGTGTCCACAAGCTCTGTGTCCTGGGTGTGGTCCTCCCCATCACGCTGCCAGGTCAGGGTGATCTCCGCAGGGTAGAAGCCCAGGGCCCAGCACCTCAGGGTCACCTCATGCTCAGAGATGGGGTGGCAGGTCACGTGTGTGTTGGGAGGTTCTGAGGAAGAAGAATCAGAAAATCCACACTGTAGTTTACCTTTATGGGCCACTGAAACCGCATCCACGTGACCATCCTGAAGTGACAGGACAACTGGTTTGGATGGAAGAAGTACAAAACTCAAACAGCAGACTAGGCTTTGGGATCTCCTAATCCTTGCCAAATTCTAGAATCAGGGAGAGAACTGGGTAGGAGGCTGCAGGTCTAAGGAGGGGAGCACACTGTGGTTCTGAGTGCTGTGGAGGGTGAATGATCAGAAAACCTGGAGTCAGATCTCCAAAGATGTTCTCAGGGAGAACAAGGCCTTGAGAGGGAAGGTCATGATTCACAAAGTGGCTGCCAGGGTCAGAGGGAACTGCTGATGGTTTATTTCAGGAATGGTCTCAACCTGCATCCCAGGGGGAGACTGGACTCCTCTCTGTCCTTTAGAGAAGAGCACCCTCCAGGTGAGGCAGTCTCTAGCAGGAATGTGAACACGGAGGCGGACCTCCCTCTTCCCGCCCGGGGAGGGGCGCTGTTCAGACACCGAGTCCATTTCCCTTCCTCGTGGGAAGCCAGCCCCAGTGGAGGGGAGATCGGGGAGGTCTCGCGGCCCCTGTACCTGCGCGCAGCAGCGTCTCCTTCCCGTTTTCCAGGTGCTTACGGAGCCACTCCACACACGTGCCCTCCAGGTAGTTCCTCCTGCGCTCCGCCTCACCGGCCACCTCCCACTTGCGGCGGGTGATCTGCGCCGCCGTGTCCGCCGCGGTCCAGGAGCGCAGGTCCTCGTTCAGGGCGATGTAATCCGCGCCGTCGTAAGCGTCCCGATAGTACCCGCGGAGGAGGCGGCCGTCGGGCCCCACCTCACAGCCGTACATCACCTGGATGGTGTGCGACCCTGGCCCCGCCCCGCCCCCAGAGCAGCAGTGATTAAAGTGAAACAGAAAGTAAAACCGCCTCAAGGCTCCCGCGGGCTCTTCCTGGGTGGGGGAGGGGGTCCTGCGGCCTCGCTGCTGCCCTCAGACCCCGAGACTCGGGGCGATCCGGGCCGGTCCGTGGGGATGGGGGTCGTGACCTGGACCCGGGCCAGCATCGCTCACCGGACTCGCTCTGGTTGTAGTAGCCGCGCAGGGTGTTCAGGTCCACTCGGGACGACTGTGCGCAGTTTTTGACCCTCCGCGTCTCGCGGTCCCAATACTCCGGCTCCACCTGCTCCATCCATGGCGCCCGCGGCTCCATCCTCTGACTCGGGGCGTCACTGTCGAACCGCACGAACTGCGTGTCGTCCACGTAGCCAATTTCCAAGAACCAGGGCTCCCCGAGGCCGGGCCGGGACACCGCGGTGGAATAATACCTCATGGAGTGGGAGCCTGCGGGCGCGGAGGGGCTGAGACTCCGCCCGACCCTCCTCCCGGCGCGGGACCCGGATCCCAGGGGGAGGCGGCTGGGAGTGCAGGGGGAGGGGACCTGAGTGGGGAGAGCAGAGCGGAGTAGGGGAGGGACGGGGAGGACAGGCTGGGGTGGGGGAGGCTGGGGGTCTGGGGCGGGTCAGAATTTGGAGTGCGGGGGCGGACAGTCACCTTCCCTGGGGTCCCGCGTCCCCGCCGGGCGGTCCCCGAGCTCCTGCTCCGCAGAGTCCCTTTCCTCCCGACCCCGCACTCACCTGCCCAGGTCTGGGTCACCGCCAGGGCCCCCGACAGCAGCAGGAAGAGGGTTCGGGGCTTCACGCCCCGCATCCTCGGGGTCTGGGGAGAAATGTCAGTCCAGGGAAAGGGGATGGAAACCTTATATCCCGGAACCGCGGTGCCGCAAATTCGCTGCTCCGGAAACCCGACACTAATAGGAGTGTGAACGGGGGCTGCGTCTTTAGTATCCAGTCAGAAGGACCTGACAGAGGTCCTGACAGCGAGAAGTGAAACCAGGGAGGATGGGGACTCCCCAACGCTGGGCTTCCTCGTCCCTGTCACCGCCCTGGAGCCTGAGACCCTGAGAGCAGGCCCGGGGACCTGGGACTTTGCCCCGACGCCTTCACCTACTGCTCAGAGGGCTCTTTGTCACACTGTCTCCCGCAGTGGTGGCCCAGGAGCTGGGTGAGTCAGTGATTCTCCAACAGTTTTTTCTCCGGATGTCTAGGCAGTCTAACAAATTAGTTAGGATCCGAGTGATAATTGTGTGTCTGTGGGTTACTTCTAACCATATTTACCATAGTAGGAATAAAACAGGTTTCAATATTTATTAATTCATTTACTATCATATGAAAACCAAAAAATTGGGGCTCCTGGGTGGCTTAGTGGGTTAAGCACTGGACTTCGGCTCAGGTCCTGATGTGCGGTTTGTGAGCTCGAGTCCCACATCGGGCTCTGTGCTGCTAGGTCAGAGCTTGGAGTCTCTTTTGGATACTCTGTCTCTTTCTCTCTCTGCCCCTCCCCCATTCGTGCTCTGTCTCTCTCTGTCTCAAAAAAAATAAGCATTAAGAAAAAACCCAGAAATATTGTGTTTTTTTGAAAAAAATTTTCACAAATAAACAAGACAATTAGAAGACTGGGTTTTGCTTCATTTCACATTTTTCATGTCTCTTATTGTTTGTCCCATTAGTAGACCACTGGGTGTTCAGATTTGCTTCTGCATCTATTGTGTTGTTTTGGTTGAAGTATATCGAAAAATTTACATCCTTGACGAAATATAGGAGAATAGTATGTTTCATATCCTTTTCAGATAGTTATGGATATTCATCTGTGATACTAGATGAAAAATGCACAAGTTGTACTTTCTCCGAGGTTATTTGCAAACTAGAACTTGAAATATTATCATTGACTGTCTCTTTCTCTGTTACATAAATCCATAGGCCATGTACACATTGAATGGATCTTGTACTAGTGCATGATTGTTTTCCAGTAGTGTGTTGTGTGTTGCTTCACTAAGTAATAATGGTGTTCCAGCGTTGATTAGAGTGGAATTGAATTATTGAAAAGTGATTTCTTTTGGGGCACCTGGATGGCTCGTTTGGTTAAGCATCTGTCTTCGGCTCAGGTCATGATCTCATGGTTCATGAGTTCTAGTTCCACGTCAGGCTCTGTGATATCAGCTCAGAGCCTGGAGCCTGCTTAGGATTCTGTGACTCTCTTTCTCTCTGCCCCACCCCCCTTGAACTCTGTGTCTTCCTTTCTCTCAAAAATGAATAAACACTAAAAAAATATTTTAAAAGTCATTTGTTTTAGTATTACCACAAATCCCAAGAGAAAATGTGGTCGGTACTGAGAAGCTGTCCAGCTTATGGGAAGATCTCAGGTTAAATGAGATGGGCTACATGGGTGATGGGTTCTAAGGGGAGCACTTGGAGGAGCACTGGGTGTTGAATGTAAGTGATGATTCACTCAATTCTACTCCTGAGACTAATATTACACTGCATGTTAACTAACTGGACTTTAAATAAAAACTTGAGAAAAAAAGCCATGGTAAAGAAGCAGCGATTGCTCCCATTAACCAGCACAGGGAGATGTTCGGTATTTTGTGGGTCGTCAGTGCCTTGTTTTTGTCTGTAATTAGACCAAGTAATGTCATGGTTTCACAGTGTCCTTGTATGTTGATGTTCTGTGAGATGACTGGCTCACGTCCCACAGGAGAACAATATGGCCCAGTGGTGGCATCAGCCAGCTTCTGACCACCCTGAGGCCCAGCTGTCACTGTCACACCAGTTCCCAGTGTGGGAGCTGCTTTTTCTTCTGTCTTCAATTCCATATTTTCAAATAGCTACATCCTATTAAAGATAATTAAAGACTTGGTGTTTGGGGAGCCTGGGTGGCTCAGTCAGTTATGGATTGGACTTCTGATCTCATGGTTTGTGAGATGGAGTCTGTGTCAGGCTCTGCACTGACAGTGTGGAGCCTGCTTGGGATTCTCTCTGTCTCTGTCTCTGTCTATGCCCCTCCCCTGCTCATACTTATGCTGTCTCTCTCTGTCTCAGTATAAATAAATACAATCTTTTAAAAATCTGGAAAGATTTTTAAACTCATAAATATCCTAATATACTTTGACCATGTTAGCGTTCTAAGTGTTTATTTCTTCTTGTATCACTCACCGAGGAGAAGCATTCTATCAGCTTACCGATCATGTAACTTATTCACACTAAAACTACTCCGAGATTTAGGGTAGGTCTTAGGGTTAATGTTTCATCAGCAGGATTATAGGTCATTCATGGTTGTTCCAGACCCTAGTTCTAATATTTAGCCCTTTATCATGGAGTACCTCATTCCTGTCTCCTAACATGTCTGCCAAATTTGGTTACTGTTCTCTGTATCTTCTCAGAGATTGATCTGCTCAGGAATATCAGAACCGGAGGAGAGAAATGAAGAGTGAGTTATACTGAGAGCAAAAAAGGAACCATGTAGCAGGATCGTGTAGAGGGTGTACTTCCTGAAATCTCCCACTGTGACACATTGTCTGTCTCCCCTCCACACACACACCCATGCGCCCACATCCCCCTACTCTCCACATACAGGCAGAGATCTTTGTGAAGACCATGCAGTGTTGAATGGCCCTGGCTCAGCTCCTGGTGGAGCAGAACTTGCCAGTCATTGCCATCCACTGTGGGACACCCCAGGAGGAAAGGTGATGAAATAGAAAGATGTTTTGTGTCCTTGGGAGGAAATGAGACCACTGAGAGAAAGGACTGTGAACATTTTTCTAATTTCCTTTCTGCCAAAGGCTTTCTTGGTGTCAGTAGTTTAAAGATCTTTGATAACAAATTTTTGAGGGCACCAACCTGTGGCCGAGGCACGGACTTTAAGCAGGTGAACACTGCCATCAACTACCACCTGCCTGAGGATTCCGACACCTACCTGCACACCCACAGAGGAATCCCTGTGTCCCCTCCCACCCCCTCATTTCCTATGTGTTCATACCTTTCATCCTCATTCCTCCTTTGGCTGTCTTCCTATTTTGGGGTCTTACAGTGCTACACTCTGTCTCCCTCCAGGGCTTGAACTGACCAGTTGCCCTAAGGGATTGCCCATCATTTTGTGTCAAGTGAAAACAATGCCAGCATCTTCAGTGAGATACAGCATCACACTGAGGTCAGCAGAGGTGAGCGGCCTGACGAGATGGGTGTTTCCTCCTCCAGTGAGTATTGATCTCATGAAACTGGTTCCTCCAACTCTTCACTGTGTCCTTGTTCCTTAGAGAATGAACTTGTACCATGCAGTGCAGGCAGTGGTGCCTGATGCCTAATGGGTGCCTGACACGTATATGCCCCCCGATCTTGATGCCATGTTGGGATGTTTTGTTTATTTCTATGTGGAATCCCTTTCCTCTCTGAGCCAATAATTTTTTTGAACCCCAGTCTCTCCTTGACCCCACACCTCACACAAATATCTGCTTGTATAGGGGTCTGTGTGTCTGCAAATCTCACTCAGCCTTTCCATGACTTATTGTAACTGTCCATCTGTTCTCTGCAGTTGCAGGCATGGGAGAGGACTTACCCATCCACAGAGCCTGATGCAGGTCTCCCACTCATGAACGAGGAGATCACACATGACCTCAGCTGAAATCAAAAGTTGGATGCCGAACCGACTGACCCACCTGGGCACCCCTACAGTTTATTATTCCTAATTTATTTCTTTTATAAATGAATTAAATTTGAATATACTTCATTAACAAGATGACTTCAGTTTCAGGTGTACAACACAGTGACTCAACTTCTGTATATATTTTTTCTTTGAGAGGGACAGCAAGAACAGAGAAGAGAGGCAGAGAAAGAGAGTGAGAAAGAGAGAGAATCTCAAGCAGGCTCAATTCCTGTGGGGCTCGATCCCATGATCCTGATCATGACCTGAGAACCTACTGAGCCACCCAGGGGCCCTTCACCTTCTGTCTGCACCATGCTGTGCTCACCACAGTGTAGCTGCCATCTGTCACCACACAGTGATGTTACAGTCTCACTGATGATATTCCCTGTGCTGTGCCTTTTGTTCCTATGACCTGTTCCTTCCATAACTGGAGCCTGTGTCTCCCACTCCCCTCACCCTCGTGCCCATCCTCCCAACCCCCTTTCCCTCTAGCAATCATCAGTGAGTTCTCTGTATTTACATTTTTTTAAAACGTTTATTTATTTTTGAGAGACATAGAGACAGAGTATGAGCAGGAGAAGGGCAGAGAGAGAGGGAGACACAGAATCTGAAGCAGGTTCCAGGCTCTGAGCTGCCAGCACAGAGCCTGACGCGGGGCCCGAACTCACAGACCGTGAGATCATGACCTGAGCCGAAGTCGGCCACTTAACCAACTGAGCCACCCAGGCGCCCCATTTCTCTGTATTTATAGGTCAGATTCTGCTGTTTGTTTCTTTATTCATTTGTTTTGTTTTTTTAGATTCTACATATGAGTGAAATCATATTGTACTTGTCTTTCTCAGACTGACTTATTTCACTTAGCAGACATACTGCCCTGTTTGTCCATTCCTGTTGCCACAAGTGGAAACACATATTTATATGTAAGTGTATACAAATCTTCCTTAGCCATTTGTATATGGGTGGATACAAGTTGTATCAATGTGGCTTTTGACAAGAACCTCACACTCTGAACATCATCTGGGATGAGGGCGCTCCCTGGTGTCCGGGCCCCTGTCCAGGTGCTGGGAGCCGAAGGAGACCCTAAAGGGGCCCTGGCTGAGGAGGAGAAAGGGCAGCTGGTTCTTTTCTCCTTAGTCCTGTGGCCTCACGTGGGGTGGAAGGTAAGGGGACATCCCCCACCGCTCTGCTCTGATGTGGATTCTGACTGAGTGGAGTCTGAACTGTAAGTGAGGTAGAGATGTCTGAGCAGAAGCCTGGGCGTCAGTGGGGAGAGGAAGAAGTTTCTGAGCAGCCCTGGACTCCACAGGGGTCAGGCTCAGGGGTGAGGCAGGATTGCAGAAGAGGAGCGCTCAGGAGCTGGTGTGCCATTGCTGAGGTTTCTGTGTCCTTGTGCACCTCGTCCTCCAGCCCCTTGATGGTAATACAGGGGAACTGAAAAGTAGAAACACTTCTTTGGGCTCCTATTTCTATATGTTTCAAAATTCAATGAAACAGAAATCATTTCTGATTTTGAAATAACATCTTAATGTCTACATAATGCTCCAGAGTGTTTACATGCAAAAATCACAGTTTGTGAGTTGAAGCCCCGTCTCAGGCTCTGAGCTGACAGTACTAAGTCCACTTGGGATTCTCTCTCTCTCCTTCCCTTTCCCTCTCTCTCTTCCCCTCTCCTTGCTTGTGTACTCTTTCTTCGTGTCTAATATAAATAAATAAACAAAAAAAAAAGAATTGGTGTTTTCATTTTTTTTTTTGGGTAAATACCCATGAGTGCAATTATTGGATGATATCGTGAATCACTATGTTGTAAATCTGGAAGGAAAGGAACACTGTGTGTACGCTGCACTCAAATAGTAAAAGAAAAAAGAAAACAGTAATTAGAAGTGTTAGAAAACAAGTGGATAGGAAGATACGAAATGTAAAACACATATATTTGTTAAATAAACATTAAAAAATGAAAATGTGGAATAAAAATTGGGAATAAAACTTTCTTCACTGAAGTTGCCACAGGAGATGGAGCCCTGGGCGAGTGTCACAGGCTTGGGCTCCACCAGCTCTGTCATCAGGGACTTCTGCCCACAGTCCTCGTATTGGATAGTGACGCTGTGACAGTAATATCGCATAGACTTCGAGGAGTTATAAATGGTTTAAACTCCATAACTCGTGTAAGTTCCTGTTTGTTGTTCTCTTATTTTGTTTTCATTTCTCTTTGCCTTCTGAGAACCCAAGTCAACTCTTTCCTTCTCCCATTTCCCGTTTCTGATTGCACAACATCCTGCAGCAACAACAGGGAAGAATTTTTAAAATGGGAAAAAGCCCAGTCCCTCAGTGGCGATCCCTTACATCATGGGACAGCAGCACTGTGTCTGTGAGCCAGGATGGAAGGATGGCTGTGGCTCTAACTGGGAACCACAGAGGGTACAGGGCAGGAAGTCCCAACTCTTCACTGAGCCTGCCCCACGCCCAGCTCCATGTGACAGAACATTACAGGTGCTGTTGCTCTGGAGGGTTGGAGGGCAAATGAAGGGAAGGTGTATGGGGGTGAGAGACAATGGATGCACGTGTTTTTCTCCTCTCTCAAGCACACTGAGCACTATGACCTGTTCCCTCCCTTCCGTGCTTCTCCTCTCTCCTCAGGGGCTGCATGTAGATTTGTGGTCCAGTTCCAAGCCAGTGCTGTCTGCACTTTCCCTGCAAACATCAATCCCAGGGCATTCTCCTGAACACAGCACGTCGTGAGGATGGAAGGGAGGAGGGTGGAGGAAAATCCTGGCATTTGTCTGTGATCCTCCACCTGCTGCCACAGAGTGCTCAGCCTGGGAGAGATGGGGGAGCTGGAAAAGCACAAGCAAACAGTTCTCTTCCATCTCTGACTTTAAACTCCCCTCAGGAAACTGAAGCAGACACGCCTCACCCCCTCCCTAGAGGGTTAGAGGTTCAGGGAGTGATTGGTGTTGGCTGTGTTAATGCTGAGCCCTGGGGGCATGTCAGCCAGGGCGCCCTCTCCTCCTGTCCCCGCCATCCTCCTCACCTCTTTCAAGCAGGGTGGGGCCAGCAGGGTGAGGAGCACATTGGGGAGCCAGGGGGCTGCTGCAAGGACTGCAGGAGGGCTGGGCTGTGGGAATGGATGGCGCCCTGTCTGCCCCTCTCCGGGGGAGTGCTCTGCCCTCAGTGTCCCTTCCTATGTGGGAGCCCATCCAGACTATTCCACCTGAAAATGAGAGTTTCTTTCCCTCCCACAGACAGTCAGGAGGTGATTCCTTTCCTAGCTGGTTCTGGCTAGTGCTGGTGACCCTACTGAGTCAGCCCTTGTTGTTAGTTACTCAGGAATCCCCAGCCACCCTTCCCTCCACTGTGAGCTGCTGGGGGAACTTAGATTTTCATGAATCCTGCCTACGCTACAGCCAATGTGGGGGGCACCAAAGCAAACCAACAAGGAACTGTCTTCATGAATTCAGAGAGAAGTACCATTGTGCTATATTCTGAGTCTTGTGATCACATGGAGATGCCCACATGGATGAGTCAGCAGGGTTCAAACCCAGAGAAGGTGAGCATGAGAAAGCCACAGGACTGTTGCTATTATGTTCCTCCGTGTGCATATTCTTTCTGGTTCTAAACGTCTCTGCTAACAGACACTCTGGATTACAAACTCTAAATTCCCCCAACTCTTTCCTTTGAATTGTCCTGGGTGTCCACTTTGTCATCTCCATTTATTTCTTATGTCAGGCATTCAGTCATCAACAATACTCTAAGCAAACTATGTGTGAGACAAGGATAGTGTTAAAAAACATTTGAGCATCACTACAACAATACAATGTATAAATAAAAAGGTTTAAGTTACAATGTTTCTATGTTCTAACTAAACTATGTATTGTAAAACTGCCCACAAATGACATAAATGGTAGTATATTTTATTTCATAAACTGTTATAAGAATGTTGAAGTTAGTGGTCGAGAATTACACCATTTTGGAGTGATTATTTTTTATATAGTTTTTGTTAGCAAAGTGATATGCCAATATGAGCCCTGGTTCAACAAGGGAGCCCCATGGGTCCCCCATTAAATTGTCCTCTGTAACAGCACATCAGATGGTGACTTTATTGTTTGTGGTCCTAGATCCTCTCTCACTTTAACAATGACATCAAGATTTCTCCCTCTTGTAATAGTGTAAGAAATTCTTAAATATTTAATATCAATGTAGTTCACTCACTCACAAAAGTCATTTCTTCAATGGGATATTTGATCAATGGTTAATTTTATGGATTGCATTAATTAAATCTATACAGTTTTATAATCAGGGTTAATTAAATTAAAACTTAAAATGTAAAACTTCTTTAAGTGTTTATTTTGTTCGAGTTATAATTGCAGTATTTAAAGTATTAAGTAATCTGATATCAATATGGACATTTTTCATTAAAATGGTATGTCCTATTGATTTTTGAAAAATAAAGTTATCTACTTTTTACCCTTTGATTCATTTATTAGTTTTGTAAGTTAATTACTTCTTCTTTTCTCAAGTTAATCCAGCTTCTGGAATAAGTAACAGATCTCTCTGATAAGGCTAAAGACAGTATCAACTTCACTGTTCAACTTCAAGTGATTAATGCCGGCTCTCTAGAAAAGTTTTTTTGTTTCCAAACATTTACCTAATCTGATAGCAGGATTTCTTAGAAAGTGACTCTAACAGTTTTGTCACCATTTTCCACTGCTGTTGCCATGTTAGCACTGCAGGAGCCCAGATCTGCCCAGTGTCATGGTTTCATCCAAATATTCAGATGGTATTATTTAATCTTCTTAGCGTTCATTTATTTATCTATCTTTATCTTTTTACAGCTGACTCTGTGGGAGTTAAATGCCATAACTATATACATTTTATCAATTCTCATATGCAAGATTAGAATTTGGAATCTATATTCACTTAATTTAAAATGTCACAAAAACTACTGAAATTGTAATAGAATAATCTTAAGAACTTTCTTTTCAGTTTATTTATTTATTTTGAAAAAGAGAAAGCACATGTCAGGGAAGAGCAGAGAGAGAGCGAGAGAATCCCAAGCAGGCTTCATGTTGTCAGCTCAGAGCCCTATGTGAGGCTTAAACTTCTGAAACATGAGATCATGACCTGAGCCAAAGATGGACACTTAACCCGATTGAGCCACCCAGGCACCTATTATATAGCTGTTTAAATCTGAGTATAGTTGACACATAATATTACATTAGTTCAGGTATGCAAGGTAATGTATGAGAAGTTCATATACTGTGCTCTGTTCACCACAGGTGTAGCTGCCTCTGCACATCCTGTTACAGTATCGGTGACTGTGTTCCTCATGCCGTGCCTTCTATTCCTGTCGCTTCTTCTTTCCCTAACCGGAGCCTGTGTTCCCGTTCCCCCTCACCCACTTTCCCAACCCCCACTCCCTCCCCTCTGGCAACCAACTCAGATGTTCATTTACTGTATGATAATACATGTGAATAAAAAGTGTACTGAAGTAAAGATTTAAAGTGATTTATTTGAATTAACATTTCACTGTATCATCCTGAAATCACTGATTACAGTGACTTATGCAGCACCAAATTAAAATGTCCAGAAATTTCTCTAAAACTTCGTGTGAGACCCTGAACTTTGTGGCCACACTGGCACCACGTGGACACATGTAACTGTCACATCTTGTTTGAGCACTAACGACTACATTTGATGCACTGGATTCTCAGATCAACAAAACCCTCCTTCTTACAAGTCTTCAGTTTAGTATTGAAGTAAGTGATTAAAACACATTCTGGTAACATAGTTAAAACTACACTGATAGTGATTTATTGCCGAGATTTATATGTTGTCCAAATACTAGTCTTATTCTGTTAGACACATGGTTAGCAGCCAGCAGCACAGTGACAGGGACTGCAGTGACATGTGCTGCTCACAGTCTGGTCACAGCCTTCGTTGACTGTGTAAAATTCTCTGCTTCACTGCACAGCAGATAGTGTGACTCTGATGGCACTTTCTCAATGTTCGTTGCTCTTATCAACACTGTAAGGATTATCATACAAAGTTGTTGGGAGCTGTTTTAGGCTCACCGGTTGAGACCCCTCCCTGTGTGGGAAAGGTTGAAGCAAAGCTCCCGCCAGCCAAACTGGCACCTAATCTTACCTCCTTCTAAATAATCTTTCAGGCCTGGATTTCTTGAACTGCTCTCGTTGGCCCAAGGGATATAATGCTCTTTGGTTTGATTGCATATGAAAAAGGAGACCTGGAGTGTGATACCTTGATGGATAAAATCTGAATGAGAGTGACCTGGCCAGAAGTAACCCCAAGGTTGCCTCTTGGGGATAGGTTACACAAATTGATCATATAGAATAGCAGTGATGAGTTGGCTAGAAATTAGCAGACGTTAAGCCCCAAGACTCCTTGAACCAAACTAGATTTTCCCTGCAGGTATCACATTTTGTTAATCATCCCCTCAGCTTCACCATAAAACCTCAAGGCACATCTCTGTAAAGCTTCTCTCAGTATTTGATTAACAGACTGATAGGAGAGACTGTAAAGAGACTTAGGACCTTCCCCGGAGGTTAGCCTAGCCCAAAAGTTAGAAACACTGTTTATAGATAAGGTACAAACTAAAGTAGCTACACATATCTTCATCGATCAGCAGCAAATATTGAGCATCCCCCTGAGGTTAACATTTCACAAATCCTTTTGTAATTCTCATCCCCACGCTCCCTTATAATAAAAAGGCAATAACAAAACACTCTTACAGAAACTATCATAAAAGAATAGATAGACATGAGCCCTTACGATTATGGATAGAATGACCTATAGATGACTAACATAGGTCTTGAGGCAACAATGTATGTTGTTAAGAATGCCTTGTCACTGATGTAATGTCACTCACTGCCTTTAAATAAAGAAACTAAGACTAGCACATCAGAGATGCCAGAATTGCCAGGGCTGCCTGCTTGGTCATCAGACTCCATCTCTCTCGTGGCTCTCTTACTTCCTTTCGCCTGACCATCCATCCTTTGTGGACCCCTAGATTCGCTGGAACAAGGACCCCAGCACTAAGTTTTAATAATCCAATCATTTACTGTGCGAAGGTCATTTATAATGTTCTTCACACTTTTCTTCTTGATTGTTGCTAATTGTTCATCGCATTCTGAGCACTGACAGAAAGCACTTAGCACATTGACATTCACACAGCTTTGGAGCATGATCTGCACATAATATTTACATAGTTATCAAGACTAAGACACCAATGAGTTTTGACAAAATAGCAGGGATTTTTTTTTTTAATTTTAGAAATGCCATATAGTGTTTCCTTTGAAGTAGACCTTACACAGTCTGGAAGCGATTCCCCCTTGTTAAAACATGTGTACGAGATTAGATGCTCTGTTACAGGACAGGTCGTGATTCATTGCTAGTGTTATGGCTCCCTGTTTCCTCTCAGACCCGAAAGATTCATGATTAGTAGATTTCAAAGAAATGTTAAAAGGCATTGAAGCTTTGTCATTTCATTCTTACTCTTTATTCTTAGTGTTCTATTTACATTCTTAAATATGTAATCTGTATCTATTATTTCACAAAAATTGTGACAGACTTACACTAAAATCAAAGGTAAAGTCAAACAGACATGGTTTCAGAAGTTGTGCAACATGAGGACAATGATAAAGTGAAGACTCTCCTAATCTAGAAGGGAAGAAATACAACCCAGATCTTTGTCCAAACTGCCTTCGGATCACGTCTGCAACATCGGCTCTGCTCACACTCCCAGGCCACCTAAGCTTCTTCACATTTTGGACTTCCAGTCCCCGCCCCAGTCCCATGAGCCAGTTCCTTAAAATACACCCACCTCTCTCTCTATGCATGTATCTTATTGTTTCTGTTTCTCTGAGCACCCTAACATGGTACTGTGATGGGCTTGGTGCCTTATGGACCTACAAAAAAGAAAACTCACCATTTTCATGGATTGCACACAGGCAGGTGCTGAACATGCAATCACGTGATGCTCACTGGCCATGGATGCACATGAGCAGGAGGTACTCACCTTCCCTGGGGTGCAGCAGGGGCTGAGGGTGGGGAGGCAGGCACACTGTCCCTGAGGAAGTAACATATCAGCAGAGACCACAGGGAGGCAAGACTAAAGGTTGTGGCAGGGAGGAGAGGAAAGTATGCCACATGAGGGAAGAATTAAGTAGTTAATCAACTAAGCAGACTCAATGGGCCATAGACACAACATAGGTCACTGTAGATTCGGAACCAGAAAGTATGACCCATGTCCGCTTTCATAAAGCTTTCAATTAAGGGGGGAAGCAGCCATACCCAATACTCATCACATTATTGCGTTTGTGAGACATACTGAGAGATACTGAAGACAGGTACTCCTTAGATGTCAAATGGAAAGTAGAAAAATAGTTACAGAGTGGATAGGCCAGGCACCCCGGTGGGAAGGGAAAGTTTCATGAATGAGGTGGAACTTTGTGTAGACCTTGATGTGTGTGTATGATTTGGGTTGATGGGAGAGGGGTGGGGTTTCAAGCAGTCAGAGGTTAGGGTGGGCAAGGTGTGAGGTGGAAGTGGACAGAATGATTTCAGGGCATAGGCTGTAGTTTAATAATTTCTAGTTAAGTCATGAGAACTTAGCATATGAAAGAGTTAGTGAAGAGCTTTGATTGTCTAATAAAGGCATAAACCAGTAAGAGGCAGAATTAAAGCTGAAGAGGGAGGCTGCTTAGATTTTACCACTAGGTCCATGTAGGAGTGTGAATTCAACAGTTTGCAAGATGGTTCTGTTACAGGCACCGAGAGTCCTGCCTTCTAAGGGCTCACAGCATAGGAGGAGAGAGACAATGTGCAGGGAAGTTTGGCAGAGTATGTAAGTATTGCACCAGGACCTTTTCTAAAGCTTTTTCAGGAAGTGGGAATAAAATCTAAAAAGAGATGCTCCTATGACCCTCATAACTTAGGAAATGACAAACATTTCAAGAGCCGCATGCAGGAACTGAGGAGAAAGACCAACATATATCCTTCTTCTTGTATCACAGTATGATAGTCCACAGTGTGAATGTTTCCTATGGAGAAGTCCCGTGGGGTGGTGGAGGGACAAATGCTGGAGGGGCTTTGCAGGCATGCTCTGCCCTGACTGACACTGCCTGTTGGGGGGGGGGGGAAGGTGGGCATGTCTAGACCCTGCAGTTCCCCATGGCAGGGGGCTCCAGGAGGACATCGGGACCATGGGCGGTGGCAGGATGGCTAAGACAATGACAACCACCTGAGTTTGGACAAGGACCTCTGCCATCTATGGTCATCTCATCATTGCCTGCTACACTGGCAGAGACAGGAGGCCAGTAGGCACTTCACAGAGAGACAAGGGGTATGTGAGAAGAGTGCTTCCTGGGGCTGCAGAGATGCTTGCAGTTTGGGGGCAAAAACTTCAACCACACTGGGAAGGACTTCCCTCAGCCCCACCATGCAGCTCTTCCCCATCCCCAGCTCGGGGCAGCCCTCTCTCCAGAGTGATGGGGGGCGCCCCAGAGCTAATCACACACAGGGATGGAGGACATCTACTGTGGGATGGGTGGGCCCCTATGCTGAGGACAGCTCCCCATCCTGAGTCCCCTGGGCAGTGTGTCATGTCACACACTCTTCTTAGTCCCACGCTGCGTAAAGTAGTCACAGGAGAGCACAGGAGTGGTTCTGAGGTTCATGGAGGCTTTTCACTTTTGTGTCTATTTCCCACTAAAGACACAGTAACTGTGAGTGCTTATAAATATTTATCTAGAAATATTGAGTTATATGCTTGATTAGAGGGCAGAGAGTCTTTGAAAAGGCTCTTACCTTTGGAGAAAATGTCAGAATGGGTTCCCACCTCCTTGTCTGGGGACCTGGCCTGGGTAGAGCTGATTCCCTCTACCTCCTGATAAGAGACACTCCTTGCCTCACCCTGGCAGGCAGCCAAACCTTCAGGCATTATGGCATCATGCTTTGTAGTAGATGCTTTAAGAAGGCTTGCCTTAGCCCTCCCTGTTTTGTCTTCCACAGATCCTTGCAGAACACATGTGACCCACTACCCCCTCTGACTGTCAAGTCGCACTGAGATGTGGTATGATCTGGGCTTCTTCCCTGTACATATAACCCTGACCTGGCAGTGTGCCGGGGAGCACCAGACCCAGGACAAGGAGCTTGTGGAGATCAGGCAGAAGGGGGTGGAACCATCCAGAAGTGGGTGGCCATTGTGCTGCCTTCTTGAGAAGATGACAGATACACAAGCTATATGCAGCATGAGGGGCTATGTGAGCTCATCACCATGAGATAGGTAAGGAAGGGGATGAGGAGTGGAGCCACATATCAGGGAAACAGGAGCCCTCCTAGAGACTTTCAGCAGTGTCCAGGCATAGAGACCCCCAATATTTCCTTTCCTCCTCAGATTCATTTTCCCAGGCACCATGCCATCAAGATGGCAGCTGCTGTCCAAGTTCTTCTCCTTAGTGTTCTCAACTTGGGGTATTTGAGCAGCAGTTTAGATAGTTGGAAGTAGAGTTGCTGGAGGTGTGCTCTAGAACAATAAGAACTCAGGTGGAGAAGAGATCTAGGTTTCCTCATTCTGATCTAGAACTCCCTAACCCCAGGGTTCATTTGAAACTCCTGCTCCTATTTATCCTGAAGGTATAGTGGAGACATCTTTCTGTGTAGCAAAGCCTGGAGGCAGCACCAGGATGGGAGAACAGCTAGAAGAAGGCTGGAGACCTGCTGGACCCCCAGAGTCCAAATACCAGGTGGAGAGTGCATGTCAAGATACTAAAATTTTAAAAAAATGAAGAGGCAGTGAGCCAGAACCCAGGTGAAATGGCAAATGTGAAGGGAGTGTGTTATGTGTGTGTGTGTGTCTCTTTGGGTGAGTTTCATCCCATGGAACTGTTTATGGGTATCTGTGTGTGGATGTTTGAATAGATGTACATAAGTGAGCATATGCATGCATGTATGGGTGTTTGCATGTTTATGTGTTTGGGTGTGTGTGTGTGTGTGTGAAAGAGAGAGAGAAAGAGAGAGAGAGAGAGAGAGGACACATTGCTTTGAGGATTCCTCATCTGTACCTCCACCCTGGCCATTTCATGATTGCCCCCTCCCACCCCATAGATTATAAGTGACAGAACAACTCTAAATCTGCAGGAAGTGAGTGGGACTTGGGGTGGTGAGTGACGGGGAGAACTGAAACTTGTCATGTAGGAAGAAGAAAACAGGAGCTACATTTGTGGGATTCTCTTCCTCCTCAGGGTTCTATTTTACAGGATTTGCATGAATTGAATCATTTAAATCCCATAACAGTCTCGTGAGATAGGGAAAGCTATCAATTCCAATTTACAGGCAAGGAAAACAAGGTTACTCAGAAGTTAAGGGACTCAATTGACTGAGTCATGATTCTAACAAAAAATCAGGCTCCCGAGTGCAAGTGTCCACCATTTTCATTTCATTTCATTTCATTTTGATTTATTTTTCATTCTTGGACACTGTGCACCTGCTGCATTAAGAGTCACCTCATTCTGTGGCTCTGACAGTTTCTTCTCCTCCAGCACTGAGTCACTAATTCTTGTAAAGAGTATGCATTTCTCACTGTGGCTATAGGTGAGTCCATGGAGTTGGAAGTGACAGGAGAGTTAGTTCTACATTGTCGATGGAGTGTGTTTCCTGGAGGTGGTGGGAGAGAGGGTCACATCTGGGCTGTAGGGTGTCAATGGTGTGTGCATCTGGGCTGTGAGGTGGGCTTTCCACAATGCTGAGGGGGGGCAGACCAGTCATGGGGGGAGGGGAGAGTTTCTTCATCACTGTTTTATTCACAGCTCAAAAGTACTGCTCTCTGCAGGCCTGAGAGCCCCTGGGATGAACACTCATGTCATTCAAATCACTGCTGTCCCTAACAGCAGGGGCGAGACTAGTCTCACCTCTCCTCAAGGTACTTCCTCCCAGCCTGCCTTTGCTTCCTCCTGTGGCCTCCTAGAAGGAGGAAGAGTAAAAACTTGATATTCACGTTGTAAAGAGAAAGCAGGATGTCTGTCTTCAAGAAATGGAAGGCCTGCGTAGGAGGAGGACGGAGTAGTTCCTTGTTGGTTGGTGGGCTGGGGACCTCAATGTCTTATCGGATGTAGATGGAAGGCTGACCGCAGTTTCTGGTCTTTCCAAAGCAGTGGCTTGCCCCACAAAAGCTTGTAATTTGAGAAGACAGTAGAAAGCTGGCAAGGTGGAAGTCACGTTATGTGGTCCAACATCGCCACTACCACATGTTATTGGTTAGATTTTCCAGGATCCACCCACACTCAGTGGGAGAGGATTCCACAAGGCCAGTGGACCAAGATGTGGGGATCGTTGAGCTTTATTGTAGAATCTGTGTACATGATGGTGTTCCATTTGATAGATGGCAGGAATGGAGGGTAGCAAGGTCTCTGCACTGGGTGGGTTCATACACAGGGTGTACAGTCACTGAACAAGATGATTTTAACTCTGGGTGCCGTGTTGGACAAGATGATCTGCACAGCTGAGCTGTGTTGGATAAGCAGGGTCCTAGATACAAGAGTCATGCTATCATTTGGAAAGGTCTGTCTCGACTTTGTGGGGCATGAGAGGTCATCCTCTCTGAACATTTCCCCCTTGACTTGTCAAACCTGCTAAACCTCTAGGAAAGCACCATCACTAATCTGAATTTTTTTTCTCTCCTATGTCTTGCTCCCAAGGCAAATCCTGGTCTCCCACTATTTCTTCTAGTTTGCCACATACAGGATCCCACCAATTCACTTTTTGTGATTCTACATTGTTGGTTTCTTTCCCTTCATTCATTTTATTTCTTAGTGATTTTCCTTTGTACTGATGAGTCAGTTATATAAAAGTTAGTATTCTCTAAATCTTTTCACTAATTTTTGGACCAAATGGACAAAAGTCCTATTTCCACGTCTCAGCACCTTCGCACACAGGGATAAGACACAGTAGTAGGGTTGGTGGAAAGTCAGGGATTGGCACAGAAGCTCGTCAGCAGGAGACATTTAGGTCACAAAGGTATGCACCTGCATCTTCTTTATGTCTCTAGTATGTGGGATAACAACTGGCACACAGTAGGCCCTCATTAAGCTTCTGTCTGGAGGCTGTTTCCCCAGAACTCATTATACTAGTTGTATTTACCAGGTTATTCACCTCACTGTGAATTCCTTTTTATTTCTGTCACTGTGGCCTAGCAGAGAGCAGGACCTCTACTACTGCCTATTTTGTGTCTGCTAATGGAGGTGGGCTTTCGCTGATAATTCAAAATTTATGTCAACTGATTGAGACATGCACAAGATTTAACAATTTTATACATCATAAAGGAGTACAGAGTGAACAGTAAGTTTCCTCCTCCTTCCTATCCATTTTTAAACATTTAAGTAGAGGAAAAATCATCCTTATTCCATCATGATAGAGTTTCATGGGAGTACAGGGTAACTAAGATTAAAAACATATTCATTCACCAGCCTCCCATGAGGCTTTGTTTGTCTGTGTGACTACATTCTGGCCATTATGGGGAAGCAGAATGAGGTAGTAAATGTTCCCCTCAGTGGAGGGATACTTCCTCTTTTCTGCTCTCCCTGCACTGCTCATGGACCTTGGACATGGTCTTAGTTACCCTGGCTCATGTATCATGGAAACTTCCCAAGTCACAGGAAGCTGCATGCACAGACAGCCTTGTGGAGTAGAGTTACCCTGGCGGCCCTGGATGGCTTGCCTCACTCATGGGAGACACATATAAGCTGCGTCCCAATCATCCCACTGGGAGCTGAGTTCCTACTGAACACAACTGAACTAATACACACAGAAGGAGGAGGACATTCAGGAGTGGGTGGCCATGGTGGTCTTCTGGAGATGACCAGAGAGATATGTACAGGGTGCACCACAGGTGGCTCCCTGGGACAGTGTACTGGGTTGGAGGCAGGGAGAGCTGGGCCCCAGGGGCAGCACTGGGACACTGGAAACTGTTCTCCTCCTTATTTTGTAGCTATGGGGCTGCCCTGGGGCGTGTTTGGCTCCCCAAGTGTTACCTTTGGAAGCCTTTGTTTCTTGCCTTCTCTTCCTGTCCTGTTTACAGAGTGTGCCTGTCCATTCTAGCCATGATGACAATCACTGCTAGTGACTCTCCTGTTCCTAATGCTGTGTGATGGTAGTGGCTGTAGAGGTTGAAACTCCTCTGGTGGAAAAGGAAAACAGGGTCATTTGTCTTTGGATTGCATTAGAAATCCCTACTTCCCCATCCTTGCTTGGATGGCCCACCCTGAGACAACTGACTCCAGGTCCCTCATGTCTTGTGTCCTGGTGATCCCAGATACACATTACAAGACTTTACACTATTCCATTTGTTACGAACAAGTCACTATGTCCAGCTTCTGTTCCCACAGTGGCTGTCACATAAGGGCATGAATACAAGAGGATGGGCACTTGGGAGTCATCTTAGAGTCTACCTACAACAGGGGTGACTTTGGGAACCACCTAAATGCATGGTCTCTCACAAGGTTGTGGCCAGGAATGCACAGTCTAGTATAAATGAGTCTGGGGAAAGGGTGTCTAGTCCAAGGGTATTGGTGATCACTCCCCGGGAATCCACAGATCAAAATTGATGCCAACGTTGTTGCAGCTGGATACGGCCTGAGACTCCACTAGTCAGGTGACCACATGGAGACTCTCACTCAGGATGTCATGACAGGGAAGCTGGGACAGTGCTGATGCATTCGGCACAGGTGATGTGAGTTACAGTCATGTCCTCCCTCCACTTGCCAGGAGCAGCAGAGAGCAGTCCTTGCCTCAGGGTCCGGTAGTGTGAACAGTGGCATCGGAGATCAGAACCATGGACAGTGGTTCCCATTTGGACCTTGATCTAGGGTGGGATTCTGGATTCTGTTCCTGGCTATGTGGCCTCAGGACTGTTCTGTGGAGTTTGCTGAAATAAGTGTTGTGTAATACTCTAACTAAATATATGCATGATATATATTTCCCTATAAACATACGTACTCATAATGTACAAATATAATTTCTTTTACACCTCATATAGTCATCTTAAAAGTCATTACAGAACATATATATATAATGTGTATTTTATATTAGATATTAAAATTTATATTTATGTATCCCCTTTACTACATATACATATACACACATGTATATATTTCCCTATAAATATATATCATTTCAGTTAAAACAACTTAGACTCTGTGTTTAAAACAAAGAGTGAGAATCTATGAAGGAAAACTTTTAGAGAGCAAAGATACAGTACTTTTTTCCTCTTTTATGGAGATAAAATTGATATATAACATTTATAAGCTTAATAGCACCTTCTTTTGATTGGATACATTTGTAGACTGCAAAGTTATTAATATCACAAGTCAGCTAACACCTGCATCATGTTACAGTAACCTGTGTGTGTGTGTGTGTGTGTGTGTGTGTGTGTTGCAAACTTTTAAGACCTACCTCTTAGTATCTCAGAGATTTTATGTTGAGGTAATAAGCACTTCCCCTATCAGCCACCTGATGTGCCCCATGGAAGAGACACTGTGTTTCTCCCAGCATATCTTGCATTTTTCGACCTAAAAACAACCCATTTAAATGTGGATGTAAGGCTCCTTCCTACAATGAGGATCTCATCAATGACCTCAGTGGTCCTGGTAGAATTCCAGAATTTCTTGAGGCTTTGTTACAAAATACTCAGGCATCTCCCCAGACCCACAGTTTTAGAGTATGTATGTGTGTCAGGTTGGGAGGGGGGTAGGAATCACTTACTTAATAAGCCCCACAGGAGAGGCTGAGGCACAACCACGTGGGAATCCTGCTTTATGTGCTTGGAGCTCAGTGTGTGATCTAAAGACCAGCAGCAGCAACACCAACCTTGTTATAAACACAGACTCTCACGTTCTACTCCACAGTGTCTAGCTCTTCCTAAGTCCAGGAAATTCCTGTGCACACTGAAGGTTGGGTCTCCCTGGTCTGTGTGTCTTTTAGGTGCAGAACCAGAACTGTGCAGTATGCTCTGGGTGTGCTCTGACCAGCGTCCTTAGCGTTGAGGAATCCAGGGTTTGGTCCTGTTCCTTTCTGTTCTATGGCCATCACCAACTTAGTGACCTCATCTATGCTGAAGGCTCTAAACATCATTTATATAGTGTCACCTCCCACCTGTTTCTCCAACCTAGATATTTCTTCTTCTACCCTGCACTCTATAATCAGCTGAAAACTTCGTTTTCGTTTGTGATAGACATCTCAGATCAACAGTCTTAAATTGGGTGCCTATGATGCTGCTTCCCCAAATATCCTACTTCCAGAGTCTTTCTTGTTTCCATGAAGGCAACCTTGTTTCTACTTGCAGTCTGAAATACTGGATTCCCGCCACCCTCACACTTCAGAATTAATGCATTAGGAAATGCTACAAAGTCCATCTTTAAATATGTCCAGAACACTATCACTTCCTATTATTTTCCCTCCTCACACCCAGACGTACAGCTGACACCCCTCCTGGAACACTGTACCAGTTCCTATGCTAGCTTCCTACAGTTTCCCTACTGTTCATTTGCCCTTCACCTTTCGATTCTGCACAGGGGCAAACAGATGCTGCTAAAGAGAAGTAGTACCAGGTGGGTCATCTGTTCTAAACCATCTGGTGACTCCACATCTCACTCAGAGAAACTCAAACCCCTCCTAATCCTCAGGCCCTGACATCTGACCTCATTCACATGCTCTCTGCTCCAGCCACAGTGGCCTCTCACCCTTCCTTGAACACAGGACACACTCCTGCCCGAGTGCATGTGTACTGGAGGTTCCCCTGCCTAGACAGAACTCCCTGAGACATGCTCTTCAACATTTCCTCACGTCCTTCCTATCTCTCAGAGGTCACCTTCCCAGTGACTCCCTCTGATAGTAAAGTAGCCACCTTCCCAGACCCAGCACAGGTAACTCTCTGGGTCACCTTCCTCAAAGGACTTCCCAACTTCTAGCGCACATACTTCCCTTATTTACCTGCACATTGTCTGTCCCTTACTATCAGAACATATGCCTCACAAGGCTGGAAAATTCTGCCTTTGTACATCACTGAAGTGTCCAGGAAGCTACAATAGTGTTACTGTATCTGACACTCAATTATCAGTTGGATAAACGATCAACACAGAGCAGCTGTTTCTTCCAGATGAACCTCAGGCCACAGCTGTTCATGGCGGCCACCACTTTTCTCACCAGTGCTGGTCTCCCCCCCAACACCCCACCTCCTCCATCCCGCACCTTCCCTCCTGCATAGCACAGGGAACAAGACAGATCTCCATTCACAAAAGCTGTACCTAGGCCCAAGAGTAATATATTTCAGGCAAATGTGACTTCAAATCAGACACTGCTTTCTCCCTCTAGGATTCAGGGTTGGAACCTGGACTAGGAGCTCTAGAGCTAAGGGCAGGGGCAGCAGTTGAGCAGAAAAGACAGAAACTAACTGAAATTAAATAAGGATAAGAATCTATCAGATCCAGTCTCTCACTCCAGAATCTGCTTTTTAAAAAAACTTGGGGAAAGATGGAAAGAATGATCCAGAACAGCACTAGAAGGAGGAGAAGGGATGGAAGAGTCTGAAAATTCCTCTTGCAAATCCACAGAGACTCCTGTGTGCAGGGGCTCAATGGGCCTGTGGGGACAGTAAGATGCCCAGGAACCCCTGAGACTGTCCCAGACTGGGGGACACCACAGGAAAATAGGACCAGAATCCCACACAAGAACATAATAGTCCTAAGTCTCCAAAGAAACATATAAACAAACAAACAAATCTAAACAAGCAAAACTTGGAGGCGGAGTGCTGACCCAATCTAAGCCTAGGTTGTCCTGGTCACAGGAAGCTCTTGCTGCACAAGGTGCTGGAGACAGGAGAGATCTGAGTCCCTGTGATCCAGAGCCTGATGGGACAGGGTTCCACTGAAGGGACAAGGACAAGGGAGCAGCAATGATGACACAGCTGAGAAGTGACCATATCAAAGCCTAGAATGAACTGAGTACCGACTGGGCACAGCCCTGTCCGTGCTGCCCCTCACAGCCTTTCCTGTCCCCACCCCAGAGGAAGCACAGCAAACTCGCAGACCCTGGAAGGTTCTCAGTGCTTCTATTTATCTACTCTTCAATCTTCGGGAGTCTTCTTTTTTAATTAACCTATCGACCCCGCAAAGCAAGCACGGAAGAAAACAAATTTGCATCTAAAGTTTCGTTCAACGAAAGAGTATGAGCCGCAGCTCCGTGGGACACAGGCACAGACGGGGACTGAGACGCCAGCGCCTTCTCTGCGGGAGCAGGAGAGCAGATGAGGGAGAAGCCAGGGCAGTGTAGGGAGGGAACGCAGGGAGCGGGGGTGCGACGGATCCCGGCTCCCAGCGGTCGGGCCTTGACAGGGCCAGGCGGAAAGACCTCAGGAAGTGGGAGCCTTCGGCTGCGGAGGGGCTGAGATCCCGTCCGACCTTTCTCCCTGCTCCGGGGCTGGGTCCCAGGCGGAGGCTGCCGGGAGGGCATGGGGAGGAGAACCGGCCTTTGGGAGAGCACAGCGGAGGGTCAGGGAGGGACCGGGATTACGTGCCAGGGCGGGGCCGGGGGCGGGTGGACGTCTGGGGCGGGGGCTGCGGACAGATACCTTCCCCGCGGTGGGGGCGGTTGTCAGCTGCATCACCCGGGGTTCCCGAGTCCCCGCCGGGCTGTCCTTTCGCTCTTGCCCCGCAGGGGCCCTTTTCTCCCGACCCCGCATTCATCCGCCCAGGTCTGGGTCAGGCCCAGGGCCCCGACAGCAGCAGGCTGAGGGTGTGAACACCCATGACTCAGACCCTGAGGGTCTGAGGAGTGGAGGAGTCCAGGCAGGTGCTGTACAGGCTTTAGAATCCCGAACCAGGGTGCCTCTGATTGGCTTCTTCAGAAACCGGGAACTCAATGGGAGTGCGAAGTGGGGCCGCGTCATCAGTATCCAGGCAGGAGGACCTGAACCAGGCTGTGAGAACAAGTAAAACCAAGGGAAATGAGGACTCCGAACACTGGGATTCCGTGTGCCAGACAGTGCCCCCGTGACAGGACTCGGAGAGCCAGGCCCTCCCGGGGTTTCTAAGATTTCGCCCTGACCCCTCGCCTCGTGAACGGTGGTCAGGTGACTTTGCCATCCTGTCTTCCTGAGTCCTCGCCCGGGGGCTGTCTGAGGACACCAGGGAGAGACCCACAGGCTGGGCTCAGCTCCCTTTTCCTCAACTGTCCATCCCAGAATAGTCCCTGAACTGGACTCTCTTACATCCCATGCCTTACCTCTCTCCCTCTGGATTGTTCCAGAGGAAAACTTACCCCCACCGAATTCGATGACAGAGTGTGAGCTAGCCCTCCTAACAGAGACGGAGGGACAAGGGTTTTCTCTTTACACCTGGAGAAGCTGTGCCTTATGCACCAGCTAGAGATTCCCACTGAGGCCGTTTTCCTTCTTGTTGATTAACTCTAGTGGTAGCACAATGTTGGTAACCCCCTGAACATCAGGAATCTATCTGTAAAAGTGATGTTGGCTCCTTCCGACAGAAAAGTAAGTACAGAACAGCAGTCAGACTCAAAAAGCTCCTAAGTTTTCCCAAACAATATATCAGTGACTCCTGTGTTTTAACATACCTTCATTCTATCACCTCAAGATGATGTGTGTGAGTCCTGGACATAGCCTCAGTCCATGGATGCACCATTGTTACTGTGTATTTCTGCTGGAAGAATTGACAAGCTTTCATCACCTCCAAGTGGTAAGTGTTAACTGCAGTCAAACGCCCGTCACCAGTGTTCACCCATTTCCTGTGTTTGGATTAATACCTAAGTTATGTGCATATTACTTGGGCACTTGGTATTATTTTCTTTACCCTGATTATCATAAGGAGGCAATGGGTTTCCAGGCAGCCCTGAGAGTATAGTAAATCTAGATGCAGAGAATATCTTGCTACACCCTGATATAGAGATTTATTAAAATCTGTATAACAGCATATGTAAATCTGAGAATTCCACTGCTTAGAAATCCTTACCTCTCTTTTCCCTCACCCTGCAGCTGCAGCCCTTCTCTCTGTCTCTCTCATCACTCAGGCCCTCTCCTCCCCTTACTCTCCACCATCCTCTCACGCCTGGATTGTGGCACAGGTGCCCCCTGTCAGCTGCCACCCAGGGCTCTTCTCCCCACAGGAATGAGTGATCCTGCCATTGTGAGTCAAATCATGTCATGTCTTCACTGAAATTGCTCCAATGGCTCCGTCTCACTCTTGGGAAGCTTCTAGAATGTAAGGATTATGAGCACAGGGCTTTGGGCGATTTTGGTGATTGAAAGTTGTATCCCCAGCCTAGAAAGCCATTCCTGATGCATAGTAGGCTCTAAATTAATTATTGTTGAATGAATGAATGAAATATGATTGTATTAGAACTTAATTGCGTCACATAATAATCACTAAATGGAATACACAGAAAAGTCAGGAAAGGTTTCGTTTCATGCAACTAGTATGCATGGTAGTTCACATTTATTTCAGTGGAAAAGTGCAGTGTGCCGATTTGTTGCATAGTGAGCCTGTATATTCATTTTCTATTACTGCATAACTCATTACCACAACTGAGTGGCTCTAAAGGACACTCATTAATTTTTTAAAAGTTTATTTATTTTGAGAGAGTGGTAGGGGCCGAGAGAGGGGGAGAGAAAATCTCAAGCAGGCTCTGTGCTATCAGTGTGGAACCAAAGAGGTACATGAACTCACTAGCTGTTGAGATCATGACCTGAACTGAAATCAAGAGGCAGACACTTAACTGACTGAGCCATCCAGGGGCTCAAGGCGCATTAATTTCCCTAAAGTTTTTCAGTAGGATATATAGGCATGATGTAGATGGGTGCTCAGTTCATGATTTCATAAAGCTGAGTTGTTATTTTGAGGCGAATTGCTCTCTAACGTTCATAAAGGGCTGGTGGCAGAATTCTGTTTCTTACAGTCATAAGGCTGAAGTCCCCATTTCCTTGCCAGCTGGAATAGTCTCTAGTGCCCACAAGCATTGCTGGCCATTGTGCCCCTGTATTTTCAGTGCCAACAATAGAGAACCCCTTCACATTGAATCCTTCTCACACTCTGAATCCTTTTTCTCAGGAAGAACCAAGTCCTTGTAAAATCACTTGATTAGGGCAGTCTAACCTAGGATAATCTCCCTGTCTTAAGGTCAACTGACTTGAGACCTTACGTATATCTGCAAGATTCCTGCTCAGCAGCACCTACATTAGTGTTTTATTGAATAGCTGAGGGATAGCTGAATAACCAGGGGCTACTTATTGGAGGTTCTTCATGCAATATGCCTATCATGGCTCTCCCACTACTTGGAATCTATCTGTTTAGGGCCATATCATCCTCAATGATATTAATGAGCCAATTCTAAGACAACCTTTCCTGCCATGATCCCTGCCTTATAGAGGAAAATATCCTCGAATGTATCTGTGCAATCCCTGCGGTAGGATGGGTGATAAATGAAGTGTGTGGGTTCACTCTTGACACTTGTGGCACAGGATGCACTCACACCCGGTGTCGGCTGGGTCTCATATGCCTTCAGAGAGAGAGTTCTGGGGCACCAGGTTGTGCCTCCACCACAAACACCCCTTTTATACTCTCTGGCAGGAGTTTTAGGGAAGTTGTCATCTTAGTCTTATAACCCCAGTGTGTACATCTACACTGTAGTGTACCATATAGATATTGCGATACTATTTCCAAATAAGAAATGATTTTTGTTTAACTGAGTTTTGAAACATATAGAAATATGAGCCCAAGGACGTGTTTCTACTTTTTGGTTTTCCCTGTATTACGATGAAGGGGCTGGAGGCTGAGGTGCACAGGGACACAGAAACCTCAGCAATGGCACACTGGCTCTGAGCGCTCCTCTCCTGCAATCCTGCCTCACCCCTGAGCCTGACCCCGGTGGAGTCCAGGGCTGCTCAGAAACTCCTTCCTCTCCCCACTGACGCCCAGGCTTCTGCTCAGACATCTCTACCTGACTTACAGTCCAGACCCCACTCAGGCTTCTCAGTCAGATTCCACCTGAGAGAAGAGCAGTGGGGGATGTCCCCTTACCTTCCACCCCACGTGCGGCCACAGGACTAAGGAGAGAAGAACCAGCTGCCCTTCTCCTCCTCAGCCAGGCTCTCCCTAGGGTCTCTTTCAGCTCCTAGCCCTGAACAAGGGACCCGGACACCAGGGGATGCCCTCATCCCAGATGATGTTCAGAGTTTGAAGTTCCTGTCAAAAGTCACAGTGATACAACATGTGTCCCTCCCCTCCTCCCAGACAAATGGGTAAGGAAGATGTGTAATGTATACACACATATATAAATACATATGATAGAATATTATGCACCACAAAAAGAATGAGATTTTGCCACTTGTGACAACATGGATGGACAACAGAGTAGTATGTCTGCTAAGCGAAGTAAATCAGTAAATTTGCTGAAACAGCAAATGCCATATGATTTCACTCATATGTGGAATTTAAAAAACAAAACAAATGAATACGTAGACAAGCAAACAGCAGCATCAGATCATTAAATACAGAGAACTCACTGATGATTGCCAGAGAGAAGGGGGTTAGGAGGATGGGCACCAGGGTGAGGGGAGTGGGAGACACAGGCTCCAGTTATGGAAATAACGGTTCATAGGAATCAAAGGCACAGCACAGGGAATATTATCATTGTGTGTAACATCATTGTGTGGTGAGAGACGGCAGCTACACTGAGGTGAGCACAGCATGGTGGAGACAGAAGGTGAAACTAATGTAATCTTGGGTCAATTGTGTTCAAATTTAAAAATATTTCCAAGCCTGTCATTCAAAATGGATGGAGAGATAAAAGTCTTCCCAAACAAACAAAAACTGAAGGAATACATCACAAATAAACCAATCTACAAGAGATCCTGAGGGGAACTCTATGAAGGAAAGGTTGCAAGGAACACAGAGCACCAGAGACATCCTTACAAGCATGAAACCTATGAATAAAAATTTTTTCAAAGAAATTAATTACAAAGAATAAACTATAGAAATAACAATTTTATTAATAGGTCGTGGATATTCTGGTAGTTTTTACATTCTTTGAAAATTATGTTTCTTTTTTTTTTTTAATTTTTTTTTAACGTTTATTTATTTTTGAGAGACATAGAGACAGAGCATGAGCAGGGGAAGGGCAGAGAGAGAGGGAGACACAGAATCTGAAGCAGGCTCCAGGCTCTGAGCTGTCAGCAGAGAGCCTGACGCGGGGCTCGAACTCACAGACTGCAAGATCATGACCTGAGCCGAAGTCGGCCGCTTAACCAACTGAGCCACCCAGGCACCCCGAAAATTATCTTTCAATTGGATAACTTTTTTCTAAAGTGTATTTTTTAAGTTTGTTAATTCACTTTGAGAGAGAAAGGGAGAGTGAGCATGAGTGGTGGACGGTCAGAGAGAGAGGGAGATAAAATCCGAAGCAGGCTCTACACTGTGTGGTGGAGACCCACCCAGGGCTCAAACCCACGAACAGTGACATCATGACCTGAGCTGTAACCAAGAGTCAGATGGTGCCACATAGGAGCTCCTTAACTGCATATAAAAAAAAAACCCCACACATTTTGTGAAGGAAAATAGTTTAACAATTAAAGCTAATGATTAATGAGTGGGTAAAGCCACACTGAAATAACAAGTGCACATGGAAAAACTGGAAGACCTATGTGAAATGGCCAAATTCATAGGAACAGACAACCTATGAAGACTTCATCATGAAGAAACAGCCAACCTGACAAGACCCATAACTAGTAAGAAGGTTGAATCAGTATCAAAACACACAGACACATTCTGGATCAGATGACTTCACTGGAAAATTCTACCAATCATTCAAGGAAGAATAAACACCAGTCTTCTCAAAGTCTTACAGAGTTGAAAAGGAGAGAACACTTCCTGAATCATCTACGTGCCAGCATTACCAAGATCCCCAAACAGACAAAGACACTAGAGAACAGAAAGCCAGCTTCACTGCCCTTGGACCCAGGCTCCCCACCACGATACATGAGGCCCAAGCCCTTCAGAAACCAGCGCTGGATCATGTTCTAAAATACCTGACCCTGAGGGCCTGGGTGGCTCAGGCAGTAAGGGTCCGACTTTGGCTCAGGTCATGACCTCGCAGTTTGTGCGTTCGAGCCCCATGTTGGGCTCTGTGCTGCCAGATTGGAGCCTAGAGGCTGCTTCGGATTCTGTTTCTCCCTCTCTCTCTGTCCCTCCCCAACTCATACTCGGTTTCTCTCTCAAAAACAAACATTTAAAAAATAAAATAGGGGCGCCTGGGTGACTCAGTCGGTTAAGTGGCCAACTTCGGCTCAGGTCATGATCTTGCAGTCTGTGAGTTCGAGCCCCACGTCGGGTTCTATGCTGACAGCTCAGAGCTTGGATCCTGTTTCTGATTCTGTGTCTCTCTGCCGTTCTCCTGCTCATGCTCTGTCTCTATGTCTCAAAAATAAATAAATGTAAAAAACAATTTTTTTAAATAAAATAAAATAATCTGACCCCAAAGTCATTCACTTCCAGATAACATTGATGGGTGCATGTTTCATTTTAATGTTGTTTGAAAAAATTCTGATAAATCAGGAGATGGGGGTTTAGGAGAGGTGGTGAGAATAAAGGGGGAAGCTATAGGGTGGAGGTAGGGGTTGTCAAGAACAGGTGGCAGCAGTGCCTCCTTCACCCCCACGGCTGCTGTTGTCTTATGAAGAGGGACAGACTGTCAACTTCCAACACGATGGGTGTGTCCTCTCCCTGGCTGCAGCTGCAGAGAACAGTTACGGTAAGGCATGAAGAGGCTATGTGAGCTTGTCAGAAACACAGACCCCTATACATGCAGGTATTTGTGTGGGGTGTGGGGTCAGAGGAGAGACTGGGGTGCAAAAAGAGAAATAATGGGTTGAGAAAGGAAAAGGACGCCACAAAGAAATAAACAAAACATCCCAACACTGTGTCAGGATTGGGGGCAAAAACTTGCCAGGCATCCATTAGGCATCGGGCACCACTGCCTGCTCTACATGGTTCAAGACAAAGACACTGAAGAACAAGGAGACTCTGAAGAGGTGGAGGAGCCAGTTTCATGAGATCAACCCACTGGAGGAGGAAAGGTCCATCTCATCAGGCAGCTCACTAGTACCGACCTCAATGCGATGCTGCACCTAACTGAGGATTTTGGCATTGTTTTAATTTGACATAAACTTGATGGCCAAGCTGTGGGGTGACCGGCCAACTTAGGCCTCCTGGAAGGAGACAGAAGGTAGCACTGAGAGACCCCAAAGTAGGAAGACACCAAAAGGAGGATGAGGATGTAAGATATGATGACATAGGAAATCAGGGGGTGGGAGGGGACTCTGGGAACCCGTGTGGTTGTGTAACTTACCGTGTGGCAGTGTTCACCTACTTAATGTCCATGTCTCAGTCACATAGATTGGTGGCCACAGAATTTGTCATTGAAGATCTTTAAACAGCTGACACCAAGAAAGCCTTTATCAGAAAGAAAAATTAGAAAAATGTTGACAGTCTCTTCTCTCAGTGGTCTCATTTCCTCCCAAGGACATCCCACGGTGGATGGCAATAGCTGGAAAGTTCTGTCCCACCAGGAGTTGGGCCAGGGCCATGCAACGCTGCACAGACTTCACAAAGATCTCTGTCTGTGTGTGGAGAGTAGGGGGATGTGGGCCCACAGGTGCGTGTCTAGGGGAGAGAGACAATGTGCCAGAGTGGGAGATTTCAAGAGTATACCCTCTACATGAATCCCGCTATGTCTGTCTTATTCCCTGCTACATGGTTCCTTTTTTCCTCTAAGTATAACTTACTCTTGGTTTCTTTCCTTTGATTCTGATTTTCCTGAGCAGATAGGCTTCTGAGAATATACAGAGACCATACCCAAATTTGGCAGATATGTTAGGAGACAGGATGAGGTACTCCATGATAAAGGGCTAAATATTAGAACTAGAGCCTGGAACAACCATGACCAATGTTCCTGCTGATGAAACATTAACCCTAAGAGCTACCCTAAATCTGGAGCCGTTTTAGTGTGAATAAGTTACAAAATCTGTAAGCTGAGAGAATGCTTCTCTTCAGGGAGTGATACAAGAGGAAATAAACACTTTTAAGAACCCTAACTGGGGGGCACCTGGGTGGCTCAGTAGGATAAGCGTCCGACTTCAGCTCCGGTCATGATATTGCTGTCTGTGAGTTCGAGCTCCGCATCGGGTTTTGGGCTGACAGCTCAGATCCCGGAGCCTGCTTTAGATTCTGTGTCTCCCTCTCTCTCTGCCCTGCCCCCGTTCATGCTCACTTTCAAAAAAATAAATAACATAAAAAAATTAAAAATAAAACCCTAACTGGACCAACATAGATTGGGGATTCATGAATCTAAAACCCTTTCAGGTTTTATATTTGTTGTTTGCTTTACTTACTGGCATTTCATATATTGAACATCTGACCACGCCAGCATGAAACATCATAGCAGCCCCCACCTCCCTCGTGCTTGGCACCTTGGTGTCCATCAGAAACATCACAAATTTGGCCAAAAAACACATTTATACTCAATCCTCTTCATTCAGGTTCTCTGTTTACAAAGTTACCTGTTTGCTAAAAGTTGTTTAATGCCAAATCGATACTCATGATGCTTTAGTGTCTTTCACAGACACGCCCAGAGCAGCAAAATATTTAGTCACCTGACATGCTTGTTCCCTGCTGAAGACAAAAATTTTGTGTAACTTGAAAAAGTCCTTCTCAGACATAAAAAGTGGCAAAGACACTCTTGAGGTCAGAACACAAAATTCATGGCCTTACTTTGTCTAATGAAACACATACGAATAAGCTGGGACAATCAGCACAAAATTGTCATGTGATGATAAAGAGGCGAGTGCACAGTAAGGAGTTTAGAAACAATCCCACGTGGGTGCTTGACTGTCGACAGAGGTAGGACTTTAGGAAAGAGGAAAAGGATGGAGTTTTTAATCAAAAGTGAATCAACTATTAGCTATTCATGAAGGAAAAAACAGATTCAACCTTTCCTTCACAACATACACATGCAGAAGAAATTGATTAAAATCTAGAAAATTTCAGGAAGGATTTCATAAAAGTATCTTTATGACAATGATTTAAGAAGGAATTTGTTAAATAGAACACAGAAGACATTTGCAATAGAGAAAAAATTCCTATATGTTATTAGGTAAAACTAATAACTGCTGTTCATCAAAAGACATCAATACAGAAGTGAAAAGACAAACCACATATTAGGATAAATTTTTTGCCACACCACACATGTTGGCAACCAAGCACTGACCACAGAATACGTATACACTGCTCAGATCAGTGAGCATAAGACAGACTACTTAGTGAAGAAATGGCCTAAGGCTTCCCATTTGCCAAAGTCAAGTGGAAGCCAGAAGGCAAGGGAGCATTTGGAGATACAGGAGTCCGTTCCATAAGTGGTTGATAGAGGATGGTCTCCCAGGGCACAGAGCAGGTGAGCATGGGAAAGTGGAGGAATGGGAAAGCTACAAAGAGGGAATCTAAATAATAAACATGAATATGGAAATGTGCTTTCTGTCCTTCTGTAATAGAAATGAAAATTGTCATCATAATGACAGACAGCATGAATGTACCTGACAACATGCTGTGTGGAAAAATCCAGTCTCAAAGAACCATGTGGTGTACGATTACAATTTCATAAAATGTCCAAAATTCACAAATCGACAGAGACAGAAAGTACATTAGAGGTTGCTGAGGGCTGGGGAAAAGGCACGGGAGAAAGGGAGAGTGACTGCTAATGAGTACAAAATTACTCCTGGGGTAATGAAAGTGTTCTGAAAACAATTGTAGCAATAGTTGCACAACTCTGTGAATATAATAAAAACAATTGAGTTGAACACGTAAATCAGTGATTGGTGTGTGAATAACATCTGCAGAAGGTTGTCATAAAACCCGTATGCTAAATCCACTAGAATCTCTAAGTCACACTGACTGACTGAAGAAGCGGTGTCAGGGCAGACAGTGGAGCAGGAGGCCTCAGTAATCCACGTCTCCACCTGGAACACAGGGGCACTGGTGCAATCCGAGAGAACTGTTGTGGGAAACTGGAGTGTACTGAAGGCTTGGAACTTCTAGGGAAAGGCTTGGATGGTGACTCGCAGTTAATTTCAGTCATTTTTAGCCTGGAACCATAGATGAGGCTACCATCTCCTGACTCCCAGGCCTCTTAGAGACACCCAGAGTGATTCCTACAGCAGTTTGAACACAGCACGTGGAAGCTACGGTGAGTGATAAGGACAGTGTCCTCCAAACATCAGGAATAAGTTTTCTGCTTGCTGCTCGTTGCCTTTGGTCAAGGGGATGCAGGAGACACGTAGGCAACCATGTTCGCAATTCCCTCCACCAATATGACAAGCCCTTTCTCCTCTGGTTGAAGCAAACTCCATGGTATTTAAAGGATTTCCCCTGCTTCGTTTCCTCCTTTTTCCATTTTGCAAGGGAAGCATATAAGGACTAGGACATTGAAAAACAACTGCAAATGCATACACATTTAGAAAGTTACATGTGTCCAGGGAAGGGTCCAGGCCCATAAATGATCTGAGAGGTTCTTAAGTTTACACCTTAGGTGATTTCTGGCACAGAGACACTCTACACAACAGAATGACTAAAACACAAAAGCAAAAAACAGCAACCAAAATAGCTTTGGAAACTCTGGGGAGGGGGAAAGTCAATATCCAGAGCTACCACATAAGATCAAATGTGTAGTTTAAAAAAGCCCAAAATCAGAAAGCATACAAAGAAACAGGAAAATATGACCCATCAAAAGAAAAAAATCAATCAGTAGAACTGTCTCTGAGAAAGAACAGATGGCAAACCTACCAGACAAAGACGTTCCAGCAACGGTCATACAGATGCTCAAGCTGCAGTCAGGAGAGGGACACTAGGAGCTCCCAATGCTTGTCTCTCAGGAAAAATAAAATCAAAAGTTAAAAATATGACATAAATAATTATTTAAGCAGGCTACACCCCTTGTTTCTGTAAAATCATCAACACAAACAACAAATAACCACGAATTGTGACCTGGCTCTGGAAAAGCTCTGGACTATCACGAGGAAACAGCAGAACTCTGTGGAGCACAAAATCCACAGGCAGCTGCACAGAAAGGCAGGGAAAGCATTTCACCTGTGTCACCCCATCCTTCAGTCTGAGGCAGTTCAGCACCAAGGAAGAAGCCCTCAGAGGGATTTCACCTGCAGGGAGAGATAACAGGGGGACTCCAGCCATCCTGCTCACCTGTGCACAACCATGGGACAAAGACTAAATCGAAAAGGTAATTTAAAAAATCATGGGGCGCCTGAGTGGCTCAGTTGATTAAGCGGCGGACTTCGGCTCAGGTCATGATCTCACGGTCTGTGAGTTCGAGCCCCACGTCAGGCTCTGTGCTGACAGCTCAGAGCCTGGAGCCTGCTTCAGATTCTGTGTCTCCCTCTCTCACTGCCCTTCCCCTGCTCACGCTCTGTCTCTATGTCTCTCAAAAATAAATAAACGTTAAAAAAAAATCTTGAGAAAAACAAAAATGGGAAAGAGGGGCCAACATGGCGGAGGAGTAGGGAGACCCAGAGTTTCCCTTGTTTTTTGAACTGAGAGACACTGAAACAGAGAGATTCTCAACTCCAAGAATCCCGCAGAAAAGGTGTTGCAGCCTACAAGGAACGAAGGGGAAACCCAGACAACGCCCTAGGTACCATGAGTTTAATCAAAAACGGACAAAACGAACTCCCAGAACTGAGCTGAGGGTGAGCCACGGACAGTGGGGAGAATGCCGAACATCGGAAGGAGAAGGTCAGAGAGGAGGAGACCACCACTATCCAGCCCCTAAAGGCAGGGCTCTGGAGGAGAAGCTCTGTGTCTAACAGCAGAACTCAGCAGAACTCTCCTTGCGGAGACTCCGGCGGAGGCACAGTCAGCAGGCGCCACGCAGAGTTGCCCAGACGCCAGCGGTGTCCCTAGCCACCTGCGGAGCATGGAGTGAGCGCAGGCCACAGCCACCACCGTGGGAGCTGGTAGCAAGCGACCGCTGCCACCACCGCCAGGGGAGTGGGGAGCGAGCGACCACTTCCACCCCTGCTGCAGGCGAGCGTGGAGCCCCCGCCTGCCGCCACCGGGTAAACGCAGAGTGCAGGGCTGCCTGCGGTGCCCCCAGTCGCCGGCGGAGCACATCTAACCCGCACATTTGCAGCAGGATGGGCGGTGGCAGGCGGGCGCCCGACCGACCAGTGGACTGCACTGCGCCGGCGCCCAAAACGAAGTGAGAACAGAAACAAGGAGGCAAGTAGAAGCCCAGGGACTGGGAACAAAGGACTGAAGGGACGTCATTGTTGTGTACGAGTCTACAAGCACCGGCCCCAGGAAGTCACCCCCAGAGCCATCCCTGCCGCAGTGGAGACAGACCCGCCTACACCAAACCACGGCCCTCCTCACAGGAGTGACACCTCTCAGCGAGAGCTACAGATGCCGAGTTCAGACTCCTGCCTGGAGTAACTCCAGGTCATTTCTTTTTTAAATATATGCTCCCCGTTATCCTTCTTACTGATCCCCACTCCTGAGCTGACTATACAGGGTACTGGCTGACCTAAACAGACTTTTAACTCACTCTCTCAAGGCATGTTCTACACTCCCTTCTGTACTTCCCTATCTCTCTCTCTGGAATAACCAGGCCACATAATTTCATCTGAGCAATAACTATCTTCATTCCTTTTTCCTTGCATCCGTCCTAATTCTGATTTCTCTCAGTCTGGTTTAAGCCCTTTAGTCACTCTACCTGGGCAAAGTCCATTTCCTTCTTCCCCTCGCACCTGTCACTACTCTCTCTGTATATGCTCTGCCACCAGCACACTACATACCCTGTCCTTACCATGTAGCTGGTACTTCAGGACACTGCCCTCAGAGAGTCATTTGTTATTCTTTTTTCTGTTGTGATCCGCTTGTCTGTATCATTTGTCGCAACGTTTGAGTATTACTGTTTCTGTTTGTCTGTCAGTCTGTTTTCCTTTCCAGGGCAACTCCAAGAAACAATCCAAAACACACCTAGCTGAAATGACGATACGGAAGAATTCTCCTCAAAAGAATCTACAGGAAGTAGTGACAGCTCAACAATTGATGAAAACAGACATAAGCAACATAACAGAGCACAGATATAGAATGATAATCATAAAACTAGTCGCTGGGCTTGAAAAAAGCATAGATGAACGCAAGGGGTCTCGCGCAGCAGAGTTCAAGGACCTTAAAAACAGTCAGGAAGAATTAAAAAAGGCCTTGGATGAAATACAAGGCAAACTGGAAGGAGCTACAGCATGGATTGAAGAGGCAGAAGAGAGAGTAAGTGCATTAGAAGATAGAATTAGGGAAAAGAGGAAGCAGATAAAAAGAGAGAGAAGGTGATCCAGGAACAGGAAAGGAGAATTCGAGAGCTGAGAGATGCACTCAAACGAAACAATATCCGTATCATAGGAGTTCCAGAGGAAGAAGAGAGAGAGAAAGGAGTCGAAGGGGTACTTGAACAAATCATTGCTGAGAACTTCCCCAACATGAGGAAGGAAACGGGCAGGAATATCCAAGAGGCACAGAGAACTCCCCTCAGACGTAATTTGAATAGACCCTCTGCATGACACGCCATGGTGAAACTGGCAAAATATAAAGACAGAGAGAGAATCCTGAAAGCAGCTAGGGACAAAAGGGACTTAACATACAAAGGCAGACATATAAGGGTAGTAGCAGACTTATCTACAGAAACGTGGCAAGCCAGAAAGGATTGGCAGGATATCTTCACCGTGTTGAGCAGTAAGGATATGCAACCAAGAATCCTGTATCTGGTAGCCTGTCATTCAGAATAGAAAGAGAAATCAAGGTTTTTCCCAACAAACAAAATCTGAAGGAATTCATCACAAATAAGCCAGCATTACAAGAGATCCTGAGAGGCACTCTATGAAGGAAAGGTTGCAAAGAACTCAAACTACCATGACAGACTTATAAGCATGAAACCTATGGATAATACAGTGCCTGTAAGCCCATATTTTTTAACATTAACACTGAATGTAAATGGACTAAATGCACCAATCAAAAGACATAGGGTAACAGAATGGATTAAGAAACAAGACCCATTTAATTGCTGTCTTCAAGAAACTCATCTTAAACCTGAGGACACCTTCAGATTGACAGTGAGGGGATGGAGAACTATCTACCATGCTACTGGAACTCAGAAGAAAGCTGGAGTAGCCACACTTATATCAGAAAAACTGGACTTTAAAGTAAAAGGTGTAATAAGAGATGAAGAAGGGCACTATATAATAAACACAGGGACCATCAAGCAGGAAGAGCTAACAATTTTAAATATCTACGCGCCGAATTCGGGGGCACCCAAGTTTGTAAAACAACTAATTACAAACAAACAACCTTATCGATAAAAATGTCCTAATTGTAGGGGACCTTAACACTCCACTCTCAGCATTGGATATATCCACAAAACAGAAAATCACCGCAGAAACAATGATCCTAAACGACACATTAGAACAGATGAGCCTAATGGACATCTTCAGGGTCCTTCACCCAGAAGCAAAGGAATTTACATTCTTCTCAACTGCATACGGTACATTTTCCAAGATAGACCACATTCTGGGGCACAGGGAAGCTCTGAATAAATATAAAATAATTGAGATCATACCGTGCACATTGTCAGACCACAATGCTTTGAAACTTGAAATAAACCACAGAAAAAAGCATGGAAAATATCCAAAAACATGGAGTCTAAGGAACAACCTACTAAAAGACGAGTGGGTCAACCAAGCAATCAGAGAAGAAATTAAAAAATACATGGAAACAAATGAAAATGAAAATACAACAATCCAAACGCTCTGGGATGTGGCAAAAGCAGTCCTGAGAGGGAAATATATTGCAATCCAGGCTTCAAGAAAGAAGAAAAATCAGAGGCGCCTGGATGGCTCCGTTGGTTAAGCGGCCGACTTCAGCTCAGGTCATGATCTCACAGTCTGTGAGTTTGAGCCCCGCGTTGGGCTCTGTGCTGACAGCTCAGAGCCTGGAGCTTGCTTCGGATTCTGTGTCTCCCTCTCTCTCTGCACTTCCCCTGCTCATACTCTGTCTCTATGCCTCTCAAAAATAAATAAACGTTAAAAAATTTTTTTTTAAAAATAAACGTTAAAAAAAATAAAAAAAAAGAAACAAGAAAAATCATTAACACAAATACTAACAGCACGCCTAAAAGAACTAGAAATAGAACAACTAAAACAACCCAAACCCAGCAGGAAGAGAGAAATAACAAAGATCAGGGCACAAATTAATCATATGGAAACAGAAAAAGTAATGGAACAGATTAATGAAACCAAGAGCTGGTTCTTTGAAAAACTAAACAAAATAGACAAACCGCTAGCCAGACGTCTCAAAAAGGAAAGAGAGAGAACTCAAATAGATAAAATCATGAATGAAAAGGGAGTAATTACAACCAATCCCTTAGAAATAAAAGCAATCATCAGAGAATACTATGAAAAATTATATGCAACCAAACACGGCAACCTGGAAGAAATGGACAAATTCCTAAATAGTCACACGCTACCAAAACTCAAACGGGAAGAAATAGAAAATTTGAACAGACCCATAACTAGTGAAGAAATTGAATCAGTTATCAAAAACCTCCCATCAAATAAAAGCCCTGGACCAGATGGCTTCCTTGCGGAATTCTACAAGACATTTAAAACAGAGTTAAATCCTCTCCTCCTAAAGCTGTTCCAAAAAGTTGAAGCGGAAGGAAAACTCCCGGACTCATTCTATGAAGCCAGTATCACATTGATTCCCAAACCAGAAAAAGACCCAGCAAAGAAAGAGAATTACAGGCCAATATCCCTGATGAATATGGATGCAAAAATTTTCAACAAGATACTAGCAAATCGAATCCAACAGCATATAAAAAGAATTATTCACCATGATCAAGTAGGGTTCAAACCTGGGTTGCAAGGCTGGTTCAACATTCGAAAATCAATCAATGTGATAAATCACATTAACAAAAGAAAAGATAAGAACCATATGATTCTGTCAATAGATGCAGAAAAAGCATTTGACAAAATACAGCACCCTTTCTTAATAAAAACCCTCGAGAAAGTCGGGATAGAAGGAACATACTTAAACATCATAAAGGCAATCTATGAAAAGCCCACAGCTAATATCATCCTCAATGGGGAAAAACTGAGAGCCTTCCCCCTGAGATCAGGAACATGACAGGGCATCCACTCTCACCACTGGTATTTAACATAGTGTTGGAGGTCCTAGTATCAGCCATCAGACAACAAAACAAAATTAATGGCATCAAGATTGGCAAGGAGGAAGTCAAACTTTCACTTTTTGCAGATGATAGGAACTTTACACAGAAAACCTGACAAAATCCACCAAAAGCCTACTAGTACTGATCCATGAATTCAGCAAAGATGCAGGTACAAAATCAGTGTACAGAAATTTGTGGCATTTCTATACACCAATAATGAAGAAATAGAAAGAGAAATAAAGAAGCGAATCCCATTCACAATTGCACCAAAAACCATAATATACCTAGGAATAAACCTAACCAAAGATGTAAAAGATGTCTATGCTGAAAACTATAAAAATCTTATGAAGGAAATTGAGGAAGACACAAGGAAATGGAAAAACATCCCATGTTCATGGATCGGAGGAATAAATATCGTTAAAATGGCAATACTACCCAAAGCAATCTATACATCCAATGCAATCCCAATCAAAATTGCACCAGCATTCTTCTCAAAGCTAGAGCAAACAATCCTAAAACTTGTATGGAACCACAAAAGACCCCAAATAGCCAAAGTAATACTGAAGAATAAAACCAAGGCGGGAGGCATTACAATCCCAAACTTTAACCTCTACTACAAAGCGGTAATCATCAAGACAGTATGGTATTGACACAAAAACAGACACAAAGACCAATGAAATAGAATAGAGAACCCAGAAATGGACCCACAAGTATATGGCCAACTAATCTTTGACAAAGCAGGAAAGAGTATCCAACGGAAAAAAGACAAATGGTGCTGGCAGAACTGGACAGCGACATGCAAAAGAATGAAACTAGACCACTTCCATACACCACTCACAAAAATAAACTCTAAATGGATGAAGGATCTGAATGTGAGACAGGAAACCATCAAAATCCTAGAGGAGAAGGCAGGAGAAAACCTTTTTGACCTAAGCTGCACCAATTTCTTATTTGACACATCTCCAAAGGCAAGGGAATTAAAAGCAAAAATGAACTACTGGGACCTCATCAAGATAAAAAGCTTCTGCACGGCAAAGGAAACAATCAACAAAACTAATAGGCAACCAACGGAATGGGAAAAGATAATTGCAAATGACATATCGGATAAAGGACTAGTACCTAAAATCTATAAAGAACTTAACAAAATCCACACCCAAAAAAAGAATAATCTAGTGAAGAAATGGGCAGAAGATATGAATAGACACTTCTCCAAAGAAGACATCCAAATGGCTAACAGACACATGAAACGATGCTCAATGTCACTCATCATCAGGGAAATACAAAAAAAACCACACTGAGATATCACCTCACATCGGTTAGAGTGGCTAAAATGAACAAATCAGGAAACTACAGATGCTGGCGAGAATGTGGAGAAACAGGCACCCTCTAGAACTGTTGGTGGGAATGCAAACTGGTGCAGCCACTCTGGAGAACGGTGTGGAAGTGCATCAAAAAAAAAAAAGAATGAAAATAGAATTACCCTATGACCCAGCAATAGCACTGTTAGGAATCTACGCAAGAGATACAGGAGTGCTGATGCATAAGGGCACGTGTACCCCGATGTTCATAGCAGCACTTCCAACAATAGTCAAATCATGGAAGGAGACTAAGTGTCCATCAACTGATGAATGGATAAAAAAGACATGGTGTATATATATACACACACACACACACACACACACACACACAATGGAATACCACGTGGCAATGAGAAAGAATGAAATCTGGCCATGTGTGGCAACATGGATGGAACTGGAGGGTATTATGCTGAGTCAAATAAGTCAGGCAGAGAAAGACAGATGCCATATGTTTCCACACATAGGTGGACTTTGCGAGACTTAACAGAAAACCAGGGGGGAGGGGAAGAAGGGAAGGAAAAAAGTCACAGAGAGGGAGGGAGACTAAACATAAGAGACTTGAACACTAAGAACAAACTGAGGGATAAGGTGGGTATGGAGGGGGAGAGTGGGTGACGGTCACTGAGCAGGGCATGGACTGGGATGAGCACTGGGTATTCTTGTATGGAAACCAATCTGACAATAAAAAATTATTTTAAAAAATTAAAAAAAAAGAAGAAATATCTTAATCAACAACCAAACTCTAAACTTAAGGATGTAGACACAGAAAAAACAAACAAATCCAAAGTTACTAGAAGAAAGGACATAATATTAGAGCAGAGATAATTAAAGCATAGAAAAATGATTGAGAAAATCAATGACACCAAAAGTTGGATCTCTGAACGATACATAGAATTGACAAGCATTAGCTGGACTAAGACAAAGAGACAAGAATAAAATTACTAAAATCAGAAATGTAAGTGGGGTTTACTACCCCTACTACAGAAATAAAGACGATTGTAAGAGTTGCTATGAACAATTATGTACCATCAAATTGGATCTCCTAGAAGAAATGAACAAGTGCCTAGAAACAAAAAACCTAGCATCACTGCCTCACAAAGAAACGGATAACTGAACAGACCCATAACGAATAGGATGTTGAATCAATCATCAAATACCTCCTGATAAAGAAAGTCCCAAATCACTGTGAATCCTACCATTTAAAGAACACCAATCCTTCACAAATTCTTCCACAAAATTGAAGAGGCGAAACGCTTCCCATCTTACTCTATGAGGCCAGCATTGTTCTGATTGCAAAGCCAGACGAAGACAATACAAGGAATCTACCGACCATTATCGTTCATGAATATTCACATAAGTTTCCTTAGCAAAATTCTAGCAAACTGAATTCAGTAGCATCACCACGATAAACTGGGTATATTCTAGGAATGCGAACATAGTTCAACATATGAGACAATGAATGTAATACAGCACATTAACAGAATGAAGGGGAAACACACGATTATTTCAGTTGATATAGAAAGATAGCATTTGACAAATTGAACACTCTTTTCCTATAAATACATTCAACAAATAGGAATAGACAAAACGCACAAAAGACAATAAAAAATAAAAGCAAGAACAAGAACAGAGGAGCTGCAAACAGCGAATACAGACAACATTTTCTTTTTTTTTTTAATTTTTAAGTGTTTTATTTATTTTTGAGACAGAGAGAGACCATGAAAGGGGGAGGAACAGAGAGAGAGGGAAACACAGAATCTGAAGCAGACTCCAGGCTCTGAACTGTCAGCACAGAACCCGATGCGGGGCTGAACTCACGAACCATGAGATCATGACCCAAGCCGAAGTCAAATGCTTAACCAGCTGAGCCACCCAGGCACCCTGAAGGTCTCACCTTTAGAAGACTTGAGAAACACATCAGAGCTCTGGGCACTGTTACAGCCACAGAACAAACAGGATGTGGTCAGAGTCCTCAGGAGATGAGACTAACGGAGGAGCTGTGGAGTGGGTGAGCTCCTCATGGGTTCCCGTCTACACCACCCAGGGTCTCAGGGATCACCCCCTCCATACTTACTTGCAGACTGAGTGTAGCCCCATCTTTTTTCCCCTTGTGAGAAGAAAACATCATGTCAGAGGCCAGGGAGAAGGCTGGGCCATGAAGTCCTAAAGGGACCCCCGAAATTCTAGACTCCAAAGAAATTTCCAGAACTTTAACTACAGACCCAGGGCAAGATTATGTAATGTGAGGTAAGAGGACATGTGGACACTAGATCACACTCTCCTGGAGGCCTGTGTGCGGCAGGCCCTCCCCTCTGTCCTGCTGGGAATCAGGTCCCACACCAGAAGCATCAAGGTGAACATTTTCTCTCTTTTTCAGGTGTGATTTTGGAAAGAGTACTAGCAAACAGGGTCCCAGCTGGGCAAGCACATGTATGTGGATGGTGTCTCCCAAGACTAAGGCAGGACTTTGGAAAATTACATATGGCATGAACACCCCCCCAGCCCCCACCTCTCTCCCCGCAACCTTGTGCAAGAAAACTCAGACCTCACCCATTTCCCTGCCGGAACTCTTCCTCCTCCAGGTCATAGGTGCTGTGACCACAGCTCCAAGGACAGCCAGACCAGCAATGATTCTCATGTTGGGGATGTTGGAGTGAGGCAGTGGCTCTGAGAAGGAAAGGGAAGGTGAGAGTTCTGACCTCCAGGGTCAGCTCTGATCCGGCTGAAGGTCTACAGAAGGAGTCATGTGTTCCGTTGTCTGAGAATAGATCCCACCCCTTCACCCCCCTCCTTACCCCATCTCAGGGTGACGGGCTCCTGCAGCCCCTCGTGCTGCACATGGCACGTGTATCTCTGCTCCTCTCCAGAAGGCACAGCCACTCATTTCTGGAAGGTCCCGTCCCCTGGTGTCCACAAGCTCCCTGTCCTGGGTCAGGTCCTCCCCATTACACTGCCAGGTCACAATGATCTCTGTCTGATGGAAGCCCAAAGCCCAGCACCTCGGGGTCACCTCACAGTCAGAGATGGGGTGGTGGGTCACATGTGTCTGGGAGGATCTGAGGAGAACGGTCAGAAACTTTAGGAACTTTGCATTATCCCCCGTAGGCCTCTGAAACAGCACTCATGCAACAGTGCTGAGATTGGAGGGGACCCTGGGGGGTGGGCAGAGGGAGTGCAAGACTCGCACCCCAGCCTGAGCTCCAAGATCTGGGATAACTTCCCATCCCTTGGGAAGGTCTGGAGGCAGGGTCCGTAAGACAGCCTAGGGGAGGAGCATCAGGGTCTCTGAGTGGCACAACAGAGACTTCTAGTCTTGACCTGGGTAGAGGAGGCCCAATGGCCCAAAACACCCGGAGTCAGCTATCCAGTGAAGTCGGGCATGGCACAGAGAGCAAGGCCTGAGGGAGGAAGTCACCCAGTGGTGCCCAAGGTGAATCCCAGGTGCAAAGAAACCTGCTACGAAATTCTTTCAGATTATCCCTCTCCATCTCCATAGAGACTGGATCCCCTCAGTGTCCTGAGAGAAGGATGGGTCCTCTGAGCCAGTCTCTCTGGTACAGGATCCGAAAAGCCAGGCGAGCTTCTCACCCTCAGGATCCAAGGAGGAGGCAGGGAAGAATTCTCGTGTCAGTTCCATTTTCCTCCCTTTACGGTGGGGCCAGCAGGAGGTACAGCCCCAGCCCCAGGGGAGATCTGGAGGCCTGGTGGTCCCACACACCTGCTTCCCGAAAAAGTCTCTTTCCCTTTCTCCAGGTGCCTGCGGAGCCACTGCATTCACTCCCTCTGCAGGTAACACCCGGTGGTGCTCCGCTGCTCAGGCCGCCTCCCACTTGCGCTCATGATCTGAGCCGCCTGCGCAGCCGCCCTCCAGCAGCGCCAGGTTCTGCTTCAGGCTCTGTAATGGGCGCCCTCATAATCGAACTGCTCATACTCGCCAGGGAGGCTCGAATCGGACCACAAGGTGCAACAGGAAGTCCCTTGGGAGGTGTGAGACCCTGGATCCGCCCCGCAGCCAGCCTCGCCCACTATCACTATGCCCCCCGCGGGCCGCCCCGCCCACTAGCAGCCCCGCCCACTAGCTAGCTCTCCCCCTCTCAGTCGTCCCTCTCACCCCCCAAGTCCTGCAGCCCGCCACTTATAGCCTCACTCCTAGGACACCTACCCGTGGTGATTGGACCTACCCGCGGTGATTGGTCAAAGACCTCAGAAACTAGATAAAATCCGAGTGAATCCCCGTGGGGTCACCATGGGTGGGTGGCCGGGAAGGTCTCCTGGCCTTGGGTTGAATCTTGGACCAGGGAACTCGGGGAGATCCCAGCCCGTCTAAGGGGGATTCGGGGATTCGTGATCTGGACCCGGGCCCGGATCACTCACCCGGTCGTAGTAGCTGAGGGCGGTGTGCAGGGTCGGTCGGGAGGTCTGTGCGTGCACCTTGGCGATCTCAGTCAGCTGGTCCCAAACTTAGGTTCCTCCTGCTCCGCCCACAGCGCCCACGGCTCCACCCTCGGGCTCCAAGCGTCGCTGTGGAATCGCAGGAACTGCGTCTTTCGCTTGGCCAACGGGACCTACAGCGCCTCCCCGAGGCCCGGCCGGGGCAATTCGGTGTGGAAACACCTCAGGGAGTGGGAGCTGTGGTCGCAGAGGGTCTGAGACCCCGCCAGACCCTTCTACAGGCCAGGTCCAAGATGGAGGCGGCAGGGAGGGCAGGGGGAGGAGGACCCGAGTGGGGGAGAGCAGGGCGGAGTCGCGGAGGAACAGGAGTGAACTGGCCCTGCGGGGCAGGGATCAGGGGGCGGCGGACAGCCCCTTCCCCAGTGGTCCAGCGTCCCCGCCGGTGTTCCCCCTTGCTCTTACACATAAGAGTCCTTTTCCTTCTGATCTCGCACTCACAGACCCAGATTAGGGTCATGGCCAGGCACCTGACAGGATCAGGAGGAGGGTTCAAGGCCCCTGGATCCCCATCCTCAGGGATCTGGAGAAACAGGGACCTCAGTGAAGCTGATTGTCTTCTCTGGAAACCAGACAGGCAATGGGAGTGTGAACAGGGGCCTCTGCATGACTGCCAGGCAGGGGGACCTGACACAGGCTGTGACAGGGAGAAGCGAAACCAGGGGAGATAGGGACTCCCCAACACCGGGCTTCCCTGCCTTTGTACCCTTGTGCCTTGGACCCTGAGAGCCACGCCCTCCAGGGGACCAGGGGCTGTGCCCCACCCCGCTCCTCTTGCAGGGAGCTCTCTCTGTCACACTGTTTCCCTGAGTTCTGGGCGGGGTGGGGGGGGGACGGGGCGGGGGCCTTTCTGAAGAAACCAAGTAGAGACACCAGACTGAGCTCAGTCCTTCCTCCTCTCTTCCCTTCCTGGAAACCCTGCCCTGAACCAGACTCTCTGCCTCTAACTCCTTACGGCTCTCCCTAGACTCATCGACTGACTGACTGACTTACCTAATTATTTACTTACTTATTTATTGCTTTTATTTAAATTCCAGTTAGATAACATACAGTGTTATACTAGTTTCCATGCACAACAAAGTGATTCAACAATTCCATGCATCACCAGGTGCTCTCATCAGGAGAGCAATATGCTAAAGAAAGAATAGGGACCATTTCCCCCACCATACACAAAAATAGATTCAAAATGGATTAAAACCTTAATGTGAGACCTGAAACCATAAAAATCCTAGAAGAGGGGTGCCTGGGTGGCTCTGTTGGTTGAGTGCCCGACTTCGGCTCGGGTCATGATCGCAGTCTGTGAGTTTGAGCCCCGCATCAGGCTCTGTGCTGACAGCTCGGAGCCTGGAGCCTGCTTCAGATTCTGTGTCTCCCTCTCTCTGCGCCTCCCCTGCTCACACACTGTCTCTCTCTCTCTCTGTCTCAAAAATAAAGATTAAAAAAAAATCCTAGAAGAGAACACACACAGTAATATCTTTACATGGGCAGTAATAACTTCTTTCCAGATGTGTCTCTAAGGCAAAGGAAGCCAAATCACAAATAAACTACTGCGACTACATCCAAATAAAAAGCTTCTACACAGGTAAAGAAATAACCTCCTGGACTCTTTTAGAAGGGAACTGACTCCCAGGGAATTTGGTGTCAGAGAATGAGCTGGTTTGGGGATAGTTGGTGGAGAAACAATGGTTTCCTCTCTAAACCTGGGGTACCTGTGCCTGGGGACACCAGCTGGAGATTCTCCCAGAGGCCACTTCCCTTTTTGTTTATGAAACATAATCCTGATCACCACTGAATGATCCAGAATCTAATCTGTCAAAGTAGTGTTTTTAATCTTCATAGATACATTTGTTTTCATAGCCTTGCAATAACCAAAGCTATAATTTTCACTCTCCCAAACATGGCTTAGAATTTTTGTGCTTTAAAATGATCTTCATTCCATAGCTCTGTCTGTGAGTCCCAGACAGTCCTCCACACAAAGCAGCACATAGAAGTACAGTTTGTTACTGTATCTGATCTGTGCCTGGGCCTTGATTTATCAAGGTGACTAAGTGACAGCTGGAGAGGCTGATGCCATTGAGGGAAGATTTTCTTTATTATTTACATTTCCTGAAAGGAGGGGCATGGCACACCACACAGGGCCATATGGGGGAAGCACCTAGGAGGGCCAGGGGGCAGAAGGAGAGGAAGAAAGCATGACTCAGAGCCTTGATTGTGTTTTCCTTGAGAAAGGGCAAGGAGGGGCTGGGGAAACAATTTAAAATTGACTAGTCTGAATAACGTTATCAGTGGGCTCTGGGTAATAGGAGTTGTCTCTAGAAGTCTGGTACCTGGCCCTGAGTCACTGGGGCAGAGGAATATTGCATCCTGGAGTGGATCCGCCTGACAGAGACATGGTTCAGAATGTGAGATCTGGATTGTTGTTTGCAGAGGAAAGGGACACTCCTGGGCAAGCACTTAGGTGTCTCTAAGAATTGGCAGCCAGGGGAGGGAGAGTGTCTCCCCAGTTATGGAGGCCACAAATGCCTGAGCATCAAGATTACAGAACATATCATTAATAGAGTATATTTTGACCAGAGTGTGCAACCATTAATCCCCTCACAGCTGCACATATTCAGTGCAGTGAAAATGCCCTTCACCAGTGTTCGTGCACTGCCTGTGTTTGTGAATGAAACCTAAGGAATATTTTATTGGGATATTATTGGTACCGTTTCCTTCACCCTGATTAATGTAAGGAGGTAGTTGGTTTTCAGGCAGTCCCACGGAATGTAGTAAATACTAGATGCAAAGAATATCTTGCTGAGCCCTGTAGATAGATATTTATTAAAATCTGCCTAACAATGTATTTAAATGTTTGAATTCCACTGCTTAGAATTCTTTCCCTCTGCTCCTTTCCTCACCCTGTGTCTGCAGCCCTTCTCTGTGTCTCTCTCATCCCTCAGGTCCTCTCCTCCCCCTTTTCTCCACCTCCTCTCCCTCCCTGATTGTGACACCGCTGCCACCCCATCACCTGCCCCCAGCTCTCTTCAATCCACAGGGTCAGCAATCCTGCTAAAGTGAGTCAGTCAGAAGGTGTCATTTCCTCAGTGAAAATGCTCCAGTGGCTCCGTCTCACTCTTGAGAAGCCTCTAGAATGTAGGGCCCATGAGCACAGGAGCTTCCAGCTATTGGGTTGAAAGTAGTCTCCTGACCATATAAAGTCATTCCTGCTGCATAGTAGGCACTAAATTAATTGTTGTTGAAGGAATGAAGGATGTAATGACTATTAAAATTTAATTACATCACATAAAAATCACAAAATGAAAAATACATAAGAAAAAGTGAGGAGAGATCTTATTTCATGCCACTAGTGTGCCTGAGGATTCAAAACATCATCCCAGGGGCAACAAAAAATCATCCTAGGGGCAAGACTGCTATGGACACTGAGGCTGTGCACTGGTTTTCTATTGCCACAGAACAAATTCCCACAACCATAGTGACTTTCGACAGCACCCATCCATGTGTCCCAGTTCTGCAGGTCAGCAGTCCAGCGTGATGCTGAGGGTTCTCTCCTGGGTGTCACAGGCAGTGTTTGCACCCAGAGCTCAATGTCCCCTCCAAGCTTGCACAGAGCCCTTGTCAAAATTCCATTTCCTGGAGCTGGAGGACTGCTTCCCCACTTCCTTGCACAATGTCAGTGGGATGCTGCTCTCAGCTCCTGCGGCCACCAGCACTGCTTGTGCAGTGTCCCCTTCCATTGTCAAAGCCTCCCTCACATGATTCCTGCTCACTCTGCCAGGTCTTCACTCAGGAAGAACCCCACCCTGTTAGGTACTCACCTGATTAGGTCAGGATTACCCATGATAACCCTCCTGTTTTAATTCAGCTCATATGACCCTTAACTGCATATGCAAAGTCCCTTCACACTAGCACCTGGATTAGTGTTTGATCCAACAACTGGGAAAATATGAACGACCTGAGGTTGGTTAGGGCAGCCATCTTGGAATCTGCCCGGGACAGCCTGGTTCTTCCTTTTTCACTAATTGGATCACAGTCAGAGATCAAAGTTCAAATAAATAGATTGTCTGAATTTTAATAATATGTATTCTGTCTCCTTTAATATAGATATTCTTCTTAATCTTAAAACCAATTGATGATATTTAACATCTCATGGTTAAGTGGCAGCCAACAGAAAGTTAAGTGGGGTAGTTCATTCTGTTCTTTGGACCCGGAACAGTTATGTGCTGCTGCATCACAAATTACCCGAGACTTAGCCGCTCAGAACAACCAGTGTTCGTTGTCCCCCACAGTTTCCCAGGGTCAGGAATCCAGGAGAGGCTCACCTGAGTGCTGCTGGCTCAGGGTCTCTCTCCAGATCCAGTCAAGTTCTGCCGGGAGTTCTGCCAGGACTGCACCATCTGATGTGCTGAGTGGGGCTGGGGGATTCACAGGGAAAAACCTCCCTCAATGGCTGTTGGAAGAGGCCTCTTTTCCTTCCCAGATGGTCCCAAGAGGCCTTGGTTCCTATGGACTTTTCTATTAAGGCGGCTAATGACAACCAGGTAGCTTCTACTCTTAGAGCAAGTAATCTCTCAGAGAGAGAAAGAGAGAGAGAGACAGAGAAACCCAGATGGAAGCTTCCATGTGTTTATGTCATGGGACCCAGGGTCACACACCATTACATCAGCCTATCCTGTCAGTTAGAAGTGGATCATTCAGGGGTGCCTGGGTGGCTCTGTCTGTTAAGCATCTGACTTTCACTCAGGACATGATCTCACCAGTTCGATAGTTTGAGCCCTGCATTGGGCTGTGTGCTGACAGTTCAGAGCCTGGAGCCTGCTTCAGATCCTATCTTTCTCTCTCTCTCTCTCTGTTCCTCCCCTGCTCGTGCTCTGTCTGTCTCTCTCAAAAATAAATAAAGATTACAAAAAAATAAAAAAAAGAAGTGAATCATTCAGGGTAGCCCATGCTCAAGAGAAGGACTTTCTTTTTTTTTTTTTTAATTTTTTAAATGTTTATTTACTTTTGACAGAGAGACAGAGTGTGAGCAGGGGAGGGACAGAGAGAGAGGGAGACACAGAACCTGAAGCAGACTCCAGGCCCTGAGCTGTCGGCACAGAGCCCGACGTGGAGCTCGAACTCACAAACTGTGATATCATGACCTGAGCCAAAGTCGGTGCTTAACTGACTGAGCCACCCAGGTGCCCCAAGAGAAGGACTTTCAAATTCACCTCTGGAAGGGAAGATGTCAAAGGATTTATGTACATGTTAAAACCAAAATTAAAATTAAATTTTGTCTTGGATTTGTAAGTCAAATGCTTCTTTCTCTCATTATTTTTCTTGAATGCTTCCAATTTCTTTTTGGAAAGTAATTATGAGAAGTGTATATAAATCAAACATCTATAATAAATTTAACATCTCTCACTATGGTTTTCATTATGATTTTGTGGAAGAGATTTAGACATCAACAAATTCTAAAAAACACTTACTATGTACTAAAAATTTTTAGGCAGCTCTGTTTGTTGTCATTTCCATTCATGTTTGCTATTTTATCAGTGGTTATTCCTTTGTATGATTTCCACCTTAATTTACCTTGAGCAACAATGTACTTTTTCATTCTGTGAATGTATTGAATCCTGTTGAATATGAGGTTAATGTGACCCATCAAATCCATCACAAGATAGAATCGCCTGGCACACCATCTGCAACACTGTGTGCCAGAGATCAGTAGAGATGCCAGTGAGCAAAATATCGGGTGACCTAGTGTATGACTTTCTGAATCCTCTCTCCAGAATAATTGCCTGTGGTGTTGGTCTAAGGCAAATAGTTCTTACAAAGTACCCTTGAAATGAGCTTTGGTATTTCATTTTATATCCTTTAAAAAATTAACCTGGAATGACACTCCAGTTTGAAAACTGCCAGTGGAAGGAGTTCTGAAACAGTAAAGCCCTGTGCACCCACACTGGGATAAGAAACAGAAGGACTGAAGCCTTGTGCACCACTCCTCAGTCCCATCTCCCAGGTGTAACCTCTGTCCTGAGACTCCTGGTTACATACAATTCCTTTGTCTTGCTCTAAAGATGTAACAATAAGTGAATATATTCCCCAACCAAATATTGTTGGGTTTTTGCCTGTTTTTAACCTTCCTGTAAGCGACCATGTGCTCTATATATTCTTCTGTGGCGCGATGTCATGTCTAGTTGACATATCTCTGATGTGTGAGGTGTAGTTCACTCATTTTTACTGCTGCAAAGTTTTACATTTTGTGACTCACACTATTTTGGTATTTTCCTATTTATGTTTATGTGATCATTCCAGTTTTTTCCATAAATGTTAGTGCATGTGTCTTCTGGGACACACAGGGTGGAATCCCCTAGAGTATTCGGTCAGGAATAGGATTCTGGACTGTCCATGGGATGTGCTGTAACCAGACCAGCACACGTGAACTTGATTTCCAAAGTGCTTGTGCCAGTTTAACCTTTCACCCGGAGTGTACGTGTGTTTATGTCGCTTTTCCGATTGCTCTGAAAATGAAAAGTGAGAGGCAGCTCTTTCACCTGAAGGGCAGCAAGTAAGTGTGAACATTACTGCCTGATTGCAGGACGCCCAGTTCTGACCCTATTCATAACTTGATTCTCTTTATTTGTGTCCCATGTACCTTGTTATTATCCTTGCAGCCTCCAGGTCCAGATATGCTTCTTTTCTGCATCACCATACAGGATTACTTCATTCGTTTGGAATATTTTATCACATATGTTTAGAATAATAAAGACAGAGGAAGGGAAGGAGGGGCAGATGGACAGAAGGAAAGACAAAACACAATAGAAAATAAAAGAAAGAACAAGAAGAGAGGAATTGAAAACAGCAAGTACAGACAACATTTTCAAAGTACAAGGAGGGGTGCCTGGTGGCTCAGTCGGTTAAACGTCCGACTTTGGCTCAGGTCGAAACTGAGCTAACTTTGTGGGTTCGAGCCCTGCATCAGGCTCTGTGCTGACAGTTCAGGCCTGGAGCCTGCTTCTAATTCAGTGTCCCCCTCTCTCTCCCCCTCCCCTGCTCATGCTCTGTTTCTCCCTCTCTCTCAAAAATAAAAATAAACATTAAAAAAACAAAGTGCAAGGAAAAAAAAGAGATATATCATAAAAGAAATTTCACAGAGCTTTCTTAGCCATCCTTGGCTGTGTAACAGATGACCCCCAAAGTTAGTGGCTCAAAACAACCAACATCTCTTAGCTCATGTGACCTTACGAAGACAAATGCACTGGAGCAGAGGCTGATGGCAGAAGCTGGACAAAGAGGAGGAATTTACAGATGAATAAGCAGGAGGTGGTTGGTTTACAGATGGAATGATTTTTTTAGTCCTCCTGGGAGCAGGTGCCAAGACAAGACAGGGTTAAATTCACCTTAATATTATCGGAGGCCTTCCGGTCAGAGCATTGGAGAGGAAGACAGGAAATGCTGGAAGAGCCAGCAGACGGAGATGCCAGTCCCACCCCAAGTTATGGTCCACAGGAGAAAGGTGTGTTGCACTATCACAGACCACTGGGCAACCTAAGTGAAGGTGAGCAAGGCGAGAGGAGCCCTCAGCGACAGTCAGCTGTCAGGGAGCCCGATGCTGCCCAGAAACCAGCCTGCCTCCGTGTCCCTGCTGAGACCTGTTACTGTGTGGACACAGCCTATGGGAAGCAGGCCCTCACACAAATACTGCCATGGATTGTAGAGCCCTTGTGGTCTACTTGAGAGAGTAACCCAAACCTTCCAACCTGAGGGGTCTGAGGCCTTGGAAATGAAGCCTTTTCAGGGTGGGTTCCTGCCCTTGTCCTTTCATAGTTACAATGGGTTAAGGGAGAAGCAGCAGGCTCCCATATCTGTCACCTGGGTTCCCCCAAATTCCTCTTATCCCAGTTGTGTAAGAGGAGCCCCACTCCCTCCTGAAGATCAGGGTGGATTCCTTCTGCCTGGAGAAGAGCAGACTCCTCCCCTGGGCACATGGGGTCCAAACACCCCTGGTGGCAGCCATAATGTGTATGAACTTCCATCCATCCTCATTTCCAGGACCTCCAAACTGCCATGCCCAGAACTGCAGAGAAAAGAAGCGTAATTTCTCTGTTGGGTGACTAGAAGGAATGGTATGTGGATCGATACCTGCTTCCACCACTTGGTTCCTTGACTCTCATACTCTTCTTCTCGAGACCACAGCACAATATAGAAATGTCTGAGTCAATACACTGCATGGTGGAGAATGGCACCCATCTCTTCAGAGTATTTCCCAAAGCTGACAGAGTGTGCCTTAGCAGGGCCATCCAGCATTCCGTGTGGCCGACTAGATCTGGGCCATCTGTAATGTGACGTGACAGGTGGATCCCATTGTTACAGCACATCCTGCACCTCCTTCACTGTGAGGGGACCCCCACCCACATACTGTGTTAAGAGCAATTCTGAGCACATGGATCAGGCATTTGGATAGTCCCTAGATAGTGGCACTGGCTCTGCGGGCAGGAAACGAGAGCACACACATAGCATAGGTGTCTGTCTCTGTTAGGATGAGTCTCTGGCCCTTTCAGGATGGAAGGGGCTCAATGCAGTCAACGTTTCACTTCATGGACAGTTGATCACCTCAACAGACTGTGTTATAGCAGGGTGCAGTGTTGGTCTCTGTTTCTGACAGGTTGTACATTCAGAGGTAGCAGTAGAGTAAATGGGAATCATTGCTCCATTGCTCATTGCTTTACCTCTGCCATGCGGTCACTCCATTCATGCGCCCATTTCGCCAGTCCTGGGCTGACCAGTGATAAAGGCTTGCTAAGGTCAAGTTGTCTGCTCAGTGTTCAGTGCCTCTTCAGGGGTGGATGTTTTCTGGTGGTGTTAACATGTGATTCAGGCTTCAGTGCAGAGAGACCGTTTCCATTTAGGATGGACTGCTGCAGACCTAGCTAATTTATGAGTTAGTGTGTTATACAGAAACCAGCACATGTGGTCGTTTTTAAAAGTTTATTTATTTTAAGAGGGTGGGTGGAGAGAGAGAATGAGCGGGGAAGGGTACAGAGAAAGGGAGTGAGAGAATCCCAAGCAGTCTCCATGCTCAGCACTGAGCCTGATATGGGACTCAATCTCACGAATTGTGAGATCATGCCCTGAGCCGAAATCTAGAGTCAGTCACTTCACAGACAGAGACACCAGGCACCTCACATGTGGCTATTTTTAATCACGTGCCTTCCTAGTGTCCCATGAACAAGCATTCTGTCTTCTCAGGGTCCTGAAATATACCACACGTTACTTCTAAAAGAAAATCTGCTACTCTTGGTGGGTGGCATGGCATGACTACAATACCTGAGGTGCCAGCATGTGATTCTCCTTCTAGTTCTTTCCTTTAGCTCCGCAGTGCATCCTTTCCCACCCCTGATGCTTCTACCGTCAAGGGGTCTGATAGATGGTATTTGAATGTAGCGTGGCCTGGATCTTTCTGTCCTGGTCCAACTCAGGGCTAGCATCCTTCTAAGTCATCCAGAGGTGGACCAAACAATACACATAGGTGTGAAATGTGTGCTGCTAGAACCCTATGTGTCCCCAGGGCCATGTCCTTCCTTCTTTGTAGGGAGGGATACAACAGACAATAATCTGTGTCCTGCCTTCGAGGGAATATCCCTGAACTCTGGATCCATAAAACTTAATCTTCTGGCCACTCCCTGCAACTTTTAAAAAATTCATTTACTTCATTTCTAATGTTTAGAAATTTTTGGTATTTACCATCAATTACCAAATTTACCATCATATTAACACATAAAATGTAACATTTACCATCTTAACCATTTTTAGGTGTAAAGTTCAGCGTATACTGCCAGGCAACCATCAACACACCCACCTTCAACTCTTTTCATATTTCAATACTGAAACTCTTTATCCATTTAACCAAAATCCGACATTATCCCCTTCTCACATCCCCTGGAAATTGCCGTTCTATTTTGTTTCTATGAATTGAATTATTCTAGGTCCCATGTATAAGTAGAACCATACAGTACTTGTGTTTTGGTGGCTGGTTTATTTCAGTTAGTATAATCTTCTCAAGGTTCATCTATGTTGTAGCGTGTGTCAGGTTGCTCCTTTTTAAGGCCGTATAGTATTCCTTTGTAGGCATACACTGTATTTTGTTTATCCCTTCATCTACTGATGGACAAATGGGTTGCTTAATTCTTCTGGCTATTGTAAATAATGCTGCTTGTGAGTATGGTATGGGCTTACAAACATCTGTTCATGTCTCTTCTTTCAATTCTTTTGGGTATATACCCACAAATATAATGGCTGGATCATATGATAATTCTATGTTTAATTTTTTGAGGAAGGTTCATACCATTTTCCATAGAGGCTGCTCATTTTACATTCCCAAAAGTGTACAAGGGTTCCAATTTCTTCACCTGCTCACCAGCAATTGTTATTTTCTTATTTTTAAATTAGTAGCCATTGTAATGGGTGTGATGTGGTATCCATGGACCCTCATTTGTCCCCATGTACAAGTGCTGAAAGAAACCACTTCTTCCCCTAAGAATTGGCATCTCACTGTGGTTTTGATTCCAATTTCCCTAATGATTATTGATATTGCATATCTTCTCATAAGCTTGTTGGCCATTGTATATCTTCTATGGATAAATATCTGCTCAAGTCCTCAGCCCACTTTTTAATCAGGTTGTTGGTCTTTTTTCATCACAGGAGTTGTCTGTGTGTTCTGAATATTAATCCCTTAGCAGATTTGTGATTTAAAACTATTTTTTCCCCACTCTATGTGTTGCATTCTACTCTATTGATACTATTCTTCAGTGCATAGAAGATTAGAATTTTCATGAGAACCAATTTGTCTGTTTTTCCTTTTTTGCCTAATCCTTTCATGTCACATTCAAGAAATCATTTTCAAACTTAATGTCATGAAACTTTGCCTTATGTTTTTCTTCTAAGATTTTTATAGTTTTAGCATTATGACTAGGTTTTTAATTCATTTTTATATTAATTTGAATATGGCAACTTAATTTTTGTGTTGAGCTTTGTTTTTTACTGCATTGCTTAACACAAAAGTTATGAATTAAATGTTCTCTTATCTCCTGCATCCAGGAGGGAATCTGTGAAATTCTCAGTTAGTAATCTAAACCAATAGGTCCTATTAAAAATAGTCAAAGTTTCAACAACAACCAAATAGCCAGCCTGTTTGAGGTCTTGAAGAACATCTAATGGACTCTCAGGTGTTCTTATAATGAAGAGTACAGCAATTCTAGAGATTAGTCAAATATTAAAAGAGGATTGATACAGAATCATTCTTGAAGCTCTAAGTGCCTTTAAATGACAAAAATGAGAATTTTAAGTAGTTGCCTCACAGGACCAAGCCTATTCATCATAACTAGTTAAAATTCAGTACTATCGTGACTTCTCATTTACAAGGTAACTAGTTGATAATTTAATAGATGGCATAAAATTTAATACTTAACATTATTTTTTAAAGAAGACAATATAATAAACAGGGAATACAGAAAACTCAATGTATTTTACAATAAGATAACCATTTAAACCTTTATTCGTATACACAGGGTGTAGGTCATCTCTGGTGCCTTGCACGTTTTCATCAGTTTATACTGAGTTCTTGAATTGTTTTAGATAAAATGGTTTATATTGAACAAATTTTACAATTGTATACCTGTATAAGACTTAGTACATTGAGATATTTTAAAAATATTTTTAAGTTTATTTGTTTATTTTGAGAGAGAGAGAGAGAGAGAGTGAGCAGTGGAGGGGCAGAGAGAGAGAAAGAGAGAATCCCTCGATTTTCTGTTAGGTGGGGCTCAAACTCACAAACTGAGATGATGACCTGAGCTGAAACCAAGAGTCACACGTTTAACCGAGCCAGCCACATACCCCAAGATGTTTAAAACATATTTATAAATTTGTTCCTGATATACAAAAGAATTTGACAATAATTTTAGAACATTTGATTTTATAGAATTAAAATTTCATACAGTACTCATTTTGATATTTAAAAAAATTCACAGAAAAAATAGAAACTACATAGCCTGATTGCATGGCACTGTTATTTCCAGTTTCTAGTTCTGGTAATTAAAACCTCCATTAACTCTGTTAACAATTCATCACCAGCACTTTATGAAGTCAACTCACATGATTTGCAAACAAAACCTTCAGTCTTTATGTTATTTACCACAGAATTCAGTGCAGCAAGGAAAGAAAACCCAGTATGCGAATTTACAGACTAATTTGCAAATTGACCCGTTCCTGTGATCCAAACTGCTTCAACCTTTCAAGGTATGGTTTGTTAAGTTCCACATCATTGTGACCTGCCCCATCTACCCACAGAGGATCCACAGATCCTTGGCTAGTCTCAAACAATGTGGGGCCATGGGAAAGGTCAAGATTTCATCTTCAGTCCTATGAATTATTAATACCAGAGAGGTTACCTTGGGGAGTTTGTCAATGTTTGGGAATGCGTCCAAACAGTAGGTCTTCATGGTATCAGGAAAAGTGACAGGCATTCCCCAGGTCATAGGAGAATGAAGAATAAGAGGAGCACTCTTACACCAAGCAGCAAGATCCACAGATGGTACCGTCCCTCTCTAATCTGGCCATCTAGAATCACATTTTCAGGGCATTATCCCTGTCTTCTCCTCAGAGCAAGCAAAGCAGCTTCTATATCTGCATAGAGGTTCTTGTCTAATAGTTTCCCAGAACTTGCACCATCCCAGAATAATCATATGAGAACATATGACAATTACTCCGTGATCCCAGTCCTACGTAAAGTGCTCATCTGACCAAGATCAATAGCACTTCCCTGTGAGAAGAGTAAAGTGTACTTGACCTTGGGTAAACAAGCACAGACATGCAGGGATTCTGTTGCCTTTATGAGTCCTAGTCAGGAAGCACTAATAGCATCTTTTGCCTAGGAGAGTGCGCCAGTCTGCTGGTTGTGATTGGTGTGAAATCTAGAGGCTTCCACGTTCGTCACAAATTAGATCAGGTGGCAAAAATGCTAATTTTGAAGCCATGTTCTCAGGGAAGGCGGACAGGAGAAAAGACCACATAGTTCACTAAAGGAGAAATTATTCTTCTGCACCTGAGGTTTTGGGAGGAAAGGTCCGGGAGGGAGCCCCTGCCCATGCTCTGCCCTCCACAGGTGCAACCCACCCTGCAGCCTTCTATGGCCACCTCACTTTCTGGCACAGCAGACACCCACTCCCCAGGCCCCAGACACAATCAGGTCTTTCTTCACCCTTCACCCTTCACCCTTTCCTTTCTTCAGCCTCTGCCCTGGGGCTGGCTCTCCTGGTGGGAGAAAGGAGGGCAGGGAACTTAGGGGTGAGCAGAACCCTTGATAAGGCAGGAGTTGGTCACTGACTTAAATATTTTTTAAATAGTTCACTTGAGATTTCTTTGGGCCCGTTGGTTAAGAGTGTGTTTGGGCCCTCCAAACTTGGGCCCTCCAACTTTCCAGTTTTCCTTTTGGTTTTGATTTTTAACTGCATCCCATAATGGATGGAAAAGATAGTTGGTGTGATATCTCCTTTTCAATACTGTTGAGTCTGAATATGTGTTCTAACATATGATATATCCTGGACAACGTCCCATGTGTGCTGGAGAAGAACGTGTATTCTGTTATTTGTGGTTAGAGTGCTGTGTACATGTGTGTTAGGTCTAGCTGGTTTCTTATGCTGCTCCAGCCCTGCGTTTCCTTACTTTCCTTATGCTGGGCACTCTATCCAGCTTTGAGAATGGGAGAGTGAATTCTCCAGCCACTATTGCAGGTCGGTCTAAGTCTCCCTTCTATCAAATTTTGCTTACATATTTAGTTGATCTGTTATTAAATGCTACAAGTTTATCATTGTTATATTTCTTGCTCTATTAAAACTTTTTTAATATAAACTGTTTTTTTCTCTTCTAAATTTCTTTGATATAAAGTCTATTTGGTCTGATATCAGTAGAAATACTCCAGTTCTCTCTTGGTTATTGTGTGCTGGGGATACATTTTCACTTCTTTTCAAGGTCAAACTATTTGTGCTTTTGGATAAAGTGAGTCTCTTTCAGACAACATAGAGTTAGATCATCTTTCTGGCACCGTTCTGCCAGCCTCTAGCTTTGACTGGAGTATTTAATTCATTTACATTCAAAGTAATTGCTGATAAGGAGGGACATGTCTCTATTATTTGGCTATTTTCTACATGCCTTATAATTGTGTTTTCCCTCATTTCCTGAGGTGTCATTTAGTTTTGTTTTGTTTTTTAGTGAAATGGTTTCATTCCCTCTCATTTTCTTTTGCATATATTTTGCATATAGGCATTTTCTTTGTGTTTGCCAGGTGATACATTACCCATCCTAAAAGTATAGCCCTCTAATGTGTACTTCTACAAGCTTATCTTCAATAACAGAAAAAAGTCTCATTTTATACAGCTCCATCCCATCCCCTTGTGGTAATTGATGTCAGAAAATTACATCTTTATACATTATCCCGAAACGTAGACTAATAATTGTTTTCCTGTATTTGTCTGTTAAATCAAGTCACAAGCAAAAGGTGGAGTTACAAGTCAAAGTTATGATAATAGTGGCTTTAGGCAAATAGGTGTTTTTTAAATGTATCAGTCTTTTAACTCACGTAGAAAACAAACACTGGAGTTACAAACCAAAGTGACACTAATACTACATTTATACTTGCCCATTTATTTACCTTCACTGAGATTTGTATTTCTTCACACAGCTCCAGTGACTGTCCAGTGTCCTTTCATTCTGAAGGATTCCCTCAGGCAGATCTTGCAAGGCAACTAGAGTGGTAATGAGCAATCTCAGCCTTTGTTTACCAGACAATGTCTTCATTTCTCCCTCACTCTGAAGACCCATTTTGCAGATATAAGATTCTTGATTGAGTTTTTTTTTTTTTTCAGCACATGGAATATCAGCCCACTGCCTTCTGGTGCCTAGGGTTTCTGATGACATTCTGCCAACCTTTTAAGGAACCCTTGTTTGCGATGAGTCACTTTTCTCCTACTGCTTTCAAGACTCTTTCTTTGTCTTTGACTTTCAACAGTTTCATTACAATGTGTCTTGGTGCAGATGTGTTTGCGTTCATCCTAAATGAATTTTACTATTCTTGGATGTTTATATTCATGTCTTTCATCAATTTGGATCAAGTTTTCAGCCATTATTTCTTCAAACAATCCCTCTTACTTTATACTCTTCTGTCTGGGCCTCCAAAATGCATATATTGGTCCCCTTTCTGGTGTCTGCCAGAGTCCTTATCTGATCAGTCCAGTGGTCCCCAAAGGATGGATGGTTAGGCGAAAGGAAGAGAGAGCCATGAGATGTAGTCTGATCACCAAGCAGTCGGTTCTGGCAATTCTTGCATCTCTGTCCTGCTGGTCTCAGTGTCTTTATTTAAAAGTAGTAAATGACTTTAAGGCAATGAATGACATTCCATCAGTAAGCACAGTTTGAACAATAATGTGTTTTTATCAGCAAAGTGGCGATTTCCTCAATCTTGCAAATTGTTTTAAAGTTAATTAGCACATAAACAGGGTGTTACCTAGGCCTGCCTATGTTAATTATCCATAAACAGGCCTGGAGTCATTCTGCCTATTCTTCCAACTACAATGGGGGAGGTGCAACCCATCGGCAAGGACAGAATTCCCAATGCTTGTCCTTTGCTTGTGAATGAGTGATCTTACATAATAGGGGCCTAACGTTTACACAAGTTACACTAATATTTAGCCAGCTCATAACTGCTATCAATCTGTGCAACCCATCCCCAAGATGCAACTTTAAGATTACTTCTGGTCAGGTTACTCTCATTCAGATGTAATCCATCAAAGCATCTTGCTCCAGATGCCTTTTTATTTAAATGCCATAAGACAGAAGAGCATTACATTCGTTGGGGCTAAGGAGAAGAGCTCAAGAAATCCAAGCCTGAAAAATTATTTAGAAGGAGGTAAGACTGAGTGCCATTTTGATCGGCAGCAGCTTTGCTTCCAATGCATTTCCACACAGGGAGGTGTCTCAACCTGTGAACCCAAGATGGCTTCACTCGGCTTCAGTGTTTTTCATTTGGTTCCTCAGACTAGATAATTACAATTGTTCTATCATCTAGCTCAGTAATACTTTGTTCTGCCTACTGTGATCTGCTCTTGAATACCTCAGTAAAGTTTTCACTTCACTTATGGTACATATCAGCACTGGACTTTCCTTTCAGTTTCTTTTCATGTTTTGTATTTCTTTGTAGATATTTTATTTTATTCATAGCTCAATGTCTTGACTCTTTGTGTCTTCATTTAATTCTTTGAAAATCTTACAGACAGTTGATTTAAAGTACTTGTCTAGGGGCACCTGGGTGACTCAATCAGTTAAGCATCTGACTCTGGCTCAGGTCATGATCTCATGGTTAATTGGTTCCAGCCCGTGTTGGGCTCTGAGCTGCAAACTCAGAGCCTGGAAGTTTGTTTCATATTTTGTGTCTCCCTCTCTCTCTGCTTCTCCCCTGTTCACACTGTTTCTCTGTCTCTTTCTCAGAATAAATAAACATTAAAAATTTAAAAACAGTAAAAAAGTACTTGTTTTGTAAGTCCACATTCTGATATTTTCTGGTTTTTTTTTTAATGAACCATTTTTTCCTGTTTCTTTGTATACTTAGTATTTTGTTTTTGTTGAAAACTGGTCATCTCATTCTTAAAATGTGGTAATTGTGAAAATCAGATTCTTCCCATCAGCAGGTTTGTTGTTTATTTTGATTTTTGATCGTTGCAGTCTGCGTGCCAGAAGTCAGCCTGAGGTGTACATTTCAGCTCCCCAGATGTCGATTTTCAGCCTATGCTTTCCCCTCAGCATGTGTCTGTGGTAACTTTCCATATTCCTGCCCACCCCCTCCACCAGTGATGTTCAGTGAGAATCTGAGAGCAGAGTGGCAATGCCCCTGTGTGGCCAAGGGTTGACAACACAAGCCCTTTTACCTGATTGGCGAGGACCTCCTCAGGGCCTCCTTGGGCTACTGCACCAGGACAGGGCACTACGTAAGGGGACATACTTTTGGGTCAGATTTGGATTGTAAATCGTTTGGCTTGTAAATTTACACCGACTTTGATGTTTCCTCCTCATTGAGTAACCAGGAACTATAAGCTTACAGAAGAAAAAGGTCTCTAGGCCATTAAAGTTGGTTCTCAGATCTGTAGCCAGACCCACAAACATGCTGAATACTCCAATACACACTGGCACTTTCCATGGAGAGAGCATCTTGGACCTAGGAGTCCCTGTCATTTGTTCCTGCTGTTGTCTCTGATGCTGGAGGCTGGGATACTGGCTCTTTCTTTCAGTGATGTATGCCATCATCTTCTGTCCTGATCACTTCAGCTCCCACTATCTGCTACCCATAATACTTGAGACAGGAGCTCTGGTACCCAAGCTCAATCTCATTTCTACCAAGGGATTTGAGGTCAGCCATCCAGGAGTTCCTAAGGGCCTCAATCCCTGTAGCTGAGCCAATGACCTACCACAGGAAAAGCCTCTTCCTGAGTCTAAGTCGTCTCAGGGGCATCTGGTGGTTAAGTGCTGCCTGTCTATAGTTCCCAATGTGATTGAAATGTGAGTGCAGGAGACACTGGGTACAGACCTGGTTGCTTTCTCAGACAACCAAGACCATCAGGCAAACACTAAACACATGCAGGAACACATGCAGATGCATGCAACGTGTACCAGACCCACCACACCAAAAACCCATGAACTTTCCCCTTCCAGCCTCCAAGTAAACTTTAAGGAATTCTGGTCACAGCATTCATTTCCTTCTTCCTTTCTTTCTTCCTTCCTTCCTTTCTTCCTTCTTTCCTTCCTTCCTTCCTTCCTTCCTTCCTTCCTTCCTTCCTTCCTTCCTTCCTTCCTTCTTCCTTCTTGTTTACAAGTATAATAAGTGAATGCCTCTGTGCCAACATCTGTGTTAGGCCTGGTAATCATTTAATGAAATAGACAGAATGAATATTCTCCTAATGCTTACAATCTGATAGGAAAGACAGACAATAAGTAAAACATAATAATAGTAGTACCTTGTATGGTACATATTCCTGTCACCTATTGCTAGGTAGCAAACAATCTCCAAATAAAACAATCACCTTTTGGGTTACCTGAGTGACTCGGTTGGTTGAGTGTCAGACTCTGGATTTTGGCTCTGGTCATGACCCTGGGTTGTGGGACTGAGACCTTCATCAGATTCCCTCCTGAGTATGGAGTCTGCTTAAGATTCTCTCCTTCTCTCCCTCTGCCCCCCTCCCCTGCTCTCACTCTGTCCCATTCTCAATTTAAAAAAACAACAACAAATCAACAACCACATTTTAATTCTCTCTCATTCTGTATATCAGCTCAGATCAATGGGTAGCTCTTCTGCTTCACGTGACATGGGCTGGGGCTACATTCATCTAGAGATCTGAATGGTCCAGATATACCAGAAGTCCTCCTCACAGAGTTGCAGGTGGTGCTGGCTCTCAGTGGGGAGTACACTGAGGCTGCAGAATGCCTGTGCTGCCATCTGGTGTTGATCCAGGTCTTGAAGGTCACAAGCTCTGGAGTAAACGGAAAACAGTAGAACCCAAACTGGTACAGAATATTGCTTTGTGTGCTCACAGGACTTCTTCAGATGCTCCAAGCTCGGCTCAGCCGTTCTCTGAAGGAGGATAACACCCTCAGTTTTTATATACAATATTTTTTCTCTTTATTTATTGATTTGTTTAGTAGAGAGAGAGGGAGAGAGAGAGTGAGCAAGTGGGGTGGGTCAGAGAGAGAGGAAGACAGAGGATCTGAAGTGAGCTCTATGCTGACAGCAGAGATCCTGACTCGAGGCTCAAACCCACGAACTGTGATATCATGAACCAAGCCAAAGTCATATGCTTAACCCACTGAGCCACGCAAGTGGTCCAATACCCTCGATTTTTTTTTTCTCTCATCCCTTTTCCCAGAGCTGGCCAGTCTCCATCCAGGATCCTTCAGCATCCCTTTGCTTCCACCAGCCACCAGACAGGAGCAGGAAAGGGCCCCAGGATCAAGGACAACACCTTAGAGCAGAAGCTCAATACCTTCCTTCCTCTGAAGCCTCGACCCATCCCCCAGCAGAGTCCAGGGTGCTCCTGAAAGACACATCCCTGTTGCATGTTGTTCTAGGTCAGGTAGTGTCACAAACTCAGCTCCTTCTCTCCCAAGCTGTCAGCTCCCCACCTGCATAAGCATCCATGCACAAGTGTTTGCTTGCTGTCCCCTCTTAACCACAGGCACTGATTCCACCTGCACCTCAGCCTCCTCCCTCCCCTAGCCCTGAGCCAGCAGCTCCTAACTGGAAGGCACATTATAATGCTCAGGAAATCAGCAGACCCCAGTCTAGAAATAGTGTGCTGCAGCGGGGTCTGTACTTGACCTGACTCAGGAGCACTCGATCCTCACAGGGGCCTGGTCTTGCCCTCAACTTCACCCCTGGCCCATGTTTGCAGACTGCACTTGGCCTACTCTCCTCCTTCCTGGCCCCCATGCACTGGAATCACAGCTTCTCCCCAAGTGCTGCTTGGCTGAGGCTGCCAGGGCCTCCTTGCCCCAATCCTAGTAAGGACTGGACCAGGCAATGCAGGCAGTGCAGTAGCAACGTTCTCCTAAATGAGGCGTGGGGGGTTCTTGAGATTCCCTATGTGAGGCTGTCTGTCTACCCTCTTCACCCTGAGACAGTCACTGCCACCACCTCCCCTCTACCTCCCACATGGAACCCTCTCAGACAGGGGCCCCCTTTTGAATTCCTGTTCCATTTCATATGCCTGGGAATCTCACTGTTTGAGGAAATCTATCGTATCAAGGTCAGTTAGCTGAAATCATGTGTTGGACAACAACATTTAAAGTAGGGCTTTGAGAAAATAGTATATGACTTTCATACTCTTTCTCTGTCAAAATCACCAGTGTTCTATGAGGCAACAATTTTGACCCCAAGAAATTAGAACTAATTTTCCCGCTGGGAGAACCACCTCAAGAGACGGCAGGAACAACCGCAGACCTACATGGCCCTTATTCTTCTTGTGACTTGGTCACAGCCCCTCAGTGTGCGGCAAGGTGACTAACCATCCCAGGCCATCCCAGACCGAGGACCAATGTATAAACAGATTAGGTTCAAGAGTGAGAAAGCAGTATCCCTCCATGATGGTCACACAGAGGTGGTAGAATCCACAGAAAGGCTCCAGGCCCTGCACTCCCCAGCCTTTCCCTGCTTCATGCGTCATCTTTGTCTTTGCCCAAACACAAACCCTGTTTCCCTATTTCCCATCCTCAAGAAGCCTGATTACGAGAAAATCACGTTGACCTTCCCTTCCTCTAAATCTACAGGGTAGTGGCCACCATAAGGAAGGGAGCTGGCTCATGGAGGGCAAGGTGAGGCCACAGGGCACAGTCCTCCTGCTCTGCTCTAAACGATGTTTTGGGTTGTGCCCTGAGGGGCTGGACAGGGCAAATTTGGGAGGCAGGATCAACCAGTGGGCACGGATGCCCTGAGAATAACCTGCGCCCCTCTCCCCAAATGGTCATAGGGTAATCGCTCATCTTCTCTTGCACGTGATCTGCAAGAAAACTCCAGGAAGCATGGGGGCAGGTGAAGGGACCCAGGAAAGAGTACAGGTGGGAGTGACCCAGAAGAACGCTCGGGACACAGGTCCTGGAAGAGCAGATTCAGGGGCTGCAAAGTGGACAGAGGTGACCATCTGTGCTTAGTATGCCTCTATGTGCAGTAAGTGGATCCTCCCTGAGCAACATCATAGGCAGGGCTATGACACTACACACAACCCCTAGGTGAGGTCCTGTTCTTTTTCTTTGATTCCTCATGATGGCTGGAAAGATTGGGGGAAGGGGTGCACACAGGAAGGAAATAAGGTCATCACCTCTCCTCTGGTTTCCTTCCCAGTGTTGAAGCCCTCCCCACCAGGTCATAGGCCCTTTCCTCCTTGTGTTCCTCTGTTCTTTTGGTCTCCTGGGCCCTCTGCAGTTAGAAGGTGATCTCCACGCAAAACCCATGGCTGAGCCCAGCTGAGTCTGAGAGTAGAGGAGGGTAGGGTCAAGTTCAGGGCAGGGAGACCCAGCCCTCACTGCCCAATCCTCCGCCCGAGCCAGGAGCAGCCATGAACGACACTCAAGACCCATGTGACTCTGCCTGTGAGCAGATCTAAGGGTGTGGATGCAGACGTGGCTCCACTCCCCCTCAGCACTCACACTTCCCGCTTCTGTTACAGAAGTTTGTCGTCTCCTCCGATCTGTGCAGTAAGAGACATGAGGGAGTCCCACGTCCCAGGAGAGCCCCTCCCATCCCAACATTTGCTCAGATTCTCACCTGGGCTTCCCTCAGCTGCTGGTGACTTCTTCTTCTTGTACCAAAGGACACACACAATAATGGCAGTAATAAAAACAACAGAAGCAGCCACGGCACCCCTTATAGTTGGTATCATCCACTCTAGTGTACCAGGGCCTTTCCTGGAAAAAGGCCTCATATTAACCTGGGCTCTCCAGGACCATGGGCCTGCTCTCCTATCCCCATCCTGGTTCTGACCCAACCAGGACCAGAGCCCCCTCCACGATCACCCCAGGCTCCCCCGAGGGTACAAGGTTGCACTGTGGTTCCAGCAGCTTCCACGTAGCAAGTGATCCTCTGCTCCTCTCCCTGAGGAATCCTTATGGCCTCACACATCCAGTAGGTCCTTTTTCCGCCAGAAAGGACTCCCTAAACTGCTGGACATCCTGGCTCACGGGAGCTCATCCTGAAGCAGATCAGGAAGGTATTCCTGGTAGAGAAACTGAAAGCCCAGCACATCATGGTGACCTTCCCCTCCATGGCCTGGCTATAGGTCATCTTCACTGTTGGGGACACTGGGGAAGAAAGCATAGGGCCAGCCACAGCCTGCTTCTCCCATCTTTCCAGTTCTGGCAGAAGCCCTCATTGACCCCAGACCTTTTCCAAGTCTGTTCTGCTCCCTCCAACCCAATTCCTTTGGGCTGGCAAGAGGATGCACCTGGGATCCAGGCCAGTCTCTCCTGGGTCCTCGTGTTGATACTGAGGAGGGGGTGTGAGGGGTGGGCTCCTGGACTGAGGGGACTATAAGGGAACTCTCTGTGACATGCAGGATGGGGCTTCCTCTCCTGCCTGACAACCACCTTCCTGGTTCAGTTTTCTGTCAGAGGGTCCACAGCCTTTCTGGATGATTGACACTGGGAGGGTGCATTTCCATCCCCAGCTGCTTGGTGTCTCTATCTAGAGGCTGTAACAGTACAGGTGGGTCAGAGTACCAGGGGCCAACAAGACATACATGCATCCCACAGGACAGAGAGGGTTTCCTTGGACAAGACTGTTGGGAGGACATCAATGGGTCTGGGGGAGGGGAAATCCCTGCACCAGGGTTGAACCTGTTCTGCCCCAGGAGTCCATCCAGGCTTCCAGATATTTCTGCAGGCTTCCACAAGGCTCTCCCTGCACAAAGGCTGAGGAATCCTGGTTTGAAAGCCATCTGCATCTTGATTTCCTTAGCCAAGGTCTGACCCGAGGACCAGGGAACTGTCCATCCAGGGGTCTTCGGGTCATATAAGAGGAAGAGCTCCCATCATAGCGGACATGCCTGTAGCCTCTGGTGCTGTTGTCCTCTCGCATCATCCAGCCCCAGAACTCCTGCAGGGAATGCAAGCCTCTCCTCAGCCATCCATCCTGTGTCACTCTGCCTTCCCCACACCAGTGACAGACTCCCACCAGAGGGGCCCCTCCTTGCTCTCCTCCTCATCTTCCCTGTGTTGGGTGAGTGACGTCCACCTCCAGCCTGAGGTCCACAGACTCTCAGTCCTCATCCCCTACTCCCAGGCAAATCCAGTGGAAAGAGACAGCTCCCTGCTCTTGGCCCTGAATTTTCCTGGGAAAGGCCTCTCATCACTCTTGCCCCTACTCCGCTCTCACCTCTTTTCTGGGCCTGCAGGGCCACAGTGTCTGCCAGTCTTTCTGAAACTCTTCCCACTCTCTCTTAAGTCCTCAGTCTCTGTGTCCCACCTCTTAGGCACCAGGACTGTCTTGCCATGTCTATGTCACTGGTTGGGAATGAGATGGACCTGCTAGTGTCCCTGGGGAGAGGCAGTCAGAGGGCGTCTCAAAGAGGCAAGGCAGTGAACCCAAAGGTAGTCTATATTAGAAAGAGGAGCAGTGGAAGAGAAAATAGACCCAATATGCCACAGTGAATACCTTGGGGAAGGACCTGCAGAGTGGAGGTAGTTCTGGGAGGGGGGCAGTTCATCCCTCCAAGGAGGGTTAGGGGGAGACTTCCAGCACAGGATGGGCAGGCTGGGAGAAGGCCACCTGTTGGAAAAGGCTAGTACTAACCACGTGGCAGAAACAACCAGTTTAGAGGTCAGATGTCAGGAGTGGGGCCCACTTGGTTCAAGGAACCAAAGGAGGTATGAGGGCCAAGGATCTGGGCAGGAGGACCTCGAGCAGCATTCTAGTCTGTGGGGGAGAGAGGAAGGCAGGAGGCAACAGGGGAGACTAGTGCTGAGGGGCTGGGAAGGGGGACTGGATGACCCTGAAAGAACTTGAATCAGAGGCAGAGGAGAGGAGGGAGCTTGGGCTGAGAGCCAGGAGGAGGGGCTGCTGACTGCATGGCCCCATGGGTGGAGCTCCTGAGAGAGGAGAGCTTGGTGATGGCCCCGCAGGTGAGTGAGGGATTAGAGCTGGCAAAGTCTGTGGGGGAGGGGTGCAGACGGACCAAGGAGACAGAGAGTTCAGCCCACAGGGAGTGTGGAGGCCACAAGAGGGTGAGGGAGGGATGAAGGAGAGGGGACAGGGAAGTATGGGTGATGTCCCATGATGGACGAGGTCCAAAAGCAGGTGCCTGCACTTTAGTGGGAGGGAGGAGGAGCAGTGCCAAGACAGGGGACATGTCTGGACAAGGAGCTGCATGCCATGCCTCAGTGCTCCCCTTGGTGATGGCAGGAGGGCACCGGAAGGGAGACCCCCTGGGAAAAGACCCCCTCAGAAAATTATCATACTACCAGAAATCTTAGTTTTAGCAATCAGACAACAAAATGAAACTATTTGCCTTCCAAATAGGCAAGGAAGCACTCAAACTTTCAATCTTCGTGGAAGACATAATACTCTGTGTAGAAGACATAATACTCTGTGTAGAAAACCCGAAAGATTCCATGAAAAAACTTAGAACTAACACATGAATTCAACAAAGTTGCAGATTGTAAAATCAATGTACAGAAATCTTTTGCATTTGTATACACCAATAGGAGGCAGCAGCAAAACAAACAAAAGAAAGAAAGAACCAATGAATCAATCCTATTTGGATTGCTAAAAACAGTAACACACCCAGGAATAAACCTAACTAAAGAGGAAAAGTTCTGGACTCTGATAACTATAGAACACTTATGAAAGAAATTGAGGACACAAGAAATGGAAAAGCAGTCCATGCTCGATTGGAAGAACAAACATTGTTAAAATGTCTATACTACCCAAAACAAAGCAATCTATACATTTAATACAATCCCTACCTGTTGGGAGCCGTTTTGGGCTCACAGGTTGAGACCCCTCCCTGCGTGGGAAAGGTCGAAGCAAAAGCTCCCGCCAGCCAAACTGGCGCCTAGTTTTACCTCCTTCTAAATAACCTTTCAGGCCTGGATTTCTCGAATTGCTTTCGTTGGCCTAAGGGACATAATGCTCTTTAGTTTTATGGCATATGGAAAAGGGGACCTGGTCTTGATGGATAAAATCTGTGTGAGAGTAACCTGGCCAGAAGTAACCTCAAGGTTGCCTCTTGGGGAGAGGTTACACAAATTGAGGCGTAGGCCCCAAGACTCCTTGAACCAAACTAGATTTTCCCTGCAGGTATCGCTCCCCTCAGCCCCACCATATAACCTCAAGGCACATCTCCGTAAAGCTTCTCTCAGAATTAACACACTGATGGGAAAGATTGTAAAGAGACTTAGGACCTTCCCCGAAGGTTAGCCTCGCCCAAAAGTCAGAAGCACTGTTTATCAGCAGCAAATATTGAGCACCTCCCTGAGGTTAACATTTTGCAAATCATTTTGTAATTCTCATCCCCATGTTCCTTTATACCATAAACCTATAGATGACTACATGGTCTTGTGACAACAATGTATGTTGTAAAGTGACAATGTATGTCACTGATGTAATGTCACTCGCTACCTTTAAAAATAAAGACACTGAGACCAGCAGAGCAGAGATGCCAGACTTGCCAGGGCTGCCTGCTTGGTCATCAGATTCCAACTCACTCGTGGCTCTCTCACTTCATTTCGCCTGACCGTCCGTCCTTCGTGGACCCCTAGATTCGCCGGAACAAGGAACGACTCCTGCACCTACCAAAACACCAGCAGCATTTTTTTACAGAGCTATGTGCTACATAGGTTGTTTGTGCAACAACCCTAAGAGTTGTATGGAACCACAATAGACCCCAACTAGCCAAAGTAACTCTAAAAACAAAAAAGTGGAGGCATCACGATTCCAGATTTCAAGTTACAGTACAAAGATGTAGTCATCAAGACAGTATGGTACTGGCACAAAAGCAGACACCTAGATCAATGGAACAGAATAGAAAATCCAGAAATAGACCTACAACTATAAGGTCAACTAATTTTCGATGAAGTGGGAATGAATATCCAATGGAAAAAAGACAGTCTCTTTAATCAATGGTGTTGTGAATGCTGGACACAACTTGCAGGATAATGAAACTGGACCACTTTCTTACACCATACACAAAAGGAAATTCAAAATGGATGAAAGACCTAAATGAGAGACAGGATGCCATCAAAATCCATAACAACTTCTTACTAGACACATTGCTGGAGGCAAGGGAAACAAAAGCAAACATGAACTACTGGGAGTTCATCAAGATAAATACCTCCTGCCCAGTGAAGGAATCAACCAACAAAACTAAAAGACAATCTACAGAATGGGAGAAGATATTTGCAAATGACATATCTGATAAAGGATTAGTTTCCAAAATCTATAAAGAACTTAGCAAACTCCACAACCACAAAGCAAATAAAGCAGTTAAGAAAAGGGCAGAAGACATGAATAGACACTTCTCTGAAGAAGACATCTAGATGGCTAACAGACATGTGAAATTATGCTAACATCATGAGAAAGAAGGAAATCCTGCCATTTATAGCAACATGGATGGAACTGGAGGGTATTATGCCAAGTGAAACAAGTCAGAGAAAGACAGATATCATATGTTTTCACTGATATGTGAAATTTGAGAAACTTAACAGAAGACCATGGCGGAAGGGAGGGGAAAATAGTTACAAACAGAGAGGGAGAGAGCAAACCATAAGAGACTCTTAAGTCAGAGAACAAATTGAGGGGTTGATAGCGGACAGGGGAGAGGGGAAAATGGGTAATGGGCATTGAGGAGGGCACTTGTTGGGATGAGCAGTGGGTGTTTTATATAAGTGATGAATCACTGAATTCTACTTCTGATACCAATATTGTACTGTATGTTAACTAAAATTTAAATAAAAAGTAAAAAGAAAAAGGGGGTTCTTTATTAGCTACAGTTCTAGGGTTTTCCTGAATATAATCACATTGGTTTTCAAAGTCAGATCTCTTAGGGGCTCATCTCTCCTGTGCAGGACCTAGGGTTTTGTGCTTGATGTGGGGCACAGACGCCTTGCTTCTCAGTGAAATTTTGTACTTTTGAGATCCCAGTGTGTTTTGAATTCTCATATCTGGGTGGGAACAGGTTTCCTTTTGGTTTTGTCTTTGTCTTTGTTTTTGGCCAGAGTGTCTCTGCCTCTCTTATCTGTTTTCATGCTGTCCTTTTATTGTTTGTTGTGCTGACTCAGGTCTTTTTCAGAGGAGATTATCCTGTATATAGTTGTAAATTTGTTGTGTTCATGGAAGGAGATGAGCTCAGGATATTGGTAAGCTGGTACCTTGAACCAGACTCCCCAAACCATCTTGATTACCTTTGCTTTGCAGGAAGTTTTTGAAATTGGGAATTGGGGGTCCTACTACTTTGGCCTTCCTTTTTAAGAGTGGCTAATCTAAGTCCCTTGACTTTTCCTATGAATTTAGAATCAATGTGTCAATTATTACAAAGGAGCTCTTTAGGTATCTGATAGGGATTGTGTTGAACCTATAGATGAATTTGAGGAATGTTGCCACCTTGAGAACATTAAGTCTTCTGACCATGAACATGTTTCCATTGACTTAGATGTCTTTAAATTTCTTTCAGTAATGTCTTGTAGTTTTCAGAGTATAAGTTTTGCACTTTTTTGTTAAATGTATTCCTGGTATTTAATTCACTTTTGGTGCTATTGTAAATGGAGTTGTTTTCTTAATTTCATTATTGGATTGTTTATTGAAAGCATATGGAAATATAACTGATTTTTAATGTATTGACCTCATATCCTACAACGTTGCTGAACTTGTTTATTTGTTCCAATAGTCGATGTCCTAGGATTTTCTATGTACAGGTCATGTTATCTGTGTGGGAACAGAAATAGTTTTACTTCTTTTTTTCCCAATCAGGATGCACTTTATCTTACTTTCTTGCTCTAGAATCTCCAGCACAAAGTTTAATGGAAGTGGTGAGAGTGGACATCCTTTTCATGTTGCTGATCAAAAGAGGAAAACAACCAGTCTTTCACCATTAAATAAGTAAGATGTTAGCTTAAGGGTTTTCATAAATGCTTTTAATCAGATTGAGGGAATTCCTTGCTGTTACCAGTTTGTTGGGCTTTTTATCATGAAAGGGTGTCAGATTTGTCAAATGCTTCTTCCCATCTGTTGCGATAAGCATGAGGCTTTCATTGTTTATCATAGTAATATGGTATATCACATTGTTGATATGAATGTTAAACCAATATTGGATTCCTGGAATAAATTTCACTTGGTCATGGTGTACAGCTTTTTTATATGTTGCTGGATTTGCATTGCTACGTTTTGTTGAGTTTTTCCATGTCTACATTTATAAGAGATATTAGTCTGAGTTTTCTTTTCCTGTGATAGCTTTGCCTGGATTTGGTCTCAACGATACTAGCCTCATAGAGGGAGTTGGGTTCCCTCCTCTCCTTTATGGAAGGTTTCGTAAAGAACTGTTGTTATTTTTTTAAGCATTTGATATAATTCACAAGTGAAGCATTTAGAGCTTAGTTTTTTCGTGGGTTAGCTTTTGACCATCGATTCAATCTTATACCTCATTATAGGTATTTTCCAATACTCCATTTTTGTAGTTTGTGTCTTTCTATGAATTTGTCTATTTTATCTAAGTAAGTTAATTTTTTGGCATATTTTTCATCATAATCTCATATAATTCTCTTTATTTCTGTATGATCAGTTATGAAATTCTTTCATTGCTGATCCTAGTAATTTGAGTTCTCTCTCTCTGTCTCTTTTTAGTGAATCTAGTTGAAAATTTGTCAGTTTTGTTGTTCTTTCAAAGGATCACATTTGATTTAGTTAGTTTTATATATTTTTATTTTATTCTCTTTTCTGTGTTTCATTAATTTCCACTCTAATCTTTACATTTTCCTTCTTTTGATTGCTTTTGGTTTAGTTTGCTCCTCTTTTCTCTTTGACTTAATGTGGAAGTTTAGGTAATTGATTTTAGAAGTTTCTTGTTTTAAAAAAGTTTATTTATTTTGAGGGGGGAGTAGAAAGAGAGGGAGAGAGAGAATCCCAAGTAGGCCTCATGCTCAGTGTGGAGCCCAACATGGATCTCGGTCCCATGACCAAGAGATCATAACCTGAACTGAAATCAAGAGTGGGACACTCAACTGACTGAACCACCCAGGCACCCCACTCTGTCTTCATTTTTATTAATCTTAAAGTATTCTGTGATTTCCATTGTGATATCTCTTTACCCTTTGATTATGTAGAAGTGTGTTGTTTAATTCTGCATATTGTGAGTTTCCCAAATTTCTTCCAGTTATTGATTGATTTCTAGTATCATGCCGTTGTGATAAAAGAATGTATTTTGCATTATTTGTATCTTCTTAAATTCGTTGAGTTTTGTTTCATGGCCTAGTATATGGTTTATCATCAAGAACTCTCCACATGCATTTGAAAAGAATGTATATTCTGTTGATGGCTGGAATGTTCAATAAATGTCAGATTTCTACTGTTGGTTTATAGTATGGTTCAAGTCTTCTTTATGTTTATTGATCTCTGCATAGATGTTGTATCCATTATTGAATGTGGGATATTGCAGTTTCTGAGTATTACTGTTGTATTGTCTGCTCCTCAATTTCTGTCTGTTTTGTTTTCATGTATTTGGCCCTGAATTATTAGGTGACTGTATATTCAGAATTGTTCATCCTTCTGACAATTTGACCCTTTTATCATTATAAAATGTTGCCTTTGATCTTTACTAGCCTTTTTTTATTGTTTATTTTTTGAGAGAGAGAGAGAAACTGTGGGCAGGAGAGGGACAGAGAGAGAGGGGACAGGAGATCTGAAAAAGGCTCCTTTGCTGACAGCAGAGAGTCCAGTGCAGGGCTCAAACCCACTAACTGTGAGATCATGACCTGAGCTGAAGTTGGATGCTTAACCAACTGAGTCACCCAGGCACTCCTTCACTAGTATTATTTTTCTATGTATCTATGTATCTATCCTCTATCTATGGTGGATTCTTTTAAGTTTTTTTTTTTTTTTGATTTTAGAGAGACAGAGATAGTTTGAGTGGGGTAGGGTAGACAGAGAGGGAGAGAGAGAGAGAATCCAAGCAGGCTCCACACTGCCACTTGCAGAACCTGACATGGGGTTCAAACCCACAGTGAGATCATGACCTGAGCTGAAACTGAAACCAAGAGCTGGACAGCTTAACCAAGGGAGCCACCCATGTGCCCCCTTTACTAGCATTTTAAAAGGCCCTATTGTCTAGCAAATGAATGTGTCCACTCCAGATTTTTTATGGTTATTTGCCTGAGATAACCTTTTCTATTTCTTTAATTTTAAACTCTTTGTAATTGAATCTCAAGTGTGTCTACTCTAGACAGCATAGTTGGATCTTGTTTATTTTCACTCCAACCATCTGCACTCTGATTGGCTTTTTTAAGCCATTAGCATGTAATGTTAATATTGACACAGGTGGATTTATGACGCCTTTTACTTTTTGTTTTCCATGTTTCCATCATTCCTCTTTTACTGATAACCATTTATTAAGTGAGTATTTCATATTGTTAATTATATAATTATCTCTTTATTTTGTAGTTACTTTCTTTTTCTTTTTCATTATTATTTTTTTTAATATTTATTTTTGAGAGACATAGAGACAGAGTATGAGCAAGGGAAGGGCAGAGAGAGAGGGAGATACAGAATCTGAAGCAGGCTCCAGGCTCTGAGCTGTCAGCACAGAACCCGACGCGGGGCTCGAACTCACAGACCGTGAGATCATGACCTGAGCCGAAGTCAGCTGCTTAACCAACTGAGCCACCCAGGCGCCCCTGTAGTTACTTAAGGGTGCTTTTGCTTTTGCCATTTTTTTCTACTGAGTTCTGTGACTTTTTTCTTTATGTCATATACATAATGAATGCAATATTCAAGTTTTATGACCTTCTTTTTACTACTTATATTTACTACTTATTTTTTCTAAAGTTACTCAATCACATTTGTACTTTTCATTACAAGCTACAAGTTGCTCTTTTTCTCTGTGCAATTCTTTGTGTAAATTTTTTGACACATAGATTAAATGTAGATTTCTCTAGAGAAATTTGTCTCTTTCTTATAATAAACTAGGACTTGAAGGTATTTTGGTTCAAAATAGCAAAGCAAATTTGGACTATAAATCACAGAAGAGTTAGTCTGTCATTGCAAATTCTTTGAGATAGCTGTTTGCTCACTTTGTGCTAGCTCAAAGCAAATCTCTTCAGAGTAATATCTTCATGTACTTGATGTTAGAGCTGATTTGATTTGTGTCAACCTTTTTTGAGGATATGAGTCTATGATTTTAGGTTCCCATATTTTCAGGGGGGGGATGTTTCTCATGCTCCTCAGATGAATAAGCTCTGGGCATTATTTCCTGTCTATTAAGCTCATGAGCCTGAGAAGGAAGCTAAGATTTTCTAGATTTCTAATACACCTTAAATATCAGAATAACCATCATCCCTGGCTTATTGCCCATAATTATATTTTGGCATAATTATTGTCTTGATTGTTCTTTTGGGTGATATATATATATATGTACATATATATATATATGGAAATTGCGGGGGCCAGGAATATATATATATTATATATATGTATAGACATATATATAATATATATAATCTTTTTTAGTTGTTTTTATAGCAAGAGGCAAACTTAAAACTCAGACTACTGTGTTAGTGAAAAAATATCCCCAGTAACAATTTTTTCATTTCTGCTATTTATCCAGCACCAGGGTAGGTGGTCAAATACAAGTCCACCTACACCAATGGTGATTCTGTGTCTTCTGTGAGCCAGCACTTGTCTGTGAATGTGCATCAGCCCACACACAGATACAGACAGAAACTGAAAGAGACACCTTATCCTGTCTCAGACTGGTAATCGCCAAGACAAAAATGAGTCTGTATTATCAAGTCATTGGATCTGCTAAAAACAATTTGATTACTAGCTGTTTGTGGACCAGAGGTGGAGGAGCCAGTGTCTAACCTGGAATGATTTTTTAGACTTTTGTGTGGGTCACATAAAACCTGGTAACGTTTTGGATACTCTCCCCAGAATTATGGGCATGTACGAAGAAATATAAAGTGTCAGCGTATATATAAGGATCATCTGAAGTGTTACAGATCTCGGTTATGTAATCCTAGGAAGAGACAAAGCCTGGAGAAGACATTTTGAGCAATCACGTCATCACCCGACAATGCTGCTCCACTTATTTGTGAGTAGAACTGTAGTAGACAAAAGCTGGATCCCGTAACAACTATCAAGGCAAAAAGTTGAAAGATGCCGTTTTTTTAGTCACTCCTTCACCCAATCTGACCTGAGTGCCTACAATGTAGCGTATCAAGTTCTAGTGCCAAATCACTGCTCCAAATGTTGATATTTGTCATTCTTTTCCACTCCTGGCCTCCAATTTCCATTCCCAGAACTTGTACCCTCTTCCCACATAAAGGATTTCCATATTGAAAAATCTTGATGGAGGGCAGACACCATGGAGAGGAAAACCCACTCTGCCAAACAGTCCTGTATTGGACATGGCATGAAACTCCACAGTCACGTGACCTCCTGCCAGACTCTGCCAGAGGACATGTGACAGCTAGGCTGGGACTAGACCAAATGCACTACATAGCATTTGGCACAGGTGTTTGAGTGACAGTGGTGTCATGCAGTTGCAAGGGGCAGCAACACACCAGTCCCAGGCTGAGGGTTCACTGCCCTACATCAGGGGACTCTGGTGTGAACAGTGTGACATCTATACCCAGCAGCAGGGCCCTGGTTATATGTGAGCCTCCACCAGGGTCCATTGTGGATTCTCTTCTTGTTTGTGTAGACTCAAGCCTGTCTTGTGTCTTTCCTTGAAATAAAACAGGGCCTCATTGTCTCTCTCTCGTCCCAAGTCTCTGTAACTGTACACATGTATCACAAAGAGTCAGACATCGATATCGGGAATAGCTTCAGAGAGCATGATGTCAGACATTTTTTTTCCAGCTTCACTGAGATATGGCTGACATACACCATTGTGTAAGTTTAAGGGTACAACCTCTTGATTTGACACATTTATAAACTGCAAAATGATTACAACTATAGCATTAGCTAAGACCTGCATCATGTCATATACTTACCATTCCCTTTTGTGTGGTGCAAACATTTAACATCTACACTTTTGTTATCTCAGATGTTTTATGTTGAGCTAATAACCACTTGCTCAATCTGCCTTCTGGCTGTGTCCCATGGGAGAGAAAATATGTATTTCTCAGCTGGCCGTACATTTTTCTTCCTACAAGAAACCCACAGCAACTACATTTAAATGTGGATATAAGACTCCCTCCCACAGTGAGGGGTCTCATCAATGACTTGACTGCTTCTCTATCTGGTGGAACTCCAGGATTGCTTGTGGGTTTGTTACAAAATACTCAGGTCTCTCCCCACAGACCATGTTAGAGTACTGGGCGTGGACCCAGAATCACTTACTTCATAAACCCTACAGGATAGGCTTAGGCACAGCCACGTGGGAATCCTGCTTTGTGTGCTTCCAAGCACTCAGTATGTGATCTGAAGACCACCAGCAGCCGGACCAACCTTGTTATAAACCCAGAATCGCACGCTCTACTCCAGACTGTCTAGCTCTTCCTAAGTCCAGGAAATTCCTGTGCGCACTGAAGGTTGGGTCTCCTTGGTCTGTGTGTCTTCTAGGTGCAGAACCAGAACTGTGCAGTATGCTCTGGGTGTGTGCTCTGATCAGCTTCCTTAGCGCTAAGGAGTCCAGGGTTTGGTCCTGTTCTGTTCTCTCTATGGCGATTGACTGCTTGGTGACTTAATCTACATCGAAGGCTCTAAACATCATTATTATGGTGTCACCTCCCATATCTATTTCTACAACCTAGATATTTCTCCCACCCTGTACTCTATATCCAGCTGCCAACCTCGCTTGCATTTAATCTCAGATTTGATATTCCTAAATTCTGTGCCTGTGATGCTGCTTCCCCAAATGTCCTACTTCCAGAGTCTTCTCTGTTTCCATGGAAGGCACTCCTCATTTCTACGTGCAATCTGAAGTACTGGATGCCGTCCTTGATTCCTCCTTCTCCAAACCCAGATTTAATACATTAGGAAATGCTGCAAAGTCCATCTTTAAATGTATCCAGAACATACATTGACGTGCACGCGTGCGCACACACAAACACGCACACACTAACCAGAGCACAGTCACTTCCTGTTATTTTCTCTCTTCAAATCCCAACATAAATCTGACATCCTCCTCCTGGAACACTGCACTAGTTTCTTACAGTTTCCCTGCTGGTGCTGCCCTTCATGTCTTGACTCCACACAGCAGCAAATAAATGGTTCTAAGAGAAGTAGTACCAGGTGGGTCATCTGTTCTAAACCATCTGGTGACTCCACGTCTCACTCGTGAGAAAACCCAAAACCCTTCTAATCCTGAGGCCTTGACATCTGACCTCATTCACATGCTCTCTGCTCCAGCCACAGCGGCCTCTCACCCTTCCTGGAACACAGGACACGCTCCTGCCCGAGTGCACGTGCTGGAGGTTCCCCTGCCTGGACAGAACTCCCTGAGTCATGCTCTTCAACATTTCCTCATGTCCTTCCTGTCTCTCAGAGGTCACCTTCCCAGTGAGGCTCACACTTACCACCGTGGTGAAGTAGCCACGTTCCCTGTCCCCAACAGGTAACTCTCTGGGTCACCTTCTTCAAAGCACCTACCAAACTCCAGTTTAAACACTTCCCTTATTTACCATGTTTATACAGGATACAGTTGACTCTGAATAACACTGGCTTAAACTGTACACATTCTCCAATATGTGGGCTTTTTAACAGCAAGTACTGTCAATGTAGTTTCTCTTATGTGTTCTTACTATATTTATTGTAAGAATACACGTACATATAATGTAACATACAAAATATGTGTTAAAAGATTGTTCATGTTTTCAGTAAGGCTTCCACCCATTATTAGTAGTATGTAAGTTTCAGCGAGGTCCAGGTTATGCTTGGACTTCTCACTGCACAAGGGGGTCATTGCTCTCAATCCCCACATTGTTCCAGGGTCAAGTGGAGTCTGTCCCTCACCAATAGAACATATTCTCTAGAAGACCAGCACATTAGCCTCTTCTTAGAGTCTCTGAGGTGTCCTAGATGAAACCACAGCCGGTCCTGTATATGGTACACAACATTATCAGTGAACGAGTGATCAGTGGAGAGGACCTCTCTCTTCTGGATGAGCCTCAGGCACAGCTGGTCCGTAGCAGCTCCTGCATAAAGTGCCCCCACCTCACCATCAGTGCCACCTCTACTTTTCTCCAGGGCTGCTCCCCACTCTGTCTCTCAGCTCAGCTCCCCACTAACACAGTGTTTCCCTGACAGCATAGCACACAGTTACAGTCCTATCCTCAGAAACACGTTATTTCAGCTCTATAAGGCCCTTTCCCAACCAAATAGAAATCTACATTAGACCCTGCTTTATAAATCCATGAACTTGGAAGGGAGCCAGCACGAGCATCACTGGAACTAAGGGCAGGGAGAGGGGGCAGAGAGGCAGGGAAGGTAGAAACTAACTGCTGAAGTTTAATAAGGATGAGAAACTCTCAGATTCCTCCTCTGTCTACATCCTGGATCTAAAGAACAATCCAGAAGACAGCTCTAGAGGGAGAGGAGGGGATGGATGACTCTGAAAATTCATCTCTCCAAACCATAGACACTCCTGAGCCAGTCACAGGAACCTCTTGCTGCACAAGGTCCTGGTGACAGGTGACGTCCAAGTCTCTATGGTCACAGGACTTGGTGAGACAAGGTTCCACAGAAGAGGCAAGGACAAGGAACAGAGATATTACCCAACTGAAGAATGAGCGTGTCACACCACTGATGCACTGACCTCTGACTGGGCACAGGTCCGTCCACCCTTGCCTCCTCACAGCCCTCTCCTGTTGCCACCTGCAACAGACTCAACAGCAAACATGCAGATTCTGGAAGGTTCTCAGTGCTTTCATTTTTTTTCTGTCACAACCTAACAAATCTTCTCTTACCTTATCAACCCCACACCCCAGGAATTACAACACAAATTCCTATCTGGATTCTCATTTTCAGCAGGGAAGTAAAGCAGCAGTACTCTGCCCAACATGAAATAAAGACGGGGAGGGAGACAGTGCAGCCGGGCCTCTGCTGGAACACATCAGAAGAGAACAGGAATCAGTATGGGGAGGGGTCATGGTGGGCAGGGTGGGCCAGTCTCCATGTCCTCACAATGTGCTAACAGGAACACAGGCACATTCAGACACTATCTACAGAAAGAGAAGTCAGGGTCCTCGATGTCACCGTGTAAGACTGTGAACAAATCCTGCATCACTCAGTCTCCGAGGGGCAGTTGGTCTCACACTGCAAAAAACATTAATTATGAACACATATAGGTCAGTCACATAAGTGTCACATTCTCAACAGTCCCCCCGAATGTCACAGTGTCCCTAGTGTCCCCACTCCTGCCAACTTCAAGCCCTCTGGAGTCTTACCTTTAGGGGCCATTAGAGACGAATCAGAGCCTTGGGTGCTGTCATCGCCTGGGGTAGATCAGAGAGGATGTGATCAGAGTCACAGATGATGAGACTAAAGGAGCAGCTACAGGGGAAAGGGGTGTGAGCTCCCCATGGGGTCCTGTCTACACTACCCCAGGGTGTCAGGGATCACCCCTGTCATACTTACGTGCAGCGTGAGAGTAGCTCAGTCCTTTTCCTCCTGTGGAGAGAAAATATCATGTTGGAGACCTGGAACAGCTAGGCCATGGGATCCGAGAGCATCCTCCTAGTCCTGGTCCACAATGAAGTGTCCAAAATTCTGACTGAACCCCCAGACAGGATTGGGAAACTATGAAGAAAGAGGTGTGGGGTCACTGTCCCACCTGACTTGTTGGAGGTCTGACCTCAGCAGAGACCTTCCTCTCTGTCCTGTCACTGCTTGGAATCAGGTCCCCAAACCAGAATTACCAAGTGAAAATCTGTCCTTCACTTTCACAAGCGCTTTGCTACAGAGTGATGTTAGTAACGGCTCCAGAGAGGGCAGGTGCATGTGTGTGGATGGTCCTTCCCAGGAACAAGGCAGGACGATATGCTACCTAGGACACCCCAGCGGGCAAGAGAACTCAGATCCCCCCAGCCTGTTCCCTACCTGAGTGCTTCTTCCTCCAGATCACAGCTCCAACCACCACTGTGACCACAAGGACAGCCACACCAGCAACGATGCCCAGGATGGGGATGGAGGGCTGAGTAGGAGGCTCTGGAAAGGGAAGGAATGTGAGGCGCCCAGACCTCCGGCTTCAGGTCTGACTCTGTGAAATTCTCCAGAAGGGCCCTGCTTTCCCTGACAAGAGACTCTGCCCCAAACCCTCCTTACCCCATCTCAAGGTGATGGGCTTGGGCAGCCCCTCGTGCTGCACATGGCACGTGTATCTCTGCTCCTCTCCAGAAGGCACCACCACAGCCGCCCACTTCTGGAAGGTCCCATCTCCCGCAGGCCTGGTGTCCACAAGCTCTGTGTCCTGGGTGTGGTCCTGCCCATCACGCTGCCAGGTCAGGGTGATCTCGGCAGGGTAGAAGCCCAGGGCCCAGCACCTCAGGGTCACCTCATGCTCAGAGATGGGGTGGCGGGTCACGTGTGTGTTGGGAGGTTCTGAGGAAGAAGAATCAGAAAATCCACACTGTGGTTTACCTTTATGGGCCACTGAACCTGCATCCACGTGACCATCCTGAGGTGACAGGACAACTGGTTTGGAAGGATGAAGCACAAAACCCAGACAGCAGTCTAGGTTTTGGGATCTCTTGACCTGGTTAAGTTCCAAAATAAGAGAGAGAGAGCCCAGGTAGGAGGCTGCAGGTCTAAGGTGGGGAACACACTGTGGTCCTGACTGCGGTGGAGGGTGAATGATCAGAAAACCCGGAGTCAGATCTCCAAAGATGTTCTCAGGGAGAACAAGACCTTGAGAAGAAAGGTCATGGTCACAAGGTGGCTGCCAGGGTCAGAGGGAACTGCTGATGAGTTATTTCAGGGATGGTCCCAACCTGCATCCCAGGGGGAGACTGGATTCCTCACTGTCCTTTAGAGAAGAGCGCCCTCCAGGTGAGGCAGTCTCTAGCAGGAATGTGAACACGGAGGCGGACTTCCTCTTCCCGCCCGGGGAGGGGCGCTGTTCTGACACTGAGTGCATTTCCCTTCCTCCCGGGGACCAGTCCCAGTGGAGGCCCGCGGCCCCTGTACCTGTGCGCAGCAGCGTCTCCATCCCCATCTCCAGGTACCTGCGGAGCCACTCCACGCACCTGCCCTCCGCGTAGTTCCTGAAGCGCTCCGCCGCACCGGCCACCTCCCACTTGCGGCGGGAGATCTGCGCCGCCGTGTCCGCAGCGGTCCAGGAGCTAAGGTCCTCGTTCAGGGCGATGTAATCCGCGCCGTGGTAGGAGAACTGATGGTACCCGCGGAGGAAGCGGCCGTCAGGTCCGACGTCACAGCCGTACATCAACTGGAAGCTGTGCGACCCTGGCTCCGCCCCGCCCCCAGGGCGGTAGTGATTAAGGTGAAACCGAAAGTAAATCCGCCTGAAAGCTCCCGCGGGCTCTTCACGGGTGGGGGAGGGGGGTCCTGCGGCCTCGCGGCTGCGCTCAGAACCCTAGAGTCGGGGCGACCCCGGCCCGTCCGTGGGGATGGGGGTCGTGACTTGGACCCAGGCCCGCGTCGCTCACCGGACTCGCTCTGGTTGTAGTAGCCGCGCAGGTTCTTCAGCTCACTCGGAAGGTCTGGGTGTGGCGTCTTTGGCGATCCGCGTCTCCGGTCCCAATACTCCGGTCCCTCCTGCTCCATCCACGGCGCCAGCGGCTACATCCTCTGACTCGGGGCGTCGCTGTCGAACCGCACGAACTGCGTGTCGTCCACGTAGCCCACGGCGATGAAGCGGGGCTCCCCGAGGCCGGGCCGGGACACCGCGGTGTGGAAATACCTCAGGGAGTGGGAGCCTGCGAGCGCGGAGGGGCTGAGACTCCGCCCGACCCTCCTCTAGGCGCCGGGGCCCGGGTCCCAGGGGAGGCTGTCTGGAGGGCAGGGGGAGGAGACCCGAGTGGGGAAGAGCAGGGCAGAGTAGAGGAGGGGCGCGAAGGACAGTTGGAGGCGGTTCGGGGGCGGGTGGAGGTCTCGGGTCCGGGCGCCTTCCCCGGGGGTCCCGCGTCCCCGCCGGGCGGTCCCCGCGCTCCCGCCCCGCGGAGTCCCTTTCCTCCCGACCCTGCACTCACCAGCCCAGGTCTGGGTCACGGCCAGGGCCCCCGACAGCAGCAGGAGGAGGGTTCGGGTCACCACAACCCGCATCCTCCGGGTCTAAGGAGAAATGTGAGTAGCAGGGGGCGGAGGCGGAAACCTTATACCCCGGAACCGCGGTGCCGCTGATTGGCTGCTCCGGAAACCCGACACTAATAGGAGTGTGAACCGGGGCTGCGTCATCAGTATCCAGGCAGAAGGACCTGACACAGATTGTGACAGGGAGAAGTGAAACCAGGGTGGATGGGGACTCCCCAACACTGGACTTCCCCGCCCCCGTCAGCACCTGGAGCCTGAGACCCTGAGAGCAGGACCGGGGACCTGGGACTTTGACCCGACAGCTTCACCTACTGCACAGTGCGCTCTTTGTCTCACTGTCTCTCTGAGTCGTGGCCCAGGAGCTGTGTGAGTCAGTGATTCTCCAACAGTTTGTTCTCAGGATGTCTACACAGTCTTACAAAAGAGTGAGGATCCCAGGGATAATTGTGCGTCTGTGGGTTGTATCTAACCATATTTACCCTAGTAGGGATAAAACAGGTTTAAATATTTATTAATTCATTTTCAATCATGTAAAAACAAAAAAATTGGGGCTCCTGGGTGGCTTAGTGGGTTAAGCACCGGACTTCAGCTCAGGTCATGATCTCGCGGTTGTGAGTTCGAGCCCTACATCGGGCTCTGTGCTGATAGCTCAAAGCGTGGAGCCTGTTTCAGATACCATGTCTCCTTCTCTCTCTGCCCCTCCCCCATTCGTGCTCTGTCTCTCTCTGTCTCACAAACAAATAAACATTAAAAAAAGCCCAGAAATATTGTTTTTTTCGAAAAAGATTTTCACAAATAAACAAGACAATTAGAATACTGGGTTTTGCTTCATTTCACATTTTGCAAGTCTCTTCTTGTTCGCCCCATTAGTAGACCACTGGGTGTTCAGATTTGCTTCTTCATCTATCGTGCTGTTTTGGTTGAAGTATATGAAAAAATTTACATCCTGGACTAGATATAGGAGAATAGTATGTTTCACATCCTTTCAGATAATTATGGATATTCATTTGTGATACTATATTAAAACTGCACAAGTTGTACTTTCTCCGAGGTTATTTGCAAACTGGAACTTGAAATATTATCATTGACTGTCTCTTTCTCTGTTACATAAATCCATAGGCCATGTACACATTGAATGGATCTTGTACTAATTCATGATTGTTTTTCAGTAATGTGTTGTGTGTTATTTCACTAAGTAATAATGGTGTTCCAGCGTTGATTAGAGCGGAATCGAATTATTGAAAAGTGATTTCTTTTGGGGCACCTGGGTGGCTCATTTGGTTAAGCATCTGGTCATGATCTCATGGTTCATGAGTTCTAGTTCCACGTCGGGCTCTGTGATATCAGCTCAGAGCCTGGAGCCTGCTTAGGATTCTTTGTCTCTCTTTCTCTCTGCCCCACCCCCTCTTGAACTCTGTCTTTCTTTCTCTCAAAAATAAATAAACACTAAAAAATTATTTTAAGTCATTTGTTTTAGTATTACCACAAATCCCAAGAGAAAAGGTGGTCGGTACTGAGAAGCTGTAAAGCTTATGGGAGGATCACCAGTAAAATAGGATGGGCTACATATATGATGGGTTCTATGGAGGGCACTTGTGATGAGCACTGGGTGTTGTATATAAGTGATGAATCACTCAATTCTACTCCTGAAACTAATATTACACTGCTTGTTAACTAACTGGAATTTAAATAAAAACTTGAATGCCATATGTTCCCACGCATAGGTAGGCCTTGGGAGACCTAACAGAAAACCAGGGGGGAGGGGAAAAGGGGAAGGAAGAAAAAAAAAGCCACAGAGAGGAAGGAAGACATAACAGAAGACACACTCAAAGACTAACAACAGGGGCATCTGGGTGGCTCAGTCGGTTAAGCGGCCGACTTTGGCTCAGGTCATGATCTCACGGTCTGTGGGTTCGATCCCCGCGTCGGGCTCTGTGCTGACAGCTCAGAGCCTGGAGCCTGCTTTGTATTCTGTGTCTCCCTCTCTCCCCTTCCCCTGCTCATACACTGTCTTTCTGTCTGTCAAAAATAAACGTTAAAAAAAAATTAAAAAAGAAAAGACTAAGAACAAACTGAGGGGAGAAGGGGGTGTAGGAGGGGGGATATTGGGTGATGACTTGTTGGGATGAGCACTGGGTGTTGTATGGAAACCAATCTGACAACAAATTTTTAAAAAAAAAAAAAGAAAACTGGCAAGGTGGAAGTCATGTTATATGGTTCAACGTCACCACTACTACATGTTATTGGTTAGATTTTCCAGGTCCCACCCACACTCAGGGGGAGAGGATTCCACAAGGCCAGTGGATCAAGAGGTGGAGACCATTGAGCTTTTTTGTAGAATCTGTGTACATGATGGTGTTCCATTTCACAGATGGCAGGAATGGAGGGTAGCAAAGTCTCTGCACTGGGTGGGTTCATACAAAGAGTTCACAATCACTGAACAAGATGAACTCTGGGTGCCGTGTTGGACAAGACGATCTGCACAACTGAGCTGTGTTAGCTAAGCAGGGTCCTAGATACAAGAGTCACGCTATCCTTTGGAAAGATCTGTCTCAACTTTGTGGGGCCTGAGAGATCATCCTCCCTGAACATTTCCCCCTTGACTTGTCAGACCTGCTAAAACTCTAGGAAAGCACCATCATTAATTCGATTTTTTTTTTCTCTCATGTGTCATGTTCCCAAGGCAAATCCTGGTCTCCTACTATTTCTTCTAGTTTGCCACACACAGGATCCCACCAAGTCACTTCTTGTGTTTCTACTTTATTGGTTTCTTTCCCTTCATCCATTTTATTTCTTAGTGATTTTCTTTTGTACTGATGAGTCAGTTATATAAAAGTTAGTATTCTCTAAATCTTTTCACTAATTTTTGAACCAAATGGACAAAGGTTCTCTTTCCAAGTCTCAGCTCCTTCCCACACAGGGATAAGACACAGTAGTAGGGTTCGTGGAAAGTCAGGGATTGGTACAGAAGTTCATCAACAGGAGATATTTAGGTCACAAAGGTATGCACCTGCATCTTCTTTATGTCTCTAGCATGTGGCACAACACCTGGCCCACAGCTGGCACTCAATAAGCTTCTGTCTGGAGGCTGTTTCCCCAGAACTCATTATACTAGTCATATTTACCAGGTTATTCACCTCACTGTGAATTCCTTTTTATTTCTGTCGCTGTGGCCTAGCAGAGAGCTGGACCTCTACTACTGCCTAATTTATGTCTGCTAATGGAGGTGGGTTTTCTCTGATAATTCAAAATTTATGTCAACTTAGTGAGACATGCACAAGATTTAACAATCTTATACTACATAGAGGAGTACAGTGTAAACAGTAAGTTTCCTCTTCCATCCTATCCATTTTTAAACATTTAAGTAGAGCAAAAATCATCCTTATTCCATCATGATAGAATTTCATGGGAGCACAGGGTCACTAAGATAAAAAACAGATTCATTCACCAGCCTCCCATAAGGCTTTTTATGTCTGCGTGACTACATTGTGGCCATTATGGGGAAGCAGAATGAGGTAGTAAACGTTGTCCTTAGTGGAGGGATACTTCCTGTTTTTCTACTTTCCCTGCACTGCTCATGGACCATGGACATGGTCTTAGGTACCCTGGCTCATGCTATAAGGGGCAACTTCCCAAGTCACAGGAAGCTGCATACCCAGACAGCCTTGTGGGGCAGAGTTACCCTGGCAGCCCTGGATGGCTTGCCTCACTCACGGGAGATGCATACAAGCTGCGTCCCATTCATCCCACTGGAAGCTGGGTTTCTGCTGCACACAACTGAACTAATACATACAGAAGGAGTAGGACATTCAGGGATGGGTGGCCATGGTGATCTGTTCTGGAGATGACCAGACAGATATATACAAGTGCCAGAGTCCAGCCCCAGCTGAGTCCAGGGGTCCCCGAAGGATGGACGGTTAGGCAAAAGGAACAAGAGGCATGAGATATAGTCTGATCACCAAGCAGGCATCTCTGGCTATTCTGGCATCTCTCTCTGCCCTGCTGGTCTTAGTGTCTTTATAGGAAGGAAGACATGACATAGGAGACTCTCAAAGACTAAGAACAAACTGAGGGGAGAGGGGGGTGTGGGAGGGGGGAGAGTGGGTGATGGGTGCAGAGGAGGGCACTTGTTGGGTTGAGCACTGGGTGTTGTATGGAAACCAATTTGACAATAAATTATTAAAAAAAAAGAATAAGAAAAAAATAAAAGTAGTGAGTTGCATTACATCAATGAGTGACATCCCATCAGTAAGCATAGTTTGAACAATAATGTGTTTTTATAAGTAAAGAGGTGATTTCCTCAATCTTGCAAGTTGTTTCCAAGTTAATTAGCATATAAATTTAAGGCAGGGGGAGAGAACAAAGCATTACTTAGGCCTGCCTATCTTAATTATCTATAAACAGGCCAGGAGTCCTTCTGCCAATTCTTCCAACTATAATGGGGGAGGTGCAATCCATCCCCAAGATGCAATTTTAAGATTACTTCTGGCCAGGCTACTCTTATTCAAATGCAATCCATCAAAGCACTGTGCTCCAAGTCCTTCCCTTTTATTTAAATGCCATAAAACAAAAGAGCATTACATTCCTTGGGGCCAAGGAGAGTAGCTCAAGAAATCCAAGGCTATAAAATTTTTTAGGAGGTAAGACTAGGCGCCATTTGGCCAGCAGGATCTTTGCTTCAACTGCCTTTTCCACATAGGGAGGTGTCTGAACCTGTAAGCCCACACAGGGAGGGGTCTCAAACTGTGAGCCCAAAACGGGTCCCAACATACAGGGTGCACCACTGGAGGCTCCCTGAGACAGTGGACTGGGTTGGAGGAAGGGAGAGCTGGGCCCCAGGGGCAGCACTGGGACACTGGAGACTGTTCTCCTTATTTTGTAGCCAAGGGGCTGCACTGGGGAGTGTTTGGCTCCCCAAGTGTTACCTTTGGGAGCCTTTGTTTCTTCCCTTCTCTTCCTGTTCTGTTTACAGAGTGTGCCTGTCCATTCTAGCCATGATGACAATCACTGCTGGTGACTCTCTTGTTCCTCATGCTGTGTGATGGTAGTGGCTGTAGAGGTTGAGATATGGAGAAGAAACCCCTCAGGTGGAAAAGGAATGTAGGTCGTTTGTCTTTGGGTTGCATCAGAAATACCTACTTCCCCAGCCTTGCTTGGACAGCCCACCCTGAGACAATTGACTCCAGGTCCCTCATGTCTTGTGTCCTGGTGATCCCAGATACACATTACAAGACTTTACACTATTCCATTTGTTACGAACAAGTCACTATGTCCAGCTTCTGTTCCACAGTGGCTGTCACATAAGGATATGAATACAAAAGATGGACACTTCGGAGTCATCTTAGAGTCTACCTACAACAGGGGTGACTTTGGGAATGCATGGCCTCTCACAAGGTTGTGGCCAGGAATGCAGAGTCTAGTATAAATGAAGAGTTCAAGCCCAATGGTATTGGTGATCACTCCCCGGGAATCTAGATCAAAATTGATGCCAACGTTGTTGCAACTGGATACGGCCTGAGACTCCACCAGTCAGGTGACCTCATGGAGACTCTCACTCAGGATGTCAAGACAGGGAAGCTGGGACAGTGCTGATGCATTTGGCACAGGTGATGTGAGTGGCAGTCATGTCCTCCCTCCACTTGCCAGGAGCAGCACTGACAGCTGTCCTTGCCTCAGGGTCCGGTAGTGTGAACAGTGGTATCTGAGATCAGCACCATGGACAGTAGCTCTTATTTGGACCTTGACCTAGGGTGGGACTGTGGATTCTGTTCCTGGCTATGTGGCCTCAGGACTGTTCTTGGGGTTTGCTGAAATAAATGCTGTGTAATACTCTAACTAAATATATGCATGATATATATTTCCCTATAAATATATATACTCATAATGTACAAATATAATTTCTTTTACACTTCATACAGTCGTCTTAAAAGTCATTATAGAACATATTACATATAATGTATATTTTATATTACATATTAAAATTTATATTTATGTATCCCCTTGACTATATATATATATATATATATATATATACACAAACACGTATATATTTCCCTATAAAAATATATCATTTCTATTAAAACAACTTAGACTCTGTGTTTAAAACAAAGAGTGAAAATCTGTGAAGGAAAACTTTTAGAGAGCAAAAATACGATATTTTTTTCACTTTCATGGAGATAAAATTGATATATAACATTTATAAGCTTAAGAGCACATCCTTATGCTTGGATACATTTGTATACTGCAAAGTGATTAACACCATGGTGTCAGCTAACACCTGCATCATGTCACAGTAACCTGTGTGTATGTGTGTGTGTGTGTGTGTGGTGCAAACTTTTAAGATCTACCTCTTAGTATCTCAGAGATTTTATGTTGAGGTAGTAACCACTTCCTCTATCAGCCACCTGATGTGCCCCACGGAAGAGAAACTGTGTTTCTCCCAGCATTCTTGCATTTTTCTGCCTAAAAACAACCCATTTAAATGTGAATGTAAGGCTCTTCCTACAATAAGGGCTCTCATCAACGACCTCAGTGGTCTCGGTAGAACTCCAGGATTGCTTGTGGCTTTGTTACAAAATACTCAGGCATCTCCCCAGACCCACAGTCTTAGAGTGTGTATGTGTGTCGGGGTGAGAAGGGGGTAGGAATCACAACTTAATAAGTCCTATAGGAGAGGCTGATGCACAGCCACATGGGAATCCTGCTTTATGTGCTTGGAGCTCAATGTGTGATCTAAAGACCAGCAGCAGCAGGACTAACCTTGTTATAAACACAGACTCTCATGCTCTACTCCACACTGTCTAGCTCTTCCTAAGTCCAGGAAATTCCTGTGCACACTGAAGGTTGGGTCTCTCTGGTCTGTGTGCCTTCTAGGTGCAGAACCAGAACTGTGCAGTATGCTCTGGGTGTGCTCTGATCAGCTTCCTTAGCGTTGAGGAGTCCAGGGTTTGGTCCTGTTCCTTTCTGTTCTATGGCCGTCACCCCCTCGGTGACCTCATCTATGCTGAAGGCTCTAAACATCATTTATATGGTGTCACCTCCCACATCTATTTCTCCAACCTGATATTTCTCCTACCCTGCACTCTATATTCAGCTGACAACTTCACTTTCATTTCTAATAGACATCTCAGATTCAACAATCCTAAATTGGGTGCCTGTGATGCTGCTTCCCCAAATGTCCTACTTCCAGATTATTTGCTGTTTCCACAGTGGGCTCTCCTCGCTTCTACTTGCAGTCTGAAATATTGGATTCTCGCCACCCTCACACCTCAGAATTAATGCATTAGGAAATGCTACAAAATCCATCTTTAAATATGTCCAGAACACTATCACTTCCTATTATTTTCCCTCCTCACACCCCAGACGTACAGCTGACACCCCCCCTGGAACATGCACTAGTTTCCCCCAGTTTCTCTACGGGTCACTTGCCCTTCAACTCTTGACTCTGCACAGCAGCAAACAGATGCTTCTAAAGAGAAGTAGTACCTGGTGAGTCATCTGTTCTAAACCATCTGGTGACTCCACATCTCACTCAGAGAAACTCAAACCCCTCCTAATCCTCAGGCCCTGACATCTGACCTCATTCACATGCTCTCTGCTCCAGCCACAGTGGCCTCTCACCCTGTGAGAACACAGGACACGCTCCTGCCCAAGTGCATGTGCACTGGAGGTTCACCTGCCGGGACAGAACTCCCTGAGTCATGCTCTTCAACATTTCCTCATGTCCTTCACGTCTCTCAGAGGTCACCTTCCCAGTGACTCCCTCTGATAGTAAAGTAGCCACCTTCCTGGACCCAGCACAGGTAACTCTCTGGGTCACCTTCCTCAAAGGACTTCCCATTTCTAACACACACACTTCCCTTATTTACCTGCACATGGTCTGTCCCTTACTGCCAGAACACATGCCCCACAAGGCCGGATTTTTCTGCCTGTTTGTACATCACTGAAGTGTCCAGGATGCTACAATAGTGTTCCTGTATCTGACACTCAAATATCAGTTGGATAAATGATCAGCATAGAGCACCTGTTTCTTCCAGATGAACCTCAGGTCACAGCTGGTCGTGGCAGCCACCACTTTTCTCACCAGTGCTGGTCCCTACACCCCACCTCCTCCATCCCGCACCCTCCCTCCCACACAGCACAGGGAACAATGACAGATCTCCATTCACAAAAGGCCCAAGAGTCATATATTGCAGGCAAATGTGAATTCAGATTAGACACTGTTTTCTCCCTCTGGGAATCAGGGTTGGAACCTGGACTAGGAGCTCTAGAGCAAAGGGCAGGTGGCAGCAGGTGAGCAGAAAAGAGAGAAACTAACTGAAATTTATTAAGGATGAGAATCTATCAGATCCAGTCTCACTCCTGAATCTGCTTTTTAAAAAACACAGGGAAAGATGGAAAGAATGATCCAGAATAGCGCTAGAAGGAGGAGAAGGGATGGAGGAGTCTGAAAATTCGTCTTGCAAATCCACAGAGACTCCTGTGTGCAGGGGCTCACTGGGCCTGTGGGGACAGTGAGAGGCCCAGGAACCCCTGAGACTGTCCCACACTGGGGGGCACCAGGGGGACCAGAGGAAAATGGGACCAGATTCCTACACAAGAATATAACAGTCCTAAGTCTTCATAGAGACATAAAAACAAACAAACAAATCTAAACAAGCAAATCTTGGAGGCTGAGTGCTGACCCAATCTGAGCCTAGGTTGTCCTGGTCACAGGAAGCTCTTGCTGCACAAGGTCCTGGAGACAGGAGAGATCCGAGTCCCTGTGATCCAGAGCCTGATGGGACAGGGTTCCACTGAAGGGACAAGGGCAAGGGAGCAGCATTGATAACACAGCTGAGGAGTGATCATGTCAAAGCCTAGAATGAACTGAGCACCGATTGGGCACAGTCCTGTCTGTGCTGCCTCCTCACAGCCTCTCCTGTCCCCACCCCAGAGGAAGGCACAGCAAACATGCAGACTCTGGAAGTTTCCCAGTGCTTCTACTTATCTACTCTCTCAATCTTCAGGAGTCTTCCTTTTAAATTAACCCATCAACCCCCCAAGGCAAGCACGGAAGAAAACAAATCTGCTACTAAAGTTTTACGTTCAACGAAGGAGTAAGAGCAGCCGCAGCTCCGTGGGACACAGGCGCAGACGGGGACTGAGACGCACGCGCCCCTCTGCGAGAACAGGAGAGCAGATGAGGAGAAGCCAGGGCAGTGTAGGGCGAGGTGCGACGGATCCGGGCTCCCAGCGGTCGGGTCTTGACAGGTCCGGGCAGAAAGACCTCAGGAAGTTGGAGCCTGCAGCCGTGGAGGGACTGAAATTCCGTCTGACCTTCCTGCTAGGGGCCTGGGTCCCAGGCGGAGGCAGCCAAGAGGGAAAGGGGAGGAGGACTGGATTTGGGGAGACCAGGTCAGAGTCGGGGAGGCACCAGGGTATTACGTGCCAGGACCCAGGACGGGGACGGTGGGGGGGGGACGTCTGGGGCTGGTGCTGCGGGCAGATACCTTCCCCCTGGTGGGGGCTGTGGTCAGGCGCATCTCCCGGGGGTCTCGAATCCCCGCCGGGCGGTCCTTTCACTCTTGCCCCGCAGGGGCCCTTTCCTCCCGATCCGCCCATGTCTGGGTCAGACCCAGTGTCCCCGACGGCAGGAGGCAGAGGGTGTGAGGACCCATGACCCAGACCCTGAGGGTCTGAGAAGTAGAGGAGTCCTGGCAGGTGCTGTACGGGCTTTAGAATCTCGAACCAGGGTGCCTCTGATTGGCTTCTTCAGAAACCGGAAACCCAATGGGAGTGCGAAGTGGGGCCGCGTCATCAGTATCCAGGCAGGAGGACCTGACCCAGGCTGTGAGAACAAGTAAAACCAAGCAAGATGAGGACTCCCAACACTGGGATTCCGTGTGCCAGACACTGCCCCCTGTGACAGGACTCGGAGAGCCAGGCCCTCCCGGGGGTTCTGAGACTTCACCCTGACCCCTCGCCTCGTGAACAGTGGTCAGGTGACTTTGCCATCCTGTCTTCCTGAGTTCTGGCCCAGGGGAGACCCACAGGCTGGGCTCATCTCCCTTTTCCTCAACTGTCCGTCCCGGATTAGTCCCTGAACTGGACTCTCTTGCATCCCATGCCTTACCTCTCTCCTTCTGGATTGTTCTAGAGGAAAACTTACCCCACCAAATTCAATAACAGAGTCTGAGCTAGCCTTGGTAACAGAGATGAAGGGACAGGGGTTTTCTCTTTACACCTGGAGAAGCTGTGCCTTATGCACAAGCTAGAGATTCCACTGAGGCCGCTTTCCTTCTTGATTAACTCTAGTGGTAGCACATGTTGGTAACCCCCTGGACATCAGGAATCTAATCTGTAAAAGTGATGTTGGCTCCTTCCGACAGAAAAGTGACTACTGAACAGCAGTCAGACTCACAAAGCTCCTAAGTTTTCTCAAACAATGTATCAGTGACTCCTGTGTTTTAACATTACCTTCATTCTAAAGCCCCAAGATTATCTTTGTGAGTCCTGGACATATCCTCAGTCCATGGATGCACCATTGTTACTGTATATTTCTGCTGGAAGGGTGGACAGGCTTTAATCACCTCCAAGTGGCAAGTGTTCAGTGCAGTCAAACGCCCGTCACCAGTGTTCGCCCATTTCCTGTGTTTGAATTAATACCTAAGTTATGTGAGTGTTACTTGGGCACTTGGTATTATTTTCTTTACCCTAATTATCATAAGGAGGCAATGGGTTTCCAGGCAGCCCTGAGAGTATAGTGAATCTAGATGCAGAGAATATCTTGCTACACCCTGATATAGAGATTTATTAAAATCTGTATAACAGCATATGTAAATCTGAGAATTCCACTGCTTAGAATTCCTTACCTCTCTTTTTCCTCACCCTGCATCTGCAGCCCTTCTCTCTGTCTCTCTCATCCCTCAGGCCCTCTCCTCCCTTTACTCTCCACCATCCTCTCGCTCCTGGCTTGTGGCTCTGGTGCCACCCTATCACCTGCCACCCAGGACTCTTCTCCCCACAGGAGTAAGTGATCCTACCATTGTGAGTCAGGTCACGTCATGTCATCTCTGAAAATGCTCCAAAGACTCCGTCTCACTCTTCAGAAGCCTCTAGAATGTAAGGCTCATGAACACAGGGGCTTTGGGCTATTTTAGTGAATGGAAGTTGTATCCCCATTCTAGAAAGCCATTCCTGATCCATTGTAGGCTCTAAATTAATTGTTCTTTAATGAATGAATGAAATATGACTGTATTAGAATGTAATTGCATCACATAAAAACCACTAAACAGAATCCACCAAAAAGTCAGGAAAGGTTTTGTTTCATGCAACTAGTGTGCATGTAGTTCACCTCATTTCAGTGAGAAAAGTGCAGTGTGCTGATTTGATACATAATGAGCGTGTGCATTCATTTTCTATTACTGCATAGCTAATTACCACAACTGAGTGGCTCTAAAGGACACTCATTAATTATTTAAAAGCTTATTTACTTTGGGAGGGTGATATGGGCAAGCAGAGGGGGAGAGAAAATCTCAAGCAGGCTCTGTGCTATCAGTGCAAACCCAGAGAGGTACTTGAACTCACAAGCTGTTGAGATCATGACCTGAGCTGAAATCAAAAGTCAGATGCTTAACCGACTGAGCCATCCAGGGGCCCCAACACATTAATTTCCCTACAGGTTTTTAATAGGAAATCCAGGCATGATGTAGATGGGTCTCTGTTCATGATTTCACAAAGCTGTGTTGTTATTTTTAGTGGAGTTCTCCTTCAAGTTCATACAGGGCTGGTAGCAGAATTCTGTTTCTTACAGTTTTAAGGCTGAAGTCCCTATTTTCGTGCCAGCTGGAATAGTCCCTAGTGCCCACAAGCATTGTTGGCCATTGTGCCCTTCCACTTGCAGCTCCAACAATAAAGAACCCCTTCACCTGAATCCCTCTCACACTCTGAATCCTTTTGTTTGGGAAGAACCAAGAACTTTTTAAAACTAACCTGATTAGGGCAGTCCAACCTAGGATAATCTCTCTATCTTAAGGTCAACTTATTTGACACCTTACTTATATTTGAAAGGTTCCTGCCCAGCAGCACCTACATTAGTGTTTGGTTGAATAGCTGAGGGAAAGCTGAATAACCAGGGGCTACTTATTGGAGGTTCTTCATGCAATATGCCTATCATCGCAGTCCTACTACTTGGTATCTTTAGGACCATATCATCCTCAATGATATTAATGAGCCAATTCTAAGACAACCTTTCCTGCCATGACACATGCCCTTAGAAGAAAATGACTTCAAATGTATTTGTGATGCATTGTTTCCTCTTGCCAGCACATTGGTGATGTTTTTTTGAAAGGTGAGTCTTTTGGGTCCTCTTGTGGAAGATAATCCTCTGGGGCATCTCCTGGCCTCACTGAATACCTGCATTCTGTATGTCCACTTCCTTCGGCTTCTTTATTTGATCCTTTACACTGTTTCTACTAAGGCAACAAAGTCATGTATACCTTGTTTTGAGCTGGACATCACTTTCCCATCTACATAGAGCCATCTCAACAGTGAGATTGCCCCAGGCCCTGGGTACCTGGATGAACCCATGTCCTGAGAAAGTGACTTCTGAATGAATTTTTCCCTACCCAGCTTGACCTTCTGGCCCTTTGATGAAGTACCCTCAGAAGCCAACCCAGAGGTGCTGCTCATGTTCTTTACCTACATGCTGGTTTTTTTCTTGCAAATCTTCTGAGTAGATATCACTTGGATCCTAGAGGTGAGACTTCTGTGTCATCTTCCAGCACAGGAAGTGTTAACCATTGCTAGATAAGGATGAGCCTCCTCTGCTTCTCCAGAGGTCCTGAAGGACATCCATTTGGATAACATCTGGGTTTCAGGATCTTAGGTTTTACCCACCATGACCCTGAGTTTTACATCACAGGTCTGCCATGGCTGAGTGTCTAAGACAACCTTTCCTGCCATGATCCCTGCCTTGTAGAGGAAAATACCCTCAAATGTATTTGTGCAATTCCTGCGGTAGGATGGGTGTTAAATGTAGTTTGTGGGTTCACTCTTGACAATTGTGGCACAGGATGCACTCACACCCGGTGTCAGCTGGGTCTCATATGCCTTTGGAGAGAGAGTTCTGGGGCATCAGGTTGTGCCTCTGCCACAAAGACCTCTTTTATACTTTCTGGCAAGAGTTTTAGGGAAGTTGTCATCTTAGTCTTATAACCCCAGTGTGCACATATACACTGCAGAGTACCATATAGACATTAATATTCTATTTCCAAATAAGAAATGAATTTTGTCTAACTGAGTTTTGAAATAAGGAGCCCAAAGAAGTACTTCTACTTTTCGGTTTTCCCTGTATTACAGTTAAAGGGCTGCAGGAGGAGGTGCACAGGGATCCAGAAACCTCAGCAATGGCACACTGGCTCCTGAGATCTCCTCTCCTGCAATCCTGCCTCTCCTCTGAACCTGACCCCTGTAGAGTCCACAGCTGCTCAGAAACTTCTTCCTCTCCCCACTGACTCTCAGGCTTCTAATCAAATGTCTCTACCTGACTTATGGTCCAGACGCCACTCAGGCTTCTCAGTCAGAATCCACCTGAGAGCAGAGCAGTGGGGATGTCCCCTTACCTTCCACCCCACGTGTGGCCACAGGACTAAGGAGGGAAGACCCAGCTGCCCTTCTCAGCCAGGCCCCCCTAGGGTCTCTATCAGCTCCTAGCCCTGGACAGGAACCCGGACACCAGGGGGCGCCCTCATCTCAGATGATGTTCACAGTGTGAGGTTCTTGTCTAAAGCCACACTGATACAACCTGTGTCCACCCCTAGACAAATGGATAAGGAAGATGTGTGGTATATACACACATATACAAATACATATGATAGAATATTATGCACCACAAAAAGAATGAGATTTTGCCAATTGTGACAACATGGATGGACAACAGAGTAGTATGTCTGCTAAGTGAAGTAAATCAGTGAATTTGCTGAGAAAGCAAATACCATATGATTTCACTCATATGCGGAATTTAAAAAACAAAACAAATGAATACATAGACAAGCAAACAGCAGCATCAGATCGTTAAATACAGAGAAGTCACTGATGATTGCCAGATGGAAGGGGGTTGGGAGGATGGGCACCAGGGTGAGGGGAGTGGGAGACACAGGCTCCAGTTATGGAAGGAAGAGTTCATGGGAATAAAAGGCACAGCACAAAAGGGAATATCATCAGTGATACTTTAACATCATTATGTGGTGACAGACGGCAGTACACTATGGTGAGCACAGCATGGTGTAGACAGAAGGTGAAACTAATGTAATCTTGTGTCAATTATGTTCAAATTTAAAATTTTTTTCAAAGAAATTAATTACAAAGAATAAACTGTAGAAATACCGGTTTTATTCATAGGTCGTGGATATTCTGGTACTTTTTACATTCTTTGAAATTATCTTTCAATTGGATAACTTCTTTCTAAAGTATTTTTTTAAGTTTGTTTATTCACTTAGAGAGAGAAAGAGAGTGAGCATGAGTGGAGGAGGGGTAGAGAGAGAGGGAGAGAGAGTCCCAAGCAGGCTCCACACTGTGTGGTGGAGACCATCTCAGGGCTTGAACCCGTGAACAGTGACATTGTGACCTGAGCCATAACCAAGAGTCAGATTGTGCCGCACAGGAGCTCCTAAACTGCATATTAAAAAGAAAATCACATTTTGTGAAAGAAAATAGTTTAACAATTAAAGCTAATAATTAACGAGTGGGGGAAAGCTACACTGCAATAACAAGTGCACATGGAAAAACTGGAAGACCTATGTGAAATGGACAAATTTGAACGGACAACCCTATGAAGACTTCATCATGAAGAAACAGCCAACCTGACAAGACCCATAACTAGTAAGAAGGTTGAATCAGTATCAAAACACACAGACACATCCTGGATCAGATGGCTTCACTGGAGAATTCTACCAAACATTCCAGGAAGAATAAACACCAGTCCCCTCAACGTCTTCCAGAATTGAAAAGAGAGAACACTTCCTGACTCGTCTACATTGCCAGCATTACCAAGATCCCCAAAGCAGATAAAAACACTAAAGAGCAGAAAACCAGCTTCACTGCCCTTGGACCCGGGCTCCCCACCACGATACATGAGCCCCAAGCGCTAACAGAAACCACCGCTGGATCGTGTTCTAAAATACCTGACCCTGGGGGCCTGGGTGGCTCAGACAGTTAAGGTTCTGACTTCGGCTCAGGTCATGATCTCGCAGTTTGTGTGTTTGAGTCCTATGTTGGGCTCTGCGCTGGCCGATTGGAGCCTGGAGCCTGCTTCAGATTCGGTGTCTCCCTCTCTCTCTGTCCCTCCCCCACTCATACTCTGGCTCTCTCTCTCTCAAAAGTAAATAAGCATTAAAAAAATAAAATAAAATAGCCTGACCCCAAAGTCAGTTACTTTCAGATACCACTGATGGATCCATGTGTCATCTTAATGCTGTTTTAAAAAAATTCTGATAAATCAGGAGATGGGAGTTTAGGAGAGGTGGTGATGTTACAGAATCTGGTCTGGATTACCGGGCAGAAGAACTAAGCAGCACTCAGAGATCTTGGAAGGCAGGAGGTTTATTTTACATGGGGTTGGGGGGAGGGCTGTGCTCAGAGGAGATCATTCTCCACAGGTCTGAGCCCAGAGTGGAAGCAGAGGCAACAATTTATGGTCTGTTTGCACACCAAATGGGCATGGGAAGGAAAATCCAGGATGGGAGTCTTCAGGCAGGGACTGGAGTTTCTTTATCATCCTGTCAGCCATCTTATAGGAAATTTTTTCCTATCAGTGACTAAAGGGAGAAGGCATAGAGTGGAGGTTGGGGATTGTCAGGGGCAGTAGTGCCTACTTCACCCCCATGCCTGCCATCATCTCCTGAAGAGGGACAGACTGTCACCATTCAACACAATGGGTGAGCCCTCTCCCTGGCTGCCACTGTAGAGAAAAGATGCACAGTTACAATAAGGCATGGAAAGGCTACTTGAAATTGGCAGAAACACAGACTTCTGTACATGCAGTTGTTTGCGAGGGGTGTGGGGTCTGAGGAGAGACTGGGGTGCAGAAAGAGAATTAATAGTTTGAGAGAGGAAAGGGACCCCACATAGAAATAAACAAAACATCCCAACACTGTGTCAAGATCGGGGGCAAAAACTTTTCAGGCACCCATTAGGCATCAGGCACCACTGCCTGCTCTACGTGGTTCAAGACAAAGACACTGAGGAACAAGGAGACTCTGAAAAGTTAGGGGAACAAGTTTCATGAGATCAATACTCACTGGAGGAAGAAATGTCCACCTCAACAGGCAGCTCACTACTACTGACCTCAATGTGACCCTGGACCTCACTGAGGATCTTGGTGTTGTTTTAAATTCAACACAAACATGATGGGCAAACTGTGGGGGGGCAACTGGCCTCCTGGAAGGATACAGAGGGTACCACTGGAAGACCCCAAAGTAGGAAGGCACCCAAAAGGACGGATGAGGATGTAAGGTATGAAGACATAGAATACCAGGGGGTGGGAGGGGATACTGGATGCCCACGTGGGTGTGCAGCTTACACAATGCAGGTAGGTGTGGGAATCCTCAGATAGCTGGTAAGTGATGGCCATGTTCACCTGCTCAATATCCATGCCTCAGCCAAATAGGTTGGTGGCCACAAGAATTCACTGTTAAAAATCTTTAAACCACTGATACCAAGAAAGCCTTTGAATGAAAGGAAATTAGAAAACTGTTCACAGTCCTTTCTCTCAGTGGTCTCATTTCCTCCCAAGGACACAAAACATCTTTCTATTTCATCACCTTTCCTCCTGGGGTGTCCCACAGTGGATGGCAATGACTGGCAAGTTCTGTTCCACCAGGAGCTGAGCCAGGGCCATTCAACACTGCATGGTCTTCACAAAGATCTCTGCCTGTATGTGGAGAGTAGGGGGATGTGGGTGCATGGGTGTGTGTGTGGAGGGGAGAGAGACAATGTGCCAGAGTGGGAGATTTCAGGAAGTACACCCTCTATACGATCCTGCTAAGTCTGTCTTATTCTCTGTTACATGATTCCTTTTTTGCTCTCAGTATAACTCACTCTTCATTTCTCTCCTCCGGTTCTGATATTCCTGAGCAGATCAATCTCTGAGAAGCTACAGAGAACAGTAACCAAATTTGGCAGACATGTTAGGACACAGGAATGAGGTTTCTCTATGAAAAAGTACTAACTACTGGACCTAGGGTCTGAAATGAACAATATTCCTGCTTATAAAACATTAAACCTAAGACCTACCCTAATTCTGGGAGTAGTTTTAGTGTGAATAATTTACACAAGTGGGAAACTGAGAGAATGCTTCTCCTCAGGGAGTGATAAAGGAAGAAAGAAACAAGAACCCAAACTGGGCCACTGTATATTGGGGTTTTTAAGAATTTAAAATCCTTCCAGGTTTTATATTTGAGGTTTGCTTTACTTATTGGGATTATAATTTATTGAACATCTGACCATGCCAGCCATGAAACATCATAGCAGCCTCCACCTCCCTCGTGCTCGGCCCCTTGGTGTCCATCAGAAACATCACCAATTTGGACAAAAAACACATTTATACTCAATCCCCTTCATTCACATTTTACAAATTTACCTAGTTGCTAAAAATTGTTTAATCCCAAAATCAATACTCATGATACTTTACCATCATTCAGGGACACGTCCAGAGCAGCAAAATATTTACACTTGACATGCATGTTCCCAGTTGAAGTCAAAATTTTTTTGTAACTTGAAAAAGTCCTTCTCGGACATAAAAAGTAGCAAAGATCTTCACGAAAAAATATGGAAAAAATTCCTATATTTATTAGGTAAAACTAATAACTGCTGTTCATCAAAGATATTACAGAAGTGAAAAGACAAACCACATATTAGGAGAAATTGTTTTCCACACATGTTGGCAACCAAGCACTGACCACAGAATACGTACACACTGCTCAAATCAGTGAGCATAAGACAGAATACTTAGTGAAGAAATGGCCTAAGGCTTCCCATTTGCCAAAGTCAAGTGGAAGCCAGAAGGCAAGGGAGCATTTGGAGATACAGGAGTCCGTTCCATAAGTGGTCGATAGAGGATGGTGTCCCAGGGCACAGAGCAGGTGAGCATGGGAAAGTGGACGAATGGGAAAGTTACAAAGAAGAAATCTAAATCATAAACATGGATATGGAAATGTGCTTTCTGTCCTTCTGTGATGGAAATGCAAATTGTCACCATAATGACAGACAGCATAAATGCACCTGACAACATGCTGCGTGGAAGAACCCAGTCTCATGACCATGTGATGCACAGATGCAATTTCAAGAAATGTCCATAATATGCAAATCTACAGAGACAGAAAGTACATTAGTGGTTGCCAAGGGCTAGGGGAAAGGCGATGGGAGAAAGGGGGAGTGACTGCTAATGAGTACAAGGTTGCTTCTCGTGTGATGAAAATGTTTAAAAAGCAACTGTAGAGATAGTTGCACAGCTCTGTGAATATAATAAAAACGATTGAATTATATGTGTAAATCAGTGATTGGTGTGTGAATAACATCTACATAAGGTTGTAACAAAAACCCATAATGAGATACATGCTAAGTCCACTAAAGTCTAAGTCACACTGACTGACTGAAGAAGTGGTGTCAAGGCAGATGGTTGAGTGGGAGGCCTCAGTAATCCACATCTGCACCTGTACCACAGGTGCACTGGTGCAATCTGATAGAACTGTTGTGAAAAGCTGGAGTGTATCAAAGGCTTGGAACTTCCAGGGGAAAGGCTTGGATGGTAAATTGCAGTTAATTTCAGTCATTTTCAGCCTGGCACCATAGATGAGGCTGCCATCTCTGGACTCCCAGGCCTCTTAGAGACACCCAGAGTGATTCCTACTGCAGTTTGAACATAGTGTGTGGAAGCTAAGGTGAGTGATTAGAACAGTGCCCTCCAAACATCAGGAATAAGTGTTCTGCTTGCTACTCGTTGCTTTTGGCCAAGGGGATGCAGGAGACACGTAGGCAACCATGTTTGCCATTCTCACCACCAATATGACAAGCCCTTTCTCCTCTGGTTGAAGCAAACTCGATGATATTTAAAGGATTTCCCCTGCTTCGTTTCCCCCTTTTTCCATTTTGTAAGGGAAGCATATAAGGACTAGGACATTGAAAAACAACTGCAAATACAGAGAAATTTGGAAAGTTACATATGCCCAGGGAAGGGTCCAGGCTCATAAATGATCTAAGAGTTTCTTAAGTTTACACCTTAGGTGGATTTCTGGCACAGAGATACTCTACACAACCAACGACCAAAACACAAAAACAAAAACCAGCAACCAAAATGCTTGGCAAACTCTGGGGAAGTGGAGAGTCAATTTCCAGAGTTACCACATAAGATCAAATGTGTAGTTTAAAAAACCCAAAATCACAAAGCATACAAAGAAATAGAAGTGGGGGAGGGGCAGAAAGAGAGAGAGGGAGACACAAAATCCAAAGCAGGCCCCAGGCTCTGAGCTGTATGCATAGATCCCGAACCCATGAAATGCAAGATCGTGACCTGAGTCAAAGTTGGATGCCCAACTGACTGAACCACCCAGGAACCCTGAAAAAGACTCTTAAACAGAACAAACCGGTAGTTGCCAGAGGAAGGTGGATGGGTGTGGGGTGAAATAGGTGAAGGTGATGAGATGAGCACAGAACTGTTGAATCACATACTTGAGTTAATATAACATTCTGAGTTAATTATACTTCGATTAATAATAAATTTTTTTCACAAAGAAGAAAGATCTCAAATCAACAACAAAACTCTAAACTTAAAGATGTAGCCACAACAAATCCCAAAGTTACCAGAAGGAAGGAAATAATATTAGAGCAGAGATAAAGAAAGCATAGAAAAACAATCAAGAAAATCAATGACACCAAAAGTTGGATTTTTGAAAGATCCATAGAATTAACAACCATTAAACTGGATTGAGTAAGATAAAGAGACAAGAATAAAATTGCTAAATCAGAAATGTAAGTGGGGGTTTGCTACCTATTCTACAGAAATAAAGAACAATTATGTACCATCAAACTGGATCACCTAGAAGAAATTAACAAATGCCTAGAAACAAACAAACAAACAAAAAACTAACAAAACTGCATCACAAAGAGATGCAGTAACTGAATAGAACCATAACTAGTAGGATATCAAGTCATCAATTACCTCCTGACAAATAAAGTCCCATATCTTTCACTGTGGATGGATTCACTGTGAATCCAACAATTTAAAGAACATCAATCCTCAAACTCTCCCACAAAACTGAAGAGGAGAGAATCCTTCCAATCTTATTCTATGAGGACAGCATTGTTCTGATTGCAAAGCCAGACAAAGACAATGCAAGGAAACTACAGACCATTATCTTTCATGAATATTCACATAAGTATCCTCAGCAAAATATTAGCAAACTGAATTCAGCAGCATCACCAGGATAAAGGAGGATGTATTCTTGCAATACAAATACAGTTCAACATATGAGACAATGAATGTAACACAGCACATTAACAGAATGAAGGGAAAACACACGATCATTTCAATTGATGTAGAAAAACACTATTTGACAAAAGTCAACACTCTTTTCTTATATAAACATTCAACAAATAGGAATAGAAGGAAACTACCTCAACATAATAAGACCATAGATGAATACGCCACAGCCAAATTCATACTAATTGTGAAAGGGTGAAAGTTATTCCTTTATGATCTGAATCAAGACAAGAGTGCCCATTTTTGCCACTTTTGTTCAACAAAGTATTAAAAGTTCTAGCCAAAATAATTATGAAAAAAAGACGATATCATCTTATATGTAGAAATCTCTAAGGATTCCACACAAACAACTCACAAAATTGTTGGAGCAAATGAATAAATTCAGCAAAGTTTCATGATAAAGATCATAAAAAATCATTTTAATTTCCATTAACTAACAATGAACAACCTGAACAGGAAGTTAAGAAGAGAATTCCATATAGAACAGCAGTAAAAAATATTTGGTTATTAAGTTAAATAAGCCAGTAGGACATCTGTACACTGAAAATTACAAGACATGGAGTAAAGAAGTTAATGAAGATGTAAATCAGTGGGAAGACACCCTCTGTTCACATGATCCAGCAGTTTTGCTTCTTGCTATTTACCCAACGAGGTTGAAAACATACCCACAAAAACACCTGCATACACGCCATTCACTCACTTTGAGCTAGAGTACCATAAAAGGACATCAAGATCATTACGGTTTTTAAAATTCCTTTTAGTTTATACTTTAGCAACTTGAGATTGGAATTTACTTCTTGTTGATAGTCCCTAAGCCTCATTGCACACACACTCTGTCAGATAGGACTGAAATTAAATGAGTTAATGTTGAACTTCTCACACTAAGATTTGAACTTTACAGTTCATCAGAAAATAGAATGAACAATTGCCTTTAAAAAATAAGCTACACGGGCATTGGTCTTCTGTCTTCAAACTGCTTCACTGACTTTCCTACTTCTGCAGCCAGAAGATCATGGGACATTTCAGCCTCCTTAAACATAGAGACAGAGTGTGAGCAGGGGAAAGGCAGAGAGAGAGGCAGACACAGAATCTGAAGCAGGCTCCAGGCTCCAAGCCATCAGCACAGAGCCCGACTCGAATCCACAGACCGTGAGATCATGACCTTAGCTGAAGTCGGATGCTGAACCAACTGAGCCACCCAGGTGGTTTTTCAAAGGAGCCATATCTCAAGAATAAGATTCAGACCGAGACCAAGATGGCGGAGGAGTAGGGAGGCCCAAAGTTTCCCTTGTTTTTTGAATTGAGAGGGACCGAAACAGAGAGATTCTCAACTCCAAGAACCTGGCAGCAAAGGTGTAACAGCCTACAAGGAATGCAAGAAACATAGACAACGCTCTAGGACCGTGAGTCTAATCGAGAACGGACAAAACGAACTCGGGAAACTGAGCTGGGGGGAGGGTGAGCCGGGGACAGCGGGGAAAGTGCCCAACATCCTAAGGAGAGGGCCAGAGAGGGGGAGACCACCACCATCCAGACCCTAAAGACAGGGCTTAGGAGGAGAAGCTCTGTGTCTAACAGCAGAACCCAGCAGAACTCTCCTTGTGCGGGACCGCGGATGGAGGCACAGTCAGCCCGCCCGGCCCAGAGTTGCTCAGCCGCCAGCAGCGTGGGGAATGACCGACCGCTGGACGGCCGCCGCTGCTGCCGGCCCCAGCCGGGAGTGCGTGCCAGGCGCCGTTGCCGCCTCCGGCACCCAGAGCGAACAACCGCTGGACTGCCTGCCGCTGCTGCCAGCCCGAGCCAGGAGCGAAAAACCGCTGGGACCGCCGCGGCTGCCACCTGAGCAGGGATTGCGCGCCAGTCGCGCCGCCATCCCGTGGGGAGCCGGCGACATGGGACCTTGCCGCTGCCCACCTGAGCCGGGATTGGGCACTAGTCGCCACCGAGGGCCCCGTGGGGTGCGAACAATGGCTGGGACTGCCACCACCGCTGTTGCCCAAGTGGGGAGTGCGCACAAATCGCCCCAGCCAGGCGACTGGCTGCTGGGGGGCCCCTAGTCGCCCACGGAGCACCTCTAACCCTGACACATTTGAAGAAGGTTGGGGGGTGGCAGGCACAGGTGCCCACCTTCCAGTAGACCGCACTGCACCTGTGCCCATAGCGGAGTAAGGACAGAAACAAGGGGGCGAGTGGAAGCCCTGGAACTGGGAACAAAGGACTGAAGGGACAACATTGTTGTCATACGGGCCCACAAGCACCAGCCCCAGGAAGTCACTCCCAGAGCCATCCCTGCCTCAGTAGAGACCACCCGCCTACACTAAGCCACGCCCATCAGCTCAGGAGTGCCACCTCTCAGCGGGAGCTACATAGGCCAAGTTCAGACCGCTGCGTGGAGTAACTCCAGGGCAACTTCAAGAAACAACCCAAAACACATCCAGCCAAAATGGCGAGACGGAAGAATTCTCCTCAAAAGAATCTACAAGAAGCAGTGACAGCTCAAGAATTAATGAAAACAGATATAAGCAACATACCAGAACATGAATATAGAATGATAATCATAAAACTAATCGCTGGGCTTGAAAAAAGCTTAGATGAATGCAAGGGGTCCCGCGCGGCAGAGTTCAAGGACCTTAAAAACGGTCAGGAAGAATTAAAGAAGACATTGGAAGAACTACAAGGGAAACTGGAAGCAGCCACAGCACAGATTGAAGAGGTAGAGGAAAGAGTTAGTGCATTAGAAGAGAAAATCATTGAAAAAGAGGAAGCAGATAAAAAGAGAGAGAAGCTGATCCAGGAACAGGAAAGGAGAATTCGAGAGCTGAGCGATGCACTCAAAAGAAACAATATCCGTATCATAGGAGTTCCAGAGGAAGAAGAGAGAGAGAAAAGAGTCGAAGGGGTTCTTGAACAAATCATTGCTGAGAACTTCCCCAACATGAGGAAGGAAATGGGCATGGAAATCCAAGAGGCACAGAGAACTCCCCTCAGACGTAACCTGAATAGACCTTCTGCCCGGCACATCATAGTGAAGCTGGCAAAATACAAAGATAGGGAGAGAAACATGAAAGCAGCTAGGGACAAAAGAACCCTAACATACAAAGGGAGACCTATAAGGGTAGTAGCAGACTTATCTACAGAAACTTGGCAAGCCAGAAAGGAATGGCAGGATATCTTCAATGTGATGAGCAAGAAGGACATGCAACCAAGAATTCTGTATCCGGCTAGCCTGTCATTCAGAATAGAAGGAGAGATCAAGGTTTTTCCCAACAAACAAAAACTGAAAGAATTTATCACAAATAAGCCAGCACTACAAGGGACCCTGAGGGGCACTCTATGAAGGAAAGGTTGCAAAAAACACGGACTGCCAGAGACAGCCTTACAAACATGAAACTTACAGATAATACAGTGACTGAAAGCCCATATTTTTCAATACTAACACTGAATGTAAATGGACTAAATGCGTCAATCAAAGACACAGGATAACAGAATGGATTAAAAAACAAGGCCCATCTATTTGCTGTCTTCAAGAAACTCATCTTAAACCTGAAGACACCTTCAGATTGAAAGTGAGGGGATGGAGAACTATCTACCATGCTACTGGAAGTCAGAAGAAAGCCGGAGGAGCCACACTTATATCAGACAAATTAGACTTTAAAATGAACGATGTAATAAGAGATGAAGAAGGACATTATATAATAGTCTCAGGGACCATCCAGCAGGAAGAGCTAACGATTGTAAATATCTACGCACCGAATTCGGGGGCACCCAAATTTGTAAAACAACTAATTACAAACATTAGCAACCTCATCGATAAAAATGTCCTAATAGTAGGGGATCTCAACACCCCACTCTCAGCATTGGATAGATGTACAAAACAGAAATCTCTGCAGAAACAATAGCCCTGAACGACACATTAGAACAGATGGGCCTCACAGACATCTTTAGGGTCCTTCATCCAGAAGCAAAGGAATTTACATTCTTCTCAACTGCGCACGGTACATTTTCCAAGATAGACCACATTCTGGGGTACAGGGAAGCTCTGAATAAATATAAAAGAATTGAGATCATACCGTGTACACTGTCAGACCACAACGCTTTGAAACTTGAAATCAACCACAGGAGAAAGCCTGGAAAACATCCAAAAACATGGCGGCTAAGAAATAACCTTCTAAAAGATGACTGGGTCAACCTAGCCATCAGAGAAGAAACTAAAAAATACATGGAAACAAATGAAAATGAAAATACAACAATCCAAACGCTCTGGGATGCAGCAAAGGCCGTCCTGAAAGGGAAATACTGCAATCCAGGCCCATCTCAAGAAAGAAGAAAAATCAATAACACAAATTCTAACAGCACGCCTAAAGGAACTAGAAGCAGAACAACTAAAACAACCCAAGCCCAGCAGAAAGAGAGAAATAACAAAGATCAGAGCACAAATTAATCATATGGAGACAGAAAAGGTAGTGGAACAGAAAATGAAACCAAAAGCTGGTTCTATGAAAAAATAAACAAAATAGACAAACCTCTAGCCAGGCTTCTCAAAAAGAAAAGAGAGAGAACTCAAATAGATAAAATCGTGAATGAAAAGGGAGAAATTATAACCAATCCCTCAGAAATACAAGCAATCATCAGAGAATATTATGAAAAACTATATGCCACCAAACTTGGCAATCTGGAAGAAATGGACAGCTTCCTAAATAGCCACACGTTACCAAAACTCAAACGGGAAGAAATAGAAAATTTGAACAGACCCATAACTAGTGAAGAAATAGAATCAGTTATCAAAAATCTTCCAGCAAATAAAAGCCCTGGACTAGATGGCTTTCCTGCGGAATTTTACCAGACATTTAAAACAGAGTTAATTCCTATCCTCCTCAAGCTGTTCCAAAAAATTGAAACGGAAGGAAAACTCCCGGATGCATTCTATGAAGCCAGCATCACTTTGATTCCCAAACCAGACAGAGACCCAGCAAAGAAAGAGAATTACAGGCCAATATCCCTGATGAATATGGATGCAAAAATTTTCAACAAGATACTAGCAAATCGAATCCAACAGCATATAAAGAGAATTATCCACCAGTGATTAAGTAGGATTCATCCCTGGGTTGCAGGGCTGGTTCAATATTCACAAATCAATCAACGTGATACATCATATCAACAAAAGAAAAGATAAGAACCATATGATCCTGTCAATAGATGCAGAAAAAGCATTTGACAAAATACAGCATCCTTTCTTAATAAAAACTCTCGTGAAAGTCGGGATAGAAGGAACATACTTAAACATCATAAAAGCCATATATGAAAAGCCCACAGCTAATATCATCCTCAATGGGGAAAAATTGAAAGCCTTCCCCCTGAGATCAGGAACACGACAGGGGTGTCCACTCTCGCCACTGCTATTTAACTTAGTGTTAGAAGTCTTAGCATCAGCAATCAGACAACAAAACAAAATAAAAGGCATCAAGATTGGCAAGGTGGAAGTCAAACTTTCACTTTTTGCAGATGACATGATACTTTACATGGAAAACCCGACGGAATCCACCAAAAGCCTACTAGAACTGATCCATGATTTCAGCAAAGTTGCAGGATACAAAATCGATGTACAGAAATCGGTGGCATTTCTATACACCAACAATGAAGCAGCAAAAAGAGAAATAAAGAAGCTAATCCCTTTCACAATTGCACCAAAAACCATAAAATACTTAGGAATAAACCTAACCAAAGATGTAAAAGACCTCTACACTGGAAACTATAAAAAACTTATGAAGGAAATTGAGGAAGACACAAGGAAATGGAAAAACATCCCATGCTCATGGATTCGAAGAATGAATATCGTTAAAATGGCAATACTTCCCAAAACAATCTACACATTCAATGCAATTCCAATCAAAATTGCACCAGCATTCTTCTCAAAGCTAGAGCAAACAATCCTAAAATTTGTATGGAACTACAAAAGACCTCGAATAGCCAAAATAATACTGAAGAATAAAACCAAGGCGGGAGGCATCACAATCCCAGACTTTAACCTCTACTACAAAGCGGTAGTCATCAAGACTGTATGGTATTGGCACAAAAACAGACGCATAGACCAATGGAATAGAATAGAAAACTCAGAAATGGACCCGCAAGTATATGGCCAACTAATCTTTGACAAAGCGGGAAAATGTATCCAATGGAAAAAAGACAACCTCTTTAATAAATGGTGCTGGGAGAATTGGACAGCAACATGCAAAAGAATGAAACTAGACCACTTTCTTACACCACTCACAAAAATAAATTCTAAATGGATAAAAGATCTGAATGTGAGACAGGAAACCGTCAAAATCCTAGAGGAGAAAGCAAGAAAAAGCCTCTTTGACCTAAGACGCACCAATTTCTTCTTTTTTTTTTTTCTTTGAGTATTTTCTTTTTTTTTTTTTCATTTATAATAGTTTATTTTCAAATTGGATTACATAAAACACCCAGTGTTCATCCCAACATGTGCCCTTTTTTTTTTATTATAATAGTTTATTTTCAAATTGGTTTACATATAACACCCAGTGTTCATCCCAACATGTGCCCTTTTTAATGCCCATCACCCCCTCTCCCCCCTCCCTCATCCCGCTCACCCTCAGTTTTTTCTTAGTCTTTGAGAGTCTCTTATGTTTTATCTCCCTCCCTCTCTGTGTCCTTTTTTCCTTTCCCCTCTTCCCCTCCCCCTGGTTTTTGCTTAGTCTCACAAAGTCCACCTATTCGTGGAAACATATGGTATCTGTCTTCTTCTGACTGACTTATTTCACTTAACATAATACCCTCCAGTTCCATCCATGTTGCTACACATGGCCAGATTTCATTTTTTCTCATTGCCACGTAGTAGTCCATTGTATATAAGTACCATAACTTCTTTATCCATTCGTCAGTTGATGGGCACTTGGTCTCTTTCCATAATTTGGCTATTGTCGAAAGTGCTGCTATGAACATTGGGGTACACGTGCTCCTATGCATCAGCATTCCTGTGTCTCTTGGGTAGATTCCTAGCAGTGCTATTGCTGGGTCATAGGGTAGCTCTATTTTCATTTTTTTGAGGAACCTCCACACCGTTTTCCAGAGTGGCTGCACCAGTTTGCATTCCCACCAACAGTGTAGGAGGGTGCCTGCTTCTCCACATCCTCGCCAGCATCTACAGTTTCCTGATTTGTTCATTTTAGCCACTCTGACTGGTGTGAGGTGGTAACTCAGTGTGGTTTTGATTTGTATTTCCCTGATGATGAGTGACATTGAGCATCGTTTCATGTGTCTGTTGGCCATCTGAATGTCCTCTTTGGAGAAGTGTCTATTCTTATCTTCCGCCCATTTCTTCACTGGGTTGTTTGTTTTTTGGGTTTGGAGTTTGGTAAGTTCTTTATAAATTTTAGATATTAGTCCTTTATCCGATATGTCATTTGCGATGATCTTTTCCCAATCCGTTGGTTGCCTATTCGTTTTGTTGGCTGTTTCTTTTGCTGTGCAGAAGCTTTTTATCTTGATGAGGTCCCAATAGTTCATCTTTGCTTTTAATTCCCTTGCCTTTGGAGACGTGTCGAGTATCCCTGATGAATATGGATGCAAAAATCTCAACAAGATACTAGCAAATCGAATCCAACAGCATATAAAGAGAATTATCCACCGTGATCAAGTAGGATTCATCCCTGGGTTGCAGGGCTGGTTCAATATTCGCAAATCAATCAACGTGATACATCACATCAACAAAAGAAAAGATAAGAACCATATGATCCTGTCAATAGATGCAGAAAAAGCATTTGACAAAATACAGCATCCTTTCTTAATAAAAACTCTCGAGAAAGTCGGGATAGAAGGAACATACTTAAACATCATAAAAGCCATATATGAAAAGCCCACAGCTAATATCATCCTCAATGGGGAAAAATTGAAAGCCTTCCCCCTGAGATCAGGAACACGACAGGGGTGTCCGCTCTCGTCACTGCTATTTAACATAGTGCTGGAAGTCTTAGCATCAGCAATCAGACAACAAAACAAAATAAAAGGCATCAAGATTGGCAAGGTGGAAGTCAAACTTTCACTTTTTGCAGATGACATGATACTTTACATGGAAAACCCGACGGAATCCACCAAAAGCCTACTAGAACTGATTCATGATTTCAGCAAAGTTGCAGGATACAAAATCAATGTACAGAAATCGGTGGCATTTCTATACACCAACAATGAGCAGCAGAAAGAGAAATAAAGAAGCTAATCCCTTTCACAATTGCACCAAAAACCATAAAATACTTAGGAATAAACCTAACCAAAGAGGTGAAAGACCTCTTCGCTGAAAACTGTAAAAAACTTATGAAGGAAATTGAGGAAGACACAAGGAAATGGAAAAACATCCCATGCTTATAGATTCGAAGGATGAATATCGTCAAAATGGCAATACTACCCAAAGCAATCTACACATTCAATGCAATCCCAATCAAAATTGCGCCAGCATTCTTCTCAAAGCTAGAGCAAACAATCCTAAAATTTGTATGGAACCACAAAAGACCTTGAATAGCCAAAATAATACTGAAGAATAAAACCAAGGCGGGAGGCATCACAATCCCAGACTTTAACCTCTACTACAAAGCGGTAGTCATCAAGACTGTATGGTATTGGCACAAAAACAGACGCATAGACCAATGGAATAGAATAGAAAACTCAGAAATGGACCCGCAAGTATATGGCCAACTAATCTTTGACAAAGCGGGAAAATGTATCCAATGGAAAAAAGACAGCCTCTTTAACAAATGGTGCTGGGAGAATTGGACAGCAACATGCAAAAGAATGAAACTAGACCACTTTCTTACACCACTCACAAAAATAAATTCTAAATGGATAAAAGATCTGAATGTGAGACAGGAAACCGTCAAAATCCTAGAGGAGAAAACAGGAAAAAGCCTCTTTGACCTAAGACGCACCAATTTCTTACTCGACACGTCTCCAAAGGCAAGAGAATTAAAAGCAAAGATGAACTATTGGGACCTCATCAAGATAAAAAGCTTCTGCACAGCAAAAGAAACAACCAACAAAACGAATAGGCAACCAACGGAATGGGAAAAGATCATCGCAAATGACATATCAGATAAAGGACTAATATCTAAAATCTATAAAGAACTTACTAAACTCCACACCCGAAAAACAAACAACCCAGTGAAGAAATGGGTGGAAGATATGAATAGACACTTCTCCAAAGAGGACATTCAGATGGCCAACAGACACATGAAACGATGCTCAATGTCACTCATCATCATGGAAATACAAATCAAAACCACACTGTGATACCACCTCACACCAGTCAGAGTGGCTAAAATGAACAAATCAGGAAACTATAGATGCTGGCGAGGATGTGGAGAAGCAGGCACCCTCCTACACTGTTGGTGGGAATGCAAACTGGTGTAGCCACTCTGGAAAACGGTGTGGAGGTTCCTCAAAAAAATGGAGCTACCCTATGACCCAGCAATAGCCCTGCTAGGAATCTACCCAAGAGACACAGGAATGCTGATGCATAGGAGCATGTGTACCCCAATGTTCATAGCAGCACTTTCGACAATAGCCAAATCATGGAAAGAGACCAAGTGCCATCAACTGACGAAGGATATAGAAGATGTGGTACATATATACAATGGACTACTATGTGGCAATGAGAAAAAATGAAATCTGGCCATGTGTAGCAACATGGATGGAACTGGAGGGTATTATGTTAAGTGAAATAAGTCAGTCAGAAGAAGATAGATACCATATGTTTCCATGAATAGGTGGACTTTGTGAGACTAAGCAAAAACCAGGGGGAGGGGAAGAGGGGAAAGAAAAAAAGACACAGAGAGGGAGGGAGATAAAACATAAGAGACTCTCAAAGACTAAGAAAAAACTGAGGGTGACGGGGATGAGGGAGGGGGGAGAGGGGGTGATGGGCATTAAAAAGGCACATGCTGGGATGAACACTGGGTGTTATATGTAAACTATTTGAAAATAAACTATTATAAATTAAAAAAAAATAAGCTACACGTAAATTACAAAAACTCTGTCAGATTAACATATGATCTCAAAAGTTATATTAGGAACCAGATAGCCACTTTTGAAACATGTGTTCTTGTTTTTTGTGTATCTCAAGAGTTTATGTTTGCTTTTGTTTCCCTTGCCTCAGGAGACATATCTAGAAAAAGTTGCCATGCATGATGTCGAAGAGGTTACTGCTTGCATTCTTTTTTAGAATGTTTATGGTTTCAAGTGTCACATTTAGATCTTTAATCCATTTTGAATTTATTTTTGTGTATAGTGTAATAAAGTGGTCCAGTTGTTTTCTTTTCCATGTTGCTGTCCAGTTTTCCCAACACCATTTGTTGAAAAGACTGTCCATTTCCTATGGGATATTCTTACCTGCTTTGTAGAAGGTTAGTTGGCCATATAGTTGTGGGTTTATTAAAAAGCTTCTGCACAGCAAAGGAAACAATCAACAAAGCTAAAAGGAAACCTACAGAATGGGGGAAGATATCTACAAATGATATATCCCATAGAGGGGGAGCATCCAAAATATGTAAAGAACTTCTAAAACTCAACACACCAAAACACATAATCCAATTAAAAATGAGCAGAAGACATGAACAGACCCTTCCCCAAAGAAGACATCCAGTTGGCCAACAGACACAAGAAAACATGCTCATCATCACTTACCATCAGGGAAATGCAAATGGAAACTACAATGAAATATCACCTCACACCTGTCAGAAGGGCTAAACAACAACACAAAGAACAACAGGCATTAGCAAGGTGTTCTCAAGGAGAGAAAGGAACACTCCAGCACTTTTAGCGGGAATGGAAACTGGTGCAGCTAAGGTGGAAAACACTATGGAGTTTCCTCAAGAAGTTAAAAATAGAACTACCCTATGACCCACCAATCACACTACTGGGTAAACACTAATTTGAAGGGATACATGCAACCCTATGTTTGTAGCAGCATTATTTACAATAAAAAGGATATGGAAGTCACCTAAGCATCAATCCACAGATAAATGGATAAAGAAGAGGTGGTGTGTGTGTGTGTGTGTGTGTGTGTGTGTGTGTGTGTGTGTATACATAAAATGTAATATGATTCAGCCATAAAAAAGAATGAAGTTTTTCCATTTGCAACCACACGGATGGAGCTAGAGAGTTACAATGCCAAGTGAAATAAGTTAGTCAGAGAAAGACAAAGAGAAATATGATTTCACTCAAATGTGGAATGTAAGAAACCAAAGAGAGAGAGATAAAGCAAAAGCAGACTCTTAATTATAGAGAACAAAATGATGGTTACTGGAAGGGATGGGTTGGGGAGATGTCTAAACTAGGTGATGGGGATTAAGAAGTGCACCTGTGGTGATGAGCCCCAGGTGATGTATGGAATTATTGAGTCAGTATATTGTATACCTGAAACTAATACAACACTGTATGTCTTAACTGGATTTAAAATAAAAACTATAAAAAAGTTTTAATAAATGCAAAAAACATGTTTTTAAAAAAGTTAACTTAAAAACAGCTTTATTGGTGCATCGTTGATACATAAAGACCTGTGTGTATTTTATGTGCACATTCTTATGACTGATCATCAGAGAGTCTAAGCAGGCTCTAGGCTCTGCACTGTCAGCATAAAGCCTGATATGGGGCTCGAACTCATGAACTGTGAGATCATGATTCAAACCAAAGCTGGATGCTTAACCAACAGAGCCACTCAGGCATCCTGGAAAGTCTCACCTTTAGAAGCCTTGAGAGACATATCAGAGACCTGGGCACTATCACAGCCACAGAACAAACAGGACATGGTCAGAGCCCCCAGGAGATGAGACTAAGGGAGGAGCTATGGGGTTGGTGAGCTCCTCATGGGGTCCGTCTACACTATCCAGGGTCTCAGGAATCACCCCCTCCATACTTACTTGCAGACTGAGTATAGCTCCATCTTTTTCCCACTGTGAGGATAAAACATCCTGTCAGAGGCCAGGAAGAAGTCTGGGCTGTGAGGTCCTAAAGGGACCCCCGAAATTCTGGACACCAAAGAAATTTCCAGAACTTTAACTACAGACTCAGTGTAAGATTACATAATATGAGGTAAGAGGACATGTGGACACTAGATCAATCCTCCTGGAGGTCTGTGTGCAGCAGGGCCTCCCCTCTGTCCTGCTGGGAATCAGGTCCCACACCAGAAGCATCAAGGTGAACATTTTCTCTTTTTCAGGTGTAATTTTGGAAAGAGTATTAGCAAACAGGGTCCCAACTGGGTAAGCACATGTATGTGGATGATGCTTCCCAGGACTGAGGCAAGATATTAGAAAATTACATATGGCTTGAACCACACCCCCTTTCCACCATGAGTCTCCCCCCCAACCTCGTGCAAGAAAGGTCAGACCTCACCCCTTTCCCTACTGGAGCTCTTCTTCCTTCAGGCCACGGGTCCAGTGACCACAGCTCCAAGGACAGCCAGACCAGCAATGATTCTCAAGATGGGATGTTGGAGTGAGGAGGGGGCTATGGGAGGGAAAGAGAAGGTGAGAGTTCTGACCCCCAGGCCTCAGTTCTGATCCCGCTGGAGGTCTACGGAAGATGTGTGTTCTGTTGTCTTAGAATCCACTCCTTCCTTATCCCTCTTCTTACCCCATCTCAGGGTGACAGGCTCCTGCAGCCCCTCATGCTGCACATGGCGCGTGTATCTGTGCTCCTCTCCAGAAGGCACCACCACAGCCACCCACTTCTGGAAGGTCCCATCTCTCGCGGACCTGGTGTCCACAAGCTCCCTGTCCTGGGTGTGGTCCTCCTCATCATGCTGTCAGGTCACAGTAATCTCTGGCCGGTAGCCCAAAACCCAGCACCTCTGGATTCCCTCATGGTCAGAGATGGGGTGGCAGGCCACATGTATCTGTGGAGGATCTGAGGAGAAGGGTCAGAAACTTTAGGAACTTTGAATTATCCCCCGCGGGCCACTGAAGCAGCACTCATGTGACCGTGCTGAGAATGGAGAGGACACTGGGGGGTGGGCAGAGGGAGTGCAAGACTCGCACCGCAGCCTGGGCTCCAAGGATCTGGGATAACATCCCATCCTTTGGGGAGGTCTGGAGGCAGGGTCAGTAAGACAGCCTAGGGGAGGAGAATCGGGTCTCTGAGTGGGACAACAGAGACTTCTAGTCTTGACCTGGGTAGATGAAGCCCAATGGCCCAAAACACCCGGAGTCAGCCATCCAGTGAAGTCGGGCATGGGACAGAGAGCAAGGCCTGAGGGAGGAAGTCACCCAGTGGTGCCCAAGGTGAATCCCAGGTGCAAAGAAACCTGCTACGAAATTCTTTCAGATTTTCCCTCTCCATCTCCATAGAGACTGGATCCCATCAGTGTCCTGAGAGAAGGATGGGTCCTCTGAGCCAGTATCTCTCTGGTGCAGGATCCGAAAAGCCAGGCGAACTCCTCACTCTCAGGATCCAAGGAGGAGGCAGGGAAGAATTCTGGTGTCAATTCTGTCTTCCTCCCTTTTTGGTGGGGCCAGCAGGAGGTACAGCCCCAGCCCTAGGGGAGATCTGGAGGCCTGGCAGCCCCACATACCTGCTTTCCCCAAGGTTTCTTTCCCTTTCTCCAGGTATCTGCGGAGCCACCGCACGCACGCCATCTGCAGGTAAAACCCGGTAGTTCTCGGCTGCTCTGGCCGCCTCCCACTTGCGCCCATGATCTGAGCCGCCTCCTCCGCTCCCCTACAGGAGCGCAGGTCCTCCTTCAGGGTGCTGTAATATGCGCCCTGATAGGGAACTGCTCAAACTCGCGGAGGAGGCTTGCATCGGAATCCAAGTTGCAGCCGGAAGTCCCTTGGAAGGTGACGCGCAGCCAGCCCCGCCCACTATCTTGTCCCCTCCCGCGGCAGCCCCGCCCACTATCTAGCTACCTCCCTTCTTCGCCTCCAGCCCTGCAACCAGACTCTCATAGCCTCACTCCTCAGGACACCTACCTGCGGTAATTGGTCAAAGACCTCAGAAGCTGTAGATAAAATCCGAGTGAATCTCCGCGGGTTCATCCCGGGTAGGGGGCCGGGAGGGTTTCCTGACCTCTGGGTGAATCTCGGGCCCGGAAACTCGGGGAGACCCCAGCCAGTCCAAGGGGGATTCCAGGAATCGTGACCTGGACTTGGCCCGAGTCACTCACCTAACTCTGTCTGGTCGTACTAGAGGAGGGCGGTGTGCAGGATCCATCGGGAGGTCTGTGAGTGAACCCTGAGGATCTTGGCCTGCTCCTTCCAAACTGTGATCCCTCCTGCTCCACCCACGGCGTCCAAGGCTCCACCATGGGACTCAAGGCGTCGCTGTGTAATCAGGAACTACGTGTTGTCCACGTGGTTCCCCGAGAAGCACAGCGCCTCCCCGAGGCCCAGGCCAGGACACTGTGCTGTGGAAACACCTCAGGGTGTGGGAGCTGTGGGTGCAAAGGGGCAGAGACCCCTCTCGACCCTTCTCCCAGAGCAGGGCCTGGGTCTCAGGTGGAGGCTGCCTGGAGGGCAGGGCAAGGGGGACTCTAGTGGGGGAGAGCAGGTTAGAGTCGTGAAGGGATGGGTTGGTGGGGGAGGAGGACAGCCCGGGATGGCTCTGGGGGAGGGTGGGGGTCTGGGGTGGGGGCGGAGGGCCTCATCTCCAGTGGTCCAGCATCCTGGCCAGGTGGTCCCCTTGTTCCTACCCATAACAGGCTGTTTCCTTCTGACCTCACACTCACTGGTCCAGGTCAGGGTCATGGCCAGGCACCTGAAAGCACCAGGAAGAGTGTTCAAAGCCTAGGATTCCCATCCTCAAGGTCCGGAGAATCTAAGTCCCAGCTGGTCGATGGTCAGGACAGACCAGGGACCACAGTGAAGCTGATAGTCTTCTCTGGAAACCAGACAGGCAATGGGAATGTGAACAGGTGCCTCTTCATAAGTCCCAGGCAGAGGGACCTGACACAGACTGTGACAGGAAGAAGTGAAACGAAGGGAGATAGGGACTCCCCAACACTGCGCTCCCCTGCCTTTGTGCCCTGGAGCCTTCAACCCTGAGAGCCATGCTCTTCAGGGGACCAGGGATTGTGCCCTGAGGCCTCTCCTCTTGCTGTGAGCTCTGTCTGTCACACTGTTTCCCTGAGTTCTGGGCCAGGACCTTTCTGAAGAAACCAAGTAGAGACACCAGACTGAGCTCAGCCCTTTCTCCTCTCTTCCCTTCCTGGAATCCCTGCCCTGAACCAGACTCTCTGCCTCTAACTCCTTACCCCTCTCCCTAGACTCATCGACTGACTGACTTGCCTATTTCCTTATTTATTCATTGTTTTTATTTAAATTCCAGTTCAGATAACATACAGTGTTATCTTAGTTTCCGTGCACAACAAAGTGATTCAACAATTCCATGCATCACCAGGTGCTCTCATCAGGAGAGCAACATGCAAAAGAAAGAATAGGGACCATTTCCCCCACCATACACAAAAATAAATTCAAAATGGATTAAAACCTAAATGTGAGACCTGAAACCATACAAATTTTAGATGAGAACACACACAGTAATTTCTCTGACATGGGCAGTAACAACTTCTTTCTAGTTACGTCTCCCGAGGCAAGGGAAACTAAAGCACATAAACTACTGGGATTACATCCAAATAAAAAGCTTCTGCACAGGGAAGGAAATAACCTCTTGGCCTGTTTTAGAAGGGAACTTACTCCCAGGGAATTTGGTGTCAGAGAATGAGCTAGTTTTGGGATAGTTGGTGGAGAAACAATGGTTTCCTCTTTAAACCTGGGGCACCTGTGCCTGGGGACACCAGCTAGAGATTCTCCTAGAGGCCAGTTTCCTTTTTGTTTACCAAGCATAATCTTGATAACCCCTGAATGATCTAGAAACTTATCTAAGTAGTGATTTTATCCTTCATAGATACATTTATTTTCATAGCCTTGCAATAACTAAAGCTGTAATTTTCACTTTCCCAAACCATGACTATGCTTTTTGTATTTTAAAATGATCCTCATTCTGTAGCTCTGTCTGTGAGTCCCAGACAGTCCTCCACACAAAGCAGCACATAGAAGTACAGTTTGTTACTGTATCTGATCTGTGCCTGGGCCTTGATTTATCAAGGTGACTAAGTGACAGCAGGAGAGGCTGATGCCATTGAGGGAAGATTTTCTTTATTATTTACATTTCCCGAGAGGAGGGGAATGGCACACCACACAGGGCCACATGGAGGAAGCACCTTAGGAGGGCCAGGAGGCAGAAGGAGAGGAAGAAAGCATGGTTCAGAGCCTTGATTGTGTTTTCCTTGAGAAAGGGAAGGATGGGCTGGGGAAACATTTTATGACTAGTCTGAATAACGTTATCAGTGGGCTCTGGGTGATTGGAGTTCTCTCTAGAACTCTGGTACCTGGCTGTGGGTCACTGGAGCAGAGGACTATTGCCTCCTGGAGTGTATCCACCCGACAGAGACATGGTTCAAAATGTGGGATCTGGATTGTTTAGTTTGCAAAGGAAAGGGATGCTCCTGGGCAAGCACTTAGCTGTCTCTAGGAATTGGTCAGCCATGGGAGGGACAGTATCTCCTCAGTTATGGAGGCCACAAATGCCAGAGGATCAAGAATACAGAAAATATCGTTAATACAGTATATTTTGACCGGAGCATACAACCGTTAATCCCCTCATTGGTCCAATTATTCAGTACAGTGAAAACACCTTTCACCAGTGTTGTGCACTGCGTGTGTTTAAAAATGAAAACCTAAGGAATATGTTATTGGGGTATTATTGGTACAATTTTCTCTACCCTGATTAATGTAAGAAGGTAATTGGTTTTCGGGCAGCCCCTATATCTATCTTGCTAAGCCCTATAGATAGTGATTTATTAAAAATTTGCATAACAAAGAACTTACCAAACTCCACACCTGAAAAACAAATAATCCAGTGAAGAAATGGGTGGAAGATATGAATAGGCACTTCTCCAAAGAGGACATTCAGATGGCCAACAGACACAGGAAACGATGCTCAAAGTCACTCATCATCAGGGAAACACAAATCAAAACCACACTGAGATACCACCTTACACCGGTTCGAGTGGCTAAAATCAATAAATCAGGAAACTATAGATGCTGGCGGGGATGTGGAGAAGCAGGCACCCTCCTACACTGTTGGTGGGTATGCAAATTAGTGCAGTCACTCTGGAAAACGGTGTGGAGGTTCCTCAAAAAAATGAAAATAGAGCTACCCTATGACTCAGCAATAGCCCTGCTAGGAATCTACCCAAGAGACACAGGAATGCTGATGCATAGGGGCACATGTACCCCAATGTTCATAGCAGCACTTTCGACAATAGCCAAATCATGGAAAGAGACCAAGTGCCCATCAACTGACGAATGGAAAAAGAAGATGTGGCACATATATACAATGGACTACTACGTGGCAATGAGAAAAAATGAAATCTGGCCATGTGTAGCAACATGGATGGAACTGGAGGGTATTATGTTAAGTCAGTCAGAAAAAAACAGATAGCATATGTTTCCACGAATAGGTGGACTTTGTGAGACTAAGCAAAAACCAGGGGGAGGGGAAGAGGGGAAAGAAAAAAAGACACAGAGAGGGAGGGAGATAAAACATAAGAGACTCTCAAAGACTAAGAACAAACTGAGGGTGAGGCGAGTGAGGGAGAGGGGAGAGGAGGTGACGGGCACGTGTTGGGATGAACCCTGGGTGTTATATAACAGTGTATTTAAATGTTTGAATTCCGCTGCTTAGAATTCTTTCCTTCTGCTTCTTTTCCTCACCCTGCATCTGCATCCATTCTCTCTGTCTCTTTCATCCCTCAGGCCCTCTTCTCCCCTGAGTTTCCACCACCCTTTCCCTCCTGGATTGGTGACACTGGTGCCACCCCATCACCTGCCACCCAGGGCTCTTCTCCCCACAGGGTCAGCAATTCTGCTAATGTGAGTCAGAAGGTGTCATTTCCTCACTGAAAATGCTCCAGGGGCTTCGCCTCACTCTTGAGAAGCCTCTAGAATGTAGGGCCCATGAGCACAGGGACTTTGGGCTATTTTGGTGAAAGCTATCTCCACAGCATAAAAAGCCATTCCTGGTGCATAGTAGGCACTAAATTAATTGCTGTTGTATGAATGAATGAGATATGACTATTAAAATTTAGTTGCATCACATAAAAATACAAAATGAAAAATAAAGAGGCAAAAATGAGGAAAGATTTTATTTCATGCCCTAGTGCGCCTGAGGTTCATGAATTCATTCCAGGGGCAAAACAGCTATGGACACTGACGCTGTGCACTGGTTTTCTATTGCTGCAGAACAAATTCTGACAACCATAGAGGCTTATGACAGCACCCATCCATGTGTCCCAGTTCTGCAGGTCAGCAGTCTGGCATGACGCTGGGGATTCTTTCCTGTGTGTCACAGGCAGTGTTTGTACCTAGAGGTCAATGTCCTCTCCAAGCTTGCAGAGATCCGTTGGCAGAATTCCGTTTCCTGGAACTGGAGGACTATGGTCCCCACTTCCTTGCACAATGTCAGTGGGATGCTGCTCTCAGCTCCTGCAGCCACCAGCACTGCTTGCCTATTATCAAGGCCTCCCTCACACGAATCCTGCTTACTCTGCCAAGCCTTCACTCAGGAAGAATCCCACCCTATTAAGGACGATAATCTTCCTGTTTTAACTCAGCTGATATGACCCCTAACGGCATATGCAAAGTCCCTTCACACTAGCACCTGTGTTACTGTTTGATCCAACAACTGGGAAAATATGAATAACCTGAGGTTGGTTAGGGCAGCCATCTTGGAATCTGCCCAGGAAAGCCTGGTTCTCCTTTTTGTCTAACTGATCACAGTAAGAGATCAAGTTTAAAATAAATAGATTGTTTGAATGTTAATAATATGTATTCTGCCCCATTAGGTGTAGATATTCTTCTTAAATCTTAAAACCAATTGATGATGTTTAACGTCTCATGGTTAATTTAGAGCCAATAGAAGGTAAAGTGGGGTAGTTCGTTCTGTTCTTTGGACCCAGGAACAGTTATGTGCTGCTGCATCACAAGTTACCTGAGACTTAGCCGCTCAGACAGCCAGTGTTCATTGTCTCCCACAGTTTCCCAGGGTCAGGAATCCAGGAGAGGCTCACCTGAGTGCTGCTGGCTCAGGGCCTCTCTTCAGGTTACAGTCAAGTTCTGCCAGGACTGCATCATCTGATGAACTGATTGAGGCTGGGGGTTCACAGGAAACAAGCCTCCCTCAATGCTGTTGGAAGAGGCCTCCTTTCCTTCCCAGGTGATCCCAAGAGGCCTCAGTTCCTTGTGGACTTTTCAATGAGGTGCCTAATGACAACCAGGTAACTTCTCTCAGAGCAAATAATCGGAGAGACAAAGACAGAGAAAAAGACAAAGAGAAAGAGGCAGAATAAGACAGAGATAGAGATAATGACAGAGAGAGAGAGAGAGAGAGAGAGAGGAACCCAGATGGAAGCTGCCATGTGTTTTATGTCGTGGGACCCAGGCTCACACACCATTATATCAGGCTTTTCTGTCAGTTAGAAGTGAATCATTCAGTGCAGCCCACATCCAAGAGAAGGACATTCAGATCCACCTCTGGAAGGGAGGATGTCAAAGGATTTAGGTACACATTAAAACCATCATTAAAATTTATTATTGATTTTGGATTTTGTAAGTCAAATGCTTCGTTCACCCATTATTTTTCTTGAATGCTTCAAACTTCTCTTTGGAAAGTAATAATGAGTAGTTATATAAATTGAACATCCATAATAAATTTAACATCTCTCACTACGGTTTTCAATGAAATTTCTTAGAAGAGATTTAGGCATCGACAAATTCTAAAAAACACTGTTACTATGTACTAAAAATTTCTTAGGAAGTTCTGTTTGTTGTCATTTCCATTCATATTTGCTATTTCATTGGTGGTTATTCCTTTCCATGACTGCCAGTTTAATTTATGTTGAGCAACAATGTACTTTTTCATTCTGTGAATATTTTGAATCCAGTTGCATGTGAGGTTAATGCACCCATCAAATCCTTCACAAAATAGAATTGCCTGCACACCATATGCAATATCATATGCCAGAATCAATAGAGATGCCAGAGGAAAAGACCAAATGACCTATGTTTATGCCTTTTTGTACCTTCACTTTAACATGGCTCAGAATAATTGGCTGTGGTTTTGATCCAGTGCAAAGAGTTCTTACGAAGTATCTTTGGTACGAACTTCGGTATTTCATTTTAATGTCCTTAAAAATTACTAACTTGGAATAGTTAATAAAACTCCAGTTTGAAAAATGCCAGTGGAAGGAGTTCTGATACAATAAATCTCTGAACACCTGCACTGGGACAAGAAACAGAAGGATTGAAGCCTTGCGCACCACTCCTCAGTCCTATCTGTCACGTGTAACCTCTGTCCTAAGACTCCTGGTTACAATTCCTTTGACTTGCTCTAAAGATATTACAGTAAGTGTATGTATTCCCAAACTAATGTTGTTGTTTGCCTGTTTTTAATTTTTGTGTCGGCGAACACATGCCTCACATATTCTTCTGTGACTCAAGATCATCTCTGATGTGTCAAGTGTAGTTCACTCATTTTTACTGCTGTAAAGTTTTACACTTTGTGACTCACACTATTTTGGTATTTTCCTATTTATGTTAATGTGATCATTCCAGTTTCTTCCATAAACGTTAGTGCACATGTCTTCTGTAACACGTGGGTCAGAGATTCCCCAGAATGTGTGATCAGGAGTAGGCTTGCTGGACTGTGTGCAGGGTGTGCTGTAACAAGACCAGTGCACGTGAACTTGATTTCCAAAGTGCTTGTGCCAGTTTAACCTTTCACCAGGAGTGTGCATGTGTTTTTGCTGCTGTTCCAGCTGCTCTGAAAATGAAAACTGATGGGGCACCTGCGTGGCTCAGTTGGTTAAGCGGCCGACTTCAGCTCAGGTCATGATCTTATGGTCTGTGAGTTCGAGCCCCATATCAGGCTCTGTGCTGATAGCTCAGAGCCTGGAGCCTGCTTTGGATTCTGTGTCTCCCTCTCTCTCTGCCCTTTCCCTGCTCACGCTCTGTCTCTATGTCTCTCAAAAATAAATAAAAACGTTAAAAAATTTTAAAAAAAGGAAATGAAAACTGAGAGGTAGCTCTTTCACCTAAAGGGCAGGAAATAAGTGTGAACATTACTACCTGGTTGCAGGACCGCCCAGTTCTGACTCTACTAGTAACTTGATTTCCTTTACTTGTGTTCCATGTACCTTGTTATTATCCTTGCAGTCTCCAAGTCCAGATATGCTTCCTTTCTGCATCAGCATATAGTATTACTTTATTCTTTTGGAATCTTTTATTGTATATGTTTAGAATCATCCATAATAAAGATAGAGGAAGGGAAAGGGGGAGCAGACAGACATAAGGAAAGACAAAACAAAATAGAAAACAGAAGCAAGAACAAGAAGAGAAGAATTGAAAGCAACGAGTACAGACAACATTTTCAAAGTGCAAGGAGTGGTGCCTGGGTGACTCAGTTGGTTAAAAGTCCTATTTGGCTCAGGTCATGATCTCATGGTTCATGAGTTTGAGCCCCATATTAGGCTCAGTCCTGACAGCTCAGAGCCTGGAGCCTGCATCGGATTCTGTGTCTCCCTCTCTCTCCCCCTCCCTGCTCATGCTCTGTGTCTTGCTCTCTCTCTCTCTCTCTCTCAAAAATAAAAATAAACATTAAAAAAATCAAAGTGCAAAGAAATAAAAGAGATGTAGAATAAAAGAAATTTCAGAGAACTTTATTAACAATCCATTGCTGTATAACAGATGACCTCTAGTTAGTGGCTTAAACAACAAACACCTCTTAGCTCATGAGATACTACAAAGGCAAATGCACTGGAGCAGAGGCTGATGGGAGAAGCCTGACAAAGAAGAGGAATGTACACATGGAATAAGCAGTAGGTGTTTGGTTCACAGATGGAAATGATTTTGTTAGTCCTCCCAGAAGCAGGTGCCAAGACAAGACAGAGTTAAATTCACCATAATATTATCAGAGGAAACACCTTTCAGAGCATAGGTGAGGATGACAGAAAATGCTGGAAAAGCCAGCAGACTGAGATGCCAGCCCCACCCCAGGTTATGGTCCACAGGAGAAAGGTGTGTTGCACTATCACAGACCACTGGGCAATCTAAGTGAAGGTGAACAAGGTGGGAGAGGAGTCCTCAGCTACAGTCAGTAATCAGAGAGCCCCGTGCTGCCCAGAAACCAGCCTGCCTTCATGTCCCAGATCTGTTACTGTGTGGACCCAGCCCGTGTGAAGTTGGGCCTCTGCACAAATATTGCCATGGATTGCAGAGCACAGGTGTGGAGGCCCTTTTGGCTTACCTGGGAGTGTGACCCAAACCTTCCTACCTGAGGCCCTACCTGGGCCCTTGGAAATCAAGCCTTTTTCAGGCCGGGGACCTGCACTTGCCCTTTCATAGTTACAACGGGGTAAGGGAGAACCAGCAGGCACTCAAGTCTGTCAATGGGTTCCCACTGCATTCCTCTTATCCCGGTTATGTAAGAGGAACCCCGCCCCTTCCTGGGGATCAGGGTGGATTACATCTTCCTGGAGAGAGGAGACTCCTTCCCTGGGCACATGGAGTTCAAACATCCCTGGAGGCATGCATAATGTGTGTGAAGTGCAAACGATCCTCATTTCCAGGACCTCCAACCTGCTGTGCTCAGAATTGCGGAGAAAAGGAGCGTGATTTCTCCAGTGGGTGATTGGAATCAATGGTATGGGGATCGATACCTGCAGCCTCCCCTTGGTTCCTGGATTCACATCTTCTTCTTGAGACCACAGCACCATATAGAGATGTCTTATTCAATAAATACACTGTTTTCTGGAAAATGGCACCCATCCTTTCAGAGTATTTTCTCAAAGCTGACATTGGGTGCCCTAAAAGGGCCATCCAGCTTTCTGTGTGGCCGACTAGATCTAGACCATCTGAAATGTGATGCGACAGGTAGATCCCATTGTTACGGCACATCCTGCACCTCCTTCACTGTGAGGGGACCCCCAGTCACATACTGTGTTAAGAGCAATTCCGAGCACATGGATCAGGCATTTGGATAGCCCCTAGATAGTGGCACTGGCTCTGTGGGCAGGAAACGAGAGCGCACACGTGGCATAGGTGTCTGTCCCTGTTAGGGTGAGTCTCTGGCCCTTTCAGGATGGAAGGGGCTCAATGCAGTCAACGTTTCACTTCATGGACAGTTGATCACCTCAACAGATGGTGTTATAGCAGGGTCCAGTGTTGGTCTCTGTTTCTGACAGGTTGTACATTCAGAGGTAGCAGTAGACTAAATGGGAATCATTGCTCCATATGTGGCTTTACCTCTGCCATGCGGTCACTCCATTCATGTGCCCATTCCACCAATCCTGGGCTGACCAGTGATAAAGCCTTGCTAAGGTCAAGTTTTCTCCTTAGTGTTTCAGTTCCTCTTCGAGGGTGGGTGTTTGCTGGTGAGTGATTCAGGTTTCAGTGCTGAGAGACCATTTCCATTTAGGATGGACTGCTGTGGACCGGGCTAATTGACGACTTAGTATGTTATATAGAACGTAGCACATAAGGTCATTTTTCTTAAGTTTATTTATTCGAGTAGGGGTGAAGAGAGAGAGAATTAGTGGGGGAGGGGTACGGTGAGAGCGAGAGAGAGAATCCCAAGCAGTCTCCATGCTCAGCACTGCGCCCAATATAGGACTCAATCTCACGAATTGTATATCATGCCCTGAGCCAAAATCTAGAGTCAGTCACTTCACAGACTGAGCCACCAGATGCCCCTCATATGGTCATTTTTAATCATGTCCCACTTGGTGTCCCATGGACAAGCATTCTGTCTTCTCAGAGTCCCGAAACACACCACACATTACTTCTAAAAGGGAATCTGCTACTCTTTGTGAATGGCATGGCCTTACTACAATATCTGAGGTGCCAGCATGTGATTCTCCTGCTAGTGCTTTCCTTTAGCTCCACACTGCATCCTTTCCCACCCCTGACACTTCTACCATCAAGGGGTCCAATAGATGGTATCTGAATGTAGCACGGCCTGGATCTTTTTGTCCTGGTCCCAGTCAGGGCTAGCATCCTTCTGGGTCATCCAGAGGTGGGCCAAACAATACACCTAGGTGTGAAATGTGTGCTGCTAGAACCCCATGTGTCCCCTGGGCCATGTCCTTCCTTCTTTGCAGGGAGGGATGCAACAGGCAATAATCTGTATCTTACCTTGGAGGGAATATCCCTGCTTATCCCTGATGTCTAGGTCCATACAACTTAATCAGGTGGCTACTCCCTGCATCTTTAAAACAAAAATTCATTTACTTCATTTTTAATGTTTAAAAAATTTACCATAGTTTTAACACATAAAATGTAAAATTTACCATCTTAACCATTTTTAGGTATACTGTTCAGTGTATTAAGTACATTCATACTGCAAGGCAACCATCAACACCCTCTAACTTCAACTTTTTTCGTATAATCAAGACTGAAACTCTTTATCCATTTAACAAAAATCCGTCGTTGTGCCCTTCTCACATCCCCTGGAAATTGCCATTCTATATCCTGTCTCTAGGTATTGGACTATTCTAGGTCCCATATGTAAGTAGAACAATACAGTACTTGTGTTTTGGTGGCTGGTTTATTTCAGTTAGAACAATATTCTCAGGGTTCATCTATGTCATGGCATGTGTCAGATTGTTTCTTCTTTTTAAGGCCATATAGTATTTCATTGTAAGTATACACTGTATTTTGTTTACCCCTTCATCTATTGATGGACAAATGGGTTATTTAATTCTTTTGGCTATTGAAAATAATGCTGCTTATGAGTATGGTATGGGCTTACAAACATCTGTTCATGTCTCTTCTTTCAATTCTTTTGGGTATATATCCACAAATGGAATGGCTGGATCATATAATTCTATGTTTAATTTTTTGAGGAAAGTTCATACCATTTTCCATAGTGGCTGCTCATTTTACATTCCCAACAGTGTACAAGGGTTCCAATTTCTTCACCTGCTCTCCAGCACTTGTTATTTTGTTATTTTTAAAATAGTAGCCATTCTAATGTTTGTGTAGTGGTATCTATGGATCCTCATTTGTCCCCTTGTACGAGTGCTGGAAGAAACCACTTCTTCCCTTAAGAATTGGTATCTCACTGTGGTGTTGATTTGCATTTCCCTAATGATTATTGATGTTGCATATCTTCTCATATGCTTATTGGCCATTGTATATCTTCTTTGGAGAAATATCTGCTCAAGTCCTCAGCCCACTTTTTTATCAGGTTGTTGGTCTTTTTTCGTCACAGGAGTTGTCTGTGTGTTCTGAATATTAATCTCTTATCAGATTTGTGTTTTGGAAACATTTTCTCCCATCCTATGGGTTACATTCTTACTCTGTTGATACTGTTATTCAATACACAGAAGTTTTAAGTTTTCATGAAGACCAATTTGTCTATTTTTTCTTTTGTTGCTGTGCCTTTCATGTCATATTCAAGAAATCTTTGTCAAATTTAATGTATGTTATGAAGCTTTGCCCTATATTTTTCTTCTAAGGTTTTCATAGTTTTTGCTATTATGATTAGGTTTTTCAACCATTTTTAGATTAATTTAAATGTGGACTTAAGTATGGGTCAACTGTATTTTCTTCCATGTGACTATCCAGTTGTCCCAATAGTATGTGTTGAAATGACTATTCTTTCCCAATGAATGGTCTTGGCACCCTTGTCAATAATCACTTGACCATATAACCAAAGGTTACTTTCTAGATTCTGTTTTTCAAAGTCTGTATATCTCTTTTTATGCCAGTACCACAATGCTTTCACTTCTTAGCTTTATAGAAAATTTCAAAATTAGGAAATTCAAAATTAGGCCTTCAACTTCGTTCTTTTTCATGATTGTTTTGGCTTCCGGGGTCCCTTACCCCAAATAAAGTACCATATGATATTTAGGATAAATTTTTCTATTTCTGCAAAATACATCATGGAGATTCTGACAGGGATTGCATTGAAACTGTTGATTGCTTTGAGAAGTATTAACAACTCAAACATATTAAGTCTTTCAATCCAGAAAAGTCTTCCCTTTTCTTAATGTCTTCATTGCTTTCTTTCAGCAATTTTCCTAGTTTTCCCCGTACAAGTTTTTTGCCTCCTTGGTGAGGTCAGCTCCCACATTTTTATTCATGCTATTGTATATAGAATTGTTTTCTTAACCTCCTTTTGAACTGTTCAATTTGACTGGATAAAAATGCAAGTGATTTTTTCATGTGACTTCGTATCCTGTAACTTTGCTGGATTCATTTATTAATTTTAGCAGTTTTTTTGTGGGATTTCTTTTGGGTTTCTACAGAGAAGTTTATATAATGAAACAGGGATAAATTCAATCCTTTTCTTTTCCAGTCTGTATGCCTTTTATATCTTTTTCTTGGCTAACTGCTCTGGGTATAACTTCCAATACTATGTTGAATAGAATTGGTAAGAGCAAACATCCTTGCCTTGTTTCTGATCTTAGGGGAAAAGTTTTTAGGCTTTCAACATTGATGTTAACTGTGGGGTATTCATCATTGGATCTTATTATTTTGGGGTAATTTCCTTTTCTTCCTTGTTGGATAAGTGCTTTTATAATGAAAGGATGTTGAATTTTTTCTTTTACTGCATTGAGATGACTATGTGTTTGTTTTTTCATCTTGATTTTGTTAATGTGATTATCATCTTGATTGATTTCCTATGTTGAAACACCCTTGGATTCCAGGAATAAATCCTACTTGGTCATAGTGTAATCATTTCAAAATGCTCCTGAATTCAATTTGTTAGTATTTTGTTGAGTTTTGCACCAAAATTCATCAGAGATAGTGATCTGTAGCTTTCTTTTCTTGTAGTACGTTTGTTTGGGTTTGGTATCAGGATGATGCTAGCCTTATAGAATTTCCCTTCTCTTCCCTTATAGAGTTTCCCTTCTCTTCAAATTATTGGGAAGAGTTTGAGAAGGATTGGTGTTAGTTCTTTACGTGTTCGGTAGAGTTCACCAGTAAAGCCATGAGGTCCAAGGCTTTTCTTTGTCAAGTGTTTGATTACTAATTTGATACCCTTTCTGGTTATAGGTCTATTCAGATATACTATTTTCTTATAATCATGTCTTGGTAGAATTTAGTTTCAGGGAATCTATATATTTCATCCAGGTTTTCCAATTTGTTGGCAAATAGTTGTTTACAGTGCTCTCTTATAATTATTTTTATTTCTGTAGAATAGGTAATAATATCTACACTTTTCTTTCTGATTTTAGTAGTGTGTTTTCTCTCTTTATGTCTTTAGTCAATCTAGGCAAAACTTAGTCCATGTTATTGATGTTTGCAAAAAAATGAGTTTTTGGCTACGTTGATTTTCTTGATTGCTTTTCTATTCCCTGTTTCATTTATCTCTGATATAATATTCATTCTTAACTTTCTACTGCTTGCCTTGATTCACTTTGTTGTTCTTTTACTAGTTCTTAAGTTGTAGGATTCGGATATTGATGTGAGATCCTTTTTTAAATTTAAATAGTTTATTTTCAAATTGGTTTACATATAACACCCAATGTGCACCCCAACATGTGCTCTCTTTAATGCCCCTCACCCCCTCTCCCTCCTCCATCACTCCCCGCATCCTCAGTTTGTTCTTAGTCTTTGAGAGTCTCTTATGTTTTAACTCCCCCCGTGTCTTTTTTTCATTTCCCCTCTTCCCCTCCCCCATGGTTTTCAGCTAGTCTCTGAAAATCCACCTATGCATGGAAACATATGGTATCTGTCTTTTTCTGACTGACTTATTTCACTTAACATAATACCCTCCAGTTCCATCCATGTTGCTTCCCATGGCCAGGTTTCATTTTTTCTCATTGCCACATAGTATTCCATTGTATATATGTACCACATCTTCTTTATCCATTCGTCAGTTGATGGGCACTTGGTCTCTTTCCATGATTTGGCTATTGTCAAAAGTGCTGCTATGAACATTGGGGTACACTTGCCCCTATGCATCAGTATTCCTGTGTCTCTTGGGTAGATTCCTAGTAGTGCTATTGCTGGGTCATAGGGTAGCTCTATTTTCATTTTTTTGAGGAATCTCCACACTGTTTTCCAGAATGATTGCACTAGTTTTCATTCCCACCAACAGTGTAGGAGGGTGCCTGCTTCTCCACATCCCCGCCAGCATCTATAGTTTCCTGATTTATTGATTTTAGCCACTCGAATCGGTGTAAGCTGGTATCTCAGTGTGGTTTTGATTTCTATTTCCCTGATGATGAGTGACATTGAGCATCGTTTCATGTGTCTGTTGGCCATCTGAATGTCCTCTTTGGAGAAGTGTCTATTCATATCTTCCGCCCATTTCTTTACTGGATTATTCATTTTTCAGGTGTGGAGTTTGGTAAGTTCTTTATAGATTTTAGATACTAGTCCTTTATCCAATATGTCATTTGCAATTATCTTTTCCCATTCCATCAGTTGTCTATCAGTTTTGTTGGTTGTTTCCTTTGCCGTGCAGAAGCTTTTTATCTTGATGAGATCCCAGTAGTTCATTTTTGCTTTTAATTCCCTCGCCTTTGGAGATGTGTCGCATAGGAAATTGCTGCGGCTCAGATCAAAGAGGTTTTTTCCTGCTTCTCCTCTAGGATTTTGATGGTTTCCTGTCTCACATTCAGATCCTTTATCCATTTAGAGTTTATTTTTGTGAGTGGTGTAAGAAAGTGGTCTTCTTTTGCATGTTGCAGTCCAGTTCTCCCAGCACCATTTGTTAAAGAGGCTGTCTTTTTTCCATTGAGTACTCTTTCCGGTTTTGTCAAAGATTAGTTGGCCATATACTTGCGGACCCATTTCTGAGTTTTCTATTCTATTCCATTGGTCTATGTGTCTGTTTTTGTGTCAATACTATACAGTCTTGATGACTATCGCTTTGTAGTAGAGGTTAAAGTCTGGGTTTGTAATGCCTCCCACCTTGGTTTTATTCTTCAGAATTACTTTGGCTATTCGGGGTCTTTTGTGGTTCCATAAAAATTTTAGGATTGTTTGCTCTAGCTTTGAGAAGAATGCTGGTGCAATTTTGATTGGGTTGCATTGAAAGTGTAGACTGCTTTGGGTAGTATTGCCATTTTAACAATATTTATTCTTTCAATCCATGAGAATGGGATGTTTTTCCATTTCCTTGTGTCTTCCTCAATTTCTTTCATAAGTTTTTTACAGTTTTCAGTGTAAAGGTCTTTTACATCTTTGATTAGGTTTATTCCTAGGTATTTGATGGTTTTTGGTGCAATTGTGAATGGGATTCGCTTCTTTATTTCTTTTTCTATTGCTTCATTGTGGGTGTAAAGGAATGCAACCGATTTCTGTACATTGATTTTGTATCCTGCAACTTTGCTGACTTCATGGATCAGTTCTAGTAGGCTTTTGATGGATTCTGTTGGGTTTTCCATGTAAAGTATCATGTCGTCTGAAAAAAGTGAAAGTTTGACTTCATCCTTGCCTATCCTGATGCCTTTTATTTTGCTTTCTTGTCTGATTGCTGATGCTAGGACCTCCAACACTATGTTAAATAGCAGTGGTTAGAGTGGACATCCCTGTGGTGTTCCTGATCTCAGGGCGAAGGCTCTCAGTTTTTCCCCATTGAGGATGATATTAGCTGTGGGCTTTTCATATATGGCTTTTATGATGCTTAAGTATGTTCCTTCTATCCCGACTTTCTCGAGAGTTTTTATTACGAAAGGATGCTGTATTTTGTCAAATGCTTTCTCTGCATCAATCGACATGGTCATATGGTTCTTATCGTTTCTTTTGTTAATGTGATATCACGTTGATTGGTTTACGAATGTTGAACCATTCCTGCAACCCAGGGATGAATCCTACTTGATCGTGGTGGATAATTCTTTTTATATGCTGTTGGATTCGATTTGCTAATATCTTGTTAAGAATTTTTGCATCCATGTTCATCAAGGATATTGGCCTATAGTTCTCTTTTTTTACTGGGTCACTATCTGGTTTGGGAAACAAAGTGATGCTGGCTTCACAGAATGAGTCCGGGAGTTTTCCTTCCGACTCAATTTTTTTGAATAGTTTGAGGAGGAAGTTAGTAACTCTGTTTTAAATGTCTGGTAAAATTCCGCAGGGAAGCCAACTGGCCCTGGACTTTTATTTGCTGGGAGATTTTTGATAACTGATTCAATTTCTTCACTAGTTATGGGTCTGTTCAAGTTTTCTATTTCTTCCCATTTGAGTTTTGGTAGCGTGTGGCTGTTTAGGAATTTGTCCATTTCTTCCAGGTTGTTCAATTTGACGGCATACAGATTTTCGTAATATTCTCTGATGATTGCTTGTATTTCTGAGGGATTGGCTGTAATCACTCCATTTTTGTTCGTGATTTTATTGATTTGATTTCTCTCTCTTTTCTTTTTGAGGAGCCTGGCTAGAGGTTTGTCTATTTTGTTTATTTTTTCAAAGAACCAGCTCTTGGTTTCATTGATGTGTTCCACTACTTTTTCTGTTTCCATATGATTAATTTGCGCCCTGATCATTGTTATTTCTCTCTTTCTGCTGGGTTTGGGCTTTCTTTGCTGTTCTGCTTCTAGTTCCTTTAGGTATGTTGTTAGAATTTGTGTTATTGATTTTTCTTGTTTCTTGAGATGGGCCTGGGTTGCAATATATTTCCCTCTCAGGACTGCCTTTGCCGCATCCCAAGCGTTTGCATTGTTGTATTTTCATTTTCATTTGTTTCCATGTATTTTTTAATTTCTTCTCTGGTTGCTTGGTTGACCCATTCGTCTTTTAGTAGGTTGTTCTTTAGCCTCCATGTTTGTGGGGGCTTCCCAGACTTTTTCCTGTGGTTGATTTCAAGTTTCAAAGCATTGTGGTCTGAAAGCGTGCATGGTATGATCTCAATTTTTTTATACTTATTCAGCGCTTCCTTGTGCCCCAGAATATGGTCTATCATGGAAAATGTACCATGTGCATTTGAGAAGAATGTAAAGTCCTTTGCTTCTGGATGAAGGGCCCTGAAGATATCTGTCAGGCCCATCTGTTCCAACGTGTCGTTCAGGTCCATTGTTTCTATGCTGATTCTCTGTTTAGTGGATCTACCTAGCGCTGTGAGTCGAGTATTAAGGTCCCCTGCAACTAGCACATTTTTATCAATAAGATTGATTACGTTTGTAATTAGTTGCTTTACAAATTTGGGTGTCCCAGAATTCGGTGCTTAGATATTTATAATTGTTAGCTCTTCCTGCTGGATAGTCCCTGTGATTATTATATAATGCCCTTCTTCATCTCTTCTTACATCTTTTACATTAAAGTCCAGTTTGTCCGATATAAGTGTGGCTATCTTCTGAGTTCCCGTAGCATGGTGGGTAGTTCTCCATCCCCTCACTTTCAGTCTGAAGGTGACCTCAGGTTTAAAATGGGTCTCATGAAGACAGCAGATTGATGGGTCTTGTTTTTTAATCCATTCTGTTACCCTGTGTCTTTTATGGGAGCATTTAGTCCGTTTACATTCAGCGTTAATATTGAAAAATATGGGTTTAGAGTCCAGGTGTTATCTGTAGGTTTCATGCTTGTAAGGATGTCTCTGGTGCTCTGTGTTCCTTGCAACCTTTCCTTCATAGAGTCCCCCTCAAGATCTCTTGTAAGATTGGTTTATTTGTGATGTATTCCTTCAGTTTTTGTTTGTTTGGGAAAACCTTTATCTTTCCATCCATTTTGAATGACAGGCTGGCCGGGTAAAGGATTCTTGGCTCCATGTCCTTCCTGTTCATCACATTGAAGATTTCCTGCCATTTCTTTCTGGCTGCCAAGTTTCTGTGGATAACTCCGCTACTACCCTAATGTGTCTGCCTTTGTAAGTCAAGGCCCGTTTATCCCTAGCTGCTTTCAGGATTCTCTCTTTGTCTTCATATTTTCCCAGTTTCACTATGATGTGTCATGCTGAGGGTCTATTCGGGTTACGTCTGAGGGGAGTTCTCTGTGCCTCTTGGACTTCAATGCCCATTTCCTTCTTCACGTTGGGGAAGTTCTCATTGATGATTTGTTCAAGTACCCATTCGACCCTTTTCTCTCTCTTTTCTTCCTCTGGAATTCCTATAATACGGATGTTATTCCGTTTGATTGCATTGCTCAGCTCTCAAATTCTTCTTTCCTGTTCCTGAATCAGTTTCTCTCTCTTTTTCTCTGCTTCCTCCATTTCCATAATTTTATCTTCTAATTCCCCGATTCTCTCTTCTGCCTCTTTAATCCATGCTGTGGACACCTCCAATTTGTTTTGCCCCTCATTCAAACATTTTTTAATTCCTGTAGATCGTATTTTAGGACCTTGATCTCTGCCTCTAGGGTCCCCCTGCTTTCTTCTATGCTTTTTTCAAGCCCTGGGAGTATTTTTATGTTTATCATTCTAGATTCTTGTTCTGTTAAGTTGCTTATGTCTGCTTTCATCATTTCTTGTGCTGTCACTATTTCCTGTACAGTCTTTTGGGGGGAGTTCTTCCGTTTGGTCATTTTGGCTATGCGTGTATTGGTTTACTTCCTATTTCTCCCTGGAAAGGAAAGGGTCAGACCGACATACAGGAAACACAAACTCACAACCGTACTGACCAATAACACAGACAAACAAATCACAACATAAAAAAGATTAACAAATGAGACTCCGGAGGCATGCAACCTGATGTACCAGCTACAAGATAATGACAGGATGATATACTCTGATGGCAGAGCATACACAGAGTAGTGACAGGTGTGGGGAGAAGAAGAAATTGAACTTTGACCAGGTAGAGAGATTAGAAGCCTTGATCCAGCAAGAGAGAGAGATCAGAATAAGGAAGGATGCGAGGAAAGAGAAATGAAGTTAGATGTTTCCCAGATGCACTATGTGGTCTGGTTGTTCCGTAGAGAGAGATAGGAAATTAAAGAGGAAAGTGTAGAACATGCATTGAGAGAGTGGGCTAAATGTCTGTTTAAGCCAGCCAAAACTCCCTGGTGACTTGTTTAGACGTGGGGAGAGATAGGAAGGAGTAGAGGAAGGATATATCTAAAACCGAAGAATTGACCTAGAATTAATCCAGGCAATGCTGCTGTATTTGTGTCTCCAGCTACCACTTCTACAGAAGGGCGTCTCCCATATGAGGAGGGGCGTGGCCTGGTGTAGGCGGGTCCCACCTCCACCACTGGTGGGTGAAGTCCTAGGTTTTGGCTTTGTGGGAATGCACCACCACAATGGCGCCCTCCAGCCCCAACAGTCTCAGATCACTCCTCAGTTTCCGTCCTTAACTCTATTCAGGTTACCAACACAGTTCAAATTGCTGGGCGGTCCCGCCCCCCAAGCTCATCTGCATTCCTTTAACTCGCTCTGACCACCACGCCTTATGTAAATTGAGTCTGTGACTCAGCACCGGTGGGACCACAATGGCATCTCCCTAGCCTCTCTTCACAGACCTGGGGTCTCAGAATCCTCCTCGGTGTCCATCCTCGACTTGGTCAGGGTTGCAGGGGCAGCACGACCCACTGGCTGGTCGCGAGCCTCTCAGATGCCCCATCCAAAATCATGTCTCTGACTCAGCACCGATCCAGCGATGGCACGGTACCTCTCCGTGTCATGGACTGGGACTGCGTCGCTGGCTCCGGAGTGAAGAAAGCTCTGCTGTGAGCAACGGATCCTCTCTCCAAAATGCCTCACAGATAGAGACTGGATGATAAGCTCCCTCTCCGCCCGGGTTTGAGGTACTTTCCCTGCTGTTCTTTCTCTTCCCCTTGTCTTTCGGAGGAAGGGGTCCAGGGCTCGGAGCCCACTCCCCGCCATCCGCACCTCCGTGGCTCTCTTTCTTTCTCCCAGATTGCACTCACTCAGTCTCCCAGGATTTTCTGGATTTTGCATTCTCTTGCCTGTAGCCTCCAACTCCTCTTCCTGCAGATCTCTGCGATTGAGAGTTCCTCGGTTTCAATCCTTCTTAGATTAAAACTCGCCAGAGAGCAGCGGGTCTTCCTACTTCTCCGCCATGTTGGCCCCTCCCCTCTATGGATTTGAGATCTTTTTAATATAAGCATTTGTAACTATTAATTTCCACATTAGCATTGTTTTCCCTGTATTCTGTCAGCTTATATATTGAGTTTTGTTTTCAGGTGTCTCTAAATATTTTCTGATGATTTTTTGTTGGTCTACTTGTTGTTTTACTGTTAATTTGACACACCTAAACCAAAATATTCACAATACTTGATATACTTTGAAGAAAATGATGTATATAGTCTTAGACGTAACCACAGAACAAGCAGAAAAAAGGCTTTAAAATGCACCCACAGTGTGTGTTATTTCAACGTTCATTCATTTTCAAATTAGCCTATAAACTGTTCTTTTCTGTTTGTAATTCTTTAAAGCTATTTATTTATTTATTTTTTTAGTACAGGTGTGTGAGTAGGAAGATGGGCAGAGAGAGAGAGAATCTTAAGCAGGCTCCATGTTCAGCATAGAGCTTGAAGCAGGGCTTGATCTAATCACCAGGGGATCATGACCTGAACCAGAATCAAGAGTCAGGTGCTTAAACGACTGAGCCACCCAGGTGTCCCTCTCTTTCTTCTCTTTTGTAGTTTTATTCAAGGAAATGAAACTTAATTTTTGTGTTGAGCTTTGTTTTTTACTGCATTGCCGAATACAAATGTTATGACTTAAATTTTCTTTTATCTCCTGCATCCAGGAGGGAATCTGTGAAATTCTCAGGTAATAATCTAAACCCATAGATCCTACTAAAAATGGCCAAAATTTCAACAACCAAATAGCCAGCCTGTTTGTGGTCTTGAAGAATATCTATAGGACTCTGAGGTGTTCTTATAATGAGGAGTACTGCAACTCCATGAAATTCGTCAGAATTTAAAACAGCATTGCATACAGAATCATTCTTGAAGCTCTAAATGCAATTTAAATGACAAAAATGAGAATTTTAAGTAGTTGCCTCACAGGACCAAACCTATAAATTATAACTAGTTACAATTCAGTCCTATCATGACTTCTAATTTATAAGGTAACTAGTCCACAAATTAATAGATGACATAAAAATTAATACTTAACATTATTTTTTACAGTGTATGATAACAAAGAAATAGAGAATATTCCATGTATTTTACAATAAGATAACCATTTAAACCTCTATCCGTATACAACAGGGTGTAGGTCATCTCTAGTGAATTTGCACGTTTTCAACAGTTTATTCTATTATGCGTTCTTGAATCGTTTTAGATAAAAAGCTTTATATTGAACAAATATTAAATTTGTGTACCTGGATAAGACTTAGTACATCAATATGTTTTAATGGTATGTTTAAGTTTATTTATTTTGAGAGAGAGAGAGAGAGAGCAAGCAGGAGAGGGATAGAGAGAGAGGGAGAGAGAGAATCGCAAGCAGACTCTGCCCTGTCAGCACAGAGACTGACATGGGACTTGAATTCATGAACCGTGAAATCATGACCTGAGCTGAAACCAAGAGTTGGATGCTTAACTGAATGAGCCACCCATGTGCCCTGAGATGTTTTTAAAAATATTTATAAATTTATTTCTGATATGCAAAAGCAGCTGGCATTTATTTTACAGCATTTGATTTTATAGAATTAAACTTTCACACAGCACTCATTTTGATGTTTAAAAAAAAAATCACACAAAAAAAATACAAATTACGCAGCCTGATTGGATGGCACTGTTATTTCCAGTTTCTAGTTCTGGTAATTAAGACTTCCATTAAGTCTGTTAACCATTCATTACCTGTACATTTATGAAGGCAGCTCACCTGATTTGCAAACAAACTTTCAGTCTTCGTGTTATTTACCGAAGAATTCAGTGCAGTAAGAAAAGAAAACCCAGTATGCCTATTTACAGACTAATTTGCAAATAGTTCAGTTCCTGTGACATGAACTGTTTCAACCTTTCAAGGTACTGTCCATAAATTTACATATCATTGTGACCCTCCCCTACCCGCCTCTACCTACAGAGGCTCCACAGGCCTTCAAAAAGACTCAAACAATGTGAGACAATGTGAAAAGTCACTTGCCACTTCGTTCCTCAGTCTCATGAATTATTTATACTGGAGAGATTACCTTGGAGACTTTGTCAATGTTTGGGAATGCATCCAAACAGTAGGTCTTCATGGTATCAAGAAAACTGACAGGCATTGCCAAAGTCAAAGGGGAATGAAGAATAAGAGCCGCACTCTTACACCAAACAGCAATATCCGCAGATGGTACTGTCCCTCTCTAATTTGGTCATATAGAATCACATTTTCAGGACATTATCCATATCTTGTCCCAAGAGCAAGTCAGGCAGCTTGCATATCTGCATAGAGGTTCTTGTCTGATGGCTTCCCAGAACTTGCGCCATACCCAGAATAATCATATGAAAACACATGACAATTACTCCGTGATCCCAGTCCTGTGTAAAGCTGTTCATATGACCAAGATGAACAACACTTCCCCGTGAGAAGACATTGGATGAACAAGCACAAACATGCAGACAATTCTGTTGCCTTTACTGGTTCTAGTAAGAAAACACTCAATAACATCTCTTTGTCTAAAAGAGTGCTGCCAATCTGTTGGTTGTGATTGGTGGGAAGTCCAACATGTAAGTTGGATCAGGTGGCAAAAATGCTGATTTTTAAGACATTTCCCCTGGGAAGGTGGAGAGCAGAAGAGGCCACATAGTTCACGAAAGGAGAGATTATTCTTCTGCACCTGAGGTGTATAGAGAAAAGAGACGGGAGAAAGCCCCTGCCCACGTAGTGTCCTCCACAAGGTGCAAACCATGCTGCAGCCTCTGCTGCCACCTTCCCTTCTGGCACTGTAGATGCCCCCCACCTATAGCTAGATCTTTCTTTACCCTTACTTTCCTTTCTCTGCTCCTCCTCAGCCTCCACCTTGGGTCTGGCTCTCCTAGTGGGAGGAAGGAGGACAGGGAACCGAGGGGGCAAGCAGAACCCTCACTAAAGCAGGAGTTGGTCACTGACTTAAATATTTTTTAAATAGTTTACTTGGGATTTCTTTGGGCCCATTGGTTAAGAGTGTGTTTAATTTCCTCCAATTTGTATATTGTCCAATTTTCTTTTTGTTTTTGATTTCTAACAACATCCCATTATGATTGGAAAAGAGAGTTGGTGTGATATCTCCTTTTCAGTACTGTTGAGTCTGAATTTGCAGTCTAATATATGGTGTATCCTGGACAACGTCCCATGTTCGCTGGAGAAGAACATGTATTCTGTTATTTGTGGGTGGAGTGCTTTGTACATGTGTGTCAGATCTAGCTGGTTTCTTATGTTGCTCTAGCTCTGTGTTTCCGTACTTTGCTTCTGCTGGGTGCTCTATGAGCTTTGAGAATGGGAGAGTGAATTCTCTAGCTACTATTGCAGGTATGTACTTCTCCCTTTCCTTCTATCGAGTTTTGATTCATAGATTTTGTTGATCTGGTGTTAATGCTACAAGTTTATCATTGTTATATCATCTCACTCTATTGAAACTTTTAGTAATATATACTGTTCTTTTTGTCTCTTCTAAATTTCTTTGAATTAAAGCCTATTTGGTCTGATATCAGTAGAAATACTCCAGTATTCTCTTTGTTACTATGTGCAGGAGATGCATTTTCCTTCTTTTCACTATCAAACTATTTAAATTTTTTGATAAAGTGAGCCTCTTTTAGACAACATAGAGTTAGATCTTATTTCTGTTACTGTTCTGCCAGCCTCTAGCTTTGATTGGAGTATTTAATTCATTTACATTCAAAGTAATTGCTGATAAGGAAGTACATGGCTGCGTTATTGGCTGTTTTCTACCTGCCTTATAATTATGTTGTCGCTCATTTCTGGATTTGTTGTTTTAGTTTTTGTTTAGTATAGTTTTTTAGTAAAATAGTTTAATTCTCTCTCATTTTCTTTTGCATATATTACTCTATAGACATTTTCTTTGTGTTACTGTAGGGATCACATTACACATCCTAAAAATATAGCCCTCTAGAGGAGGGGCCAACATGGCAGAGGAGCGGGAGTACCCAGTATTTCCCTTGTCTTTTAAACTAAGAATGACTGAAACCAAAACACTGTCAACTCCAAGAATCAGGGAGGAAAGGTGTTGCATTCTACAAGGAATGGAAAGTGAAACCCAAAAAACGCCTCAGGAACCGTGAGTTTAATCTGGGACGGATAAAACAAACTCGGGGAGCTGAGCTGAAGGGAGGGCGAACTGTCTTTGGAGAGAGCTGGGAAAGTGCCAATCAGGTCACATCCAAACAAGAGGGTCAGAGAGAGTGAGACCACCACCTCCAGCCCATAAATGCAGGGCTTTTGAAGAGAGGTTCTGTGGATGACAGCAGAACTCTCCTCCGCCGGCACCGGCAGTGGGGACCCAGTCAGCCCGAGTCATGCAGAGGTGCCACCACCTGCAGATCACTTCAAACCCCGGCACAATTACAGCAAAATCGGGTATAGCAGGCAGGCATGCGACCGCCCAGTGAACCACACTACTCCAGCGCCCGTAGCAGAGTGAGGACAGAAATAAAGGGGCAAATAGAGACTCCGGGACTGGGAAGAAGGGATTGGAGGGACACCATTGCTGTCTCAAAAGACTACTAACACCGGCCCCAGGAAGTCACCCCTGTGGCAGTGGAGGCGGGACCCGCCTACACCAAACCACGTCCCTCCTCACAGGAGTCATAACTTTCAGCAGGAGCTACAAATGCCAAGTTCAGATTGCTGCCTGGAGTAACTCCAGGTCATTTCTTCTTTTTTAAATATATCCCTCCTTTTCTCCTTCTTACCGATCCCGACCCCTGAGCTGGCTATCCAGGGTACTGGCTGGCTTAAACAGACTTTTATCCCACTCTCTCAAGGCATGTTCTATCCCCCTTCTGGACTTCCCTATCTCTCTCTGGAATAACCAGGCCACATAAGTTCATCTGGGCAACATCTATCTTCATTCCTTTTTCCTTGCATCTGTCCTTATTCTGATTTCTCTTAGTCTGGATTAAGAACTTTAGTCACTCTACCTGGACAAAGTCCATTTCCTTCTTCCCCCCGCACCTGTCATTATTCTCTCTGTATATGCGCTGCCACCAGCACACTGCACACCTTGTCCTTAAGGTGTAGCTGGTACTTCAGGACATTGCCCTCAGAGAGTCATTTTTTTTTTCTGTTGTGAACCGCTTGTCTGTATCGTTTGTTGGTACGTTTGAGTATTTCAATTTTCTGTTTGTCTGGCAGTCTGTTTTCTGTCCGGGGTGACTTCAAGAAACAATCCAAAACACACCTAGTCAAAATGACGAAACGGAAGAATTCTCCTCAAAAGAATCTACAGGAAGTAGTGACAGCTCAAGAATTGATGAAAACAGATATAAGCAACATACCAGAACATGAATATCGAATGATAATCATAAAACTAATCGTTGGGCTTGAAAAAAGTGTAGATGAATGCAAGGGGTACCACGCGACAGAGTTCAAAGACCTTAAAAACGGTCAGGAAGAATTAAAAAAGGACCTAGATGAAGAACAAAGCAAATTGGAAGCAGCCACAGCGCAGATTGAAGAGGCAGAAGAGAGAGTAAGTGAATTAGAAGATAAAATTATGGAAAAAGAGGAAGCAGAGAAAAAGAGAGAGAAGCTGATCCAGGAACAGGAAAGGAGAATTCGAGAGCTGAGTGATGCACTCAAATGAAACAATATCTATATCATAGGAATTCCAGAGGAAGAAGAGAGAGAGAAAGGAGTAAAGGGGTACTTGAACAAATCATTGCTGAGAACTTCCCCAATATGAGAAAGGAAACTGGAATTAAAATCCAGGAGGCACAGAGAACTCCCCTCAGACGTACTTGAATAGACCCTCTGCACGACACATCATAGTGAAATTGGCAAATATAAACAGAGAGATAATTCTGAAAGGAGCTAGGGAAAAACGAGCTTTAACATACAAAGGCAGACACATAAGGGTTGTAGCAGACTTATCTACAGAAACTTGGCAAGCCAGAAAGGATTCGCAGGATATCTTCAATGTGATGAACAGGAAAGACATGCAACCAAGAATCCTTTATCTGGCCATCCTGTCATACAGAATAGAAGGAGAGATCAAGGTTTTCCCAAACAAACAAAAACTGAAGGTATTCATCACAAATAAACCAGCATTACAAGAGATCCTGAGGGGAACTCTATGAAGGAAAGGTTGCAAAGAACATGGACTGCCAGAGACAGCCTTACAAGCATGAAACCTACAGATAACACAGTGACGACAAGCCCATATTTTTCGATAGTAACACTGAATGTAAGTGGACTAAATACCCCAATCAAAAGACACGGGGTAACAGAATGGATTAAAAAACAAGACCCATCTATTTGCTGTCTTCAAGAAGTTCATCTTAGACCTGAGGACACCTTCAGATTGAAAGTGAGGAGATGGAGAGCTATCTACCAGGCTACTAGAAGTCAGAAGAAAGCTGGAGTAGCCACACTTATATCAGACAAACTGGACTTTAAAGTAAAGTATGTAATAAGAGATGAAGAGGGCATTATATAATAATCACAGGGGCCATCCAGCAGGAAGAGCTAACAATTATAAATATCTACGCACCGAATTCGGGGGCACCCAAATATGTAAAACAACTAATTACAAACATAGCAATCTTATCGATAAAAATATCCTAATAGTAGGGGACCTTAACACTCCATTCTCAGCATTGGACAGATCCACAAAACAGAAAATCACCACAGAAGCAATGGCCCTGAACGACACTTTAGAACAGATGGGCCTAATAGACATCTTCAGGGTGCTTCATCCAGAAGCAAAGGAATTTACATTCTTCTCAACAGCACACGGTACATTTTCCAAGATAGACCACATTCTGGGGCACAGGGAAGCTCGGAATAAATATAAAAGAATTGAGATCATACCGTGCACATTGTCAGACCACAATGCTTTGAAACTCGAAATTAACCAAAGGAAAAAGCATGGAAAATATCCAAAAGCTTGGAGGCTAAGCAACAACCTACTAAAAGACGAGTGGGTCAACCAAGCAGTCAGAGAAGAAATTTAAAAATACATGGAAACAAATGAAAATGAAAATACAACAATCCAAACGCTCTGGGATGTGGCAAAGGCAGTCCTGAGAGGGAAATATATTGCAATCCAGGCCCACTTCAACAAACAAGAAAAATCAATTACACAAATCCTAACAGCACACCGAAAAGAACTGGAAGCAGAAACACTAAAACAACCCAAATCCAGCAGAAAGAGAGAAATAACAAAGATCAGGGCACAAATTAATCATATGGAAACAGAAAAAGTAGTGGAACAGATCAATGAAACCAAGAGCTGGTTCTTTGAAAGAATAAACAAAATAGACAAACCGCTAGCCAGGCTTCTCAAGAAGAAAAGAGAGAGAACTCAAATAGATAAAATCATGAATTAAAAGGGAGTAATTACAACCAATCCCTTAGAAATAAAAGCAATCGTCAGAGAATACTATGAAAAATTATATGCCACCAAACTCGGCAACCTGGAAGAAATGGACAAATTCCTAAACAGCCACATGCTACCAAAACTCAAACGGGAAGAAACAGAAAATTTGAACAGACCCATAACTAGTGAAGAAATTGAATCTGTTATCAAAAATCTCCCATCAAATAAAAGCCCTGGACCAGATGGCTTCCCTGTGGAATTTTAACAGACATTTAAAACAGAGTTAATTCCTATCCTCCTCAAGCTGTTCCAGAAAATTGAAATGGAAAGAAAACTCCCAGACTCATTCTATGAAACCAGCATCACATTGATTCCCAAGCCAGACAAAGACCCAGCAAAGAGAGAATTACAGGCCAATATCCCTGATGAATATGGATGGAAAAATTCTCAACAAGATACTAGCAAATCGAATCCAACAGCATATAAAAAAAATTATTCACCATGATCAAGTAGGGTTCATCCCTGGGTTGCAAGGCTGTTCAATATTCACAAATCAATCGACTTGATACATCACTTTAACAAAAGAAAAGATAAGAACCATATGATCATGTCGATTGATGTAGAAAAAGCATTTGACAAAATACAGCATCCTTTCCTAATAAAAACCCTCGAGAAAGTCGGGATAGAAGAAACATACTTAAACATCATAAAAGCCATATATGAAAGCTAATATCGTCCTCAATGGGGAAAAACTGAGAGCCTTCCCCCTGAGATCAGGAACACGACAGGGGTGTCCACTCTCGCCACTGCTATTTAACATAGTGTTGGAAGTCCTAGCATCAGCAATCAGACAACAAAACAGAATAAAAGGCATCGAGATTGGCAAGGAGGAAGTTAAACTTTCACTTTTTGTAGATGACATGATACTTTACACGGAAAACCCGACAGAATCCACCAAAAGCCTACTAGAACTGATCCATGAAGTCAGCAAAGTTGCAGGATACAAAATCGATGTACAGAAATCGGTAGCATATCTATACACCATCAATGAAGCAACAGAAAGAGTAATAAAGAAGCTAATCCCCTTCACAATCGCACCAAAAACCATCAAATACCTAGGAATAAACCTAACCAAAGATGTAAAAGACCTCTTCGCTGAAAACTGTAAAAAACTTATGAAGGAAATTGAGGAAGACACAAGGAAATGGAAAAACATCCCATGCTCATGGATTGGAAGAATAAATATCGTCAAAATGGCAATACTACCCAAAGCAATCTACACATTCAATGCAATCCCAATCAAAATTGTACCAGCCTTCTTCTCAAAGCTAGAGCAAACAATCCTAAAATTTGTATGGAACCACAAAAGACCCTGAATAGCCAAAGTAATACTGAAGAATAAAACTAAGGCGGGAGGCATCACAATCCCAGACTTTAACCTCTACTACAAAGCGATAGTCATCAAGACTGTATGGTATGGACACAAAAACAGACACATAGACCAATGGAATAGAATAGAAAACTCAGAAATGGGTCCGCAAGTATATGGCCAACTAATCTTTGACAAAGCAGGAAAGAGTACCCAATGGAAAAAAGACAGCCTCTTTAATAAATGGTGCTGGTAGAACTGGACAGCAACATGCAAAAGAATGAAACTAGACCACTTTCTTACACCACTCACGAAAATAAACTCAAAATGGATAAAGGATCTGAATGTGAGACAGGAAACCATCAGAATCCTAGAGGAGAAAGCAGGAAAAAGCCTCTTTGACCTAAGACGCACCAAATTCCTACTCGACACGTCTCCAAAGGCAAGGGAATTAAAAGCAAAAATGAACTTCTGGGACCTCATCAAGATAAAAGGCTTCTGCACGCTAAAAGAAAAAATCAACAAAACTGATAGGCAACCAACGGAATGGGAAAAGATAATCGTAAATGACATATCAGATAAAGGACTAGTATCTAAAATCTATAAAGATTTTATCAAATTCCACATCCGAAAAACAAATAACCCAGTGAAGAAATGGGCAGAAGATATGAATAGACACTTCTCCAAAGAAGACATCCAAATGGCAAACAGACACATGAAACGATGCTCAATGTCACTCATCATCAGGGAAATACAAATCAAAACCACACTGAGATACCACCTCACACCAGTCAGAGTGGCTAAAATGAACAAATCAGGAAACTATAGATGCTGGCGAGGATGTGGAGAAGCAGGCACCCCTTGCATTGTTGCTGGGAATTCAAACTGGTGCAACACTCTGGAGGACTGTATGGAGGTTCCTCACAAAAATGAAAATAGATTTACCCTATGACCCAGCAATAGCACTGTTAGGAATATACCCAAGAGATACAGAACTGTTGATGCACAGGGGCACGTGTACCCCGGTTTTCAAAGCAACACTTTCGACAGTAGCCAAATCATGGAAAGAGACTAAGTGTCCATCAACTGATGAATGGATAAAGAAGATGTGGTATATATATACAATGGAATACTATGCAGCAACGAGAAAGAAAGAAATCTGGCCATGTGTGGCAACATGGATGGAACTGGAGGGTCATGCCAAGTGAAATAATTCGGGCAGAGAAAGACAGATGCCATTTGTTCCCACGCATAGGTAGGCTTTGGGAGACCTAACAGAAAACCAGGGGGGAGTGGAAGAGGGGAAGGAAGAAAAAAAAAAGCCACAGAGATGAAGGAAGACATAACATAGAGACTCTCAAGGACTAAGAACAAACTGAGCGGAGAGGGGTGGTGTGTGAGGGGGGAGAGTGGGTGATGGACACAGAAGAGGGCACTTGTTGGGTTGAGCACTGGGTGTTGTATGGAAACCAATCTGACAATGAATTATTCAAAAACTTCCCCCAACCCCCCCCAAAAGTAATATTTTAAAAAACTGCATAAATACCTGGTATCACTAATTTAATTGAATATTAGTATGTTTGCTTTCGACACCAAAATATTACCAATATTTCAGAAGTGGATTTCCTCAAAGACTCTAAGTTAAATATAAAAAAGTATTTGTAAAAAAATATATATATATATATAATATATGCATATATTATATATATAGCCCTCTAATGTGTATTTCTACAAGCTTATCTTCAATAACAGACAGAAAGTCTCATTTTAACGGCCTCATCTGATCTCCTTGCAGTAATTGATGTCAGAAAATTACATCTTCTTACATTGTCCCAAAACAGACTAATAATTGTTTTCATGTATTTTTAAAATCAAATCGAAAACAAAAAAGTGGAGCTACAATTCAAAGTAATGATAATAGTGGCTTTTTAAAAAATATATCAGCGGTACATATATACAATGGACTACTACATGGCAATGAGAAAAAATGAAATCTGGCCATGTGTAGCAACATGGATGGAACTGGAAGGTATTATGTTAAGTGAAATAAGTCAGTCAGAAAAAGACAGATACCATATGTTTCCACGAATAGGTGGACTTTGTGAGACTAAGCAAAACCCAGGGGGAGGGGAAGAGGGGAAAGGAAAAAAAGACACAGAGAGGGAGGGAGATAAAACATAAGAGACTCTCAAAGACTAAGAACAAACTGAGGGTGAGGGGAGTGAGGGAGGGGGGAGAGGGGGTGATGGGCATTAAAGAGGGCACGTGTTGGGATTAACACTGGGTGTTATATGTAAACCAATTTGAAAATAAACTATTATAAAAAAATAAACTAAAAAAAACACACACAAAAAACACAAAAGATATATCAGTCTTTTAAATCATGTAGAAAACAAAAACTGGAGTTACAAAAATCCACACTAAAACTACGCTCATTTATTTACCTTCACTGAGATCTATATTTCTTCACATAGAGGATTTCCTTTTGCAGATCTTGTAGGGTAACTATAGTGTTAATGAACTCTCTCAGCCTTTGTTTACCAGAGAATATCTTCATTTCTCCCTCATGTTGAAGACCCATTTTGCAGTTATAGGATTATTGATTGAATACTTTTGGCACATGGAATATCAGCCCACTGCCTCTGGTCCCTAAGGTTTCTGATGACAAATCTGCTAACTTTTTAAGGAACTCTTGTATGCGATGAGTCAATTTTCTCTGAGTGCTTTCAACACTCTTTACCTTTGGTTTTCAACAGTTTCATTATAATGTGTCTTGGTGTGGATGTCTTTGCGTTCATCCTAAGTGAAATTTACTATTCTTCTTGCATGTTTATATTCCTGTCTTTCATCAATTTGGATCAAGTTTTTAGCCATTATTTCTTCAAATAATCTTTCTTACTTTATTCTCTGTTGTCTGTCTGGGGCTCCCACAATGCATAAGTTGGTCCGCCTTCTGGTGTCTCAATGCTCCTTTAGGCTCTGTTCAATTGTCTTCAGTATTTTTCATTTGGTTCCTCGGACTAGATAATTTTAGTGGTTCTATCGCCAACTTCAGCGATTCCTTGTTCTGCTTACTGTAATCTACTCTTGAATTCCTCTAGTAAATTTTTCATTTCAGTTATGGTACCTATCAGCACTGGACTTTCCTTTCAGCTTCTTTTCATGTTTTGTATCTCTTTGTCGATATATTATTTTATTCGTAGCTCAGCGTCCTTTTTGTGACTTCCTTTAATTCATTGAACATCTTACAGACAGTTGATTTAAAGTACTTGTCTAGGGGTGCCTGGGTGGCTCAGTTGGTTAAGCATCCAACTTTGGCTCAGGTCATGAGCTCTGCCTCAGGCTCTGTGCTGACAGCTCAGAGCCTGGAGTTTGCTTCAGATTATGTGTCTTCCTCTCTCTCTGCCTCACTCTGTTTCTCTCTCTCTCTCTCTCTTTCAAAAATAAATAAACATTAAAAAATTTTTAAAAATAAATAATGTACTTGTCTAGTAAGTCCACATTCTGAACTTTCACAGGGATATTTTTTGTTTTGTTTGTTCATTTGTTTGAATGAATCATTTTTTCATGTTTTGTATACTTTGTGTTTTGTTGTTGCTGAAAACCGGTCAACTCAATCTTATAACGTAGTGATTGTGAAAATCAGATTCTTCCCATCAGCAGGTTTGTTTTTGTTTTTATTTTTGATCATTATAATCTGTGTGCCGGAAATCAGCCTGAGGTGTACATCTCAACTCTTCTAATGTCGTTTTTCAGCCTACACTTTTCCCTGCACATGTGTGTGTGGTACCTTTCTATATCCCTGCCCACCCCCTCCACCAGTGTTCTTCAGTGAGGATCTGAGAGCAGAGTGACGATGCCCCTGTGTGACCACAGTGCTGAAGACAGAAGCCCTGAGATCCCCTTTTCTCTGCTTACCCAGGACCTCTCCAAGGTCTCCCTTGGCTACTGAACCAGGATAGGGCTCTACCATACAGGAGACACACCTGTGTGGGTCATGTTTGGCTTGTCAAGCGTTTCCCAAAACCTACACTGACACTGATGTTTCCTTCCCATTAATTAACCAAGGATTGTGGCCTTACACAGTAAAAAGGTCTCTAAGCAATAAAGTTGGCTGCCATATCTGTAGCCAGACCCACCAATATGCTGGGTGCTCCAATATACAATTTGGCACTTTCCACGGAGAGGACCTTGGACCTAGGAGTCCCTGTCACTTGTTCCACTGCTGCCTCTGATTCTGGAGGTTGGGCTACTGGCTCTTTCCTTCAGCGATGTAATGCCATAATCTTCTGTCCTGACCATTCCAGGTCCCACTGTCTGCTACCCATAACACTTGAGACAGAGCTCTGGTACCCAAACTCAAATCTCATTTCTACCCTGATGGCTGACCAAGGGCTTTGAAGGTGGCTAGCCAGGAGTTCCTGAAGTCTTAATCCCTGTAGCTGAGCCAATGACCTACCAGAGGAAAAGCCCCTTCCTGAGTCCCAGACATCTCAAAGGGATCTGGTGCTTATGCACTGCCTGTCTACAGTTTCCAATGTGATTGAAATGTGAGCGCAGGAGGCACTGTGCATATTCCTGGTTGCTTTCTCAGGCAACCAAGACCAACAGTAAGGCATTAAACTAACATAGGAACACGTGCAGATGCATGCCCATGTGTACAGGACCCACCACACCAAACACTTATCAACTTTCCTCTTTCCAGTCTCCAAGTAAACTTTAAGGAATTCTGGTCACAGTGTTCATTCCCACCTTCCGTCCATCCTTCCTTCCTTCCTTCCTTCCTTCCTTCCTTCCTTCCTTCCTTCCTTCCTTCCTTCCTCCCTTCCCTCCCTCCTTCCTATTTCCAAGTATATTAAGTGAGTGTCTCTGTGCCAATCTGTGTGCTAGGCCTGGTAATCATTTAATGAAACAGGCAGAACATATTCTTCTCATGCTTACCATCTGATAGGAAAGACAGACAATAAGAAAAACATAATAATAGTAGTACATTGTATGGTACATATTCCTGTGACCTATTGCTAGATAACAGTCTCCAAATAAAACAACCACCTTTTGAGGCACCTGAGTGGCTTGGTTGGTTGAGCCTTACACTCTAGATTTTGACTCTGGTCATTACCCAGGGTTGTGGGATGGAGACCTGCATCAGACTCCCTGCTGAGCGTGGAGCCTGCCTAAGATTCTCTCCCTCTCTCCCTCTCTCTCTCTCTCTCTCTCTCTCTCTCTCTCTCTCTCTCCCCCTCTGCCCCTCTCCCCTGCTCTATCTCCCTCTAACAAATTAAAAAAACAAACAAACAACTACATTTTAATTCTCTCTCATTCTGTAGGTCAGCACGGCTCAATGGGCAGCTCTTCTGCTTCATGTAACATGGGCTGGGACTACCTTCATCTGGAGATCTGAATGGTACAGAATATAGCAGTAGGCCTCCTCACAAGGCTGCAGGTGGTGCTGGCTCTCAGTGGGGTTACACAGAGGTTGTTGAATGCCTTGTGCTGCCATCTGGTGTTGATCCAGTTCTTGAAGGTCACAAGCTCCGGAGGAAAAGAGAAACCAACAGAAGCCCAATTGGTGCAGATTATTTCCTTGCGTGCTCTCAGGACTTCTCCTTCAGACGCTCCAAGCTCAGCTATGCCTTTCTCTGAAGGACGAGGATAACACCCTCACTTTATTTAAACAATACCTTTTCTTATTTATTTATTTATTTATTTATTTATTTACTTACTTACTTACTTACTTACTTATTTATTTATTTGAGAGAGAGAGAGAGAGCAAGTGGGGGTGGGACAGAGACAGAGGATTTGAAGTGGGCTCTACGCTGCAGCAGAGAGCCCGACTCAGGGCTTGAACACATGAACTGTGAGATCATGACCTTAGCTGAAATCATATGCTTAACCGACTGAGCCACCCAATTGGCCTAATACCCTCACTTTTTTTCTCTCTCTCATCCCTTTTCCAAGCCCTTGCTGTTCTCCATCCAGGATCCTTCAGCATCCCTCTGCTTTCCAGACAGGAGCAGGAAAGGGGCCCAGGATCAAAAACAACACCCTGGATCAGAAACTCAATGCCTTTCTTCCTCTCAATCCTTGACCCATCCACCAGCAGAGTACAAGGTGTCCCTGAAAGACACGTCCCTGTTGCATGTTGTTCCAGGTCAGGCAGTGGCCACAAAAACAGTTCCTTCTCTCCCTAACTGTCAGGCTCCCCACCTGCATAAGGACCTGTGCACAGGTGTCTGCTTGTTGGCCCCTCTAAACCATAGGCACTGATTCCACCTGCAGCTCAGCCTCCTTCCTCTCCTAGCCCTGAGCCAGTAGCTCCTAACTGGAAGGCACATCAGAAAGCTCAGGTGACCAGCAAGCCCTGTCTAGAAATAGTGTGCTGCAGCTGGGACTGTACTTGACTTGACTCAGGAACACTTCATCCTCATAGAGGTCTGGACTTGCCCTCCAACTTCACCCCTGCCCCAGGCTCACAGACTGCACTTGGCCTTCCCTTCTCCTTCCTGTTCCACATGCACCTAGAATCACAGCTTCTCCCCAAGTTCTGCTTGGCTGAGGCTGCCTGGGCCTTCCTGTCCTGATCCTAGCATGGACTGGACCAGGCAATGCAGGCAGCACCGCAGCAACATTCTTCTAAAGGAGGTCTAGGGGGTTATTGAGACTCCCTAGGTAAGGCACTCTGTCTACCTTCCTCACTCTGAGACTGCCAGTGCCACCACCTCCCGCCACCTCCCACATGGAACCCTCTCAGACAGAGGGTTCCTGTCTCAGACAGGGATTCCTGTTCCATTTAATATGCCTAGAAAGCTCACTGTTTGAGGAAATTCTTCCTATTAAGGTTAATTAGTGGAAATCACTTGTTTTGACACCAACATTTAAAGTAGGCATTTGATAAATTAGCACATGACTCTCATGCTTTTTCCTCAGCAAATGCACCAATGATGTATGAGACGACGATTTTGACCCCAAGGAATTAGAACTGATGTTCCCTCTGGGAGGACCACCCTAGGAGACAGCAGGAACAACTGCAGACCTGCATGGCCCCTTGCTCTGGTTGTGATGTGGTCACAGCCTCTCAATGTGGGGCAGGGTGACTAACCATCCCAGGCAGCCCCAGAGCGAGGACCAATGTATAAACAGATTAGGTTCAGGAGAGAGAAGGCAGCCGCCCTTCATCATGGTCAGACAGAGGTGGTAGAATCCACAGACCGTCTCCAGGCCCTGCACTCCCCACCCTTTCCCTTCTTCATGCATCACCTTGTTCTTTGCCCAAATACAAAACCTGTTTCCCTGTTTCCCTCCCCTCAAGTAGCCTGATTAGAGGGAAATCACGTTGACAATCCCTTCCTCTAAATCTATAGGCAGAGACCACCATGAGGAGGGGAGTTGGCTCAAAGAGGGCAAGGTGAGGTCACAGAGCACAGTCCACATGCTCTGCTCTAAACAGTCTTTTGGGCTGTGCCCTGAGATGCTGGACAGGGCAAATCTGGAGTGCAGGATCAAAGCAGTAGGCATAGCTGTCCTGAGAATGACCTGCCCACTTTCCCCCAAATGGTCAAGGAGTTTTTGCTCATCTCCTTTTGCATATGATCCACAAAGAAACTCCAAGAAGCATGGGGGCAGGTGAAGGGAACCAGGAAAGAGTACAGGTGGGAGTGACCCAGAGGAACTACTTGAGGACACAGGTCCCGAAGGAACAGTTTCAGGGGCTGCAAAGTGGACAGAAGTGACCATCTGTGCTTAGGATGCAGCTATCTGCTGTAACTGGGTCCTCCCAGAGAAACATCACAGGCAGAGCTCTGGCACCACACACTGAATCTTAGGTGAAGCCTTCTGGGTCTTTTTCATGGATTTGTCATGGAATCCATGGCTGGAATCATGGAAGGAAGGGGTGGACACAGGATGGGAATAGGGTCATCACCTCTCCACTTGATTCCTTCCCAGTGTTGAAGCCCTCCTCACCGATCATAGGTCCCTTCCTCCATGTGTCCCTCTGATCCCATGATCTCCTGGGCCCTCCGCAGTCAGCACATGATCCCCATGCCTCAACCCTGGGTGAGCCCTGCTGGATCTGAGAGTAGAGAGAAGTAGGGTCAAGTGCAGAGCAGGGAGCCCAGCCCTCGCTGCCCAATCCTCACCCAGAGCCAGAAGAAGTCATGTCCCACACTCAAGGCCCCAGCATCCTTGCCTGTGTGCAGAGCTAGTGGTTTGGATGCAGACGTGGCCACATCCCCACTCAGCACTCACAATCCTGCTCCTATTACAGAAGCTTTGCCTCTTGTCTGATCTGTGCAGAGAGAGACATGAGGGGCCCCACATCCTAGAGAGCCCTTCTCATCCCACTCTCTGTCCTGATTCTCACCTTGGCTTCCCACAGCTGCTGGTGACTTCTTCTTGTACAAAAGGACACACATGAAACTGGCAATAACCTAAACAGCATCAGCAGCGAGAATTGTTATCCCTACACTCTGGTGCACCTGAGCCTTTCCTGGAACAGGGCATCATATTAACTTGGGCTCCCCAGGACCACTGCCTGCTTTCCTCTCCCCACCATGGCTCCTGACCTGACAAGAGTCAGAGCCCTTTCCATGATCACCACAGACTCACCTGAGGGTACAGGGTGTGCACTGTGGTTCCAGTGACTTCCCTGTAGCAAGTGATCCTCTGCTCCTCACGCTGGGGAATCCTTATGCTCACACACATCTGGTAGGTCCCCTTTCCACTAAGCAGGACTCCCCTAAACTGCTGGGCATCCTGGTTCACAGGTTTCTCATCCTGAATCAGGTCAGGGAGATATTCCCTGGAGAGAAACTGAAAGCCCAGCACATCACAGTGACCATGCCCTCCAAGGCCTGGCTGCAGGTGACCTTACTACTGGGGACACTGGTGAAGAAAACACAGAACCAGCCATGCACATGTCAGATCCCTGCTCCCCTCTAAGGGAGACAGAGAGGACAGGCCTGCTTCTCCCACCTTTTCAGCTCTGGCTGAAGCCCTCATTGACCCCAGACCTTCTCCAAGTCTGTTCTGCACACTACAACCCAATTCCTTTGGGCTGGCATGAGGATGCACCTGGGATCCAGGCCTGTCTCTCCTGGATCCTCCTGTTGATGCTGAGGAGGAGGTGTGAGGGGTGGGCTCTTGGGCTGAGGGGACTATAAGGGACTATCTGTGACGGGGAGGATGGGGGCTTCCTCTTCTACCTGACAACCACCTTCCTGGTTTAGTTTTCTGTCAGAAGGTCCACGGCTTCCCTGAAGGATTGACACTGGGAGGGTGCATTTCCATCCCCAGCTGCTTGGTGCCTCTATCTAGAGGCTGTAACAGCACAGGTGGGTCAGTGTACCAGGGGCCAACAGGACATACATGCATCCCATAGGACAGGGAGGGTTTTCTTGGATAGGGCTGTTGGGAGGAGATCAATGGTTCTGGAGTAGGGGAAGGCCCCGTACCAGGGTTGAATCTGTTCTGTCTTGGAAGCCCATCTAGGATTCCAGATATTTCTGCAGACTTCCACAAAATTCTCTCTACACATAGGCTGAGGAATCCTAGTATGAAAGCTGTCTGCATCTTGATTTCTTCAGCCAAGGTCTGAGCCGAGGACCAGCAAACTGTCCATCGTTGGTTTTCGAGTCATAGAGGAGGAAGAACTCCTATCATAGCAGAAATACCCAAAGCCCCTGGTGCTGTCGTCCTCTTGGATCTCCCAGTCCCAGATCTCCTGGAGTGAATACAAACCTGCCCCCAGCCAAAAGTGACAAATTCCATCCTGTGTTCCTCTACCTTCCCCACATCAGTGACAGACTCCCACCAGAGGGGCCCCTCCCTGCTCTTCTCCTCATCTTCCCTGTGCTGGGTGAGAGACTACCACCTCCAGGCTGAGGTCCACAACTCTCAGTCCTCAACCCCTACTCCCAGGCAAATCCAGTGGAAAGAGACAGGTCCCTGCTTGTGGCCCGAACTTCCCTGATAACAGCCTCCCATCACTCTTGCCCCCACCTCCACCCACTCTCACCTCTTTTCTGGGCCTGCAGGGCCAGGGTGTCTGCCAGTTCTTTCTGAGGCTCTTCCCACTCTCTCTCAAGTCCTTGGTCTCTGTGTCCCAAGTCTTAGGATCCAGTACTTCCCTGTCCACTGTCCCTGTTTCTCTGTTATGTCTATGTCATTGTCATCATGCAGGAAGGGCTGGCCATCCACACATCATTCCGTGAAAAATCTCCGATGCACAGATTCATCCTGGGACAGCACCACGAGGTTATTACAAAGACTGCGGGATCCTGACAAGGAAGAGACTACAAATGAAACTGCCTCCTGGAAGTAACTTCTCGTCAAATATTTCTCAGAAAAGCTTTGTTGTCCTGAGCTGCTTGATATCTTGGGGATGCAGAAAACGCACATGTACAAGGGACAGGAAGGAGACTTTCCAGTACAGGAAGATAGGCAAGGGGCCTGAAGGAGAGGGAAGAAGACCATCGGGGCTGGCAGTGGAGACAGGTAAACATGCAGGACAGGAGCTAGGAGAGGGAGGCAAGGGCCCCTGTAGGTGGTGTGGGTAGGAGGTCAAGGGCAGACATTGGCCTGCAGGAAGCAAGCGAGGAACAAGAAGGTGATGCTGAAGGAGAGATCTTGTCAGCAGGGAGGGAAGGGCAGAGGGGGACCAAAGGTTGAGAGATCTCTGGCCAAGCTGCCATGGTACACAGGTGGGCTAGTGTGGGGTCCAGAGCCAGGGGCTGCTGCCTGTGGGGAAGACTCTTCCAGAATAAGAAGAGGCTCAGGGGTGGGAGTGGGGAGACAGTGAGTCAGAGGGCCTGTTGGGTGGATTGTGACGACTAGGGAGTTTAAGGTGACCCCATCCCCTGGGGGAGGGGAAGGGAGAAGCGTGGGTCTAGGCCCAAAGACGAAGAGCGGCAGGGTGAGTCCACCAGGTGAAGAATGGGATGGACCTGTCAGTGTCCCTGGGGAGAGACAGTCAGAGAGTTCCTGTGATGCAAGGCAGTGAGCCCAAGGGTAGTCTATATACGAAAGGAGGGGCAGTGGGAGAGAAAACAGACCTGACATGCCACAGTGCATACCTGGGGAAGGACCTGCCTGGTGGGGGTGGTTCTGGGAGGGGGCAGGTCATCCTTCCAGGAGGGTTAGGGGGAAACTTCCAGCCCAGGACAGGCAGGCTGGGAGAAGGCTGACTGTGGGGGAAAGGCCAGCACTAACCACGTGGCAGAAACAACCAGTTTGGAGACCAGATGTCAGGAATGGGGCCCACTGGGCCAAGGAACCAAAGGATGGGATGAGGGTCAAGGATCTTGGCAGTGGGACCTCGAGCAGTTTTCTCACTGGTGGGGGAGAGGGGAAGGAAGGAGGCAGTCAGTAAGACTAGGAGCTGAGGGTCTGGGAAGAGAGGACTGGATATCCCCGATGGAGTGTGAGTCAGAGGTAGATGAGAGGAGGGGGCTTGGGCTGAGAGCCAGGGGGAGGGGGTGTTGACAGCAGGGCCGCATGGGAGGAACCCTCGTGCAGCGGTGGTGGGAATGTAAACTGGTGTAGCCATTCTGGAGAACAGTATGGAGGGGCTCTTCAGAAAACACTATGATCCAGCAATTGCACTACCAGGTATTTGCCAAAGGATACAAAAATACATATTCGTAGGGATACATCCCAATGTTTATAGCAGCATTATCAACAATAGCTAAACTATGGAGAGAGCCCAAATGTCAATTGACTGAAGAATGGATAAAGAAATATATATATTATATATATATATATATATATATATATATATATATATATATATATATATATATATAAGAGGTGGTATATATATATAAATAATATATATAATGGAATATTAGTCAGCTATCAAAAAGAATGAAAGCTTGCTATTTACAAAAACATGGATGGAGCTAGAATGTATTATGCTAAGTGAAATAAATCTACCAAAGAAAGACAAATATATGATTTCACTCTTATGTGAAATTTAAGAAACAAAACAGATGACATTTAGGAAGAAGGAAAAAAGAGAGAGAGAGAGAAGGAAAGAAACCACAAGAGACCCTTAACGATAGAGTCGTTAAATTACTGAGGGTTGATGGAGGAAGTGGGTGGAGATGGGCTAGACCGGTGATTGGTATTAAGGAGGGCACTTGTTATGGTGAGCACTGGGTGTTTTATGTAAGTGATGAATCACTGACCTCTATTCCTGATACCAATATTGTACTGCATATTTACTAATCAAAATTTAAATAAAAAGTAAAAAAAAATAAAAAAGAGTTGGTTCTTCTTTAGCTACAGTTCTATGGTTTTCCTGAATATAGTTACATTGGTTTTCAAAGTCAGGCCTTTTAGGGGCTCATCTCTCCTGTGCAGGACCTAGGGTTTAGTGCTTGATGTGGGGCACAGATTCCTTGCTTCTCAGCAAAATTTTGTATTTTTGAGATCCCAGTGTATTTTGAAGTCTCATATCTGTGTGGGGGCAGGTTTGCTTTTGGTTTTGTCTATGTTTTTATTTTTGACCTGTTTTCATGTTGGCCTTTTATTGTTTGTTGTGCTGCCTCAGGTCTTTTTCAGAGGAGATTATCCTCTATACAGTTATAAATTTGCTGTGTCCATGGAAAGAGAAAAGTTCAGAATCTTGGTAAGCTGGTACCTTGAACCAGACTCCCCAAACCATCTTGATTACTTTTGCTTTGCAGGAAATTTTGAAATTGGGAATTGAGGGTCCTACTACATTGGCCTTCTTTTTTAAGATTGGCTAATCTAAGTCACTTGACTTTTCCTACGAATTTACAATCAGTTCGTCAATTCTTACAAAGGAGCTAGTTAGGTATCTGATAGGGATTGTGTTGAATCTATAGATGAATTTGAGGAACGTTGCCACCTTGAAGATATTAAGTCTTCTGACTTAATATTCTGTATGGATGTTTTTTAATTCCTTTCAATAATGTCTTGTAGTTTTCAGAGTATAAGTTTTGCACTGCTTTTGTTAAATGTATTCTTAATATTTAACTCATTTTGGTGCTATTGTAAATAGAGTTGTTTTCTTAATTTCATTGTTGGATTATTTATTGAAAGTATATGGAAACGTAACTGATTTTTTTTTGTATTGACCTCATATCCTACAATGTTGCTGAACTTATTTGTTCTGATAGTTGATGCCCTAGAATTTTCTATGTACAAGGTCATGTCATCTGTGTGGGAACAAAAATAATTTTACTTCTTTTTTTTCCAAATCAAGATGGAGTTTATCTTATATTCTTGCTCTACAATCTCCAGCTCAAAGTTTAACGGAAGTGGAGGGAGTTAACATCCTTTTCGTGTTGCTGTTCGAAAGAAGAAAACAACTAGTCTTTCATCATTAAGTAAGATGTTAGGTTAAGGGTTTTTATAAATGCTTTTAATCAGTTTGAGGATATTCCCTTCTGTTACCAGTTTGTTGGGTTTTTATCATGAAAAGGTGTCAGATTTTGTCAAATGCTTCTTGCCCATCTGTTGAGATAAGCATGTGGCTTTTGTTTTTTATTATAGTAATATGGTATATTACTTTGTTGATACAGATGTCAAAACAATATTGCATTCCTGGAATAAACTTCACTTGGTTATGGTGTATAGCTTTTTTTATGTGTTGCTGGATTTAATTTGCTACATGTTGTTGAGTTTTTCCATGTGTATATTCATAAGAGATATTAGTCTGAGTTTTCTTTTCTTGTGATATCTTTGCTTGGTTTTGGTCTCTGAATAATACTAGCCTCATAGAGGGAGCTGGGTTCCCTCTTCTCCTTTTTGGAATGTTTTGTAAAGAGCTGTTATTATTTCTTTAAGCATTTGCTATAATTCACAAGTGAATTTTGGTTTTGATCACTGATTCAATCTTCTACCTCGTTGTAGGTATATTCAGATAGTCTGTTTCTTCTGAGTCAGCTTTTGTAGTTTGTGTCTTTCTATGAATTTTCCTATTTTATCTAAGTAGGTTAAGTTTTTGGCATAATTGTTCATCATAATCTCATATAATTCTCTTTATTTCTGTATGGTCAGTCATAAAAATCCCTCTTTCATTGCTGATCTAGTAATTTGCATTCTCTCTCTTTCTCTTTAGTGAGTCTAGTTGAAAATGTGTCAGTTTTGTTGATCTTTCAAAGATCACACTTAATTTACTTAGTTTTATATATTGCTATTCTATTCTTTTTTCTATATTTCATTAATTTCCACTCTAATCTTTACTTTTTCCTTCCTTTCGCTTGCTTTTGGTTTGATTTGCTCCTCTTTTCTCTTTGACTTAATGTGGAAGTTTAGGTAATTGATTTGAGATGTTTCTTTTTTAAAAAAAATGTTTACTGATTCATTTTGAGGGGGAAGTAGAAAGAGAGGGAGAGAGAGAATCCCAAGCAGGCCTCATGCTCAGTGTGGAGCCCAACACAGGTGTTGGTCCCATGACCATGAGATTATGACCTGATAATATTATTTTTATTAATCTTAAAGTATTCTGTGATTCCCATTGTGATATCTCTTTACCCTTTGATTATGTAGAAGTGTATTATTTAATTTTGCATATTGTAAGTTTTTTCAAATTTCTTCCAGTTATTGATTGATTTCTAAGTATCCCGCCATTGTGACAAAAGAACATATTTTATATTATTTACATCCTTTTAAATTCATTGAGTTTTAAGGCCTAGCATAGAGTTTATCCTCAAGAAATCTCCACAAGAATTTGAAAAGAATGTATATTCTGTTGATAGCTGGAATGTTCAATAAATGTCAGATTTCTATGGTTCAAGTCTTCACATGTCTCTGCATAAATGTTCTATCAATTTAGATTCCATTGCAGTTTCTATTACCATGTTATGGTCTGTTTCTCAATTTCTGTCTATTTTGTTTTCATTTATTTGGAGCTGAGTTATTACGTGAGTATATATTCAGAATTGTTTCATCCTTCTGATAATTTGACCCTTTTATCATTATAAATTGTTGCTGTTTATCTTTACTAGCATTTTTTTAAATGTTTATTTTGGAGACAGAGAGTGGGGAAGTGTGAGCAGGGGAGGGGCAGAGAAAGAGGGGGACAGAGAATCCAAAATAGGCTCCTTTGGCTGACGGCAAAGAGCCCAGTGTGGGGCTCAAACGCACAAACCGTGAGATCATTATCCAAGCTGAAATTGGATGCTTAACCAACTGAGCCACCCAGGATCCCTTTACTAGCATTATTTATTTATTTATTTATTTAGAAAAAGAGACAGTGTGATCTGGGTGGGGCAGACAGAGAGGGAGAGAGAGAGAATTCCAATCAGGTTCCTTCACACTGCCAGTTGCAGAGCCTGACATGGGACTCAAATCCACAAATAGTGAGATCATGACCTGAGCTGAAACCCAAACCAAGGGTCAGACACTTAACCAACTGAGCCAGGTGCTCCTATAGTTACTTTCTTAAGGATGCTTTTGCTTTTACTATTTATTTCTACATTTTCAGTTTTGTGATTTTTTTCTTTATGTCATATACATAATATTTATTCAAATAACATATATTTATATACTTATATACTGGTCATGTTATATTTTATGTCTTATGAGTGCAATATTCAAGTTTTATGACCTTTTTTCACTACCTATTCTTTCTAAAGTTACTCAGTCACATTTATACTTTGTATTTCAAGCTACGAGTTGCTCTTTTTTTTTTCTGTGCAATTCTTTGTGTAAATTTTTTGACACATAGGTTAAATGTAGATTTCTCTGGAAAAATTTGTTTCTTTCTTATAATAAACTTGACTTGAAGGTATTTTGGCTCAAAATAGCAAAGCAAATTTTGATTACAAATCACAGAAGGGTTAGTCTGTCATTGCAAATTTTTGGAAATAGCTGTTTGCTCACTTTGTGCTAGCTCAAAGCAAATATTCACAGAGTAATATCTTCTTGTACTTGATATTAGAGCTGATTTGATTTGTGTCACCCTTTTTTGAGGATATGAGTCTATGAATCTTAGGTTCCCATATTCTCAGGGAGGGAATGTTTCTCATGTTCCTCACAGGAATAAGCTCAGGGCATTATTTCTTGTCTATTAAGCTCATGAGCCTGAGAAGGAAGCTAAGATTTTCTAGATTTCAAATACACCTAAAATATGAGAACAACCATCAACCACGGCTTATTGCCCATTATTATAGTTTGGCCTAAATGATTATTCTCTTGATTGTTCTTTTGAGTGATTATATATGTACATATATAATCATTTTTAGTTGTTTTTACAGCAAGAGGCATCCTTAAAACTTAGTCTATTGTGTTAGTGGAAAAGGATCCCCATTAACAATTTTTCATTTCTGCTATTTATCCAGCACCAGAGTAAGTGGTTGAATACTACTCCACCTAAACCAATGGTGATCTGTGTGTTCTGTGAGCCGGCACTGGTCTGTAAATGTTCATCAGCCCACAAAAAGATACAGACAGAAATTGAAAGTGACACCTTATTCTGTCTCAGACTGGTAATCATCAAGACAAAAATGAGCCTGTATATCAAGTCACTGGATCTGCTAAAAACAGTTTGATTATTAGCTGTTCATGGACCAGAGGTGGAGGAGCACAGTGTCTATCCTAGAATGGTTTTTTAGACATTTGTGTGGGTCACATAAAACCTGGTAAAATTTTGGACACTCTCCTCAAAATTATGGGCATGTACAAAAGAACATAAAGTGTCAGTGTATATATAAGGATCATCTGAAGTGTTACAGATCTGGGTTATTTAATCCTAAGAAGAGACAAAGGCTGGAGAAGACATTATGAGCAATCACTTCATCACCCCGCAATGCTACTCCACTTTTTGTGAGTAGAACTGGAGTAGACGAATGCTGGATTCCATAACAACTATCAAGGGAAAAATTTGAAAGATGCCATTTTTTAGTCACTCCTTCATCCAATTGTCCTGAGTGCCTACAATGTAGCATATCAAGTTCTGGTCTCAAATCACTGCTCCATATGTTGCAATTTGTCATTCTTTTCCATTCCTGGCCCCCAATTTCTATTCCCAGAATTTGTACCCTCTTCCCACATAAAGGATTTCCACATTAAAAAACTTGATGGAGGGCAGAGACCATAGAGAGGAGAATCCACTTTGCCAAACAGTCTTGCATTGGACATGGCATGAAACTTCACAGTCATGTGACCACCTGCCAGACTCTTCCAGAGGACATGTGACAGCTAGGCTGGGACAGCACCACATGGCATTTGGCACAGATGTTTGAGTGACAGTTGTGTCATGCAGTTGCAAGGGGCAGCAACAACAGCAGACCTAGCCTCAGGGTCCACTGTCCTACAGCAGGGACTCTGGTGTGAACAGTGGCATCTATACCCAGCAGCAGGGCCCTGGTTATATGTGAGCCTCCACCTAGAGACCATTGTGGATTCTGTTCCTCTTTGTAGACTCAAGTTTGTTTTGTGATTTTCCTTGAAACAGAACAAGGCTCCACATTCTCTCTCTCATCCCAAGTCTCTGTAACTGTATACATGTATCACAAAGAGTCAGACATCGATATTGGGAATAGCTTCAGACAGCATGATGTCAATATTTTTCCAGCTTCACTGAGATGTAACTGACATACACCATTGTGTAAGTTTAAGGGTACAACCTCTTGATCTGATACATTTCTATACTGCAAAATGATTACAACCATAGCATTAGCTAAGACCTGCATCATGTCACACAATTACCATTCCCTTTTGTGTGGTGCAAACTATTAATATCTACACTCCTATTATCTCAGAGGTTTTATGTTGAGCTAATAACCACTTCCTCAATCTGCCTTCTGGCTGTGCCCCATGGGAGAGAAAATATGTATTTCCCACCTGGTCTTGCACTTCTCTTCCTACAAAAAAACCCACAACAACTACATTTAAATGTGCATTTAAGACCCCTTCCCACAGTGAGGGGTCTCATCAATGACTTCACTGCTTCTCTATCTGGTGGAACTCCAGGATTGCTTGTGGGTTTGTTATAAAACACTCAGGCCTCTCCCCACCTACCATGTTAGAGTGCTGGGTGTGGGCCCAGGAATCACTTACTTAATAAGCCCTACAGGAGAGGCTGAGGCACAGCTATGTGGGAATTCTGCTTTATGTGCTTGGAGCTCAGTGTTTGATCTGAAGACCAGGAACAGCACCAACCTTGTTATAAACCCAGAATCTCACTCTACTTCAGACTGTCTAGATCTTCCTAATCCAGGAAATTCCTGTGCACACTGAAGGTTGGGTCTCCCTGCTCTGTGTGTCTTCTAGGTGCAGAATCAGAACTGTGCAGTATGCTCTGGGTGTGCTCTGATCAGCTTCCTTAGTGCTGAGGAGTCCAGGGTTTGGTCCTGTTCCTTTCTCTTCTATGGCGAATGACTCCTTGGTGACCTCATCTATACCGAAGGCTCTAAACATAATTTATATGATGTCACGTCCCATATCTATTTCTCCAAACTAGATATTTCCCCCACCCTGTACTTTATATCCAGCTGCCAACCTCCTTTGCTTTTCTAATAATCTCAAATTTGATATTCCTAAATTGGGTGCCTGTGATGCTGCTTTCCCAAATGTCCTCCTTCCAGAGTCTTCTCTGCTTCCCTGGAAGGCACTCCTCATTTCTACGTGCAGCCCGAAGTATTGGATGATGTCCTTGATTCCTCCTTCTCCCAACCCAGATTTAATACATTAGGAAATCCTGCAAAGTCCATCTTTAAATGTATCCAGAATATACATGCGCGCGCGCGCACACAGATGCGCACGCGCGCGCGCGCGCGCGCGCGCGCACACACACACACACACACACACACACACACACACACTAACCAGAGTACAGTCACTTCCTGTTATTTTCTCTCTTCAAACCCCAACATAAATCTGACACCCCCTCCTGGTACACCGTACTAGCTTTCTACAGTTTCACTACTGGTGCCCCGCCCTTCATCTCTCGATCCTGCACAGCAGCAAATAAATGGTTCTAAGAGAAGTAGTAGCAGGTGGGTCATCTGTTCTAAACCATCTGGTGACTCCACATCTCACTTAGAGAAAACTCAAAATCCTTCTAATCCTGAGGCCTAGACATCTGACCGCATTTCTCATGCTCTCTGCTCCAGCCACAGTGGCCTCTCACCCTTCCTGGAACACAGGACACGCTCCTGCCCAAGTGCATGTGCACTGGAGGTTCCCCTGCCGGGACAGAACTCCCTGAGACATGCTCTTGAACATTTCCTCACGTCCTTCAAGTCTCTCAGAGGTCACCTTCCCAGTGAGGCTCACACTTACCACCATGGTAAAGTAGCCACCTTCCCTGTCCCATCACAGGTAACTCTCTGGGTCACCTTCCTCAAAGCACCTACCAAACTCCAATTTAGACACTTCCCTTATTTACCACATGTGTACAATATACAGTGGACTCTGGTTTACACTGGCTTAAACTGTGCACGTCCTCTGATATGTGGGCTTTTTTACAGTAAGTACTGTCAGTGTAGTTTCTCTTATGTGTTCTTACTATATTCTCTGCTCCATTTATTGTAAGAATACACATACATACAATGTAAATACAAAATATATGTTAAATGACTGTTCATGTTTTTAGCAGGGCTTCCACCCATTATTAGTAGTACGTAAGTTTCAGGGGAGTCAAAAGTTATTCTCGGACTTCTGACTGCACAATGGGGTCATTGCCCTCAATTCCCACAATGTTCCAGGGTCAAGTGGAGTCTGTCCCTCACCACTAGAACACATTCTCCACCCGACCAGCACATTAGCCTCTTTTTAGAGTCACTGAGGTGTCCTAGAAGAAAACACAGCCGGTCCTGTACGTGGCACACATTATCAGTGGAACGAGTGATCGTGGAGAGGACCTCTCTCTTCTGGATGAGCCTCAGGCACAGCTGGTCCCTGGCTCCTCCCCCACAAAGTGCACTCACCTCACCACCAGTGCTGCCTCTACTTGCCCCCAGGGTTGCTCCCCCCTCCCTCTCTCAGCTCAGTTCCACATTTTCACAGCGTTTCCCCTGGACCGCACAGCAAACAGTTACAGTCCTGTCCTCAGAAACACTGTACTTAGCTCTATAAGGCCCTTTCTCCAACCAAATAGAAATCTACATTAGACCCTGTTTTATAAATTTATGAATTTGGATGGGAGCCAGCACCAGCATCACTGGAACTAAGGGCAGGGAGAGGGAGCAGAGAGGTAGGGAAGGTAGAAACTAACTGAAGTTTAATAAGGATGGGAAACTCTCAGACTCATCCTTTGTCTACCTCCTGAAACTAAAGAATAATCCAGAAGATAGCTCTAGAGGGAGAGGAGGGGATGACTCTGAAAATTAATCTCTCCAAACCACAGACACTCCTGTGTGCAGGGGCCCACCTAGGCCTGTGGGAGCAACAGCCCAAAGGACTCCTGCTGCTGTAACTGCCTGGGTCACTTAGGGAGAATGAGATGGGAACTCGGGCACAAGAGCAAGAACAGGCCTGAAGCTCCAGAGAATCAAAGAAAAAAAAACACCCCAAAGATGGGGCTAGGGCACAACCCAGGATGGAGCCTGAGCTGAGCCAGTCACAGGAATCTCTTGCTGCACAAGGTCCTGGTGACAGGTGATGCCAAGTCCCTGTGGTCACAGGTCCTGGTGAGACAAGTTTCCACAGAAGGGGTAAGGACAAGGAGCAGAGACATGACCCAGCTGAGGAGTGAGCGCGTCACACCAATGATGCACTGACCTATGACTGGGCATGGGCCCCGTCCATGCTTGACTCCTCACAGCCCTCTCCTGTCCCCACCTGCACAGACTTAGAACAGCAAACATGCAGATTCTGGAAGGTTCTCAGTGCTTTCATTTATTTTCTGTCACAACTTTACAAATCTTCTATTACCTCATCAATCCCAAACACCAGGAATTACAAAACACAAATCCCTATCTGGATTCTCATTTTCAGTAGGGAAGTAAAGCATCAGTACTCTGCCCAACATGAAATAAAGACGGGGATGGAGACGGTCCAGCCGGGCCTCTGCTGGAACAGGAAAGCAGATCAGAAGGGAACAGGAATCTGTATGGGGAGGGGTCATGGTGGGCAGGGTGGGCCAGTGTCCTTGTCCTCACAATGTGCTAATAGGAACACAGACACATTCTGACACCATCTGCATAAAGAGAAGTCAGGGGCTCTTGATGTCACCAAGTGGGAGTGGGAAAAGATCCTGCATCACTCAGTCCCCGAGGGGCAGCTGGTCTCACACTGTGAAAAATATTCATCATGAACACATATAGGTCAGTCACATAAGTGCCACATCCTCAACAGCCCCCCCATATGTCAAAGTGTCCCTAGTGCCCCCTCCCCTCCCCACTTCAGGCCTTCTGGAGTCTTACCTTTAGGAGCAATTAGAGACGAATCAGAGCCCTGGGCGCTGTCATTGCCTGCGATAGAAAAAAACAGGATGTGATCAGAGCCACAGGAGATGAGACTAAAAGAGCAGCTATGGGGGGAGGGGAGTGAACTCCCCAGGGTTTCCTGTCTACACTACCCCAGGGCTTCAGGGATCACCCCCTCCATACTTACGTGCAGCATGAGAGTAGCTCGGTCGTTTTCCTCCTGTGGGAAGAAAATATCATGTTAGAGACCTGGGACCGCTGGGCCATGGATCCTAGAGCAACCTCCTAGTCCTGGTCCACAATGAAGTGTCCAGAATTCTGACTCAACACCCAGGACAGGATCAGGAAACATGAAGAAAAAGGTGTGGGGTCACTGTCCCACCTGACTTGTTGGAGGTCTGACCTCAGCAGAGACCTTCCTCTCTGTCCTGTCACTGCTGGGAATCAGGTCCCCAAACCAGAATTACCAAGTGAAAATCTGTCCTTCATTTTCACAAGCGCTTTGCTACAGAGTGAATGTTAGTAACGGCTCCAGAGAGAGAAGGTGCATGTGTGTGGACCTTTATGGGCCCCTGAAATGGCATCCACGTGACCATCCTGAGGTGACAGGACAACTGGTTTTGTTGGAAGAAGCACAAAACCCAGACACCAGTCTAGGCTTTGGGATCTCCTGATCCTTGTTACGTTCTGGAATCAGAGAGAGCTCAGGGTAAGAGGCTGTGGGTCTAAGGTGGGGAACACACTGTGGTCGTGACTGAAGTGGAGGGTGATATCAGAAAACCCGGAGTCAGATCCTCAAAGATGTCTCAGGGAGAACAAGGCCTTGAGAGGGAAGGTCATGGTTGCCAGAGTGGCTGCCATGGTCTGTTCCTTCTCAGGAACAAGACAGGACAATGTGCTATCTAGGACACTCCCCAGCAGGACAAGAGAACTCAGATCCCCCCACCCTGTTCCCTACCTGAGCTCTTCTTCCACCAGATCACAGCTCCAACCAACACAATGAGAAGGACAGCCACACCAGCCACACCAGCAACGAAGCCCAGGTTGGGGATGGAAGACTGACGACGCGGCTCTGGAAAGGGAAGGAAAGTGAGGTGCCCAGACCTCCGGCTTCAGTCCTGACTTTGTGAAATTCTCCAGAAGGGCCCTGCTTTCCCCAACAAGAGGCTCTGCCCCAAACTCTCCTTACTCCATCTCAAGGTGATGGGCTCGGGCAGCCCCTCATGCTGCACATGGCACGTGTATCTCTGCTCCTCTCCAGAAGGCACCACCACAGCCGCCCACTTCTGGAAGGTCCCATCTCCCGCAGGCCTGGTGTCCACAAGCTCTGTGTCCTGGGTGTGGTCCTGCCCATCACGCTTCCAGGTCAGGGTGATCTCCGCAGGGTAGAAGCCCAGGGCCCAGCACCTCAGGGTCACCTCATGCTCAGAGATGGGGTGGCGGGTCACGTGTGTGTTGGGAGGTTCTGAGGAAGAAGAATCAGAAAATCCACACTGTGGTTTACCTTTATGGGCCACTGAAACTGCATCCATGTGACCATCCTGAGGGGGACAGGGCAACTGGTTTTGATGGAAGAAGCACAAAACCCAGACAGCAGTCTAGGCGTTGGGATCTCCTGATCCTTGTTAAGTTCTAGAATCAGAGAGAGCTCAGGGTAGGAGGCAGCAGGTCTAAGGTGGGGAAACACTGTGGTCCTGACTGAGGTAGAGGGTGAATGATCAGAAAACCCAGGAGAGGGGTTGGCCAACATGGCGGAGGAGTAGGAGACTCCTGTATTTCACTTGCTCTTTAAACGGGGACGACTGAAACCAAAGTCTCTCTCAACTCCAAGAATCAGGGAAAAAAGGCGCTGCAGTTTACAAGGAACGAAGGCGGCCCAGCTAAATCGTGAGTTTAATCTGGGACAGATAAAACGAACTCGGGAAGTTGAGCTGAGGGGAGGGTGAGCGTCTTCGGAGCTAGCTGGGAAAGTGCCAATCAAACAACATCTGAATGAGAGGGCCAGAGCGGGTGAGACCGCTACCATCCAGCCCCTAAATGCAGGGCTTTTGAAGAGAAGTTCAGTGGCAAACAGCAGCACTCCCCTCGCGCTGCCGGGACCGCACCAACCCCATCCCGTGCCGCTGGGACACGCGTGCCGCCAGGACTGGCAGCGGGGACCCAGTCAGCCTGAGGTGGTGCCGCCTGCGGAGCACCTCTAACCCCTGCACAATTACAGCGAAATCGGGTGTAGCAGATGGCCGCGTCACCGCCCAATGAACCGCACTACGCCGGCGCCCGTCGTGGAGAGAGGACAGAAATAAAGGGGCGAATAAAGACTCCAGGACTGGTGGCGAGGGACTGGAGTGACGCCATTGTTGTCTCACAAGCTGGGAAGTCACCCCAAAAGCCATCCCTGCAGCAGTGGAGGCGAGACCCGCCTACACCAAATCACGCCCCTCCCAACCTATCAGCAGGAGCGACTGATGCCAAGTGGAGATCGCTGCCTGGAGTAACTCCAGTCATTTTTTCTTTTTTAAATTTATCCCTCCCTTTCTTATTCCTACCGATACCCATCCCTGAGCTGGTTATCCAGGGTACTGACTGGCTTAAACATTTTTTTAACCCACTTTCTCAAGGCATGTTCTGCACCTCCTTCTGTACTTCCCGATCCCTCTTTCTAGAATAACCAGGCTGCATAAGTTCATCTAGACAACACCCATCTTTATTCCTTTTTCCTTGCACCCCTCCTTATTCTGACTTCTCTGTCTGGATTAAGTCCATTAATCGCTCTACCCGGGCAAAGTCCATTTCCTTCTTCTCCCTGCACCAGTCATTATTCTGTCTATATATGCTCTGCCACCAGCACACTACATACCCTGTCCTTAACGTGTAGCTGTTACTTCAGGACATTGCCCTCAGAGAGTCACTTGTTATTCTTTTTTCTGTTGTGAACTGCTTGTCTGGACCATTTGTCGGTACGTTTGAGTATTTCTGTTTTCTGTTTGTCTGGCCGTCTGTTTTCCTTTCTAGGGCAACTTCGAGAAACAATCCAAAACACATCTAGACAAAATGACGAAACGGAAGAATTCTCCTCAAAAGAATCTACAAGAAGCAGTAACAGCTCAAGAATTAATGAAAACACATATAAGCAACAAAAAAGAACATGAATATAGGATGATAATCATAAAACTAATCACTGGGCTTGAAAAAAGCATAGATGAATGCAAGGGGTCCTGCGCGGCAGAGTTCAAGGACCTTAAAAACGGTCAGGAAGAATTAAAAAAGACCTTGGATGAAATACAAGGGAAACTGGAAGCAGCCACAGCACGGATTGAAGAGGCAAAGGAAAGAGTTAATGCATTAGAAGATAAAATTATTGAAAAAGAGTAAGCAGATAAAAAGAGAGAGAAGCTGATCCAGGAACAGGAAAAGAGAATTCGAGAGCTGAGCGATGTACTCAAAAAAACCATATCCGTATCAGAGGAGTTCCAGAGGAAGAAGAGACAGAGAAAGGAGTCGAAGGGGTTCTTGAACAAATCATTGCTGAGAACTTCCCCAACTAGAGGAAGGAAACGGGCATGGAAATCCAAGAGGCACAGAGAATTCCCCTCAGACGTAACTTGAACAGACCTTCTGCATGACACATCATAGTGAAACGGGCGAAATATAAAGATAGGGAGAGAATCCTGAAAGCAGCTAGGGACAAAAGGGACTTAACATACAAAGGGAGACATATAAGGGTAGTAGCAGACTTATCTACAGAAACTTGGCAAGCCAGAAAGGAATGGCAGGACATCTTCAATGTGATGAGCAAGAAGGACATGCAACCAAGAATTCTGTATCCGGCAAGCCTGTCATTCAGAATAGAAGGAGAGATCAAGGTTTTTCCCAACAGATGAAAACCGAAAGAATTTATCACAAAAAAGTCAGCACTACAAGAGATCCTGAGGGGCACTCTATGAAGGAAAGGTTGCAAAGAACACGGACTGCCAGAGACAGACTTACAAACATGAAACCTACAGATAACACAGTGACTGTAAGCCCATATTTTTCAATACTAACACTGAATGTAAATGGACTAAATGCAACAATCAAAAGACACAGGGTAACAGAATGGAATAAAAACATGACCCATCTATTTGTTGTCTTCAAGAAACTCATCTTAAACCTGAGGAAACCTTCAGATTGAAAGTGAGGGGATGGAGAACTATCTACCATGCTACTGGAAGTCAGAAGAAAGCCGGAGTAGCCACACTTATATCAGACAAATTAGACGTTAAAATGAAAGATGTAATAAGAGATGAAAAAGGACATTATATAATAGTCTCAGGGACCATCCAGCAGGAAGAGCTAATAATTATAAATATCTACGCGCTGAATTCGGGGGCACCCAATTTGTAAAACAACTAATTACAAACATTAGCAACCTCATTGATAAAAATGTCCTAACAGTAGGGGACCTTAACACTCCACTCTCATATTGGACAGATCCACAAAACAGAAAATCACCACAGAAACAATGGCCCTGAACGACGCATTAGAACAGATGGGCCTAACTGACATCTTCAGGGTCCTTCCTCCAGAAGCAAAGGAATTTACATTCTTCTCAACTGCACACAGTATATTTTCCAAGATAGACCACATTCTGGGGCACAGGGAAGCTCGGAATAAATATAAAAGAATTGAGATCATACCGTGCACACTGTCAGACCACAATGCTTTGAAACTTGAAATCAACCAAGGGAGAAAGCCTGGAAAATATCCAAAAACATGGAGGCTAAGGAACAACCTACTAAAAGATGAGTGGCTCAATCAAGCAATCAGAGAAGAAATTTAAAAATACATGGAAACAAATGAAAATGAAAATACAACAGTCCAAACGCTTGGGATGCAGCAAAGGCAGTCCTGAGAGGGAAATATATTGCAATCCAGGCCCATCTCAAGAAACAAGAAAAATCAGTAACACAAATTCTAAGAGCACGCCTAAAAGAAGTAGAAGCAGAACAACTAAAACAACCCAAACCTAGCAGAAAGAGAGAAATAACAAAGATCAGGGCACAAATTAATCATATGGAAACAGAAAAGGTAGTGGAACAGATCAATGAAACAAAGAGCTGGTTCTTTGAAAAAATAAACAAAATAGACAAACCTCTAGCCAGGCTTCTCAAAAAGAAAAAGAGAGAACTCAAATAGATAAAATCGTGAATGAAAAGGGAGTAATTACAACCAATCCCTCAGAAATATAAGCAATCGTCAGAGAATACTATGAAAAATTATATGCCACCAAACTCGGCAACCTGGAAGAAATGGACAAATTCCTAAACACTCACATGCTACCAAAACTCAAACGGGAAGAAATAGAAAACTTGAACAGACCCATAATTAGTGAAAAAATAGAATCAGTTATCAAAAACCTCACAGCAAATAAAAGCCCTGGACCAGATGGCTTCCCTGTCGATTTTTTCCAGATATTTAAAACAGAGTTAATTCCTATCCTCCTCAAGCTGTTCCAAAAAATTGAGACAGAAAGAAAACTCTCGGACTCATTCTATGAAGCCAGCATCACTTCAATTCCCAAACTAGATAGAGACCCAGCAAAGGAAGAGAATTACAGGCCAATATCCCTGATGAACATGGATGTAAAAATTTTCAATAAGATACTAGCAAATCGAATCCAATAACATATAAAGAGAATTATCCACCACGATCAAGTAGGATTCATCCCTGGGTTGCAGGGCTGGTTCAATATTCGCAAATCAATCAACGTGATAAATCACATTAACAAAAGAAAAGATAAGAACCATATGATCCTGTCAATAGATGCAGAAAAAGCATTTGACAAAATACAGCACCCTTTCTAAAAAAAACTCTCGAGAATGTCGGGATAGAAGGAACATACTTAAGCATCATAAAAGCCATATATGAAAAGCCCACAGCTAATATCATCCTCAATGGGGAAAAATGGAGAGCCTTCTCCCTGAGATCAGGAACACGACAGGGGTGTCCACTCTCACCACTGCTATTTAATATAGTGTTGGAAGTCTTAGCATCAGCAATCAGACAACAAAACAAAATAAAAGTCATCAAGATTGGCAAGGAGGAAGTCAAACTTTCATTTTTGCAGATGACATGATACTTTACATGGAAAACCCGATGGAATCTACCAAAAACCTACTAGAACTGATCCATGATTTCAGCAAAGTTGCAGGATACAAAATCAATGTACAGAAATCGGTGGCATTTCTATACACCAACAATGAAGCCACAGAAAGAGTAATAAAGAAGCTAATCCCCTTCACAATCGCACCAAAACCCATAAAATACCTAGGAATAAACCTAACCAAAGATGTAAAAGACCTCTTCGCTGAAAACTGTAAAAAACTTATGAAGGAAATTGAGGAAGACACAAGGAAATGGAAAAACATCCCATGCTTATAGATTTGAAGAATGAATATCGTCAAAATGGCAATACTACCCAAAGCAATCTACACATTCAATGCAATCCCAATCAAAATTGCACCAGCATTCTTCTCAAAGCTAGAGCAAACAATCCTAAAATTTGCATGGAACCACAAAAGACCTCAAATAGCCAAAGTAATACTGAAGAATAAAACCAAGGCAGGAGGCATCACAATCCCAGATTTTAACCTCTACTACAAAGTGGTAGTCATCAAGACTGTATGGTATTGGCACAAAAACAGACACATAGACCAATGGAATAGAGTAGAGAACCCAGAGATGGACCCACGAGCATATGGCCAACTAATCTTTGACAACGCCGGAAAATGTATCCAATGGAAAAAAAGACAGCCTCTTTAATAAATGGTGCTGGGAGAATTGGACAGCAACATGCAAAAGAATGAAACTAGATCATTTCCTTACACCACTCACAAAAATAAACTCTAAATGGATGAAGAATCTGAATGTGAGACAGGAAACTATCAAAATCCTAGAGTAGAAAGCAAGAAAAAGCCTCTTTGACCTAAGACGCACCAATTTCTTACTCGACACGTCTCCAAAGGCAAGGGAATTAAAAGCAAAGATGAACTACTGGGACCTCATTAAGATAAAAAGCTTCTGCACGGCAAAGGAAACAACCAACAAAACGGATAGGCAACCAACGGTATGGAAAAGATCATTGCAAATGACATATCGGATAAAGCACTAATATCTAAAATGTATAAAGAAACTTACCAAACTCCACACCCGAAAAACAAACAATCCAGTGAAGAAATGGGTGGAAGATATGAATAGACACTTCTCCAAAGAGGACATCAGATCGCCAACAGACACATGAAACGATGCTCAAAGTCACTCATCATCAGGAAAATACAAATCAAAACCACACTGCGATACCGTCTTACACTGGTACGAGTGGCTAAAATGAACAAATCAGGAAACTATAGATGCTGGTGGGGGTGTGGAGAAGCAGACACCCTCCTGCACTGTTGGTGGGAATGCAAACTGGTGCAGCTACTCTGGAAAACGGTGTGGAGATTCCTCAAAAAAATGAAAATAGAACTACCCTATGACCCAGCAATAGCACTGCTAGGAATCTACCCAAGAGACACAGGAATGCTGATGCATAGGGGCACGTGTACCCCAATGTTCATAACAGCACTTTCGACAATAGCCAAATCGTGGAAAGAAACCAAGTGCCCATCAACTGACGAGTGGATAAAGAAGATGTGGTACATACATACAATGGACTACTATGTGGCAATGAGAAAAAATGAAATCTGGCCATGTGTAGCAACATGGATGGAACTGGAGGGTATTATGTTAAGTGAAATAAGTCAGTCAGAAAAAGACAGATACCATATGTTTCCACCAATAGGTGGACTTTGTGAGACTAAGCAAAACCTAGGGGGAGGGGAAGAGGGGAAAGGACAAAAAGACACAGAGAGAGAGGGAGATAAAACACAAGAGACTCTCAAAGACTAAGAACAAACCGAGGGTGAGGGGGGTGAGGGAGGGGGGAGAGGGGGTGACGGGCATTAAAGAGGGCACATGTTGGGATGAACACTGTGTGTTATATGTAAACCAATTTGAAAATAAACTATTATATAAAAAAAAAAGAATGCAAAAAAAAAAGAAGAAAAGAAAACCCGGAGTTAGATTTCCAAAGATGTTCTCAGGGAGAACAAGATCTTGAGAGGGAAGGTCATGGTTCACAAGGTGGCTGCCAGGGTCAGAGGGAACTGCTGATGGGTTATTTCAGGGATGGTCCCAACCTGCATCCCAGGGGGAGACTGGACTCCTCTCTGTCCTTTAGAGAAGAGCGCCCTCCAGGTGAGGCAGTCTCTAGCAGGAATGTGAACACGGAGGCGGATATCCTCTTCCCGCCCGGGGAGGGGCGCTGTTCTGACACCACCCATTTCCCTTCCTGGTGGGCAGCCAGCCCCAGTGGAGGGGAGATCCGGGAGGCCTGCGGCCCCTGTACCTGAGCGCAGCAGCGCCTCCTTCCCGTTTTCCAGGTACTTCCGGAGCCACTCCACGCACGTGCCCTCCAGGTAGTTCCTCCAGCGCTCCGCCTCACCGGCCACCTCCCACTTGCGGCGGGAGATCTGCGCCGCAGTGTCCGCCGCGGTCCAGGAGCGCAGGTCCTCGTTCAGGGCGAGGTAATCCGCGCCGTCGTAGGAGAACTGATGGTACCCGCGGAGGAGGCGGCCGTCAGGTCCCAAGTCACAGCCGTACATCAACTGGAGGCTGTGCGACCCTGGCCCCGCCCCGCCCCCAGAGCAGCTGTGATTATGGTGAAACCGAAAGTAAAACCTCCTAAAAGCTCCCGCGGGCTCCTCCCGGGTCGGGGAGGGGGTCCTGCGGCCTCGCGGCTGCGCTCAGACCCCGAGACTCAGGGCGACCCCGGCCCGTCCGTGGGGATGGGGTCGTGACCTGGACCCGGGCCCGCGTAGCTCACCGGCCTCGCTCTGGTTGTAGTAGCCGCGCAGGTTCTTCAGGCTCACTCGGAAGGTCTGGGTGCGGTCTTTGGCGATCCGCGTCTCCCGGTCCCAATACTCCGGCCCCTCCTGCTCCATCCACGGCGCCAGCGGCTCCATCCTCTGGCTCGGGGCGTCGCAGTCGAACCGCACGAACTGCGTGTCGTCCACGTAGCCCACGGAGATGAAGATGAAGTTCCCGGGGCCGGGCCGGGACACCGCGGTGTGGAAATACCTCAGGGAGTGGGAGCCTGCGGGCGCGGAGGGGCTGACACCCCGACCGAGCTTCCTCCCGGCGCGGGGCCCGGGTCCCAGCGGAAGGCGGTAGGGAGGGCAGGGGGAGGGAACCCGAGTGGGGGAGAGCAGGGCGGAGTAGGGGAGGGACGGGGAGGACAGGGGGGGCGGGGGCGGGTGAGGCTCTTGGGTGGGGGCGACGGACAGGCACCTTCCCTGGGGTCCCGCGTCCCCGCCGGACGGTCCCCGCGCCCCTGCCCCGCAGAGTCCCTTTCCTCCCAACCCCGCACTCACCCGCCCAGGTCTGGGTCACCGCCAGGGCCCCCGACAGCAGCAGGAGGAGGATTCGGGGCATCACGACCCGAATCCTCGGGGTCTGAGGAGAAAGAGGAGTTGCAGAGGGCGGGGGCGGAAACTTTATACTCCGGAACGGCGGTGCCGCTGATTGGCTGCTCCGGAAACCCAACACTAATAGGAATGTGAACCGGACGCGTCATCAGTATCTAGGCAGAAGGACCTGACACAGGTTGTGACAGGGAGAAGTGAAACCGGGGAGATGGGGACTCCCCAACACTGGGCTTGCCCTCCCCCAGACACCGCCCTGGAGTCTGAGACCCTGAGAGGCCGGCCCGAGGACCTGGGACTTTGCCCTGGCGCCTCACCTACTGCTCAGTGCGCTCTCTGTCACACTGTCTGCCTGAGTCCTGGCCCAGGAGCTATGTGAGTCATTGATTGTAAAACAGTTTGTTCTCAGCATATGTATACAGTCTTACAAATTAGTGACGATCCCGGGGATAATTGTGTGATTGTGGGTTATATCTATTCATATTTACCATAGGAGGAATAAAATAGGTTTAAATATTAATTCATTTACAATCATATGAAGACAGAAATACGTTTTTAAGGAAAATAACGATTTGCCCTAATAAACAGGGCAGTGAGAAGAGTGGTTTTTGCTTCATTTTACATTTTGCAAGTCTCTTTATTGTCTGTCTCATTGGAAGACCACTGGATGTTCAGATTTGCTTCTGCATCTATTGTGTTCTTTTGGTTGAGGTATTCAAAAAAATATTTACATTCTTGACCAAATATAGGAGAATAGTATGTTTCATATCCTTTTCAGATAATTATGGATATTCATCTGTGATACTGTATGAAAACTGCACAAGTTGTACTTTCTCTGAGGTTATTTGCAAACTGGAACCTGAAAAAGTATTATAGACTCTCTCTTTCTCTATTACATTATCCTTAAGCCCATGTACACATTGAATGGATCTTGTACTAATGCATGATTGTTTTCAAGTAACGTGTTGTGTGTTGTTTCACTAAGTAATATTGGTGTTCAGCGTTGATTAAAGTGGAACCGAATTATCAAAAAGTCATTTTCGGGCACCTGGGTGGTCAGTAAGTTAAGCATCCGGCTTCCGCTCAGGTCAGGATCTCATGGTTCATGAGCTCTAGCGCCCCCATCAGGCTCCGTGCTAACAGCTTAGGGCCTGAAGTCTGCATAGGATTCTGTGTCTCCCTCTCTCTCTGACCCACCCCTGCTTGCACTCTGTTTATTTCTTTCTCTCAAAAATGAATAAACATTAAAAAAAATTTTTTTAAGTCATTTGTTTTAATGTTACCACAAATCCCAAGAGATGTACTGAGAAGCTGTCAAGTTTATGGGAGGATCACAGGTTAAATGGGATGGGCTACATGGGTGATGGGTTCCAAGGCGAGCACTTGTGATGAGCACTGGGTATTGTATGTAAGTGATGAATCACTCAATTGTACTACTGAAACTAATATTACACTGCATGTTAAGTAACTGGAATTTAAATAAAAACTTGAGAAAAGAAAAAGTAATGGTAAAACAGCAATTGCTCACAACAACCAGTAAAGGGAGGTGTTTGGTATTTTGTGGGTCATACGGTGCCTTGTTTTTGTCTGTAATTAGACCAAGTAATGTCATGGTTTCACAGTGTCCTTGTATGTTGATTTTCTGTGAGATGACTGGCTCACGTCCCACAGGAGAACAATATGGCCCAGTGGTGGCATCAGCCAGCTTCTGACCACACTGAGGCCCAGCTGTCACTGTCACACCAGTTCCCAGTGTGGGAGCTGCTGTTTCTTCTGTCTTCAATTCCATATTTTCAAATAGCTACAACCAACTAATAATAATTAAGGAATTGGTGTTTGGGGGACCCTGGGTGACTCAGTCAGTTAAGGGTCGGACTCCTGACCTCATGGTTTGTGAGATGGACCCTGTGTCAGGCTCTGCACTGACAGTGTGGAGCCTGCTTGGGATTCTCTCTTTCTCTATGTTCCTGTCTCTTCCCCTGCCTGCTCATACTCACACTGTCTCTCTCTGTCTCAATACAAATAAACTTTTAAAATTATTTGAAAGGACTTTTAAATTCATAAATATCCCAATATACATTGGCCCTATTAGGGTTCTAAGAAGCATTCTCTCAGCTTACAGATTTTGTAACTTATTCACACTAAAACTGCTACAGATTTAGAGTAGATCTTAGGTTTCATGTTTCATCAGCAAGAATATTGGTCATGGTTGTTCCAGACCCTAGTTCTAATAGTTAGCCCTTTATCATGGAGTACCTCATTCCTGTCTCCTAACATGTCTGCCAAATTTGGTTACTGTTCTCTGTCTCTTCTCAGGGGCCAATTTGCTGAGGAAAATCAGAAGCAAAGGAGAGAAAGGAAGAGTAAGTTATACTTAGAGGAAAAAAGGAACCATGTAGCAGGGAATAAGACAGACTTAGCAGGATTCATGCAGAGGGTGCACTTCCTGAAATCTCCCACTCTGGCACATTATCTCTCCCCTCCACACACACACCGGTGAGCCCACATCCCCCTACTCTCCATACACAGGCGAGATTTTTGTGAAGTCTGTACAGTGTTGCATCGCCCTGGCCCAGGTCCTCATGGAGCAGAACTTTCCAGCCATTGCCATCCACTGTGGGATGCCCCAGGAGGAGAGGTGAGTCAGAGATGGAAAGATGTTTATGTCCTTGGGAGGAAATGGGACCACTGAGAGAAAGGACTGTGAACATTTTTCTGATTTCCTTTCTGCCAAAGGCCTTCTTGATGTCAGTTTTAAATATCTTTGATAACGAATTATTGCAGCCACCAACCTATGTGCCCAAGGCATGGACATTAAGCAGGTGAACACTGCCATCAACTACCACCTGCCTGAAGATTCCCACACCTACCTGCACACCCACATAGGCATCCCCGTATCCCCTCCCACCCCCTGATTTCCTATGTCTTCATACCTTTCATCCTCATTCCTCCTTTATTCTGTCTACAGCATGTTGTGCTCACCACAGTGTAGCTGCCATCTGTCAGCACACAGTGATGTTACAGTCTCACTGATGATATTCCCTGTGCTGTGCCTTTTATTCCTATGACCTGTTCCTTCCATAGCCTGTGTCTCCCACTGCCCTCACCCTGGTGTCCATCCTCCCAACCCCCTCCCCTCCGCAATCATCAGTGAGTTCTCTGTATTTATAGGTCTGATTCTGCTCTTTGTTTCTTTATTCATTTGTTTTGTTTTTTTTAGATTCCACATATAAGTGAAATCATATGGTACTTGTCTTTCTCAGTCTGACTTATTTCACTTAGCATACATTCTGTCCTATTTGTCCATCCATTTGTCACAAGTGGCAGCATATATTTATATATATATATGTGTATATACATCTTCCTTAGCCATTTGTATATGGGTGGATACAAGTGTATCCACGTGGCTTTTGAAAACTCTGAACATCATCTGGGATGAGGGCGCCCCCTGGTGTCTAGGCCCCTGTCCAGGTGCTGGGAGCTGAAGGAGACTCTAGGGAGGGCCTGGTTAAGGAGGAGAAGGGCAGCTGGGTCTTCTCTCCTTAGTCCTGTGGATGTACGTGAGGTGGAAGGTAAGGGACAGACCACTGCTCTGCTCTCAGGTGCATCTGACTGAGAAGCCTGGCCATCAGTAGGGACATGAAGAAGTTCCTGAGCAGCCCTGGACTCCAGAGGAGTCAAGCTCAGGAGTGAGGCAGATTGCAGGAGAGGAGCGCTCAGGAGCCGGTGTGCCATTGCTGAGTTGCTGTGTCCCTGTGCACCTCGTCCTCCAGCCCCTTGATGGTAATACAGGGAAAATTGAAAAGTAGAAACACTTCCTTGGACTCCTATTTCTATATGTTTCAAAATTCAGATAAACAAAAATCATTTCTTATTTGGAAAAAGCATCTCAATGTCTACATAATGGTCCATAGTGTGGACGTGCACACTCACAGTTTGTGAGTTGAAGCCCCACATCAGGTTCTGGGCTGACTGCACTGAGCCAGCTTGAGATTCTCTCTCTCTCTCTCTCTCTCTCCCTCTCTGTCCCTCTCTCTCTGCCCCTCTTCTGCTTGTGTACTCTCTCTAGGTCTCAATATAAATAAATATCTTAAAAGAAAAGAATTGGTGTTTTCATTTTCTTTGGGTAAATACACAAGAGTGCAATTATTGGATTATATGACACATTGCTATATTGTAAACCTGAAAGGAATGGAAAAGTGTGTGTAAATTGCACTCAAATAATAAAAAAGAAAAATTTATTTAAAAATATTAGAAAATAATTTGGTAGGAAGACACAAAATATGTCATACACATATATCAGTAATAAACATAAACAAAATGAGAATGTGGAATAAAAATGGGAATAAAACTTAGTATCTTCAACTTGGCAAAGATGAAAGTAGGTGATGAGAGTGTCTAACAGAGGGTCAGGAAAATACACATCATAAAGGGTGATGGGGTGTAGTCTGGTGTAAAAGTTTTTTTTTTTTTTTACTTTTTAATGTTTATTTATTTTTGAGACAGAGGAAGACAGAGCATGAGTGGGGGAGGGGCAGAGAGAGAGGGAGACACAGAATCGGAAGCAGGCTCCAGGCTCTGAGCTGTCAGCACAGAGCCCGACACGGGGCTCGAATTCACAGACTGTGAGATCATGACCTGAGCCGAAGTCGGACACTCAACTGACTGAGCCACCCAGGCGCCCCTGGTGTAAAATTTTTAAAGGGTTCTTCTGAAAAATGTCTCCACAATTTAAATGTGTTTGTGCTGTGACATAGACATTCTCTTTTAGGATGTTATCCTTTAAAAAAAAAAAGTTTATTTATTTATTTTGAGAAAAAGAGAGTGCACGCAGAAGTGGGGAGAGGGGCAGAGAGAGAGGAGAGAGAAAATCCCAAGCAGCCTGACACCAGGCTGGATCTCAGGAACCTGGAGATCACGAGCTGAGCTGAAATCAAGAGTCAGATGCTTAACCAACTGAGCCACCCAGGGGCCCCTCCTTTAGGAGTTAATCCTAAGGAGATAATCACGTATGTTCTCAAAAGTATATTTTCTTTTTTTTATTTTTGGATTTTCTAATAATTTATTGTCAAATTGGCTTCCATACAACACCCAGTGCTCATCCCAACAAGTGCCCTCCTCTGTGCCCATCACCCACTTTTCCCCCTCCCGCATACCCCTCTCCCCTCAGTTTGTTCTTAATCTTTGAGAGTCTCTTATGTTATGTCTTCCTCCCTCTCTGTGGCTTTTTTTCCTTCCCCTCTTCCCCTCCCCCCTGGTTTTCTGTTAGGTCTCTCAAAGCCTACCTATGGGTGAAAACATATGGCATCTGTCTTTCTCTGCCCAACTTATTTCACTCAGCATAATACCCTCCAGTTCCATTCATGTTGCCACACATGGCTAGATTTCATTTTTCTGATTGCCACATAATATTCCATTGTATATATATAACACTTCTTCTTTATCCATTCATCAGTTGATGGACACTTAGTCTCTTTCCTTGATTTGGCTATTGTCAAAAGTGCAGCTATGAACATTGGGGTACACGTGCCCCTATGCATCAGTACTCCTGTGTCTCTTGAGTAGATTCATAACAGTGCTATTCCTGGGTCATAGGGTAATTCTACTTTTATTTTTTTTGATGAACTTCCACACAGTTCTCCAGAGTGGCTGCACCAGTTTGCATTCCCACCAACAGTGCAAGAGGGTGCCTGCTTCTCCACATCCTTGCCAGCATCTATAGTTTCCTGATTTATTCATTTTAGCCACTCTGACTGGTGTGAGATGGTATCTCAGTGTGGTTTTGATTTGTATTTCCCTGATGATGAGTGACATTGAGCATCTTTTCATGTGTCTGTTTGCCATTTGGATGTCTTCTTTGGAGAAGTCTCTATTCAATCTTCTGCCCATTTCTTCACTGGATTATTTGTTTTTCAGGTGTGGAGTTTGGTAAGTTCTTTATAGATTTTAGATACTAGTCCTTTATCCAATATGTCATTTGCGATTATCTTTTCCCATTCCGTTGGTTGCCTATCAGTTTTGTTGGTGGTTTCTTTTGCCGTGCAGAAGCTTTTTATCTTGATGAGGTCCCAATAGTTCATATTTGCTTTTTTTTTTTTTAGGTATCTAATTTTTTTATTTAAATAGTTTATTTTCAAATTGGTTTACATATAACACCCAGTGTTCATCCCAACACGTGCCCTCTTTAATGCCCGTAACCCCCTCTCTCCCCTCCCTCACACCCCTCACCCTCAGTGTGTTCTTAGTCTTTGAGAGTCTCTTATGTTCTATCTCCCTCCCTCTCTGTGTCTTTTTTTCCTTTCCCCTCTTCCCTTCCCCCATGGTTTTTGCTAAGTCACTCAAAATCCACCTATGCGTGGAAACATATGGTATCTGTCTTTTTCTTTTTCTTTTTTTGTTTTTGCAATTACAGGGTGGTATTCAGTTAACAGAACAACAATTATTTTGTATAAGCTACATCAGAGATAACTGAAGATGAAAAAAACTACCATCCCCATATATAACTAATTTCTGCGGTGCACCAACAAGAACCTGCTTTAAATTTCCATGCCAATTTACACCCCCACACACACTGTACCAGGCAAGGTTAGTGGCTGTTGAAAAGACCACCAGGACAGGGCTATCTAAAGACACATTCTGTAGTGTGTTAACTATACAAAAAAAGACACCGTACAGTTTAAAAAAAATCTTACACAGCCTTACATTTCAATTTTTTTCTTTAAAAGGAGTGAGTTGTGTACAGAGGGGTTAAATGCTTTATAGACAAGAAAAAAAAGTACACTACAACCAACTTATTCATCATCATCATCATCTTCTTCTTCATCTTCATCCTCTTCATCTTCCTCCTCCTCCTCCTCCTCTTCATCTTCTTCGTCCTCCTCCTCTTCATTCTTTTTCTTGCTCTTTTCAGCCTTGACGACTCCCTTTTTTGCCGCATCGGACATTCCTTTAGCTCGGTATGCAGCAATATCCTTTTCGTATTTTTCCTTCAGCTTTGTAGCCTTCTTCTCGTAAGGCTGTTTGTCGTCCGCAGCGGTGTTATTCCACATCTCTCCCAGTTTCTTCGCAACATCACCAAGGAGAGGCCGGATGCTCTCCCTTGATTTTGGGGCGATACTCAGAACAGAACAAGAAAAAGGCCGAAGGAAGCCTCTTGGGTGCTTTGGGATCCTTGAACTTCTTTTTTGTTTCCCCTTTAGGGAGGATATAAGTTTTCATTTCTCTTTCATAACGGGCCTTGTCCGCCTTTGCCATGTCTTCGAACTTTCCTATCTCTTTAGCGGATGTGGTCTTCCACCTCTCTGAGCACTTCTTAGGAAACTCTGAGAAGTTAACTGAAGCATCTGGGTGCTTCTTCTTGTGCTCTTCTCAGCAAGTTTGCACAAAGAATGCATATGATGACATTTTGCCTCTCGGCTTCTTAGGATCTACTTTGCCCATGTTTAATTATTTTCCTCAGCGAGGCACAGAGCCGCCCAGTGCCTGTCTGGCTTTCACTTGTCCCGGCGCTATCTCTATCACTATCTGTCTTTTTCTGACTGACTTATTTCACTTAACATAATACCCTCCAGTTCCATCCATGTTGCCACACATGGCCAGATTTCATTCTTTCTCATTGCCACGTAGTATACCATTGTATATATGTACCACATCTTCTTTATCCATTCGTGAGTTGAGGGCACTTGCTTTCTTTCCATAATTTGGATATTGTTGAAAGTGCTGCTATGAACATTGGGGTACACGTGCCCCTATGCATCAGCATTCGTGTGTCTCCTGGGTAGATTCCTAGCAGTGCTATTGCTGGGTCATAGGGTAGCTCTATTTTCATTTTTTTGAGGAACCTGCACACCGTTTTCCAGAGTGGCTGCACTAGTTTGCATTCCCACCAACAGTGTAGGAGGGTGCCTGCTTCTCCACATCCCCACCAGCATCTATAGTTTCCTGATTTGTTCATTTTAGCCACTCTGACTGGTGTGAGGTGGTATGTCACTGTGGTTTTGATTTGTATTTCCCTGATGATGAGTGACTTAGAGCATTGTTTCATGTGTCTGTTGGCCATCTGAATGTCCTCTTTGGAGAAGTGTCTATTCATATCTTCTGCGCATTTCTTCACTGGATTATTTGTTTTTTGGATGTGGAGTTTGGTAAGTTCTTTATAGATTTTAGATACTAGTCCTTTATCCGATATGTCATTTGCAATTATCTTTTCCCATTCCATCGGTTGTCTATTAGATTTGTTGGTTGTTTCCTTTGCCGTGCAGAAGCTTTTTATCTTGATGAGGTCCCAGTAGTTCATATTTGCTTTAAATTCCCTTGACTTTGGAGATGTGTCACGTAGGAAATTGCTGCGTCTCAGGTCAAAGAGGTTTTTTCCTGCTTTCTCCTCTAGGATTTTGATAGTTTCCTGTCTCACATTCAGATCCTTCATCCTTTAAAGTTTATTTTTGTGAGTGGTGTAAGGAAGTGATCTAGTTTCATTCTTCTGCATGTTGTTGTCCAGTTCTCCCACCACCATTTATTAAAGAGGCTGTCTTTTTTCCATTGGATACTCCATCCCGCACTGTCAAAGGTTAGTTGGCCATATACTTGTGGGTCCATTTCTGAGTTTTCTATTCTATTCCATTGGTCTATGTGTCTGTTTTTGTGCCAATACCATACAGTCTTGATGACTATCGCTTTGTAGTAGAGGTTAAAGTCTGGGATTGTGATGCCTCCTGCCTTGGTTTTATTCTTCAGTATTACTTTGGCTATTCGGGGTCTTTTGTGGTTCCATGCAAATTTTAGGATTGTTTGCTCCAGCTTTGAGAAGAATGCTGGTGCATATTTGATTGGGACTGCATTGAATGTGTGGATTGCTTTAGGTAGTATCGACATTTTAACAATATTTATTCTTCGAATCCATGAGCATGGGATGTTTTTCCATTTCCTGTGTCTTCCTCAATTTCCTTCATAAGTTTTTTTTTCTTTTATTTTCTTTTTTTTTATTATAATAGTTTATTTTCATATTGGTTTACATATAACACAGTGTTCATCCCAACACGTGCCCTCTTTAATGCCCGTCATCCCCTCTCCCCCCTCCCTCACCCTCAGATTGTTCTTAGTCTTTGAGAGTCTCTTATGTTTTATCTCCCTCCCTCCTCTGTGTCTTTTTTTCCTTTCCCCTCTTCTCCTCCCCCTGGTTTTTGCTTAGTGTCACAAGGTCCACCTATTCGTGGAAACATATGATATCTGTCTTTTTCTGACTGACTTATTTCACTTAACATAATACCCTCCAGTTCCATCCATGTTGTCACACATGGCCGGATTTCATTTTTTCTCATTGCCACGTAGTATACCATCGTATATATGTGCCACAACTTCTTTATCCATTCGTGAGTTGAGGGCACTTGGTCTCCTTCCATGATTTGGCTGTTGTTTAAAGTGCTGCTGTGAACATTGGGGTACACGTGCCCCTATGCATCAGCATTCGTGTGTCTCCTGGGTAGATTCCTAGCAGTGCTATTGCTGGGTCATAGGGTAGCTCTATTTTCATTTTTTTGAGGAACCTGCACACCGTTTTCCAGAGTGGCTGCACTAGTTTGCATTCCCACCAACAGTGTAGGAGGGTGCCTGCTTCTCCACATCCCCACCAGCATCTATAGTTTCCTGATTTGTTCATTTTAGCCACTCTGACTGGTGTGAGGTGGTATGTCACTGTGGTTTTGATTTGTATTTCCCTGATGATGAGTGACTTAGAGCATCGTTTCATGTGTCTGTTGGCCATCTGAATGTCCTCTTTGGAGAAGTGTCTATTCATATCTTCTGCCCACTTCTTCACTGGATTATTTGTTTTTCGGATGTGGAGTTTGGTAAGTTCTTTATAGATTTTAGATACTAGTCCTTTATCTGATATGTCATTTGCAATTATCCTTTCCCATTCTGTCGGTTGTCTATTAGATTTGTTGGTTGTTCCTTTGCCGTGCAGAAGCTTTTTATCTTGATGAGGTCCCAATAGTTCATATTTGCTTTAAATTCTCTCGCCTTTGGAGATGTGTCCCATAGGAAATTGCTGCGGCTTAGGTCAAAGAGGTTTTTTCCTGCTTTCTCCTCTAGGATTTTGATGGTTTCCTGTCTCACATTCAGATCCTTCATCCATTTAGAGTTTATTTTTGTGAGTGGTGTAAGGAAGTGATCTAGTTTCATTCTTCTGCATGTTGTTGTCCAGTTCTCCCACCACCATTTATTAAAGAGGCTGTCTTTTTTCCATTGGATACTCTTTCCTGCTTTGTCAAAGATTAGATGGCCATATGCTTGTGGGTCCATCTCTGGGTTCTCTACTCTATTCCACTGTTCTATGTGTCTGTTTTTGTGCCAGTACCATGCTGTCTTTTTTTTTTAAGTTTATTTATTTTTGAGAGACATAGAGGCACAGTGTGAACAGGGGAAGGGCAGAGAGAGAGGGAGACACAGAATTGGAAGCAGGCTCCAGGCTCTGAGCTGTCAGCACAGAGCCCGACGCGGGGATCGAACTCACAGACCGCGAGATCATGACCTGAGCCGAAGTCAGCCGCCCAACCGACCGAGCCACCCAGGCGCCCCAACCGTGCTGTCTTGATGACTACCGCTTTGTAGTATAGATTAAAATCTGGGATTGTGATGCCTACCGCTTTGGGTTTATTCTTCAGTATTACTTTGGCTATTCGGGGTCTTTTGTGGTTCCATACAAATTTTAGGATTGTTTGCTCTAGCTTTGAGAAGAATACTGGTGCAATTTTGATTGGAATTGCTTTGAATGTGTAGATTGCTTTGGGTAGTATTGCCATTTTAACGATATTTATTCTTCCGATCCATGAGAATGGGATGTTTTTCCATTTCCTGGTGTCTTCCTCAATTTCTTTCATAAGTTTTTTATAGTTTTCTACGTAAAGGTCTTTTACATCTTTGGTTCGGTTTATTCCTAGGTATTTGATGGTTTTTGGTGCAATTGTGAATGGAATTCGCTTCTTTATTTCTCTTTCTATTGCTTCATTGTTGGTGTAAAGGAATGCAACGGATTTCTGTACATTGATTTTGTATCCTACAACTTTGACATATTCATGGATCAGTTCTAGTAGGCTTTTGGTGGATTCTGTTGGGTTTTCCATGTAAAGTATCACGTCGTCTGAAAAAAGTGAAAGTTTGACTTCATCCTTGCCTATCCTGATGCCTTTTATTTTGCTTTCTTGTCTGATTGCTGATGCTAGGACCTCCAACACTATGTTAAATAGCAGTGGTTAGAGTGGACATCCCTGCGGTGTTCCTGATCTCAGGGGAAAGGCTCTCAGTTTTTCCCCATTGAGGATGATATTAGCTGTGGGCTTTTCATATATGGCTTTAATGATGCCTAAGTATGTTCCTTCTATCCCGACTTTCTCGAGAGTTTTTATTAAGAAGGGATGCTGTATTTTATCAAATGCTTTTTCTGCATCAATCGACAGGATTATATGGTTCTTATCCTTTCTTTTGTTAATGCGATGTATCACGTTGATTGATTTATAAATGTTGAACCATCCCTGCAACCCAAGGATGAATCCTATGTGATTTTGGTGAATAATTCTTTTTATATGCTGTTGGATTCGATTTGCTAATATCTTGTTAAGAATTTTTGCATCCATGTTCATCAAGGATATCAGCCTGTAGTTCTCTTTCTTTGCTGGGTCTCTATCTGGTTTGGGAATCAAAGTGATGCTGGCTTCATAGAATGAGTCCGGGAGTTTTCTTTCCGTCTCAATTTTTTGGAACAGCTTGAGGAGGATCGGTATTAACTCTGTTTTAAATGTCTAGTAAAATTCCGCAGGGACGCCATCTGGCCCTGGACTTTTATTTGCTGGGAGATTTTTGATAACTGATTCAATTTCTTCACTAGTTATGAGTCTGTTCAAGTTTTCTATTTCTTCCCGTTTGAGTTTTGGTAGCATGTGGCTGTTTAGGAATTTCCAGGTTGTCCAATTTGACGGCATATAGTTTTTCATAATATTCTCTGATGATTGCTTGTATTTCTGAGGGATTGGTTGTAATCACTCCATTTTCGTTCGTGATTTTATTGATTTGGTTTCTCTCTCTTTTATTTTTGAGGAGCCTGGCTAGAGGTTTATCAATTTTGTTTATTTTTTCCAAGAACCAGCTCTTGGTTTTATTGATCTGTTCCACTACTTTTTCTGTTTCCATATGATTAATTTGTGCCCTAATCTTTGTTATTTCTCTCTTTCTGCTAGGTTTGGGCTGTCTTAGCTGTTCTGCTTCTAGTTCCTTTACGTGCTGTTAGAATTTGTGTTAGGAATTTTTCTTGTTTCTTGAGATGGGCCTGGATTGCAATATATTTCCCTCTCAGGACTGCCTTTGCCGCATCCCAAAGCATTTGGATTGTCGTATTTTCATTTTCATTTGTTTCCATGTATTTTTTAATTTCTTCTCTGGTTGCTTGGTTGACCCATTCGTCTTTAGTAGGTTGTTCTTTAGCCTCCATGTTTTTGGGGGCTTCCCAGACTTTTTCCTGTGGTTGATTTCAAGTTTCAAAGCATTGTGGTCTGAAATAGTGCATGATATGATCTCAATTTTTTTATACTTCTTCAGACTTCCTTGTGCCCCAAAATATGGTCTATTTTGGAAAATGTACCATGCGCATTTGAGAAGAATGTAAAGTCCTTTGCTTCTGGATGAAGGGCCCTGAAGATATCTGTCAGGCCCATCTGTTCCAACGTGTCGTTCAGGTCCATTGTTTCCATGCTGATTCTCTGTTTAGTGGATATATCCAGCGCTGTGAGTGGGGTATTAAGGTCTCCTGCAACTGGCACATTTTTATCAATAAGATAGCTTACGTTTGTAAGTAGGTGCTTGACAAATTTGGGTGCCCCAGAATTCGGCGCTTAGATATTTATAATTGTTAGCTCTTCCTGCTGGATAGTCCCTGTGATTATTATATAATATCCTTCTTCATCTCTTATTACATCTTTTGCTTTAAAGTCCAGCATGTCCGATATAAGTGTGGCTACTCCAGCTTTCTTCTGAGTTCCTGTAGCATGGTAGATAGTTCTCCATCCCCTCACTTTCAGTCTGAAGGTGTCCTCAGGTTTAAAATGTGTCTCTTGAAGACAGCAGATAGATGGATCTTGTTTTCTAATCCATTCCATTACCTTGTGTCTTTTAATTGGAGCGTTTAGTCCATTTACATTCAGTGTTAATATTGAAAAATGTCCGTTTAGATTCAAGGTGTTGTCTGTAGGTTTCATGCTTGTAAGGATGTCTCTGGTGCTCTGTGTTCCTTGTAACCTTTCCTTCATAGAGTCCCCCTCAGGATCTCTTGTAAGATTGGTTTATTTGTGATATATTCCTTCAGTTTTTGTTTGTTTGGGAAGACCTTTATCTCTCCATCCATTTTGAATGACAGGCTGGCCGGGTAAAGGATTCTTGGCTCCATGTCCTTCCTGTTCATCACATTGAAGATTTCCTGCCATTCCTTTCTGGCTGCCAAGTTTCTGTGGATAAGTCCGCTACTACTCTAATGTGTCTGCCTTTGTACGTTAAGGCCCGTTTATCCCTAGCTGCTTTCAGGATTCTCTCTTTATCTTTGTATTTTCCCAGCTCACTATGTTGTGTCTTGCTGAGGGCCTATTCAGGTTACGTCTGAGGGGAGTTCTCTGTGCCTCTTGGACTCCAATGCCCATTTCCTTCTTCACGTTGGGGAAGTTCTCATCGATGTTTTGTTCAAGTACCCCTTTGATTCCTTTCTCTCTCTCTTCTTCCTCTGGAATTCCTATAATAAGGATGTTATTCCGTTTGATTGCATCGCTCAGCTCTCGAATTCTCCTTTCCTGTTCCTGAATCAGTTTCTCACTCTTTTTCTCTGCTTCCTCCTTTTCTGTAATTTTATCTTCTGATTCCCCTATTCTCTCTTCTGCCTCTGTAATTCGCGCTATGGCCGCCTCCAATATGTTTTGCCCCTCATTTAAAGCATTTTTTAATTCCTGTAGATCGTTTTTTAGGACCTTGATCTCTGCCTCTAGGGTCCCCCTGCTTTCTTCTATGCTTTCTTCAAGCCCTGCAAGTATTTTTATGTTTATCATTCTGTATTCTTGTTCTGTTAAGTTGCTTATGTCTGCTTTCATCATTTCTTGTGCTGTCACTATTTCCTGTACAGTCTTTTGAGGGGAGTTCTTCCGTTTGGTCATTTTGGCAATATGTGTATTGGTTTATTTCCTATTTCTCCCTGGAAAGGAAAAGGGTCAGACCGACATACAGGAAACACAAACTCACAACCTTACTGACCAACAATACAGACAAACAAATCACAACATAAAAAAGATTAACAAATGACACTCTGGAGGCATGCAACCTGACGTACCAGCTACACAATAATGATGAGATGTGCGCTCTGTTGATGGCAGAACATATACAGAGTAGTGACAGGTGTGGGGAGAAGAAGAAATTGAACTTTGACCAGGTAGAGAGATTAGAAAACTTGATCCAGCAAGAGAGAAATCAGAATAAGGAAGGATTCGAGGAAAGAGAAATGAAGTTAGATTTTGCCCAGATGCACTATGTGGTCTGACTGTTCTATGGAGAGAGATAGGAAATTAAAGAGGGAGGTGTAGAACATGCATTAAGAGAGTGGGTTAAATGTCTGTTTAAGCAAGCCAAAACCCGCTGGTGACAGGTTAGAAGTGGGGAAAGATAGGAAGAAGAAGAGGAAGAATATATCTAAAACCGAAGAATTGACCTAGAATTAATCCAGGCAATGCTGCTGTATTTGTGTCTCCGGCTACCGCTCCTGCAGAAGGGCGTCTCCCATATGAGGAGTGGCGTTGCCTGGTGTAGGCGGGTCCCACCTCCACCACTAGGGGGTGGAGTCCTAGGGTTTGGCTTTGTGGGAATGCGCGACCACAATGGTGCCCTCCCAGTCCCAACAGTCTCAGATCACTCCTCACGGACCCACAGTCTCAGATCACTCCTCAGTTTCCGTCCTCCACTCCATCCAGGTTACCAGCACAGTTCAAATTGCTGGGCGGTCGCGCCGCCCAAGCTCATCTGGGTTCCTTTAACTTGCTCTGACCGCCACGCCTTATGTAAATTGATTATCTGACTCAGCACAGGTGGGACCACAATGGCGACCCCCTAGCCTCTCTTCACGGATCTGGAGTCTCCGAACCCTCCTCTGTGTCCGTCCTCGACTTGGTCAGCGTGCAGGGCAGCACGACCTGCTGGGTGGTCTCGAGACCCTGAATGCTCAGCCTTCTCCACCCAAATTATGCCTCTGACTCAGCACTGATCCAGCGATGGCGCGCGCCTCTCCGTGCCAGGGGCTGGGACAGCGTCGCTGGCTCCGGAGTGAAGAAAACTATGCCAGCTCCACCGTTAGCAACGACCCTCTCTCAAAAAAACCTTGCGGATAGGGACTGGATGATAAGCTCCCTCTCCGTCCAGGTTCGAGGTACTTTCCCCGCTGCTCTTTCTCTTCCCCTTGTCTTTCGGAGGAAGGGGCCCAGGGCCCGGGGCCCACTCCCCACAGTCCGCACCTCTGCGGCTCTCTTTCTTTCTCCCAGATTGCACTCACTCAGTGTCCTCAGATGCTCTGGATTTTGCGTTCTCTTTCCTGTAGCCTCCAACTCCTCTTCCTGCAGATCCCCGCGATTGAGAGTTTCTCAGTCTCAGTCCCTCTCAGATTAAGAGTCGCCAGAGACCAGCAGCGGGTATTACTTCTTTTCCGCCATGTTGGCCCCTCTCCCTCTTCATAAGTTTTTTATAGTTTTCAGCGTAGAGGTCTTTTACATCTTTGGTTAGGTTTATTCCTAAGTACTTTATGGTTTTTGGTGCAATTGTGAATGGAATTAGCTTCTTTATTTCTCTTCCTGCTGCTTCATTGTTGGTGTATAAAAATGCCACGATTTCTGTACATTAACTTTTTACTCTGCAACTTTGCTGACTTCATGGATCAGTTCTAGTAGGCTTTTGGTGGATTTTGTTGGGTTTTCCATTTAGAGTATCATGTCATCTGCAAAAAGTGAAAGTTTGACTTCCTCCTTGCCAGTCTTGATGCCTTTTATTTTGCTTTGTTGTCTGATTGCTGATGCTAGGACTTCCAACACTGTTGGGAGCCAGAGGCCTTGAGCAATGTTGGGAGCCAGAGGCTTTGAGTGCAGCCTTTGTCCTGGAGTGGGGACCGCAGCCATGTCACTTGTGGGGAGGTTCAGAATGCTTTTGTAGAGTTTGATATAACAGGATACATTTTGCCTGGATAACTGTCATGAGTGCTTCTGGTTAACATCACGCTGAGTTTTTATCTCCTGAGAACTTGTGGTAGGAGATATGCCTTGCACGTACATCACCCCCAGATTGTGTATAAATACCCGAGTGAAAATAAACTTGGGGCTGGTGACACTTTGGAGCATCAACCCCCCCTTAATAACTGTGCCTTGTGTATCAGTTCATCCTCGCCCCCCGATCAGGAACCGTTGGATTCTGTGACGGCTGGTCCATCATACAACACTATGTTAAATAGCAGTGGCGAGGATGGACACCCCTGTCGTGTTCCTGATCTTAGGGGGAAGGCTCTCAGTTTTTCCCCATTGAGGATGATATTAGCTGTGGGCTTTTCATATATGGCTTTTATGATGCTTAAGTATGTTCCTTCTATCCCGACTTTCTCGAGGCTTTTTATTAGGAAAGGAAAGGGTGCTGTATTTTGTCAAATGCTTTTTCTGCATCTATTGACAGGATCATAAGGTTCTTATCTTTCCTTTTCTTAATGTGATGTATCACGCTGATTGATTTGTGAATATTGAACCATCCCTGCAACCCAAGGATGAACCCTATGTGATTTTGGTGAATAATTCTTTTTATATGCTGTTGAATTCGATTTGCTAGTATCTTGTTGAGAATTTTTGCATCCATATTCATCAGGGTTATTGGCCTGCAATTATCTTTCTTTGCTGGGTCTTTATCTGGTTTGGGAATCAAAGCAATGCTGGCTTCATAGAATGAGTCCAGGAGTTTTCCTTCCGTTTCAATTTTTTGGAACAGCTTGAGGAGGATAGGAATTAACTCTGTTAAATGTATGGTAAAATTCCCCAGGGAAGCCATCTGGTCCAGGGCTTTTATTTGCTGGGATATTTTTGATAACTGATTCAATTTCTTCACTAGTTATGGGTCTGGTCAAATTTTCTGTTTCTTCCCGTTTGAGTTTTGGTAGCATGTGGCTATTTAGGAATTTGTCCCTTTTTTCCAGGTTGCCGAGTTTGGTGGCATATAATTTTTCATAATATTCTCTGATGATTGCTTGTATTTCTGAGGGATTGGTTGTAATTACTCCCTTTTTATTCATGATTTTATCTATTTGAGTTCACTCTTTTTTCTTCTTGAGGAGCCTGGCTAGAGGTTTTTCTATTCTGTTTATTTTTTCAAAGAACCAGCTCTTGGTTTCATTGATCTGTTCCACTACTTTTTCTGTTTCCATATGATTAATTTGTGCTCTGATCTTTGTTATTTCTCTCTTTCTGCTAGGTTTGGGTTGTTTTAGTTCTGCTTCTAGTTCTTTTAGGCGTGCTGTTAGATTTTGTGTTATTGATTTTTCTTGTTTCTTGAGGTGGGCCTGGATTGCAATATATTTCCCTCTCAGGACTGCCTTTGCTGCATCCCAGAGCGTTTGGATTGTTGTATTTTCATTTTCATTTGTTTCCATGTATTTTTAAATTTCTTCTCTGACTGCTTGGTTGACCCACTCGTCTTTTAATAGGTTGTTCCTTGCCCTCCATGTTTTTGGATATTTTCCAGACTTTTTCCTGGGGTTGATTTCAAGTTTCAAAGCATTGTGGTCTGACAGTGTGCACGGTATGATCTCAATTCTTTTATATTTATTCCGAGCTTCCCTGTGCCCCAGACTGTGGTCTATCTTGGAAAATGTACCGTGTGCAGTTGAGAAGAATGTAAATTCCTTTGCTTCTGGATGAAGGACTCTGAAGAATTCAGTTAGGCCCATCTGTTCTAATGTGTCATTCAGGGTCATTGTTTCTGTGGTGATTTTCTGTTTTGTGGATCTGTTCAATGCTGAGAGTGGAGTGTTAAGGTCCTCTACTATTAGGACATTTTTATCAATAAGGTTTCTTATGTTTGTAATTAGTTGTTTTACAAATTTGGGTGCCCCAGAATTTGGTGCGTAGATATTTATAATTGTTAGCTCCTCCTGCTGGATGGTCCCTGTGATTATTATATAATGTCCTTCTTCATCTCTTATTACATCTTTCATTTTAAAGTCTAGTTTGTCTGACATAAGTGTGGCTACTCCAGCTTTCTTCTGACTTCCAGTAGCATGGTAGATAGTTCTCCACCCCCTCACTTTCAAATTGAAGGTGTCCTCAGGTCTAAGATGTGTCTCTTGAAGACAGCAAAAAGATGAGTCTTCTTTTTTAATCCATTCTGTTACCCTGTGTTTTTTGATGGCACATTTAGTCCATTTACATTCAGTGCTAATATTGAAAACTTGGGCTTATAGTCACTGTATTATCTGTAGGTTTCATGCTTGTATGTCTGTCTATGGCAATTTGTGTTCTTTGCAACCTTTCCTTCGTAGCGTGCCCCTCAGGATCCCTTGTCATGCTGGCTTATTTGTGATGAATTCCTTAGTTTTTGGTTGTTGGGGAAAACCTTGATCTCTCCTTCTATTCTGAATGACAGGCTAGCTGGATACAGGATTCTTTGTTGCATATCCTTCCTGCTCATCACATTGAAGATATCCTGCCATTCCTTTCTGGCTTGCCAAGTTTCTGTAGATAAGTCTGCTACAACCCTTATATGTCTACCTTTGTATGTTAAGGCCCGTTTTTCCCTAGCTGCTTTCAGAATTCTCTCTCCATATTTATATTTGCCAGTTTCACTATCATGTGTCATGCAGGTCTATTCAAGTTCTGTCTGAGGGGAATTCTCTGTGCCACTTGCATTCCCATGCCCGTTTCCTTCCTCTAGTTGGGGAAGTTCTCAGCAATGATTTGTTCAAATACCCCTTCGACTCCTTTCTCTCTCTCTTCTTCCTCTGGAATTCCTATTATATGGATATTGTTTCATTTGAGTGCATCACTCAGCTCTCGAATTCTCCTTTCCTGTTCCTGGATCAGCTTCTCTCTCTTTTTCTCTGCTTCCTCTTTTTCCATAATTTTTTTTCTAATTTACTTACTCTGTCTTCCACCTCTTCAATCTGCACTGTGACTGCCTCCAATTTGCTTTGCACTTCATTCAAGGCCTTTTTTAATTCTTCCTGACCATTTTTTAGGTCTTTGAATGGGGGACCCCTTGCATTCATCTATGCTTTTTTCAAGCCCAGCGATTAGTTTTATGATTATCATTCTATATTCCTGTTATGTTATGTTGCTTATATCTGTTTTCATCAGTTCTTGAGCTGTCACTACCTGCTGTAGATTCTTTTGAGGAGAACTCTTCTGTTTCGTCATTTTGACTAGGTGTGTTTTGGATTATTTCTTGAAGTCTCCCTGGAAAGGAAAACAGACTCACAGACAAACAAAAACAGAAATGCTCAAATGTACTGACAAATGATACAGACAAGCAGTTCACAACAGAAAAAAAAAATGACTCTCTGAGGGCAATGTCCTGATGTACCAGCTACACGTTAAGGACAGGGTATGCAGTGTGCAGGTGGCAGATCTTATACAGCGAGAATAAAGACAGGTGCGGGGGGGAGAAGAAAATGGACTTTGCCCAGGTAGAGTGACTGAAGGGCTTAGTCCAGACTGAGAGAAATCAGAATAAGGATGGATTCAAGGAAAAAGGAATGAAGATAGATGTTATCTATCAGATGAACTTATGTGGCCTGGTTATTCCAGAGAGAGAGATAGGAAAGTACAGAAGGAGGTGCAGTACATGCCTTGAGAGAGTGGGTTAAGAGTCTGTTTCAGCCAGCCAGTACCCTGGATAGCCAGCTCAGTGGTGGGGATTGGTAAGAAGGAGAAAAGGAGGGATATATTTAAAAAAGAAGAAATGACCTGGAGTTACTCCAGGCAGCAGTCTGAACTTGGCGTCTGCAGCTCCCGCTGAAAGGTGTCACTCCTGTGAGGATGGGTGTGACTTGGTGTAGGCGGGTCCCGTCTCCACTGCCGCAGGGATGGCTTTGGGGGTGACTTCCTGGAGCCGGTTTTTGTGGGCTTGTGAGACAGCAGTGGCGTCTCTCCACTCCCTTCTTCCTAGTCTCGGAGCCTCTATTCGCCCCTTTTTTTCTGTCATCACTCTGCCACAGGCACCGGCGTTGTGCGGTTTGCTGGGCGGTCGTACGCCCCGTTCACTCTGCCTGCTACACCTGATTATGTTGTAAATTGTGTGCCGGGTTAGAAGCGCTCCGCAGGTGACTCGGTGCCTCTGCATGACGCGGGCTGACCGGGCCACTGCTGCTGGTCCCAGCGTGAGGACAGTTCTGCTTAGAGTTCTGCTGTTAGCCACAGAACTTCTCTTCAAAAGCTCTGCATTTAGGGACTGGATGGTGGTGGTCACACCCTCTCTGTCCCTCTTGTTTGGATGTGGCCTGTTCCGCACTTTCCCCAGTCTTCTCCGAATATGGCTTTCCCTCCCCTCATCTCTGCACCCAAGTTCATTTTATCCGTCCCAGATTAAACTCACGGTTCCTGGGCGTTTTCTGGGTTTCATTGTCTGTTCCTTGTAGACTGCAACACCTTTCCTCCCCGACACTTGGGGTTGAGAGTCCTTTGGTTTCAGTCTTTCTTAGTTTGAAAGACAAGGAGAATACTGGGTCCCCCTACTCCTCTGCCATGTTGGCCCTCCGCCCAAAAATATATTTTCAAGGGTGCCCCTGGTGGCTCAGTTGGTTAAGTATCTGACTTCGACTCAAGACATGATCTCAATGTTCTTGGGTTCGAGCCTTGCGTCAGGCTCTGTGCTGATATCTTGGAGCCTGGAGCATGGAGCCTGGAGCCTGCTTAGGATTCTGTGTCTCTTTCTCTCTCTGCCCCTCCTGCACTCATGTTCTTTCTGTTTCTCAAAAATAAATGAACATTTAAAAACTTCAAACTTCTATTTTCAGGGATGTTTCTTGAATTGTGGTTTATAAAAAAAAAGGACGGAACTATATCTAAGTGCTATAATCAATATGATAATTATAAATAGTGGAATATGTCTCAGGCATGATCACCATGAGATGTACAAAGAGGGTCAAAGTTAATCATCGAAGCAAACCCATGAGGCACCCCATAGGAGATCCCTTTGTACACACAGGGAAAGGGAGACTCAGGGAGGATAAGAAGGTAGTGGAACCAGGGTTCAACCCAGAAAGTTTGCATTCAGAGGCCTTGACTTGTCTTTCTTCAGTTCCCTGGCCATCAGGAGGTGGGTATGACTGTGCATTCCATGCAAGTGGATGTTGCAATGTTCCAGAATGTTCTGGGGTGGGAGGCTGGTAGCTCAGAGCCTAAGAGGACGGTAAGAAGCAGTGTAACTTACCGCTCAAATCAAACTAAAGCCCATCATCCCGTGTACATCTCGTGGCATCCAGTGGCTCAGGGTCAGCAGCTTCCAGATGTAAAGTAAAGAAGTGCGAGCCCCTGGTGACACAGCACTGCCACAGTCCTGTAGGAGATGGGCATTAGCAGAAATGGCAGAGAACTAACTTAGTTCACTCCTGAGATGAGTGTGTGCGGAGAAAGATCAGGATATCCTGAGAACAGATGACAGGAGACCTAACAGGTCCCCTACCAATAGAATCAATCATATCTACAGTGTGTAAGAGGCATAAGGCATATGGAACAGATTCAGAACCACACACAGTGGTGAACAATCATAGAAGAAAAAAGAGTTCTTGGGAATTAAAACTATCACCAAAGAAATGAATAATTTAGTCGATAAAGTGGATGATTACAGCTGCACTTCCCTGAAGTACTACAGTCGGGGGGTGAGGGCAGCAGGAGAGAAGACCTGTTTGGTTCTTAAAATTTGTTTCTAAAAATTTCGAGAATATTTCTCAGAGTTGATAGGGAAAAACACATATGTTGAAAGTCCTACCCAAGTTCTTAACTAGGGTGGATGACAAGAGACTCATATGAAGACACATCACAAGGAATTGTCAGAGAGTGGAGGACCAGACACCTTGGAAACTCCAAGACACAAGAGTACAGGCCTGGCGACTGGAAGACATGACACATGGTCCCCAAATCCCGAGGACAACTGTGTCCAGCACAAGGTCTCCATCCCATCACCATGTGAATCAGGGCAAGGGTAGCCTAAAGGCACATCAGAAGTTTAGACTGTCAGTGTCTACTTTCCATGTTTCCTTCCACAGGATACCACCAGGCAAGTTGGGGAAAATGATGGAGAAAACCAAAACCAAAATGTGGGATCTAGGCACCAGGGAGCCAGAAGGAGAGAGGCAGAGGGCACCCAGGCTGAGCTGAAGGGGGTCAAGGATCGGCCCTGCCCCAGGTGTGCAGGCGTCCCCTCCACATGGGGCAGGACCAAGGGCTGTGGGCCAGGCGTCTGCGCAGACATGAGGATGGTGGAATCGTGGATGGGCTCGAATATATTCATGAAGATTTACCTAGGGGGAACTTGGGAAGGATTTAAATGAGAACAGGAAGTAAGAAATGAAGGATAAGATACGTATTTACTCTTGGAAAATAATAAGTTGATTCAGGAAAGGTAAAGTAATCATAGTCTACTGAATGCTCAGTTGTGACTAGCATTTCATGGTCATAAAAATGCAAACAGCGCACATTGAGCTAACCAAAGTTATAAAATAATTATATGGGGCAGATGGGAGAGAATGAAAGAAAACCCAAATAAGTGTGGATGATGTGTAAACCTGAAAACCAGAGAATGGGTGCAAGAAGCAAGCTAATTAGAGGCACAGAAGCAATAATCAGAGAATCAGCTGGAAGAACTAATGCAGGTGATCTCTAAGATTCAGGAAAGGGGGGCCATGGAAGATTGGGGACATCCGACCTGACCTCAAGTACTGCAGAAGTATTTGACTTTTTAAAACTCTGTGTTTCTATCCATTTGCTACAAAGACAAGATAGTGGGTAGAAATGGAGTCAGGGAAGTTCTGCACGGAGACCATAGAGATGGGGCAGGAGTTGGTGGACTCATGGGAGCAGGTGTTGGATTTTTGTGGGAGGATTTTGTTGTGATTTATTTAGTCGTGTTTCATGTTTTTACATGGGAGTCAGGACAGCATGTTTGTGTGGGGAATGGCTGAGCCAGCAGAGGGGGGAAGTGGATGAAGCAGGTGCCCAAATGGAGGGGCAGCCTGAGACAGGCGGGTGCCTCCACCATCACTCCACACCTTAGAAGGTGAGGACACGGGTGCAGGTGTGGGGGAGGGGGAGGGAGGAGAGTGCCGTTCTCTCCTGGGTGCTTCCTTCTGAGTGAGAAACAAAGGAGCACACCACCTCAGGATGGGGAGCAGGGAGAGGGTGCAGGAAATTGAGGAGGGGGAAGGAAGTGAGGGGGGACAGTAAGATGACTAGGAAATGGCATCTGGAGAGAGCAAGGCTGGGGCCCCTGAGCTCTGTGCTCATCACCTTAGAGAGCATTCCAGTAGCAAGAGCATCTGTAATAGACTAGAAGAAAACGCAACAAAATAGCTCAGGTGTGAGTATTACCATCCTTTTTACTTTGTCATCATCACTTTACACATTTTATAATTTTTCTACAGGGAATATACATTACATCATATATGTTATACATCATACATATACATCATAATCAGTTTATATATCTCTCTTTACATTTTAAAAAGGAGAGAGATGGTAGGAAAGTCAGCGGCTCAGGCCACAGAGCTGGAAGGGCTGGGCCTGCCTGTCTGTGCCCTGGGCAGGGAGCTCACAGAGTCTTTGCTCCATTTCTTAGGACCCTGTTCTCCGGGGGGTGGGAGGGCAGGGATAAGCAGGATCTTTCTCTTCCTTCTGGGGTGTGCCCCTTTATTTATTACTAACTTGTCAGATTATTTTAAATGTTTATTCATTTTTGAATAAACGTGAGCGTGAGTGGGGGAGGAGCAGAGAGACACACGCACAGAAGTTGAAGCAGGCTCCAGGCTTCAAGATGTCAGCACAAAGCCCGATGCAGGGCCCGAACTCATGAACCGTGAGATCATGACCTGAGCTGAAGTCGGACGCTAAACCAACTGAGCCACCCAGGTGCCCCATCTTGTCAATTTTAATGCTTTCTAGATGATGGTGTTTGTATGTTACATGGCATTTTAAGCTATTCTCATGGGAGTATTTGTCCACACAATCTAGCCCACCTGCTTCAGAAATGGAATTTCAAAGGCTAAAATAGTTCAGTGAAAAGATAATTGGTCCTAAAGTAGAAAATCAGAACTCGAGTCTTTTTTATTGGTTTGAGGATGATCTGACAAGTGTTAGGGATTTTAAACTAGTTTATTTTTTGAAAACATCACTCCAGCGCATACGAGAGAATCCAGTAGATAATCACAAATATCCAAAAATAAAGAAGTCATGTGGTAATTCCCCTTCCCACAGTCACTCAAGTTCTCTCCCTAAAATCCATCAAAGTGAGGTACTTCTCCTTTCTACTACCCAAAAAAATACATCTGTGCGTATGTGTCTACTGTTACATCAGTAAAGAAGCTCAGGTCACAGATTGGGAGGAGATATTTGCAAATCACATATCTCATAAAGGACTTGTTTTAGAATGCCCATAAACTCCTTTTTTTAAACATTTTATTTGTTTTTGAGAGAGAGAGAAGGACACATAATCTGGAGCAGGTTCTGGGCTCTAAGCTGTCAGTGCAGAGCCTGACACGAGACTCGAACTCATGAACTGTGAGATCATGACCTAAATCAAAGTGAGATGCTTAACCCACTGAGCCACCCAGGTGCCCCAGAATACCCATAAAACTTTTGAAAAGCAGCAATAAGCAAACAGCACGTTAAAAAAGTGAGCAAAAGCCTGAGCAGACAGCCCACCAAGAAGACATACTCCTGGCAAATAAGCACATGAGAAGGTGCTCAACAGCAGGGGTCACTAGGGAAATGCAAAGGGAAACAACAGTGCTCTGCCCTCACACTCCTGTCAGAATGGTGGGAATCCAAACACTGATAATATCAAGTGCTGACCAGGACTTGGAGCAACAGAAGCCTCAGTCACTAATGGCAGGAATACAAAATAGCACAGCCCCTATCGAAGTCAGTCAGCAGTTTCTTATAAAGCCAGACACAGACCAAGCACACAAGCTGCAGACCCCTCTCTGAGGTGTTTACTCAGCTCATCAGAGAACTCCTGTTTGCACAACAACCTGCAGGCACATTTTCATAGTGGAACAGCCCTATCTGTGGGCTGCACATCGTGACTTCCTTCCAAAGACTACTGTATGGAAAGGGAAAAAGCATAAAAAGGAACTTCACAGGGAGAATCTGGGTAAAATGACCTTAGCCAGAGGATGAAGGTTAACTTCATCAGTGATGATCAAGTAATCACTGTATGCTCTTGCTGTGTTGTATTGAGAATGGCCTGTTAGTTGTGCTTTTCCCAAATCCCATAGGCTCAGTCAGCCTAATTCACAATTAGAGATGATCTACAATGTACCTGAACGTTCTCCTCAAACATCAAAAAAAAAAAAAAAAAAAAAAAAGAAAGAAAGAAAGAAAGAAAAGAAAAGAAAAAGGAAAGAAAGAAGGAACGAAAGAAGGAAAGTCTAAGGAATGGTCACACCCAAGGAACCTGATGGAAACATGACTGGGACTTAACTCATGTGGTATCTATGATGGAATGAGAGAGACAACAAAACCAATAAAATAAAATCCCTTGTTGAGGTCAGTAGTAATATAAGAATATTGTGTCATTATCTGTGGTAAATGCATAAGAGTGAGGTATGAACCTCTCTAACACGGACAAGGAGTGTGGGGCATACAGGAACTCCGCACTAACTTTGTAGCTCCTCTGAAAATCTAAATTTAATTTTATTCTAAAATAAAAGAGTTTATTTTCTTAAAATAGCCCTCAGAGAAGTAGCAGGTCCAGGAGGAAAAACTGTCTACTTTTCAGTTTTCCTGGGTTTGTTCAGGGCCTGAAGAGAGGGGTCCTGGGGAGAACAGATGGAAACTGCACACTCCAGAGTCTCCTCCTCTCCTCTAATCCCTGCTCCATCCACCCCTACACCTGACCCCAGGACTGCTCAGAAGGCACCTTCATCCCCACTCCATGCTCAACCTGCAGGTCAGCCATCTGGGCCTGACTCAGCTCAGTCCAGTCCCTGCCTCTGGCAGTGTAGAACTGGAGGGCGGCAGCGCCCCCATGTGGCAACAGGGATGACAACAGAAAACCTGAGTGCTCTGTGGGCTTCTCCCCAGGAGCCTAATGGGACTTTGACCCTGGCATCCTTGTCTCTTGTTCTCGCTGCTGCTTTCAGGGCTACGGGGTCCTCCTCCAGGGAACCAGGTCTGGATTCTCCACCTCTAAGATGTGGTAGAAGAAGGGGACGAGGGGGTGGATATCCCCTGGGTAATGTCCTGGAACCTGGGGAAGCTCCTGGTGAAGAGAGCAGAGGCAGGAAATAGTGACAAGGGGATGGAGGCCAACAAGAGTGCAGGAGGAGGAGCCAGGGACCAGAGGTCAGGGAAAGCGTCATTTCATGGTCCTTTCATGGACGTCCTGTGGTTTCCGGAAGGAGGGGTTCTGTCTAGAAGAGGCATGTGGGCATCTGCTGGGGCCCTGTAGACGTCTCTGTGTTACACCTGATGGTCATTACACAGGGGCGAGCTCTGTAATTGGTCAGGAAATGTACTTAAGTTTAGGCATTTTTCCACAGTTACAGTACACATAGTTCAAACAACACGGAATGAAAGGGAAAGAAGAGAGAGGAGAGGTGGTTAAGGGACTTCACCTCTTCCAGAGCAAGACTCCCTTATGCTGAGGAGGCAGGAGACACAAGGAACTGAGAGGAGGGGACAAGCCAGTCCTGTCCACCCTGAAGGGAACTAGTTTCTAATTCTGGAGTTTTCAGATCCCACTCCCTGAGCTAATATTTCACAGCCGCCTGCCGTCCACCCCTGTATCATAGTGCCTGTCACCTGGAGACATTCTCTCTTTTTGTGAAGATGGGGAACCACTGCTCCAGGAGGAGGAGTCCCAAGGCCTACAACAGGGAGGTGCCCAGCAACTGGGGCCATGGAGGCTGCCTTCCTGGAGCTCGGGGGCAGGACGTGGGATGGAGGCTGGACGTGGCAGGGGCTACAAGGTGATGAGCCATGAATCAGGCCCAGGCTTCTGCCTAACGTTTCCCCCAGGACCCAAATGTGTCCCCTCCCCTCTTTCCAGTCCTGCAGGACCCAGACATCTCAACACCACGCCCAAGACTGACATGGGGCAAAGTTCCTGTGCAGAGGTCAGACCCCTACAGTTGGAAACTGGAGGAAGGCCCCCTCCCCCAACTGGAGAGCCCTGAACCCTGGCATCCTGCCTCTTCTACCCCTCGGTTCACCCTTGAAATAGGGACCTGCTCTCTGGATCCCTCAGGCATGGTTTCTCTCCCTGCAAATGGAGAAATCACAACCTCTGCTTGTGTTGCATCTACAGACCTCACATTGTCATTTCTGTACATTGTCATCCAGGTACAGAAACCTGATGTCCCTTGTGATTGCTTCTCTAAGCCATGACGATCCAAGGGTTGGACATGTGTTCTAATTTTCAGGTATTTGGTATTTTCCAGAGATCCTCATGTTCTGGATTTCTAATTTAGTGTCACTATGGTTACAGAGTGTATTCTATAATTTCACTGCCTTCACATTTATTTAGGGCCAGTTTGTGGTCTCTTCTGGCTCATGACATGGTTGAAGTCCTCTAATCCTTACTTGTTCTATTAATGAGAGAGGAGTATTGACCTCTAAATATAATAGTTAATTTCTCTATTTCTTTACCCTTCTTCCACTTTATGTGTCACCTGTTTTAGAGCTCTGTCCTGAGGGTCTCCTCCATTCATGACTTTGTCTTGCTCTGATGCTGACGTTTCATCCTTATAGAAAGTCCTTCTTTGTCTCTAGTGATGCTCCTTGTGTGACAGCCTATTTTGTTTTAGATTAATACAACACTTTAGACTTCTTATGCTTTTTATTCCCATGGGGTATAAATTCCTTCACCCTTTAAGGTTTAACTTATTTTCAGTTTTGTAGTTCAAGTGTTTCTATTCAACATAGTATATAGTTCATCGTGATATCTTTGCAGTCTGATAATGTCAACATTTTGAGTGGAATTTTAGTTGGTTTGTACTGAATATGATTCCTGACACGGTATGATTTAGGTCAAGCATTTTGCTTTCTTTCTGTAGTGTCTCATGTCTTTTCCATTCTTGTGCCTCCTTTTCTACCTGCCTTTGTTTCAAACAAATAGTTTTTGTTTATGATTTGATTCTTCTAGTGACTCTTTAGCTATATTTATTTCCATTAATTTTTATTGAAGTTGTAGGAATTGAAACCCGCATCTTTAACTTTTCACAATCTACTTAAGGTAACATTGATCTCCATCCAGTAAATACAGGAATAGAGTTTCATTTAGCCCCCTCAGTACCAGTACTGTTACATGTGTCAACAACATATATTGTAAGCCAGATAATATGTACTACCTAGTCTTTGGTACAGTTATATGTCTTTTAAAGAAATAAAAAGAAAATGTACATATACAGAATAACACCATTTCTGTTGATAATCACTCCATTCTGTTCATGAGTTAACATCTAGTGTCATTTCCTTCTGGCCTGCAGGACTTCCTGTAAAATGAGTTCATGGCGGAGAGAGGGTGAAGGGGAGGTCTCACAGTGAACTCTCCTAGTTTATATTTATCTAAAACTTAACCCTCATTTATACTACCTATTTCATATTTATCTTTACTTTGCTATTTCCTTCCTACTTTTGGTGTTTTTTTTTTTAAATATTGATTTATTTTTGAGAGACAGACAGACAGAGTGTGAGCAGGGGAGGGGCAGAGAGAGAGGCAGACACAGAATCCGAAGCAGGCTCCAGGCTTCAAGCCATCAGCACAGAGCCTCACGCGGGGCTTCAACTCACAGACCGTGAGATCATGACCTGAGCCAAAGTTGACTGCTTAACCGACTGAGCCACCCAGGCGCCCCCCTACTTTTGGTTTTATTTCTTAAGATTTTCAGATGAGATAAAATTCCCCAGGTGTGAATGCACAGTTAGAGGAATGTCAACAGTGGTTTAGACTCATGGAACTAGCAAGATGAGGAGAATAGTAAACAGGTCCCATATCCTAAAGTTTCCTGATGCCCCTTTGCATCTGGTCCTCTCCCCCGTCCCCCACCCTGGGCGACCACTGGTCTCCTCTCTGTCTGCACCCATGACCTTTCTCATTCTATTAGATTTATCACCAGGGCGCTCTCTTTATCTCCAACAATGAATTCTCTTTTCAGATCTCTTTTCTTCCTGATATGAATATAGCCCCTCAACCTCTTCATGTCACAGTTTGCCTGGCACAGCTGTTCCAGCAGCTTACATTCCACCTGTGTCCTCATATGAACGTGCACATCTTGCACACAGCACCCAGTCAGCTAGTGTATCAGCGACTCTGCACACTGGTGACCCGTCTTTCCGGGCCATGTGGCTGTGTCTGCACCCTGCTTCTCCCTAGTAGAATTGTAGGATTCTAAAGGCCTCTTTTCCTTTTCTATGTCTCTGCTCCTTTCCTTGAAATTTTCCAGCATTTCTGTTGATATCATTCTCCTAAACTCTCACCTCACAGTCCTTCTGACTCCACCCCTGCCCCACTCCTCCGTACCTGCCTCATGTAAAGTGTACCTGCCTCATGTAAAGTGTCTGTGATGCCAGCACCCATGTCCATTTTCCAATGTCTGTATTGTTATCCATTGATTGCAGTGTCACAAATTATAACGCAGTTCTGCAGCTTCAGATGACATTGCTCTGGCAATAATTTCCTACGGATCAGAAGTGTAAGGACAGGGAAGAGGGGCAGCTCCAGCTAACTTTTTTCATTAGGTTGCAGCCAAGATGAGACTAGAATCACAGTGATGTGAAGGTATGACATGGGCTTAAGGATCAAGTTCTCGCTCCCAGGTGTGGCTGCCGGCAGGGAGCTTCGGTGTCCCCGGGTTCTCAGGGGAAGCGTCAATTCCCCATTTGTGGGCTTCTCTGCAAGTGAGGATCTTTCTGACTTCTTCCAAATTCAGGATCTGAGAGAAGGAAAGAAAGAGATGAGAGAGAGAAAACCATGGTACCTTTGAGACCTGATCTCTGAAGTCACACAGCATCACATTCCCCTTATTCTTTTCATGAGAAGTGGGTCACTGAGCCTAGTCCACACACAAGAGGAGGAGAATTCCACCAGATAATGTAGGATTAAGAGCAAGTAACGGGGGCGCCTGGGTGGCTCAGTTGGTTAAGCGGCCGACTTCGGCTCAGGTCAGATCTCACGGTCTGTGAGTTCGAGCCCCGCGTCGGGCTCTGTGCTGCCAGCTCAGAGCCTGCAGCCTGCTTCAGATTCTGTGTCTCCCTCTCATTCCGCCCTTCTCCTGCTCATGCTCTGTCTATATGTCTCTCAAAAGTAAATAAACATTAAAAAAAAAAAGAGCAAGTAACGACCTTACAAACCATTCTTACTGTAAGTATGAGGGTAACAATTTTAAAGGCCATTCGGATTAAGTGGCAGATTGTGGATGCAAACCCAGGCCTGGTGACTCCTGGTCCAGTGCACTTTCCATTGTGCCATGAGGAAGGACTGGGGATGAAGGTCCAGGAGAAGAGCTGGAGACTCATCAAAAGGTTATCCGAAAATGCCTGGATAAGTCCCCTTCCCTCTTGTAGGGAATTCAGGAAACAGGAAAGGTCAGGTCACCCTACACTGGTCATAGTAGAGCTGCTCTTCCATCTAAGGTGATCAAGCAATGGTACACAAGCCACTTCACCTTTCTGAGACTCAGCTTCTCTCTCATGAAATAGAAGTGACACATTCCCTCTTTGCCTTCCAGAGTTGTCCAGAGCCTGAAATGTGGTCTTTGTGAATGGTCAGATGTTGAAAAAACAAACCACTCTTACAGTATTCATTAGTAACAATGACCTCCCCCACCTTGTGGACGAGAATGCTGAGGAACTCATTGTTGAAGTGCTCTGCTCTGAGTCCAGCCAGGCGTAGGATCTGGGTCTCTGATTTCCATCTAGTGGAGCTCTGACATTGGTCTCTTCCTCTACCAGTAGATGTGGTTCTGGACCATGAACACTGCTCACCACATTTCCTCCTCTTTGAAATGGGAAACATGGGGCTCTGAGAAGCCCTCTGCTGGGGCCATCTGCTCATCCCCAGAGATTTAACACCAGAGCCTGTGTGCTGTATCAGGAGGGTTCCTTTTCTGGGACCCAGGCTGGATGGTAGCACAGTCATCTGGTGACACTACATTCTAAGGTGGCTTGAGAGTTGGTGAAAAGACAGGAGAGGATTTCTCTGCCAGGAGGGCATCTGGGCTGTGGGGGTCACCAGGTGACAGTTCTGGGCACTGACCATCCCAGAAACCAAACTAATCCTGGATGAAAATCCCTAGATGGAAGGAGTGACGATTAATAGCTAGAAGGACCAGTTTCCTCTTTAAAAGGCAAGCAGATCAACATTTTTTAGTGCTATTAACTCATTTACTTTGGGAGACAGAGGGAGAGCATACACATACCTATGAGAGCAAGGGAGGGACAGAGAGAGAGGGAGGGAGAGAATCCCAGCAATCTGGCACAGACCCCAATGTGGGGGTGGAACCTATGAACCACAGGATCATGACCTGAGCCAAAATCAAGAGTCAGAAGCTCAATGAACTAAGCCACCCATCTTCCCCAAATCTCCCCCAAGAGGTCACCGTTCTTACTTGTCAGGATTCTTTACAGGGAAAGAATACTCTTATTCTTTATTTTCAGTGGACCAAGGATCAGCTGACCTTGTATCCCTGCACTGGACATGCTTCCCCATGGCCTCTCATCACACCTGCTCAGAAAAGTATTCATTACTGGAGCCACGTTGGGCCCATATCAGGCATCAGTGAAGACACAAATGTGACAGACTCCCTGCCATCACATCAGGTGACTCTCAAGGACAGCATGACATCTGTGTTCTCCATGTATCAGACATCTCTGCCGCACTGGCTGCTGGGAGAAGACTCGACATGTGTGTTCCAGGTGCTGCACATCATCGTCCCATCCACAGCCCACAGCCCACCCCTGCCCAGATTTCCCACCATCTAAAGTGCAGTCCTGAAACTTTAAGTGCATGAGAACCTAGGAGCTTGTTGGCAATGCACATTCCTGAGTCTGCTCACAGAGAACCAGACACAGCACCTCTGGGGCAGAGTTTGAGAATTTGCTCTTTGAGTGGTGTCCCAGGTCTTGGAGATCACACCTTGAGGAACATGGTCCTGGAAACATGCCTCTGACATTCGGGCATGTAAGCAAATTCTTTGAGGATCTTTTTGAAAGGGCAGATCCGACCCTTTAAGTCTGATGCTGTTCCTGAAATCCAGTCTCCTGGTCATGAAATGAGGAACATAAAGATTCAGTGTTAGTTTATATTCCTTCACCTTCTTTATAAGGGGTTTCTCCATGTGACGTGCCTTCAGAATCCAGTGTTCTAAAACCAGATGGACATTTCCATTCACGAAAGCCCGTGAATCTATGTGCTTCAGTTGGTGTTTCAGTTAGTATCACCTGTGTGGCCTTTGGACAATCATGTCACCATAACTGCACTGAGTTCATTGCCGTGGGCTGGTAGCATCTTCCCATCCATGGTGGGTGGCTGCAGTGCTTTTTGCATTTGCCACACGGGAACACAGAACTGTCCCATCAGTGAACCATGCTTCACTATCAGGTGGCAGATCTTACTCAAGTCCCTCAGAGCCGGGCGGTATGGGTAGAGCAGCCGATGAGCATGTCTTCTGCTGACCAACAATTTGTGCAGTTTGCTGAGGCCTCCAGGTACAAGTTTGGTCCTCAAGAAATTGTGCCATTTCCACTTCCCAGTGAGGAATCCTTACACTTTTCATATGTTTGTAATGTGAGAAGACCCGTTATGAGACGAGAAATCCTCTGTAGTTCTTTGGGGGGGGGGGATAACAATTGTTATTCAGGAGGATCTGATGACTCCGATGCACTACATCTTCAAGAGCTGGTGGCCCTCAGTGCTGGAGAGAAGGCTCCGGCTCAAAAGCCCAGAGCACAGGGAGGAATACGGGCATCTCCCTGATGATGGCTACAAGCCATCTAACTTAGGGGGTAGGCTATGTGACTGTAGACCTTAGGGTTGAGAGTTCATGGCCCACTCTAGGGAGTAGATTGTACTGAAGATTAAAGAAAATTAAGATTTGGAGGGCCTGGCTGGCTCAGTCAGTGCAGCGTGCAACTCTTGATTAGGGATTGTGGGTTTGAGCTCCATGTTCATTGTAGAAATAACTTTTCTACAAAAAAAAACTAAAATCTTAAAGAAAAAGACCATGTTGTTTCTACTACAGAGGCTGTTGGATGGGAGGTGGTATGGGGGCATCCGTCTCTGTTACCATGCGTTGTATCTAGTCAGCTTATGCCCAGATCCTTGGCCCCCTGTATTTCAGCTGGAGAAGCCTGAACATGGAACCATAGGTGCCTGAGTCCACCTATTCTCACAAGTCAGATCACAGGCTGGGACCTTTTCACCCCACATCCTCTCTTAATTGGGATTTCCGGTAATGGCAGGAGGAAGGGGTGGAGAAAGTTCTTCCCCATAATACTATTATGAACACTGGGAAAAAAATTAAAAATAAACATTTGAAAAGTAAATGCAGGCAGACAGAAACATGAGAACTTTAATCTTGAATAACCACCACTACAATGGGCAAGAACTGCAAATTTGGAGCCTTCTCCCCTCTGGGTGCACGCTTTCCCGGTGTAACTGCAGCCCAGTGGCTCACAGAGCAGATGACAGCATTAACAGTACCAAGGAGCTGGGCACTTAAGAGGGAGATTTGACAGTGAGGGAGAAGCAGAGGGTTGAGATCTGAAACCTGAATAGAATCTCACTCAAAATCTGAATGAGCGCCACACTCTGCATGGCTGGGGGACGCTCAGGAGACACTGCTGATACAGGCGAAGAAACCAGAGGGAGGTCTAAGCTTTAAAGACACATCTGTCTTGATCCAATCTGTGAGTGCGCTTTTGACTTATGAATTCTCCAATCAGCACACTGCTCAGGCAGCAGCAAGAAAAATCATACTGGGGGCACTTGGTTGGCTCAGTGTGTAGACCTTGCAACTCTTGATCTTGATCAACACTGCAAGGTTTAGGTCATAGTGTGGTCTATGCAAGTGAAACCTTTGCAAGAAAAAAAAATCTTCAAAAACACAATAAAATAGATTCCAGATTTGCTGAAACATAAAACGCAGAGTACACTTTTATAGGACATATTCCTAGACATGCAAAGAAATGGAAATGTGTGACTATGAAAAAGTCAACACAAAAATATTCCCCATGTGCCCAGATGTTGGAATCAGCACCAAAACTCCCCTGCAGCTTAAGGAAATGTGTTCAAAGAATTGAATAAATATGTGTTAAAGGAATTTAAGAAAATTTCGTTATTACAGAGTGAACAAAAGGACATTTGAACAAAGAAATACAATGTACAAAGAAGATCAAATAGAAGTTCAACAATTGAAAAGGAAAAAAATGTAATTAAAGTTCAATGGACAAACTCCACTGAGGGCCTGGGAAGGCAGAATAAAGAATCCATGAGGTTGAATATAAATCAATAGAAATTACCAAGCCCAAAAACACAGAGAAAAGATTGGAGAGAAACTAATAAAACCTCAGAAATCCACAAAAGAATATAAAAAAGACAAATGGAAGATCACAATTCAAAAATGAGAAGGAGAAAAAAGAGCAGAAAAAGATTTGGAGAAATCATGTTTGAAAATTCCTCTGATTTAGTGCAAAATCCTTGAATATATAGATCCAAGAAGCTTGTCACCAAGCAGACAAGAGAATCCAAAGAAAACCAAACTGAGGCTCATTCATGTCCACGAGAGGAGAATCAAAGAAAAGAGAAATCTTCAAAGCAATAAATGTTTAGCGACACCTTCCACACAGGACGTGGTGGTTTTAAAATGTTCACAGATAGGGGCTCCTGGATGGCTCAGTCAGTTAAGTGTCTGACTTCGGCTCAGGTCATGATCTCACAATTTGTGAGTTTGTGCCCCATGTCAGGCTATGTTGACACCTCAGAGCCTGGAGCCTGTTTGGATTCTGTGTCTCCCTCTTTCTCTGCCCCTCCCCTGATCGTGCACTGTCTCTGTGTCTCAATAATAAATAAACATCAAAAATTAAAAAAAAATGTTCACAGATTCACTGATACTCCTCCCATGAAGAGGTAGAACTAATTCTTCTCCTCTTGTGTGTGGACTGGACTCAATATATGACTTTCATACTCTTTCTTGTCAAAAGCACCAGTGTTCTATGAGGCAACCGTTTAGCCCCAAGAAATTATAACTGAAGTTCCCCATGCAAGGACCACCTCAAGAGACAGCAGGAACAACTGCAGACATGCATGGCCCTTACTCTGGTTACGACTTGGTCCAATGTCCAAGGGACCCTCAGTGTGGGGCTGGGTGACTAATTATCCTAGGCTGCCCCAGACTGAGGACCAACATATAAACAGATTAGGTTCAAGAGTGAGGAAGCAGCCTCCCTCCATGATGATCACACAGTGGTGGTAGAATCCACAAAGTCTCCAGGTTCTGCACTCCCCACCCTTTCCCTGCTTGATACGTCACCTTTGTCTATGCCCAAACAAAAAACCTGTTTCCCTATTTTCCCTTCCTCAAGCAACCTGATTACAGGGAAATCACGTAGACCATCCCTTCCTCTAAATCTACAGGGCACTGGTCACCACGAGGAAGGGAGATGACTCAAAGAGGGCAAGGTGAGGCCACAGGGCACAGTCCTCCTGCTCTGCTCTAAATGATGTTTTGGGTTGTGCCCTGAGGGGCTGGACAAGGCAAATCCAGGAGGCAGGATCAAACCAGTGGGCACAGATGCCCTGAGAATGATCTGCTCCCCTCTTCACAAATGGTCAAGAGGTAATCGCTCAACTCCTCTTTTGTATGATGCAAGGAAACTCCAGGAAGCATGGGGGTAGGTGAAGGGAACCAGGAAAGAGTGGGAGTGACCCAAAGGAATGCTCAGGACACAGGTCCTGGAGGAGCATATTCAGGGGTTGCATAGTGGACAGAGGTGACACCCGTGCTTAGGATGCTTCTATGTGCAGTAAGTTGGACCTCCCAGAGGAACATCATAGGTAGGTCTCTGGCACCACACGCTGAACCCCTAAGTGAGGTCCTGTTGTTCTTTCTCTTGGATTCCTCATGATGGCCAAAGAGATTGGTGACATGGGTGCACACTGGAAGGAAATAGGGTCATTGCCTCTCCTCTGGATTCCTCCCCAGTGTTGAAGCCCTACCCGCCAGGTCATAGGCCCTTTCTTCCATGTGTTCCTCAGATCCCATGGTCTCCTGGGCCCTCCGCAGTAGGCATGTGATCTCCAAGCATCAACCCTGGGTAAGCCCTGCTAAGTCTGAGAGTAGAGAGGGGTAGGGGCAAGTGCAAGATAAGGAGACACAGCCCTCCCTGCCCTATCCTCAACCCGAGCCAGGAGCAGCCATGATCCTCAAGGCCCTTGTGTCCCTGGCTGTGAGCAGGTCTAAGGTTGTGGAAGCAGACATGGCTCCCAAGCCACCTCAGCACTCACACTTCCACTTCTCTTACAGAAGCTTGTCATCCCCTCCGATATGTGCAGTGAGAGACATGAGGGGTCCCATGTCCAGGAGATCCCTTTCCATCCCACCATCTGCTCAGATTCTCACCTGGGCTTCCCTCAGCTGCTGGTGACTTCTTCTTCTCCTACCAAAGGACACACATGATGATGGCAGTAATAAAAACAACAGAAGCAGCCGCAGCACCCCTATGGTTGGTCATCCACTCTCCTGCACAAGGGCCTTTCCTGGAAAAGGTCCTCATATTAACCTGGACTCCCCAGGACCATGGGCCTGCTGTCCTCTCCTTACCCTGGTTCCTGTCCCATTCAGGGCCAGAGCCCCCTCCACGATCACCCCAGGCTCTCCTGAGAGTACAGGGTGGGCACTGTGGTTCCAGTGACTTCCACGTAGCAAGTGAACCTCTGCTCCTCTCCCTGGAGAATCCTTATGGCCTCACACATCCAGTAGGTCCTCTTTTCACCAGGAAGGACTCTCTGAACTGCTGGGCATCCTGGCTCATGGGTTCCTCATCCTGAAGCCAGTCAGGGAGATATTCCTGGGAGAGACATTGAAAGCCCAGCACATCACGGTGACCATGCCTTCCAAGGCCTGACTGTAGATTACCTTCACTGTTGGGGACACTGGGGAAGAAAGCACAGAGCCAGCCATGCACAAGGCAGAGCTCTTCTCCCCTCTAAGGGAGACAGAGAGGACAGCCTGCTTCTCCAACCTTTCCAGTTCTGGCTGAAGCCCTCAATGACCCCAGGCCTTCTCCAAGTCTGTTCTGCACTCTACAACCCAATTCCTTTGGATTGGCAGGAGGATGCACCTGGGATCTAGACCTCTCTCTCCTGGATCCTCGTGTTGATGCTGAGGAGGGCTGTGAGGGGTAGGCTCCTGGGCTAAGGGGACAATAAGGGACCTCTCTGTGACATGGAGGATGAGGCTTCCTCTCCTGCCTGACAACAAATTTCCTGGTTCAGTTTTCTGTCAGAACGTCCACAGCTTCCCTAGACTATTGACATTGAGAAGTGGCATTTCCACCCCTGGTTGCTTGCTGTGTCTTTCTAGAGGCTGTAACAGTACAGGTGGGTCACAGTAACAGGGGCCGACAGAACATACATGCATTCCATAGGACAGGGAGGGCTTCCTTTGACAGGACTGTTGGGAGGAGATCAATGGGTCTGGGGAGGGGAAGGAAGTCACTGCACGAGGGTTGAACATGTTCTGCCTCAGAAGTCCATCCAGGCTTCCAGATATTTCTGCGGGCTTCCGCAAAGCTCTCCCTGCACAAAGGCTGAGGAATTCTGGTTTGAAAGCCAACAGCATCTTAATTTCCTTAGCCAAGGTCTGAGCCAAGGACCAGGGAACTGTCCATCCAGGGGTCTTTGGGTCAGAGAAGAGGAAGAGCTCCCATCATAGCGGACATTCCCGTAGCCTCTGGTGCTGTTGTCCCCTCTCATCATCCAGCCCCAGAACTCCTGCAGGGAATGCAAGCCTCTCCTCAGCCATCCATCCTGTGTCACTCTGCCTTCCCCACACCAGTGAGAGACTCCCACCAGAGGGGCCCCTTCTAACTCACTTCCTCATCTTCCCTGTGCTGGGTGAGTGACAACCACCTCCTGGCTGAGGTCCACAGACTCTCAGTCCTCATCCCCTTTTCCCAGGCAAATCTAGTGGAAAGAGACAACTCCCTGCTCTTGGCCCCGAACTTCCCTGGGGAAGGCCTCTTGCCCCTACCCCGCTCTCACCTCCTTTCTTGGCCTGCAGGGCCACGGTGTCTGCTAGAGTCTTTCTGAGATTCTTCTCACTCTCTCTTAGGTCCTTGGTCTCTGTGTTCCACCACGTAGGCCCCAAGATGTCCTGCCTTGTCTATGTCACTGGTGGGGAATGAGATGGACCTGCCAGTGTCTCTGGGGTAAGGCAGTCAGAGGGGTCTCTAAGAGGCAGGGCAGTGAGTCCAAAAGTAGTCTATATTAGAAAGGAGGGGCAGTGGAAGAGAAAATAGACCCGATATGTCACATGAATACCTTGGGGAAGGACTTGCAGAGTGGTGGTGGTTCTGGGAGGGGGGCAGTTCATCCCTCCAAGGGGGGTTAGGGGGAGACTTCCAGCACAGAACGGGCAGGCTGGGAGATGGCTGGCTGTAGGAAAAGGCCAGTACTAACCTTGTAGCAGAAACAAGGCAGAAACAGTTTGGGGACCGGATGTCAGGAGTGGGGCCCACTTGGTTCAAGGAACCAAAGAGGGTAGAGGGCCTAGGATCTGGGCAGCAGGACCTTAAGTAGTACTCTGGTCTGTGGGGGAAAGGGAAGGCAGGAGGCAGTAGGGGAGACTAGTGTTGAGGGGCTGGGAAGGGGGACTGGATGACCCTGAAAGGACTTGAATGAGAGAGGAGAGGCGGGAGCTTTGGCAAGAGCCAGGAGGAGGGGCTGCTGACTGCAGGGTCCCATGGGAGGAGCTCATGAGAGAGGAGAGCTTGGTGAGGGCCCTGCAGTTGGGTGTGGGGTTAGAGTTGGCAAGGACCATGGAGACCGGGAGTTTAGCCCACAAGGAGAGTGTAGGCTACAAGAGGGTGAGAGTGGGATGAAAGTGAGGGGACAGGGCAGTGTGGGTGATGTCCCTTGATGGAGGGGGTCCAAAAGTAGGTGCCTGCACTGTAGGTGGAGGGAGGAGGAGGGGTGCCAAGACAGGGGACACGTCTGGAAAAGGAGCTGTGCACAATGCCGCCGTGCTCCCTTTGGTGATGGCAGGAGGGCAATGGGAGGGAGACCCTCTGGGAAAAGACCCCCCTCAGAAAATTATCATACTACCAGAAATCTTAGCTTTAGCAATCAGACACCAAAATTAAACTATTTGCCTTCCAAATAGGCAAGCAAGCACTCAAACTTTCAATCTTCAAGGATGACATAATACTCTGTATAGAAAACCCAAAGGATTCCATGAAAAAATTGGTAGAACTAACGCATGAAATCAACAAAGTTGCAGACTGTAAAATCAATGTACAGAAATCGTTTGCATTTGTATAACCCATAGGAGGCATCAGCAAAAACAAAATACAAAAAACAAACAAAAAAACACAAAAAAACTCACAAAAAACCCCAAAAAAACAACAATGAATCAATCCTATTTGGATTGCAAAAAACAATAACACACCTAGGAATAAACCTAACTAAACAGGAAAAGTTCTGGACTCTGATAACTATAGAACACTTATGAAAGATATGAGGACACAACGAAATGGAAAAGTATTCCATGCTCGAATGCAAGAACAAACATTGTTAAAATTCTATAGTACCCAAAACAAAGCAATCTATACATTTAATACAATCCCTACCAAAATACCAGGAGCATTTTTTACAGAGCTAGCACAAACAATCCTAAAACTTGTATGGAACCACAAAAGACCCCAACTAGCCAAAGCAACTCTGAAAAACAAAAAAAGTGGAGGCATCACGATTCCAGATTTCAAGTTACAGTACAAAGATGTAGTCATCAAGAACAGTATGGTACTGGCACAAAAGCAGACCCATAGATCAGTGGAGCAGAATAGAAAATCCAGAAATAGACCCACAACTATAAGGTCAACTAATTTTTGACAAAATAGGAATGAATATCCAATGGAAAAAAGACAGTCACTTTAACAAATGGTGTTGGGAACCCTGGACAGCAACATGCAGAAGACTGAAACTGGACCACTTTCTTACACCATACACAAAAGGAAATTCAAGATGGTTGAAAGACCTAAATGTGAGACAGGAAACCATCAAAACCCACAACAACTTCTTACTAGACACATTTCTGGAGGCAAGGGAAACAAAAGCAAACATGAACTACTGGGAGTTCATCAAGATAAAAACCTCCTGCACAGTGAAGTAATCAACCAACAAAACTAAAAGACGATATACAGAATGGGAGAAGATAGTTCCAAATGACATATCTGATAAAGGGTTAGTTTCTAAACTCTATAAAGAACTTAGCAAATTCCACAACCACAAAGCAAATAACCCAGTTAAGAAATAGGCAGAAGACATGAATAGACACTTTTCTAAAGAAGACATCCAGATGGCTAACAGACATGTGAAAATATGCTAACATCATGAGAAAGAAGGAAATCCTGCCATTTGCAGCAACCTGGATGGAACTGGAGAGTATTATGCTAAGTGAAATAAGTCAGTCAGAGAAAGACAGATATCATATGTTTTCACCGATATGTGAAATTTGAGAAACTTAACAGAAGACCATGGGGGAAGCGAAGGGGAAAATAGTTACAAACAGAGAGGGAGAGAAGCAAACCGGAAGAGACTCTTGAGTACAGATAATAAATTGAGGGTTGATGGGGGACAGGGGAGAGGGGAAAATGGGTGATGGACATTGAGGAAGGCACTTGTTGGGATGAGCAGTGGGTGTTTTATGTAAGTGATGAATCACTGACTTCTGCTCCTAATACCAATATTGTACTGTATGTTAACTAAATAAAATTTAAATTAAAAAAAAAGTAGGTTCTTCATTAGCTACAGTTCTAGGGTTTTCCTGAATATAGTCATATTGGTTTTCAAAGTCAGGTCTCTTAGGGGCTCATCTCTCCTGTGCAGGACCTAGGGTTTAGTGCTTGATGGGGGGCACAGACGCCTTGCTTCTCAGTGAAATTTTGTACTTTTGAGATCCCAGTGTGTTTTGAATTCTCATATCTGGGTGGGAACAGGTTTCCTTTTGGTTTTGTCTTTGTTTTTGTTTTTGGCAAGAGTGTCTCTGCCTCTCTTACCTGTTTTCATGCTGTCTTTTTATGGTTTGTTGTGCAGGCTCAGATCTTTTTCAGAGGAGATTATCCTGTATAGAGTTGTAAATTTGTTGTGTCCATGGAAGGAGATGAGTTCAGGATCTTGGTAAGCTGGTACCTTGAACCAGACTCCCGAAACCATCTTGATTGCCTTTCCTTTGCAGGTAATGAGATTGGGAATTGGGGCTCCTACTACTTTGGCCTTCCTTTTTAAGAGTGGCTAATCTAAGTCCCTTGACTTTTCCTATGAATTTAGAATCAGTGTGTCAATTCTTACAAAGGAGCTATTTAGGTATCTGATAGGGATTCTGTTGAACCTGTAGATGATTTTGAGAAATGTTGCCACCTTGAGAACATTAAGTCTTCTGACTGTGAAAATGTTTCCATTGACTTAGATGTCTTTAAATTTCTTTCAACAATGTCTTGTAGTTTTCAGAGTATAAGTTTTGCACTCCCTTTGTTAAATGTATTCCTAATACTTAACTTACTTTGGTGTTATGGTAAATGGAGTTGTTTTCTTAATTTCATTGTTGGATTGTTTATTGAAAGTATATGGAAATATAACTGATTTTTTATGTATTGACCTCATATCCTACAACATTGCTGAACTTGTTGATTTGTTCTAATAGTTGATGCTGCAGAATTTGCTATGTACAAGGTCATGCCATCTGTGTGTGAACAGAAATAATTCTACTTCTTTTTTTCCCGATCAGGATGCTCTTTATCTTATTTTCTTGCTCTAGAATCTCCAGCACAAAGTTTAATGGAAGTGGTGAGAGTGGACATCCTTTTCATGTTCCTGAACTAAGGAGAAAACAACCAGTCTTTCACCATTAAGTAAGATGTTAGCTTACATCGTTGATATGGATGTCAAACCAATATTGGATTCCTGGAATAAGCTTCTCTTGGTCATGGTGTATAGCTATTTTTTATATGTTGCTGGATTTGATTTGCTATGATTTGTTGAGTTTTTCTATGTCTATATTCATAACAGATATTAGTCTAAGTTTTCTTTTCCTGTGATTAACTTTGTCTGATTTTGGTCTCAATAACATTAGCCTCATAGAGGGAGTTGGGTTCCCTCCTCTCCTTTATGGAAGATGTTGTAAAGAACTGTTATTATTTCTTTAAGCATTTGATATAATTCACAAGTGAAGTATTTGGAACCTGGTTTTTTTGTAGGGGTAGCTTTTGACCATTGATTCAATCTTCTACCTCATTATAGGTATATTCAGATTGTCTATTTCTTCTGAGACAGCTATTGTAGTTTGTGTCTTTCTTTTTTTTTAATTTTATAATAGTTTATTTTCATGTTGGTTTACATATAACACCCAGTGTTCATCCCAACATGTGCCCTTTTTAGTGCCCATCACCCCCTCTCCCCCCTCCCTCATCCCCCTCACCCTCAGTTTTTTCTTAGTCTTTGAGAGTCTCTTATGTTTTATCTCCCTCCCTCTCTGTGTCTTTTTTTCTTTTCCCCTCTTCCCCTCCCCCTGGTTTTTGCTTACTCTCACAAAGTCCACCTATTCGTGGAAACATATAGTATCGGTCTTTTTCTGACTGACTTATTTCACTTAACATAATACCCTCCAGTTCCATCCATGTTGCTACACATGGCCAGATTTCATTTTTTCTCATTGCCACGTAGTAGTCCATTGTATATAAGTACCATAACTTCTTTATCCATTCGTCAGTTGATGGGCACTTGGTCTCTTTCCATGATTTGGCTATTGTCGAAAGTGCTGCTATGAACGTTGGGGTACACGTGCTCCTATGCATCAGCATTCCTGTGTCTCTTGGGTAGATTCCTAGCAGTGCTATTGCTGGATCATAGGGTAGCTCTATTTTCATTTTCTTGTGGAACCTCCACACCGTTTTCCAGAGTGGCTGCACCAGTTTGCATTCCCACCAACAGTGTAGGAGGGTGCCTACTTCTCCACATCCTCGCCAGCATCTATAGTTTCCTGATTTGTTCATTTTAGCCACTCTGACTGGTGTGAGGTGGTATCGCAGTGTGGTTTTGATTTGTATTTCCCTGATGATGAGAGACGTTGAGCATCGTTTCATGTGTCTGTTGGCCATCTGAATGTCCTCTTTGGAGAAGTGTCTATTCATCTCTTCCGCCCATTTCTTCACTGGGTTGTTTGTTTTTCGGGTGTGAAGTTTGGTAAGTTCTTTATAAATTTTAGATACTAGTCCTTTATCCGATATGTCATTTGCGATGATCTTTTCCCATTCCGTTGGTTGCCTATTCGTTTTGTTGGTTGTTTCTTTTGCTGTGCAGAAGCTTTTTATCTTGATGAGAGCCCAATAGTTCATCTTTGCTTTTAATTCCCTTGCCTTTGGAGACGTGTCGAGTAAGAAATTGGTGCGTCTTAGGTCAAAGAGGATTTTTCCTGCTTTCTCCTCTAGGATTTTGACGGTTTCCTGTCTCACATTCAGATCTTTTATCCATTTAGAATTTATTTTTGTGAGTGGTGTAAGAAAGTAGTCTAGTTTCATTCTTTTGCATGTTACTGTCCAATTCTCCCAGCACCATTTGTTAAAGAGGCTGTCTTTTTTCCATTGGATACATTTTCCCACTTTGTCAAAGATTAGTTGGCCATATAGTTGCGGGTCCATTTCTGAGTTTTCTATTCTAGTCCATTGGTCTATGTGTCTGTTTTTGTGCCAATACCATACAGTCTTGATGACTACCGCTTTATAGTAGACGTTAAAGTCTGGGATTGTGATGCCTCCCGCCTTGGTTTTATTCTTCAGTATTATTTTGGCTATTCGAGGTCTTTTGTGGTTCCATACAAATTTTAGGATTGTTTGCTCTAGCTTTGAGAAGAATGCTGGTGCAATTTTGATTGGGATTGCATTGAATGTGTAGATTGCTTTGGGTAGTATTGCCATTTTCACTATATTTATTCTTCCAATCCATGAGCATGGGATGTTTTTCCATTCCCTTGTGTCTTCCTCAATTTCCTTCATAAGTTTTTTATAGTTTTCAGTGTAGAGGTATTTTACATCTTTGGTTAGGTTTATTCCTAAGTATTTTATGGTTTTTGGTGCAATTGTGAAAGGGATTCTCTTCTTTATTTCTCTTTCTGCTGCTTCATTGTTGGTGTATAGAAATGCCACCGATTTCTGTACATTGATTTTGTACCCTGCAACTTTGCTGAAATCATGGATCAGTTCTAGTAGGCTTTTGGTGGATTCCGTCGGGTTTTCCATGTAAAGTATCATGTCATCTGCAAAAAGTGAGAGTTTGACTTCCTCCTTGCCAATCTTGATGCCTTTTATTTTGTTTTGTTGTCTGATTGCTGATGCTAAGACTTCCAACAGTATGTTAAATAGCAGTGGCGAGAGTGGACACCCCTGTCGTGTTCCTGATCTCAGGAGGAAGGCTTTCAATTTTTCCCCATTGAGGATGATATTAGCTGCGGGCTTTTCATATATGGCTTTTATGATGTTTAAGTATGTTCCTTCTATCGCGACTTACTCGAGGGTTTTTATTAGGAAAGGGTTCTGTATTTTGTCGAATGCTTTTTCTGCATCTTTTGACAGGATCATATGGTTCTTATCTTTTCTTTTGTTGATGTGATGTATCACGTTGATTGATTTGTGAATATTGAACCAGCCCTGCAACCCAGGGATGAATCCTACTTGATCATGGTGGATGATTCTCTTTACATGCTGTTGGATTCGATTTGCTAGTATCTTGTTGAAAATTTTTGCATCCATATTCATCAGGGATATTGGCCTGTAATTCTCTTTCTTTGCTGGGTTTCTATCTGGTTTGGGAATCAAAGTGATGCTGGCTTCATAGAATGAGTCCGGGAGTTTTCCTTCCGTTTCAATTTTTTGGAACAGCTTGAGGAGGATAGGAATTAACTCTGTTTTAAATGTCTGGTAAAATTCCGCGGGAAAGCCATCTGGTCCAGGGCTTTTATTTGCTGGGAGGTTTTTAATAACTGATTCTATTTCTTCGCTAGTTATGGGTCTGTTCAAATTTTCTATTTCTTCCTGTTTGAGTTTTGGTAGCGTGTGGCTATTTAGGAAGCTGTCCATTTCTTCCAGATTGCCAAGTTTGGTGGCATATAATTTTTCATAGTATTCTCTGATGATTGCTTGTATCTCTGAGGGATTGGTTGTAATTTCTCCCTTTTCATTCACGATTTTATCTATTTGAGTTCTCTCTCTTTTCTTTTTGAGAAGCCTGGCTAGAAGTTTGTCTATTTTGTTTATTTTTTCAAGGAACCTGCTTTTGGTTTCATTGATCTGTTCCACTACCTTTTCTGTCTCCATATGGTTAATTTGTGCTCTGATCTTTGTTATTTCTCTCTTTCTGCTGGGTTTGGGTTGATTTAGTTGTTCTGCTTCTAGTTCCTTTAGGCGTGCTGTTAGAATTTGTGTTATTGATTTTTCTTGTTTCTTGAGATGGGCCTGGATTGCAATATATTTCCCTCTCAGGACTGCCTTTGCTGCGTCCCAGAGCGTTTGGATTGTTGTATTTTCATTTTCATTTGTTTCCATGTATTTTTTAATTTCTTCTCTGATGGCTTGGTTGACCCAGTCATCTTTTAGTAGGTTATTTCTTAGCCGCCATGTTCTTGGATATTTTCCAGGCTTTCTCCCTTGGTTGATTTCAAGTTTCAAAGCATTGTGGTCTGACAGTGTACACGGTATGATCTCAATTCTTTTATATTTATTCAGAGCTTCCCTGTGCCCCAGAATGTGGTCTATCTTGGAAAATGTACCGTGCGCAGTTGAGACGAACGTAAATTCCTTTGCTTCTGGATGAAGGACCCTAAAGATGTCTGTGAGGCCCATCTGTTCTAATGTGTCGTTCAGGGCTATTGTTTCTGTGGAGATTTTCTGTTTTGTGGATCTATCCAATGCTGAGAGTGGAGTGTTGAGATCCCCTACTATTAGGACATTTTTATCGATGAGGTTGCTAATGTTTGTAATTAGTTGTTTTACAAATTTGGGTGCCCCCGAATTCGGTGCGTAGATATTTACAATTGTTAGCTCTTCCTGCTGGATGGTCCCTGAGACTATTATATAATGTCCTTCTTCATCTCTTATTACATCGTTCATTTTAAAGTCTAATTTGTCTGATATAAGTGTGGCTACTCCGGCTTTCTTCTGTCTTCCAGTAGCATGGTAGATAGTTCTCCATCCCCTCACTTTCAATCTGAAGGTGTCTTCAGGTTTAAGATGAGTTTCTTGAAGACAGCAAATAGATGGGTCTTGTTTTTTAATCCATTCTGTCATCCTGTGTCTTTCGATTGGCGCATTTAGTCCATTTACATTCAGTGTTAATATTGAAAAATATGCGCTTACAGTCACTGTATTATCTGTAAGTTTCATGTTTGTAAGGCTGTCCCTGGCAGTTTGTGTTCTTTGCAACCTTGCCTTCATAGAATGCCCCTCAGGATCCCTTGCATTGCTGGCTTACTTGTGATAAATTCTTTCAGTTTTCGTTTGTTGGGAAAAACCTTGATCTCTCCTTCTATTCTGAATGACAGGCTAGCCGGATACAGAATTCTTGGTTGCATGTCCTTCTTGCTCATCACATTGAAGATATCCTGCCATTCCTTTCTGGCTTGCCAAGTTTCTGTAGATAAGTCTGCTACTACCCTTATAGGTCTCCCTTTGTATGTTAGGGTTCTTTTGTCCCTAGCTGCTTTCAGGATTCTCTCCCTATCTTTGTATTTTGCCAGCTTCGCTATGATGTGCCGTGCAGAAGGTCTATTCAAGTTACGTCTGAGGGGAGTTCTCTCTGCCTCTTGGATTTCCATGCCCGTTTCCTTCCTCATGTTGGGGAAGTTCTCAGCAATGATTTGTTCAAGAACCCCTTCGACTCCTTTGTCTCTCTCTTCTTCCTCTGGAACTCCTATGATACGGATATTGTTTCTTTTGAGTGCATCACTCAGCTCTCGAATTCTCCTTTCCTGTTCCTGGATCAGCTTCTCTCTCTTTTTATCTGCTTCCTCTTTTTCAATGATTTTCTCTTCTAATGCACTAACTCTTTCCTCTACCTCTTCAATCCGTGCTGTGGCTGCTTCCCGTTCCCCCTGTATTTCTTCCAATGTCTTCTTTAATTCTTCCTGACCGTTTTTAAGGTCCTTGAACTCTGCCACGCGGGACCCCTTGCATTCATCCAGGCTTTTTTCAAGCCCAGCGATTAGTTTTATGATTATCATTCTATATTCATGTTCTGTTATGTTGCTTATATCTGTTTTCATTAATTCTTGAGCTGTCACTGCTTCTTGTAGATTCTTTTGGGGAGAGATCTTCCGTCTCGTCATTTTGGCTGGATGTGTTTTGAGTTGTTTCTTGAAGTTGCCCTGGAAAGGAAAACAGACTCACAAAGGGAGGAGGCTTGTGCACATCCCGTTTCAATTTGCAGGACACCACGGACTTTCGACTTTTGTCAGTTGCTCCTGGACCACCTCCTGGAACGCATCCTTCTCCTTTGGACTGTTCTGGAAATAAGCCTTCCGTTGAGGAAATACACAAAACATCAGGGTTCCAGCTAAGTCATGAGCCTCGGTCTTGAAGGACCTGGGGTGCTTTCTGTGGGCTGTTAAAGCTGAACCGAGTCTCCTGCAGAGCAGAAGCAGGATGAGGACGCACACACAGCCGGACTTAAAGCCGAGGAAACGGGCTTCATAAACCACCGTAGTTTGTGTCTTTTTATGAATTTGCCTATTTTATTTAATAAGTTAATTTTTTGGCATATTGTTCATCATAATCTCCTATAATTCTCTTCATTTCTGTATGGTCAGTCATAAAATTCCCTCTTTCATTGCTGATCCTAGTAATTTGAGTTTTCTCTCTGTCTCTTTTTATTTTATATATTTTTTATTTTTTTAATTCTTTCTTTGTCTCTTTTTTGTGAGTCTAGTTGAAAATTTGTCAGTTTTGTTGCTATTTCAAAAGATCACATTTGTTTTAGTAGTTTTATGTATTGTTATTTTATTTTTCTCCTGTTTCATTAATACTCATTCTAATCTATACTTTTTCCTTCCTTTTGCTTGCTTTTGGTTTAGTTTGCTCCTCTTTTCTCTTTGACTTAATGTGGAAGTTTAGGTAATTGATTTTAGAAGTTTCTTGATTTAAAAAAATGTTTATTTATTTTGAGGGGGGAGTAGAAAGAGTGGGAGAGAGAGAATCCCAAGTAGGTCTCATGCTCAGTGTGGATCCCAACATGGGTCTCGGTCCCATGACCATGAGATCATGACCTGTACCGAAATCAACAGTGGAACACTCAACTGACCGAGCCACCCAGGCACCCCACTCTGTCTTCATTTTTATTAATCTTAGTCTGTGATTTCCATGGTGATATCTCTTTCACCCTTTGGTATGAGAAGTGTGTTGTTTAATTCTGCATATTGTGAGTTTCCCAAATTTCTTGCAGTGATAGATTGTTTTCTAGTATCATGCCATTGTGATAAAAGAACATATTTGCATTATTTATATCTTTGTAAATTTGTGAGTTTTGTTTTATAGCCTAGCATATGGTTTATCCTCAAGAAATCTCCACATGCATTTGAAAAGAATGTATATTCTCTTGATGGCTGGAATGTTCAATAAATGTCAGATCTACTGTTGGTTTATAGGATGGTTCAAGTCTTCTTTATGTTTATTGATCTCTGCATAGATGTTGTATCCTTTATTGAAAGTGATATATTACAGTTTTTGACTATTACTGTCATATTGTCTGTTCCTTCATTTCTGTCTGTTTTGTTTTCATGTATTTGACGCTGAGTTATTAGGTGATTATACATTCAGAATTGTTCATCCTTCTGATAATTTGACCCTTTTATCATTATAAAATGTTGCTGTTGATCTTTACTAGCATTTTTTAAAATGTTTATTTTTGAGAGAGAGAGAGAGAAAGTGTGGGCAGGAGAGGAGCAGGGAGAGGGGGATAGAGGAATCAAAAAATCTCCTATGCTGACAGCAGAGTTTCCATTTCAGGGCTCAAACCCACGAACCATGAGATCATGACCTGAACTGAAGCTGGATGCTTAAACCCCTTAGTCACCCAGGCACTCCTTTACTAGTATTATGTACGTATGTATGTATGTATTTATTTATGGTTTATTCTTTTTAAGTTTATTTTTTTTTATTTTTAGAGGTACAGAGACAGTTCGAGTGGGATGGGGTAGACAGAGAGGGATAGAGAGAGAGAATCCCAAGCAGGCTCCCCACTGCCAGTTGCAGAGCCTGACATTAGGTTCAAACCCACAGTGAGTTCATGACCTGAGGTGAAACTGAAACCAAGATCTGGACACTTAACCAATGGAGCCACCCAGGTGCCCCCTTTACTAGCATTTTAAAAGTCTCTTGTAGGGGCGCCTGGGTGACTCAGTCGGTTGGGCGGCGGACTTCGGCTCAGGTCATGATCTCGTGGTCTGTGAGTTCGAGCCCCGCGACCGGCTCTGTGTTGATAGCTGGGAGCCTGGAGCCTGCTTCGGATTCTGTGTCTCCCTCTCTCTCTGCCCTTCTCCTGCTCATGCTCTGTCTCTGTGTCTCAAAAATAAAAAAAAATAAAGTTAAAAAAAAAAGTCTCTTGTGTCTAGCGAATGAATGTGTCCACTCCAGGTTTTTTGTGGTTATTTGCCTGAGATAACCTTTTCCATTTCTTTAATTTTAAACACTTTGTAATTGAATCTCAAGTGTGTCCACTCTAGACAGCATTGTTGGATCTTGTTTATTTTCAGTCCAACCATCTGCACTCTGATTGGCTTATTGGAACTATTTACATGTAATGTTAATATTGACACAGGTGGGTTTATGATGCCATTTTACCTTTTGTTTTTTGTTTTCCATGTTTCCATCATTCCTCTCTTACTGATAACCATTTATTAAGTAAGTATTTCATATTGTTAATTATATACTAATTTATCTCTTTATTTTGTAGTTACTTTCTTAAGGATTTTTTGCTTTTGCCACTTTTTTCTACATTTTTGGTTTTGTGATTTTTTCTTATATGTCATATACATATTTATTCAAATAACATATATTTATATACTTATATCATATCCTGGTCATGTTATATTTTATGCCATATGAGTGTAATATTGAAGATTTATGACCTTCTTTTTACTACCTATTCTTTCTAAAGTTACTCAATCACAGTCTTTCCCCCATTTATACTTCATATTTCAAGCTACGAGTTGCTTTTTCTCTCTGTGCACTTCTTTGTGTAAATTTTTTGACACATACATTAAATGCAGATTTCTCTAGAGAAATGTGTTTCTTTCTTATAATAAACTAATGACTTGGAGGTATTTTGGCCCAAAATAGCAAAGCAAATTTGGACTACAAATCACAGAAAGGTTAGTCTGTCACTGCAAATTCTTTGAAATAGCTGTTTGCTCACTTTGTGCTAGCTCAAAGCAAATCTCCTCTGAGTAATACCTTCTTGTACTTGAAGATAGAGCTGATTTGATTTGTGTCACCAAATTTTTGAGGCTATGAGTCTATGAATCTTAGGTTCCCATATTTTCACGTGGGGGGGGGGATGTTTCTCATGCTCCTCAGATGAATAAGCTCAGGGCATTATTTCCTGTCTATTAAGCTCATGAGCCTGAGAAGGAAGCTAAGATTTTCTAGATTTGAAATATACCTTAAGGTTCAGAACAACTATCATCCCTGGCTTATTGCCAATATTTATATTTTGGCCTAAATGATTATTCTGTTGATTCTTCTTTTGGGTGCTTTATATACGTATTTTACATTTTTAGTTGTTTTTATAGGAAGAGGCAACCTTAAAACTTAGTCTACTGTGTTAGAGGGAAAGGATTCCCATTAACAATTTTTCATTTCTGCTCTTTATCCAGTACCAGAGTAGGTGGTAGAGTAAAAATCCACCTAAACCAACAGTGACCTGTGTCTTCTGTGAGCCAGCACTGGTCTGTGAATGTGCATCAGCCAACAAACAGATACAGACAGAAAGTGAAAGAGACACCTTATCCTGTCTCAGACTGGTAATCAAGACAAAAAAAGAGCCTGTGTATCAAGTCATTGGATCTGCTAAAAACAGTTTGATTATTAGCTGTTCGTGGATCAGAGGTGGAGGAGCACAGTGTCTAACCTGGAATGATTTTTTATACTTTTGTGTGGGTCACATAAAACCTAGTAACATTTTGGATACTCTCACCAGAAATATGGGCATGTACAATGAAATAAACTGTCAGTGTATATATAAGGATCATTTGAAGTGTTACAGATCTGGGTTATTTTTCCTTGGAAGGAACAAAGGCTGGAGAAGACATTTTAAACAATCACTTCATCACCTGACAATGCTGCTCCACTTATTTGTGAGTAGAAATGTAGTAGACAAAAGCTGGATCCCGTAACAACTATCAAGGGAAAAAGTTGAAAGATGCCATTTATTAGTCACTCCTTCATCCAGTCTGACCTGAGTGCCTACAATGTAGTATATCAAGTTCTAGTCTTAAATCACTGCTCCAAATGTTGCAATTTGTCATTCTTTTCCATTCCTGGCCCCCAATTTCTATTCCCAGAACTTGTACCCTCTTCCCACATAAAAGATTTCCACATTAAAAAATCTGATGGAGGGCAGAGACCATGGAGAGGAGAACCCACTTTGCCAAAGAGTCCTGCATTGGACATGGGATGAAACTTCACAGTCACATGTTACCACTGCCAGACTCTGCTCAGGACATGTGACAGACAGGCTGGGACAGCACTACATGGCATTTGGCACAGGTGTTTGAGTGACAGTGGTGTCATGCATTTGCGAGGGGCAGCAACAACAGCAGTCCTAGCCTCAGGGTTCACTGTCCTACATCAGGGGCCTCTGGTGTGAACAGTGCATCTATACCCAGCAGCAGGGCCCTGGTTATACATGTGCCTCCACCTAGAGACCATTGTGGATTCTGTTCCTCTCTGTGTAGACTCAAGCCTGTTTTGTGAGTTTCTTTGAAACAGAACAAGGCCCCACGTTCTCTCTCTCTTGTCCCAAGTCTTCTGTAACTCTACCTATGTATCACAAAGAGTCAGACATTGATATTGGGAATAGCTTCAGAGAGCATGATGTCAGACATTTTTTCCAGCTTCACTGAGATGTAACTGACATACACCATTGTGTAAGTTTAAGGGTACAACCTCTTGATTTGATACATTTATAAACTGCAAAATGATTACAACCCTAGCATTAGCTAAGACCTGCATCATGTCACATAGTTACCACTCCCATTTGTGTGGTGCAAAGATTTAATATCTACACTCCTGTTACCTCAGAGGTTTTATGTTGAGGTGATAACCACTTCCTCAATCCGCCTTCTGACTGTGCCCCATGGGAGAGAAAATATGTATTTCCCAGCTGATCTTGCATTTTTCTTCCTACAAAACTACTACTACTACTACTACTACTACTACTACTACTACATTTAAATATGGATTTAAGACCTCTTCCCACAACGAGGGTCTCATCAGTGACTTGACTGCTTCTCTATCTGGTGGAACTCCCGGATTGCTTGTGGGTTTGTTACAAAATACTCAGGCCTCTCCCCACCTGCCATGTTAGAGTGCTGGGCGTGGACCCAGGAATCTCTTACTTAACAAGCCCCAAGGAGAGGCTGAGGCACAGCTATGGTGGATCCTGCTTTATGTGCTTGCTGCTCATGTGTGATCTGAGACCAGCAGCAGCACCAACCTTGTTATAAACCCAGAATATCACGCTCAACTCCAGACTGTCTAGATCTTGCTAAGTCCAGGAAATTCCTGTGCACACTGAAGGCTGGGTTTCCCTGGTGTGTGTGCCTTCTAGGTGCAGAACTAGAACTGTGCAGTATGCTCTGGGTGTGCTCTGATCAGCTCCCTTAGTGCTGAGGAGTCCAGGGTTTGGTCCTGTTCCTTTCTCTTCTATGGAGAATGACTCTTTGGTGACTTCATCTATACCGAAGGCTCTAAACATCATTTATATGGTGTCACCTTCCATATCTATTTTCCCTACCTAGATATTTCTCCCACCTGGTACTCTATACCAGCAGCCAACCTCACTTGCATTTCTAATAATCTCAAATTTGATATTCCTAAATTGGGTGTCCTGTGACGGTGCTTCTCCAAAGCACCTACTTCCAGAGTCTTCCCCATTTCCACGGTAGGCACTCCTCATCTCTATGTGTAGTCTTAAGTATTGGATGCTGTCCTTGATTGCTTTTCTCACAACCCAGATTTAATACATTAGGAAATGCTGCAAAGTCCATCTTTAAATGTATCTAGATCACACACACTCACACACACACACACAGACCAGACACACACTAACCAGAGCAGAGTCTCTTGCTATTATTTTCTCTCCTCAAACCCCAACATAAATCTGACACCCCCTCCTGGAACACTGCACTAGTTTCTTACAGTTTCACTCCTGGTACTTTCCCTTCACCTCTCAATTCTGCACAGGCGCAAACAGATGCTGCTAAAGAGAGGTAGTACCAGGTGGATCATCTGTTCTAAACCATGTGGCCACTCCACATCTCATCAGAGAAAACTCAAGCCCTTCTAATCCTGAGGCCTTGACATCTGACCTCATTCACATGCTCTCTGCTCCAGCCACAGTGGCCCCTCACCCTTCCTTGAACACAGGACACACTCTTGCCCGAGTGCACGTGCCCTGGAGGTTCCCCTGCCTGGACAGAACTCCCTGAGTCATGCTCTTCATCAATTCCTCATGCCCTTCACGTCTCTCAGAGGTCACCTTCCCAGTGACGCTCCCTCTGATTGTAAAGTAGCCACTTTCCCGGGTCCCCACACAGGTAACTCTCTGGGACACCTTCTTCAAAGCACCTACCAAACTCCAATTTAGACACTTCCCTTATTTACCATGTGTGTACAATATACACTTGACTCTGAATTATACTAGCTTAAACGGTGCATGTCCTCTGATATGTGGACTTTTTTACAGTAAGTACTGTCAGTTTCGTTTCTCTTATGTTTTCTTACTATTTTCTCTGCTCATTTATTGTAAAAATACACGTGCATATAATGTAACATACAAAATATGAGTTAAATGACTGTTCATGTTTTCAGCAGGGCTTCCACCCATTATTAGTAGTACAGAAGTTTCAGGGGAGTCCAAAGTTATTCTTGGACTTCTGACTGCACAATGGGGTCATTGCCCTCAATTCCCACATTGTTCCAGGGTCAAGTGGAGTCTGCCCCTCGCCACTAGGACACATTCTCCACAAGACCAGCATGTTTAGCCTCTTCTTAGAGTCTCTGAGGTGTCCAGATGAGAAAAGAGCGGGTCCTGTACATGGCACATGACATTAGCAGTGGAACAAGTGATCAGCAGAGAGGACCTCTCTCTTCTGGATGAGCCTCAGACTCAGCTGGTCCCTGGCAGCTCCTGCACAAAGTGCCCCCACCTCACTATCAGTGAGAAAACATGACAGTCATTTAACACATATTCTATTACCTCACCACCACCTCTACTTTCCCCCAGGGCTGCTCCTCCCTCCCTCTCTCAGCTCAGCTCCCCCCTCCCACATTGTTTCCCTTGGACAGCACAGCACAAAGTTACAGTTCTGTCGTAGGAAGCACTGTACTTTGGCTCTATGGGGCCCTTTCTCCAACAAAATAAAAATCTACCTGAGACCCTGCTTTATAAATCCATTAACTTGGATGGGAGCAGCACCAGCATCACTAGAACTAAGGGCAGGTAGAGGGGGCCGAGAGGCCGTGAAGGTAGAAACTAACTGAAGTTTAATAAGGATGAGAAACTCTCAGATTCGTCCTCATTCTACCTGCTATATCTAAAGAATAATCCAGAAGACCGTTCTAGAGGGAGGATGGATGACTCTGAAAATTCATCTCTCCAAACCACAGACACTCCTGTGTGCAAGGGCCCACCTAGGCCTGTGGGAGCGACAGTCCAAAGGACTCCTGCTGCTGTAACCGCCTGAGTCAATTCAGGAGAATGAGACGGGAACTCGGGCACAAGAGCAAGAACAGGCCTGATGCTCCACAGAAACATGGAAAAAAACACCCAAAAGATGGTGCTGAGGGCATAACCCAGGATCAAGCCTGAGCTGAGCCAGTCACAGGAATCTCTTGCTGCATAAGGTCCTGGTGACAGATGACATCCAAGTCCCTGAGGTCACAGGTCCTGGTGAGACAAGGTTCCACAGAAGGGGCAAGGACAAGGAGCAGAGACATGACCCAGCTGAGGAGTAACCACTTCACACCAATGATGCACTTATATTCGACTGGGCACAGGCCCTGTCCATGCGCGGCTCCTCACAGCCCTCTCCTGCTCCCACCTGCAACAGACTCAACACAGCAAACATGCAGATTCTGGAAGGATCTCACTGCTTTCATTTATTTTCTGTCACAACCTAACAAATCTTCTATTACCTCCCACACACCAGGAATTACAAAACACAAATTCTTATCTGGATTCTCATTTTCAATAGGGAAGTAAAGCATCAGTACTCAGCCCAACATGAAATAAAGACGGGGATGGAGATGGTCCGGCTGGGCCTCTGCTGGAACAGGAAAGCAGATCAGAAGGGAACAGGAATCAGTATGGGGAGGGGTCATGGTGGGCAGGGTGGGCCAGTGTCCTTGTCCTCACAATGTGCTAATAGGAACACAGACATTCTGACACCATCTGCAGAAAGAGAAGTCATGGTTCTTGACGTCACCATGTGAGAGTGTGAAAAATCCTGCATCGCTCAGTCTCCGAGGGGCAGCTGGTCTCACACTGTGAAAAATATTAATCATGAACACATATAGGTCAGTCACATAAGTGCCACATCCTCAAAGCCCCCGTATGTCACAGTGTCCCCAGTGCCCCCACTCCTCCCCACTTCAGGCCCTTTGGAGTCTCACCTTTAGGGGCAATTAGGGACACATCAGAGCCCTGGGTGCTGTCATCGCCTGGGGTAGAACAAAGAGGATGTGATCAGAGCCACGGGAGATGAGACTAAAGGAGCAGCTATGGGAGGGGGTGAGCTCCCATGGGGTCCTGTCTACACTATCCCAGGGTGTCAGGGATCACCCCCTCCATACTTACGTGCAGCGTGAGAGTAGCTCGGTCCTTTTCCTCCTGTGGGAAGAAAATATCATGTTGGAGACCTGGGACCGCTGGGCCACGGGATCCTAGAGCACCCTCCTAGTCCTGGTCCACAGTGAAGTTTCCAGAGTTCTGACTCAACACCCAGGACAGGATCAGGAAACATGAAGAAAGAGGTGTGGGGTCACTAGCCTACCTGACTTGCTGGAGGTCTCACCTCAGCAGGGACCTTCCTCTCTGTCTGTCACTGCTTGGAATCAGGTCCCCAAACCAGAATTACCATGTGAAAATCTGTCCTTCACTTTCACAAGCGCTTTGCTACAGAGTGAATGTTAGTAACGGCTCCAGAGAGGGCAGGTGCATGTGTGTGGATGGTCCTTCCCAGGAACAAGGCAGGACGATGTGCTACTTAGGACCCCTTGTCCAGCAGGACAAGAGAACTCAGATCCCCACTGACTGTTCCCTACCTGAGTGCTTCTTCCACCAGATCGCAGCTCCAACCACCACAATGACAAGGACAGCCACACCAGCCACACCAGCAATGATGCTCGGGATGGGGATGGAGGACTGAGGAGGCGGCTCTGGAAAGGGAAGGAAGGTGAGGGGTCCAGACCTCCAGCTTCAGTCCTGAATCTGTGAAATTCTCCAGCAGGGCCCTGCTTTCCCTGACAAGAGGCTCTGCCCCAAACTCTCCTTACCCCATCTCAAGGTGATGGGCTCGGGCAGCCCCTCGTGCTGCACATGGCACGTGTATCTCTGCTCCTCTCCAGAAGGCACCACCACAGCCGCCCACTTCTGGAAGGTCCCATCTCCCGCAGGCCTGGTGTCCACAAGCTCTGTGTCCTGGGTGTGGTCCTGTCCATCACGCTGCCAGGTCAGGGTGATCTCCGCAGGGTAGAAGCCCAGGGCCCAGCACCTCAGGGTCACCTCACGCTCAGAGATGGGGTGGCGGGTCACGTGTGTGTTGGGAGGTTCTGAGGAAGAAGAATCAGAAAATCTGACTGTGGTTTACCTTTATGGGCCAGTGAAACTGCATCCACGTGACCATCCGGAGGTGACAGGACAACTGGTTTGGAAGGATGAAGCACAAAATCCAGACAGCAGTCTAGGCTTTGAGATCTCCTGATCCTTGTTAAGTCCTGGAATCAGGGAGAGAACTGGTTAGGAGGCTGCAGGTCTAAGGGGGTAACACACTGTGATTCTGACTGTGGTGGAGGGTGAATGATAGAAAACCTGGAGTCAGATCTCCAAAGATGTCCTCGAGGAGAACAAGGCCTTGGGAGGAAGGTCATGGTCACAAGGTGGCTGCCGGGGTCAGAGGGAACTGCTGATGGGTTACTTCAGGGATGGTCTCAACCTGAGTCCCTGTGGGAGACTGGACTCCTCTCTGTCCTTTAGAGAAGAGCGCCCTCCAGGTGAGGCAGTCTCTAGCAGGAATGTGAATACGGAGGCGGATCTCCCTCTTCCCGCCTGGGGAGGGGCGCTGTTCTGACACTGAGTCTCATTTCCCTTCCTTGTGCGAAGTCAGTCCCAGTGGAGGGGAGATCGGGGATACCTCGGGGCCCCTGTACCTGTGCGCAGCAGCGTCTCCTTCCCGTTTTCCAGGTACGTGAGGAGCCACTCCACGCACATCTCCTCCAGGTAATTTTTCTCATGCTCCACCTCACCGGCCTTCTCCCACTTGCGGCGGGAGATCTGCGCCGCCGTGTCCGCTGCGGTCCAGGAGCACAGGTCCTCGTTCAGGGCGATGTAATCCTCACCGTCGTAGGCAAACTGATGGTATCCGCGGAGCAGGCGGCCGTCAGGGTCCGCGTCACAGCCGTACATGCTCTGAATGGTGTGCGACCCTGGCCCCGCCCCGCCCCCAGAGCAGCTGTGATTACGGTGAAACCGAAAGTGAAACCGCCTAAAAGCTCCCGCGGGCTCTTCCGGGGTCGGGGAGGGGGTCTTGCGGCCTCGCGGCTGCGCTCAGACCAAGAGACTCGGGGAGACCCCGGCCCGTCCGTGGGGATGGGGGTCGTGACCTGGGCCCGGGCCCGCGTCGCTCACCGGACTCGCTCTGGTTGTAGTAGCCGCGCAGGTTCTTCAGGCCCACTCGGAAGGTCTGTGAGGTGTCCCTGGCTATCCGCGTCTCCCGGTCCCAATACTCCGGCCCCTCCTGCTCCATCCACGGCGCCCGCGGCTCCATCCTCTGACTCGGAGCGTCGCTGTCGAACCGCACGAACTGCGTGTCGTCCACGTAGCCCACGGCGATGAAGCGGGGCTCCCCGAGGCCGGGCCGGGACACCGCGGTGTGGAAATACCTCAGGGAGTGGGAGCCTGCGGGCGCGGAGGGGCTGAGACCTCGCTCAACCCTTCTCCTGGAGCGGGGCCCGGTTCCCTGGTGGAGGTGGCCAGGAGGGAAGGGGGAGGGGACCCGAGTGGGGGAGAGCAGGGCGGAGTAGGGGAGGGACGCGGAAGATAGGCCAAGGCGGGGGCGGGTGGGGGTCTGGGTGGGGGCGGTCGACAGGCACCTTCCCCGGGGGTCCCGCGTCCCCATCAGGCGGTCCGCGGGCTCCTGCCGCGCAGAGTGCCTTTCCTCCCGACCCCGCACTCACCTGCCCAGGTCTGGGTCACGGCCAGGACCCCCGACAGCAGCAGGAGGAGGGTTCGGGGCATCACGACCTGCATCCTCGGGTCTGGGGATAAATACGAGTCGCAGGGGACGGAGGCGGAGACTTCATAACCCGGAACCGCGGTGCCGCTGATTGCCTGCTCGGGAAACCCGACACTAATCCAAGTGTGAACCGTGTCCGCGTCATCAGTATCCAGGCAGAAGGGCCTGACACAGGTTGTGACAGGGAGAAGTGAAACCAGGGTGGGTGGGGACTCCCCAGCACTGGGCTTCCCCGTCCCCGACACTGCCCTGGGGCCTGAGACCCTGAGAGGCAGGCCCTGGGACCTGGGACTTTGCTTCGACGCCATCATCCCTGCCAGAGCGCTGTTTGTCACGCAGTCTCCATGAGTCGTGGCCCAACAGCTCTGTGAGTCATTGATTTTCCAGCAGTTTGTTCTCAGGATGTCTATACAGTCTTACAAAATAGTGAGGATCCCAGGGATAACTTTGTGTGTGTGGGTTTTATCTATCCATATTTACTATAGTAGGAATAAAACAGGTTTAAATATTTATTACTTCATTTATTGGGATGAACACTGGGTGTTATATGTAAACCAATTTGAAAATAAACTATTATAATAAAAAAACAAAAAAAAGTAAAAAAACAAAAACAAAAAAATATTTATTACTTCATTTACAATCTTATGAAAACAGAAATATGTTTTTTAGGAAAATAACAATTTTCCCTAATAAACAGGGCAGTTGGAAAAGTGGATTTTGCTTCATTTTACATGTCTCTTCTTGTTTGTCCCATTAGTAGACCACTGGGTGTTCGATTTGCTTCTGCATCTATTGTACTATTTTGGTTGAAGTATATGAAAAAATTTACATCTGAAAGGTCCTGGACCAATTAGTCAGGCTCCACCCCACACCAGGCCAGATTGGACCAATGCTTAGAGCATCCGTACCCCCCAAATAGAGACACCTGTTTCCCCACCTTGGAAATGTACTTAAAAGGAGCCTGCGCGCCCCCCTTGTGGTCACCATTACTCGAGTGGCTGACCCCAGCATGCTGGAATCTCAATAAACGCTCTTGCCTTTGCATATATGTCTCGTGCTCTTTGGGAGACGATCGAGGACCTAACATTTGGTGCGTTGGCCAGGAATCTCGCCCTCAAAAACCCAGACTGCGTTGAGAGTTGGACAGACCGGCTGGTAAGCGCTCTCTGTGTTTTGTTGTGTTTTTTTGTAGTGTCTGTGTGTAATGTCTGTGTTCTTGTGTAGTGTCTGTGTGGCTCCAGCTTAATGGGAAGCCCGGGAGCTAGGCTGACACGCTAGTGGTTCCCAGGCCAGGGTGAAGGCAAGAAATGTCCTGACCTCACTTCAGGTTCAGGGAGATCGGTGATTTTCTCAATCTCAATTGTTCAGTAATTCTGGCGGGACAGAGCAGGTCGCTTCTGCCTGAGGGATCTCGTGGAAAACGGGATAGGCCGTCATCCCATTTTCAGGTTTTGTGTTTTGTTTCAGTACCGGTACATTGTATTGTTGTTTTTGTTGTCTGTGTTGTCTTTATAGTCGGTGTGTGGATTACCATGGGCCAGGCAGAGTCAACGCCTCTAACCATTGTTTTAAAGCTCCAAAACCCCAAATTCTCTGAGAAACCTGGTAAACTGATTGATTTGCTAGATTCTGTCTTGTTTACCCATCAGCCCACCTGGGACGATTATCACCAGCTGTTACAAGTCCTCTCTACCACAGAAGAACAGGAGAGGATCCTGGCTGAGGCCCGGAAATTGGTTCCAGGCCCGGATGGGAGACCCACGGCCAACCTGGACTTCATCAACTTAGGATTTCTCCTGACACGGCCAGAGTGGGACTTTAACACCGAGGAAGGTAGGGAGAGGCTAAAGGTCTACCGCCAGACTCTAATGGGGGTGCTCTGAGCAGCTGCTAGGCAGCCCACAAATTTGTCTAAGGTGAGTCAGGTAAAGCAGGGACCGGAAGAGTCTCCGGGGGCCTTCCTGGAGAGATTAATGGAGGCATATCGGACCTACACTCCTCTGGACCCAGAGGCTCCAGAGAATCGGTCGGCTGTAAGTCTGGCCTTGGTCAATCAGTCGGCCCCTGATATACCGGAAGCTGCAGCGGCTGGACAGATTCGAAGATGAGAGGCTGGCTGAGCTCTTAGCCGTGGCTAAGAAGGTTTACAACAACCGGGAAACGCCGGAAGAAAGACAAACTCGGGGTTTTGCGAAGATACTGCTGGCAGTATCAGCTGACCCTGAAACTAAAAGGCGGGAACTCGGGGACATGGCTAAGGGGAGAAAAAGGACGGCTACGCAGGCTTCAGAAAGACCAGTGTGCCTACTGTAAGGAAAAGGGCCACTGGAAGAACGAGTGCCCTAAGCGTCGGGGTGATGGAACAAAAATTTTAGAATTAGGCGAATTGGATGACTGAAGGGGATGGGGTTCGGAGCCTCTCCCCGAGCCTTGGGTAACCCTAAAAGTGGAGGGGAAACCAATACGCTTTATGGTGGATACTGGGGCTCAGCACTCAATTTTGAACAACCTCTAGGCAGAATCTCTCAAACAATCGTGGGTGCAGGGAGCCACGAGGATGAACCGATATTCATGGACTACCCGAAGAGCGGTGGACCTGGAGAAGGGCCGGTAACCCACACCTTCATGGTCATCCCTGAGTGCCCCTACCCCTTAATGGGGAGGGATTGGCTCAGAAAGTGGGGGCCCGCATTCACTTCATCTCCTCTGGAGTCTCGGTGATGGATGACACCGGTGATGCCATAAATGTCTTAACCTTGGCCTTGGAAGAGGAGTACAGGTTATTAAAAGAACCCCAAATATCAATAAGGGGCACTAGTGAGCTGTTGTCCCGCTGGATGCGGGAGATCCCGGAAGCTTGAGTGGAAGCGGGAGTAGCCGGGTGGACTAAGCACCAGCCTCCTTTAATTGTCCAGCTCAAGACGAATGCCACTCCCACCTGGGTAAGACGATACTCGATGCCTGAAGAAAGCCAAACAAGGGAAAGCACCCCATATTAGGTGCCTTAGAAACCTGGCATTCTGATCCCCTGCCAATCTGCATGGAATACTCCCTTGTTGCCAATTAAAAAGCCTGAACTCCTCAGATTACCTCCCAGTACAAGACTTAAGGAGGTAAACAAGAGGGTGGAAGATCTACACTCTACCATGCCAAATCCATACACTCTCTTGAGCTCTTTGCCTCCAGAACGAGCAGTTTATACTGTATTGGACTTAAAGGATGCTTTCTTCAGTCTACCTCTTGCCCCTGCCAGTCAACCCATATTTGCCTTCGAGTGGACAGCCCTGGAAAATGGATTCAATGGACAGCTAACCTGGACACAGCTTCCCCAGGGTTTTAAAACTCCCCCACCATCTTTGATGAGGCCCTCCATGAGGACCTGGGTGAGTATAGGCGAGCCCACCCTAACGTCAGCCTGTTACAGTACGTGGATGACTTCCTGATTGCCGCAGAAACTGCTGGAGCTTGTGAAGCTGCAACCAGAGAATTACTCAAGACCCTGGGGACCCTGGGATATCGTGTGTCTGCTAAAAAGGCCCAGCTCTGTCAGGAAAAGGTGACGTATCTGGGGTACATATTCAAAGGGGGAAGGAGATGGCTGTCTCAGGCAAGAAAAGAAACTATCTTACACATTCTCCGACCTGACACTCGCCGAGAGGTAAGCGAATTCCTGGGGTCCGCAGGATTTTGTAGGCTATGGATCCCAGGATTTGCTGAAATGGCAAAGCCACTTTATGAAGCCACGAGGGGAGGGAATGCCCCATTGGACTGGATTGAGCCTATGGACGGGGCCTTCTGCTAGGTCAGAAGAGCCCTCCTGGAGGCCCCGGCCCTGGCCTTGCCAGACATCACCAAACCATTCCATCTGTTTGTGGATGAAAAGCAAGGGGTGGCTAAAGGAGTCCTTACCCAAATACTTGGGGCCATGGCGGAGGCCGGTGGCATACCTGTCCAAAAGACTTGACCTGGTCACAAGTGGGTGGCCCCCATGCCTCCGCATAATCACAACCACAGCGTTGCCAGTAAAGGATGCTAACAAATTGACTCTGGGACAGCCGCTCCAAGTGACCACCCCCCACACCATAGGAGTCTGAAAATGCCCTCCTGATAAACGGCTGACCAATGCCAGGTTGACGCATTATCAAGCTTTGCTGCTAAACCCCCCACGGGTCCAGTTCACAGCCAGCGGTGCCTTAAACCCAGCTACTCTATTGCCTAATCCAGACCTGGAGGCTCCCAGACATGATTGTTCTGAGATCCTGAGCCACCTACAGGGAACTAGACCAGACCTAAGAGATGAACCCTTGCTAGATGCAGAGGCCACTTGGTATACAGATGGCAGCAGCTTCATTAAGGACGGCACCAGGTATGCAGGGGCAGCAGTCATGACGGACAAGACATCATCCCCCAGTATGGTCTCCCAGTGTCAATAGGTTCGGATAACGGACCTGCCTTCATCTCTCAGGTAACCCAGAAACTGGTAAAGATGTTGGGGACAGACATTGTATATATCGTCACCAGAGTTCAGGGCAGGTAGAAAGAATGAATCCGACTCTTAAGGAGACCTTAACTAAATTAACCCAGGAGACTGGCAGTGACTGGGTATCTCTCTCCCCTTTGCTCTTTTTAGAGTACTCCTTATGAAACTATGTATGCTCGGCCTTCACCTCTGTTGCCTAATTTGAAGGCTGAGTTACTAGCTGAGCTCGATGATCAAAAATTTCTTTCCTCCCTATAAGCCCTATTCCAGGTACAAAAAGCACTCTGGCAGGACACCAAACCAATCCAGAGAGAGGGCCGCACTTACAGGACCTGTTCCAGGCAGGGCGGTTGTAACCCCCTGAAAGTTTCTTTCACTCCGGCTGGCAAGGCAGTAAAAGATTGGGAACGAGAAAAGATATGGGGACCTGCGCCTATACAAGGGACCCATGATTGGTCCCCATTAGGTACTAGTGAAAGGGGAATGAAAGGTCCTGGACCAATTAATCAGGCTCCACCCCTCACCACACCAGCTTGGACCAATCTTTAGAGCATCTGTACCCCCCAAATAGAGACACCTGTTTCCTGCCTTGGAAGCTAAAGACACCTGTTTCCCACCTTGGAAATGTGCTTAAAAGGAGCCTGCGCACTCCCCTTGTGGTTGCCATTTTACGGAGTGGCTGACCCCAGCATGCTGGAATCTCAATAAATGCTCTTGCCTTTGCATACGTGTCTTGCGTTCTTTGGGGGATGATCCAAGAACCCCACAATATCCTTGACCAAATTTAGGACAATAGTATGTTTCATATCCTTTTCAGATAATTATGGATATTCATCTGTGATACTGTGTTAAAACTGCACAAGTTGTACTTTCTCAGAGCTTATTTGCAAACTGGAATGTGAAACAGTATCATTGACTATATCCTTCTCTGTTCCATTAAATCAATAGGCCCATGTACACACTGAATGGATCTTGTACTAATGCATGACTGTTTTTAAGTAACATGTTGTGTGTTGTTTCACTAAGTAATATTAGTGTTCCATATTGATTGGAGTGTAGTCGAATATCAAAAAGTCATTTGTTTTGGGGCACCTGGGTGGCTCAGTTGCTTAAGCATCCAGGTTTGGCTCAGGTCATGATCTCATGGTTCATGAGTTCTGGCCTCACGTCAGCTCTGTGCTGACAGCTCAGGGCCTGGAGCCTGCTTAGGATCCTGTGTCTCCCTCTCTCTCTGCCCTACCCCTGCTTGCACTCTGTCTCTTTTTTTCTCTCAAAAATGAATAAATATTTTAAAAAAATTTTTTTGTCAATTGTTTCAATGTTTCCACAAATTCCAAGAGAAAATGTGGTTGGTACTGAGAAGCTGTCAAGCTTATGGGAGGATCACAGGTAAATGGGATGGGCTACATGGGTGATGGTTCTAAGGGGAGCACTTGTGAGGAGCACTGGGTATTGAATGTAAGTGATGAATCACTCAATTCTACTCCTGAAACTAATATTACACTGCATGTTAACTAACTGGAATTTAAATAGAAACTTGAGAAAAAAAAGCAACGGTAAAGAAGCAGCGATTGCTCCCATTAACCAGCACAGGGAGATGTTCGGTATTTTGTGGGTCGTACAGTGCCTTGTGTTTGTCTGTAATTAGACAAAGTAATTCCGTGGTTTCACAGGTGTCCTTGTGTGTTGATGTTCTGTGAGATGACTGGCTCACGTCCCAGAAGAGAACAATATGGCCCAGTGGTGGCATCAGCCAGCTTCTGACCACACTGAGGCCCAGCTGTCAGTGTCACACCAGTTCCCGATGTGGGGGCTGCTCTTTCTTCTGTCTTCAATTCCATATTTTAAAATAGCTACAGCCCATTAATAATAATCAAAAAATAGGTGTTTAAGGGAGCCTGGGCGACTCGGTCAGTTAAGGGTTGGACTCCTGAACTCATGGTTTGTGAGATAGAGTCTTGTGTCAGGCTCTGCACTGACAGCGTGGCACCTGCTTGGGATTCTCTCTCTCTCTCTGTCCCTGTCTCTGCCCCTGCCGGCTCATATTCATGCTGTCTCTCTCTATCTCAGTATAAATAAACTTTTAAAAATATCTGGAATGATTTTAAATTCTTAAATATCCCAATATATATTTGCCCTATTAGGGTTCTAAGTGTTTATTTCTTCTTGTATCACTCCCTGAGGAGAAGCATTCTCTCAGCTTACAGATTTTGTAACTTATTCACACTAAAACTGGTACAGATTTAGGGTAGATCTTAGGTTTAATGTTTCAACAGCAGGAATATTGGTCATGGTTGTTCCAGACCCTAGTTCTATTATTTATCCCTTTATCATGGAGTACCTCCTTCCTGTCTCCTAACATGTCTGCTAAATTTGGTTACTGTTCTCTATCTTCTCAGGAGCCAGTCTCCTCAGGAAAATCAGAATCAGAGGAGAGAAAGCAAGAGTAAGTTATACTTAGAGGAAAAAAGGAACCATGTAGCAGGGGATAAGAGGGACTTAGCAGGGTTCATGAAGAGGGTGTACTTCCTGAAATCTCCCACTCTGGCACATTGTCTCTCTCTCCTCCACATACCCAAACCCATGAGCCCACATCCCCCTACTCTCCACACACAGGCTAGATCTTTGTGAAGTCTGTACAGTGTTGCATCGCCCTGGCCCAGGTCCTCGTGGAGCAGAACTTTCTAGACATCACCATCCACCGAGGGATGCCCCAGGAGGAGAGGTGAGTCAGAGATGGAAAGATGTTTTATGTCCTTAGGAGGAAATGAGACCACTGAGAGAAAGGACTGTGAACATTTTTCTAATTTCCTTTCTGCCAAAGGTTTTCTTAGTGTCAGTAGTTTAAAGATCTTCAATAACGAATTTTTGCGGGCACCAACCTATGTGGCCGAGGCATGGACATTAATCAGGTGAACACTGCCAGCAACTACCACCTGCCTGAGGATTTCCACACCTACCTGCACACCCACATAGGCATCCCTGTGTCCCCTCCCACCCCCTGATTTCCTATGTCTTCATACCTTTCATCCTCATCCTTCCTTGTGGGTGTCTTCCTACTTTGGGGTCTTCCAGTGCTACCCTGTCTCCTTCCAGGAAGCCTGAGCTGGCCAGTTGCCCCACTGGCTTGTCCATCACATTTGTGTCAAGTGAAAACAGTGCTAAATCCTCAGTGATGTTCTCGATCACACTGAGGTCAGTAGTACTGCACGGCCTGATGAGATGGGTACTTCCCCCTCCAGTGAGTATTGATCTCATGAAACTGGCTCCTCCAACTCTTCACTGTCTCCTTGTTCCTTAGAGAATGAACTTGAACCATGCAGTGCAGGCAGTGGTGCCTCAAGCCTAATGGGTGCCCGACACGTTTATGCCCCCTGATCTAGATGCCGTGTTGGGATGTTTTGTTTATTTCCCTTTCCTCTCTCATCCAGTTAATGTTTTTTTGCACCCCAGTCTCTCCTCTGACCCCACACCCGACCCAAACACCTGCGTGTATAGGGGTCTGTGGTTCTGCCAGTCTTACGTAGCGTTTCCATGCCTTATTGTAACTGTGCACTATTCTCTGCAGTTGCAGCCATGGGAGAGGACACGCCCATCCACAGAACCTGATTCAGGTCTCCCACCCATGAACAAGGAGATCACACATGACCTGAGCTGAAATCAAAAATTGGATGCCTGGGGCGCCTGGGTGGCTTAGTCAGTTAAGCGTCCAACTTCAACTCAGGTTATGATAACATCATTTGTGAGTTCGAGCCCCACGTTGGGCTCTGTGCGGACAGCTCAGAGCCTGGAGCCTCCTTCAGATTCTGTGTCTCCTCCTCTCTCTGCCCCTCCCCTGCTCATGCTCTGTGTCTGTCTCTCAATAATAATTAAAAATGTTTATAATTTTTTTTAAAAAGTTGGATGCCTAACTGACTAACCCACCCAGGCACCCCTACAGCTTATTCTTCTTAATTAATTTCTTTTTATAAATGTTTTAAATTTGCATGTACTTGATTTACAAGATTACTTTAGTTTCAGGGGCACAACACAGTGACTCAACTTCTGTATACATTTTTTCTTTGAGAGAGAGACAGTGAGGAGAACCAAGAAGAGAGGCAGAGAGAGAAAGAGAGATAATATCTCAAGTAGACTCAATCCCTGGGGAGCTTGATCCCATGATCTGGATCATGACCTGAGAACCTACTGAGCCACCCAGGGTCCTTCACCTTCTGTCTACACATTGCTGTGCTCACCACAGGGTAGCTGCCATCTGTTACCACATAGTGATGTTACAGTATCACTGATGATATTCTCTGTGCTGTGCCTCTTATTCCTATGACCTGTTGCTTCTATAACTGGAGTCTGTCTCCCACTCCCCTCACTCTGGTGCCCATCCTCCCAACCCCCTCCCCTTGGGCAATCATCAGTGAGTTCTCTGTATTTATAGGTCTGATTCTGCTGTTTGTTTCTTTATTCATTTGTTTTTTTTAGATTCCACATATGAGTGAAATCATAAGGTACTTGTCTTTCTCAGTCTGATTTATTTCACTTAGCGGACATACTACCCTGTTTGTCCATCCATGTAGTCATAAGTGGCAACACATATTTATATATATATGTGTATACACATCTTCCTTAGCCATTTGTATATAGGTGGATACAAGTTGTATCCACGTGGCTTTTGAAAACTCTGAACATCATCTGGGATGAGGGTGCCCCCTGGTGTCTAGGCCCCTGTCCAGGTACTGGAGCTGAAGGAGACCCCAGGGAGGGCCTGGCTAAAGAGGAGAAAGGGCAGCTGGGTCTTCTCTCCATAGTCCTGTGGCTACACATGGGGTGGAAGTTAAGGGACATCCCCCACTGCTCTGCTCTCAAGTGGATCTGACTGAGACACCTGGGCGTCAGTGGGGAGAGGAAGAAGTTTCTGAGCAGCCCTGGACTCAGGAGGCGTCAGGCTCAGGGGTGAGGCAGGATTGCAGGTGGGGAGAGCTCAGGAGCCGGTGTGCCATTGCTGAGGTTTCTGCGTCCCTGTGGATCTCCTCCTCCAGCCCCTTGATGTCAATACAGGGAAAACTGAAAAGTAGAAACTCTTCCTTGGACTCCTATTTCTATATGTTTCAAAATTCAGTTAAACAAAAATCCTCTCTTATTTGGAGAAAGCATCTCAATGTCTATATAATGGTCCTTAGTGTGGACGTGCACACTCGTGGTTTGTGAGCTGAAGTCCTGCATTGGGATCTGGGCTGACAGCGCTGAGCCTGCTTGTGATTCTGTCTCTCTCCCTTCTTTTCCCTCTCTCTCTGCCCCTCCCCTGCTTGTGTACTCTCTCTAGGTCTCAATATAAATAATTAAACTTAAAAGGAAAGAATCGGTGTTTTCATTTTCTTTGGGTAAATATCCAAGAGTGCAATTATTGGATTATAAGACACATTGCTATGTTGTAAACCTGAAAGGAATGGAACAGTGTGTGGAAATTGCACTCAAATAATAAAAAAGAAAAAAAGTTATTTAAAAATTTTAGAAAATAATTTTGTAGAAAGACACAAAATATCACACACATATATTGGTAATAAATAAACATAAACAAAATGAGAATGTGGAATAAAAATGGGAATAAAACTTAGTATCTTCAACTTGGCAAAGGTGAAAGTAGGTGATGAGAATGTCCAACAGAGGGCTGGGAAAGTACACCATCATAAAGGGTGATGAGAGTGAAGACTGGTGTAAAATTTTTAGAGGGTTCTTCTGAAAGATGTCTCCACAATTTAAATGTGTTTGTACTATGACACAGACATTCTCTTTTAGGATTTTATCCTATTTTTTTTTAAAAAGTTTATTTATTTTGAGAAAAAGAGAGAGTGCATGCAATAGTGGGGAGAGGAGCAGAGAGAAAGGAGAGAATCCCAAGCAGCCCGACTCCAGGCTGGATCTCAGGAACCTGGAGATCATGAGCTGAGCTGAATTCAAGAGTCAGATGCTTAACCGACTGAGCCACCCAGGTGCCCCTCCTTTAGGAGTTAATCCTAAGGAGATAATTACATATATTCTCAAAAGTGTATTTTCAAGGGTGCGCCTGGGTGGCTCAGTTGGTCAAGTGTCTGACTTCGACTCAGGTCATGATCTCAATGTTCTTGAGTTCGAGTCCTGCGTCAAGCTCTGTACTGACAGCTCGGAGCCTGGAGCCTGCTTAGGATTCTGTGTCTCTTTCTTTCTCTGCCCCTCCTGCACTCATGATCTTTCTGTCTCTCAAAATCAACATTTAAAACCTTCAGGGGCACCTGGGTGGCTCAGTCGGTTAAGTATCCGAGTTCTGCTCAGGTCATGATCTCATAGTTCGTGAGGTCAAGCCCAACATCGGGCTCTGTGCTCACAGCTCGGAGCCTGGAGACTGCTTCAGATTCTGTGTCTCCCTTTCTTTCTGCCCCTTCCTTGCTCATGCTCTGTGTCTCTCTCTCTCTCAAAAATAAAATAAACATTAAAAAAATAAAAAAAAAACCTTCAAAAGTCTATTTTCAGGGTTGTTTCTTGAATTGTGGTTTGTGAAAACAAAGAATAAGGGGCACCTGGGTGGCTCAGTCGGTTAAGCGGCCGACTTCAGCTCAGGTCATGATCTCACGGTCTGCGTCGGGCTCTGTGCTGACGGCTCAGAGCCTGGAGCCTGCTTCGGATGCTGCATCTCCCTCTCTCTCTGCCCTTCCCCTACTCATACTCTGTCTCTATGTCTCTCAAAAATAAATAAACATTAAAAATTTAAAAAAAAAACAAAGAATAGAACTATATCTAAGTGCTATAATCAATATGACAATTATAAATAGTGGAATATGTCTCAGGCATGATCACCATGTGATGTACAAAGAGGGTCAAATTTAATCATCAAAGCAAACCCATGAGGGGCCCCATAGGAGATCCTTTTGTACACACAGGGAAAGGGAGACTCAGGGAGGATAAAAAGGTAGTGGAACCAGGGTTCACCCCAGAAAGTTTGCACTCAGAGGCCTTGATTTGTTTTTCTTTGGTTCCCTGTCCATCAGGAGGTGGGTATGACTGTACATTCCATGCAAGTGGACTGTTTCAAGTTCCAGAATATTTTGCAATGGGAGGCTGGTAGCTCAGAGCCTAGGAGGACAGTAAGAGGCAGTGTGACTTACTCCTCAAGTCAAACCCGTGTACATCTCATGGCGTCCAGTAGCTCAGGGTCAGCTGACTCCAGATGTAAAATGGAGAACGAGCGTGAGTCCCTGGTGACACAATAGTGGCACTGTCCTGTGGGAGGTGGGCTTTAGCAGAAATGGCAGAGAACTAACTTAGTTCACTCCTGAGATGAGTGTGTGTGGAGAAAGATCAGAATATCCCAAGAACAGATGACAGGAGACCTAACAGGTCCCTTAGCACTAGAATCAGTCATATCTACAGTCTATAAGAGGCATATGGCATATGGAACAGAATCTGAACCACTACAGTGGTGAACAATCATAGAAGAAAAAAGAGCTCTTGGGAATTAAAACTATGACCATAGAAATGAATAATTTAGTCAATAAAGTGGATGATTACAGTTGTACTTCCCCAAAGTAGTACACTCAGGCAGCAGGAGAGAAGACCTGTGTAGTTCTTAAAATTTGTTTCTAAAAATTTCAAGAATATTTCTCAGAGTTTATAGAGAAAAATACATATGTTGAAATTCCTACCCAAGTTCTTAACTAGAGTGGATGATGAGAGACCCACATGAAGACATATCTCAATGAAATGACAGGAAGAGGGTGGAGGAGCAGACACCTTGAAAACTCCAAGACACAACTACACAGGCTTGGCAGCTTGAAGACATGACACATGGTCCTAAAATTCCGAGGACAACTGTGTCCAGCACAGAGTCTCCATCCAGTCACTGAGTGAATCAGGATGAGAATAGCCTAAATGCACATCAGAAGTTTAGAGTGTCAGTGTCTACTTTCCAGGGTCTCTTCCACAGGATACCACCAGGCAAAGTGGAAAATGATGGAGAAAACCAAAAGAGGGGAGTACGTGGGATCCAGACACCAGGAGCCAGAAGGAGAGAGGCAGAGGGCACCCAGGCTGAGCTGAAGGGGAACCGGGTGTCGGCCCTGCCCAAGGTGTACAGGCATCCTGTCCTCGTGGGGGCCAGGCATCTGCACAGACATGAGGATGGAGGAAAGAGTGGATGGGCTCGAATATATTCATGAAGATTTACCAGGGGGGAGGAGAGCTTGGAAAGGATTTAAATGAGATGAACAGAAAGTACGCAAATGAAGGGTAAGATATGTATTTACTCCGGGAAAATAGTAAGTTGATTCAGGAGAGGTAAAGCAATCATAGTCTACTGAATGCTCAGTTGTGACTAGCATTTCACGGTCATAAAAATGCAAACAGCACACATTGAGCTAATCAAAGATATAAAATAATTATATGGGGCAGATGGGAGTGTGTGAAAGAAGAGTCAATTCAGTAAAGATGATGCATAACCTGAAAACCAGAGAATGGGTGCAAGAAGCAGGCTCTTTAGAGGCACAGAAGCAATAATCAGAGAATCAGCTGAAAGAACCAGTGCAGGTGATCTCTGAGATTCAGGAAAGGGGGGTCATGGATGATTGGGGACATCCAACCTGACCTCAAGTACTGCAGAAGTATTTGACTTCTTAAAATTCTGTGCCACTATCCATTTGCTACAAATAGAACGTAGTGGGTGAGAAATGGAGTCAGGGAAGTTCTGCACGGAGGCCATAGAGATGGGGCAGGAGTTGGTGGAGTCATGGGAGCAAGTGTTGAATTTTTGTGGGAGGATTTTGTTGTGATTTATTTAGTTGTGTTTCATGTTTTGCATGGGAGTCAGGACAGCATGTTTGTGTGGGGGATGGCTGAGCCAGCAGAGAGGGGGAAGTGGATGCTGCAGGTGCCCAAATGGAGGGGCAGCCTGAGACAGGAGGGCGCCTCCACGGTCACTGCTTAGAAGGCGAGGACACAGGTGCAGGTGTGGGAGAGGGGGAGGGAGGAGAGTGCGGTTCTCACCTGAGTGCTTCTTTCTGAGTGAGAAACAAAGGAGCTCATCACCTCAGGGAGGGAAGCAGGAAAGGGTTGCCGGAGACTGAGGAGTGGGGGAGGGAGTGAGAAGCAGCCCTCTCTGGAGGGGGGACAGTGGGCTGACTGGGGAAATGGCATCTGGAGAGAGCAGGGCTGGAGCCCCTGAGCTCTGTGCTCATCACCTTAGAGAGAGTTCCAGCAGCAGGAGCATCTATAATAGACTAGAAAGAAAACGCAACAGGATAGCTCAGGTGTGAGAATTACCATCCTTTTTACTTTGTTGTCATCACTTTACTCATTTTATAATTTTTCTACGGGGAATATACATTACATCATATATGTTATACACCATAATCAGTTTATACATGTCTCTTTACATTTTAAAAAGGAGAGAGATGGTAGTAAAGTCAGCGGCACAGGCCACAGAGCTGGAAGAGCTGGGCCTGCCTGTCTGTGCCCTGGGCAGGGGCTCACAGGGTCTTTGCTCCATTTCTCAGGACCTGTTCTCTGGGGGGTGGGAGGGCAGGGGCAAGCAGGATCTTTCTCTTCATTCTGGGGTATGCTCCTTTATTTATTACTATTTTGTCAGGGCTTTTTAAAAATGTTTATTCATTTTTGAGAGATAGAGACACAGAGCGTGAGTGGGGGAGGAGCAGAGACACACACACACAGAACTTGAAGCAGGCTCCAGGATCCGAGCTGTCAGCCCAGAGCCCGATGCAGGGCTAGAACTCATGAACCGTGAGATCATGACCTGACCCGAAGTCAGACGCTCAACCTACTGAGCCACCCAGGTGCCCCATCTTGTCAATTTTAATGCTTTCTAGATGATGGTTTTTGTATGTTACATGGCATTTTAAGCTATTCTCATGGGAGTATTTGTCCACACAGTCTAGCCCACCTGCTTCAGACATGGAACTTCAAAGACAAAATAGTTCAGTGAAAAGATGATTGGTCCTAAAGTAGAATATCAGAACCCGAGTCTTAATTATTGGTTTGAGGATGATCTGACAAGTGTTAGGGATTTTTAAAATAGTTTATTTTTTGAAAACATCACTCCAGCACATATGAGAGAATCCAGTAGATAATCACAAATACCAAAAATAAAGAAGTCACATGGTAACTCCCCTTCCCACCGTCACCCAAGTTCTCTCCCCAAAATACATCAAAGTGAGTCACTTCTCCTTTCTCCTACCCAAAAAATACATCCGTGCATATGTGTCTACTGTTACATCAGTAAAGAAGCTCGGGTCACAGATTGGGATGAGATATTTGCAAATCACATATTTGATAAAGGACTTGTTTTAGAATGCCCATAAAACTTCTTTTTTAAATATCTTATTTGTTTTTGAGAGAGAGAGAGGGAGGGGGACACAGAATCTGAAGCAGATTCCAGGCTCCGAGCTGTCAGTGCAAAGCCTGACACGGGGCTCGAACTCATGAACTGTGAGATTATGATCTAAGTCAACGTGGGATGCTTAACCAACTGGGCCACCCAAGTGCCCCAGAATACCCATAAAACTCTTGAAAAGCAGCAATAAGAAAACAGTTCATTTAAAAAAATGACCAAAAGCCTGAGCAGACAGCTCACCAAGAAGATGTACTCCTGGCAAATAAGCACATGAGAAGGTGCTCAACAGCAGGGGTCACTAGGGAAATGCAAAGGGAAACAACAGTGCTCTGCCCTCACACTCCTGTCAGAATGGCAGGAATCCAAACACTGATGATGTCAAGTGCTGAGCAGGACTTGAAGCAACAGAAGCCTCAGTCACTAATGGCTGGAATACAAAATAGCACAGCCCCTGTGGGAGTCAGTCAGCAGTTTCTTATAAAGCCAGACACAGACCAAGCACACAAGCTGCTGATCCCTCTCTGAGGTGTTTCCCCAACTCATTAGAGAACTCCTGTTTGCACAACAACCTGCAGGCACATTTTCATAGTGGAACAGCCCTATCTGTGGGCTGCACGTCATGACTTCCTTCCAAAGACTACCGTATGGAAAGGGAAAAAGCATAAAAAGAAACTTCACAGGGAGAATCTGGGTTAGATGACCTTAGCCAGAGGGTGAAGGTTCACTTCATTAGTCATGATCAAGTGATCACTGTATGTTCTTGGTATGTTGTGTTGAGAATGGCCTGTCCAGTTGGGCTTTTCCCAAACCCCATAGGATCAGTCAGCCTAATTCACAATTAGAGATAGTCTACAATGTACCTTAAGGTTCTCAAACATCAAAAAAAATGGAAAAGAAAGAAGGAAAGTCTAAGGAATGGTCACACCCAGACGAGCCTGAAGGAGACATGACTGGGACTTAACTCAGTGTGGTATCTATGATGGAATCTTGGAAGAGAAAACAAAACCAATAAAAGCAAATCCCTTGTTGAGTTCAGTAGTAATGTAAGAATATTGCGTCATTATCTGTGGTAAATGCATGAGAGTGAGGTTGAACCTCACGGGCAAGGAGTATGCGGCATACAGGAACTCTGCACTAACTTTTTAGCTCCTCTGAAAATCTAAATTAAATTTTATTCTAAAATAAAAGACTTTCCTTTTTTAAAATAGACCTCAGAGAAGTAACAGGTCCAGGAGGAAAAACTGTCTACTTTTCAGTTTTCCAGGGGTTGTTCAAGGGCCTGGAGAGAGGGGTTGTGGGGAGAGCAGATGAAAACTGCACACACAGGACAGGGCTCGAGTCTCCTCCTCTCCACTGATCCCTGCTCCATCCACCCCTACACCTGACCCCAGGACTGCTCAGAAGGCACCTTCATCCCCACTCCATGCTCAACCTGCAGGTCAGCCATTTGGGTCTGACTCAGCTCAGCCCAGTCCATGCCCCTGGCAGTGTAGAACTGGAGGGCGGCAGCGCCCCCGTGTGGCAACAGGGATGACGACAGAAAACCTGAGCGCCCTGTGGACTTCTCCCCAGGAGCCTAATGGGACTTTGACCCTGGCATCCTTGTCACTTGTTCCTGCTGCTGCTTCCAGGGCTACGGGGTCCTCCTGCAGGGAACCAAGTCTGGATTCTCCACCTCTAAGATGTGGTAGAAGAAGGGGAGGAGGGGGCGGAGCTTCCCTGGGTAATGACCTGGAACCTGGGGAAGCTCCTGAGGAGGTGAGCAGAGGAGGAAATAGTGACATTAGGGATGGAGGCCAACAAGAGTGCAGGAGGAGGAACCAGGGACCAGAGGTCAGGGGAAGTGTCATTTCATTGAACCCTTGTGGCGGGGAGGAGGGTTCTGTCTAGAAGAGGCATGGGGGCATCTGGCTGGGGCCTTGGTAGACGTCTCTGTGTTACACCTGATGGTCATTACACAGGGGTTAGCTCTGTAATTGGTCAGGAAATGTACTTAAGTTTAGGTATTTTTCCATAGTTACAGTATAGATAGTTCAAACATCCCAGAATAAAGGGGAAAGAAGAGAGAGGAGAGGTAATTTAGGGACTTCTCCTCTTCCAGAGCAAGACCCCTTATGCTGAGGAGGCAGGGAGAGGCAAGTAACTGACAGGAGAGGACAAGCCAGTCCTGTCCACCATGAAGGGACCTGGTTTCTAATTCTGGAGTTTTCAGATCCCACTCCCTGGGCTAAGATTTCACGGCCACCTGCCATCCACCCCTGTATCATAGTGCCTGTCACCTGGAGACATTCTATCTTTTTGTGAAGACAGAGAACCACTGCTCCAGGAGGAGGAGCCCCAAGGCCTACAACAGGGAGGTGCCCAGCTGCTGATGCCATGGAGGCTGCATTCCTGGAGCTGGGAGGCAGGACATGGGATGGAGGTTGGATGCTGCAGGGCTACGAGGAGATGAGCCATGAGTCAGGCCCAGGCTTCTGCCTAACATTTCCTCCAGGACCCAAATGTGTCCCCTCCCCTATTCTCAGTCCTGCAGGACCCAGGCATCTCACAACCATGCTTAAGACTGATATGGGGCAAAGCTCCTGTGCGGAGCTTTGCAGTTGGAACCTGGAGGGAGGCCCCCTCCCCCAACTGGAAGCCCAGAAACTTGGCATCCTGCCTCTTCTACTCCTTGGTGCACCCTTGAAACAGGGACCTGCTGTCTGAATTCCTCAGGCATGGTTTTTCTCCCTGCAAATGGTGAAAACACTGCTTGTGTTGCATCTACAGACCTCACATTGTCATTTCTGTACATTGTCATCCAGGTACAGAAACCTGATGTCCCTTGTGATTGCTTCTCTAAGCCATGGCGACCCAGGGGTTGGACATGTGTTCTAATTGCCAGGTATTTGTGGACTTTCCAGAGATCCTCATGTTCTGGATTTCTAATTTAGTGTCACTGTGGTCACAGAGTGTATTCTATAATTTCACTGCCTTCACATTTATTTAGGGCCAGTTTGTGGTCTCTTATGGCTCATGGTATGGTTGAAGTCCTCTAATCCTTACTTGTTCTATCAATGAGAGAGGAGTATTGACCTCTAAATATAATAGTTAATTTCTCTATTTCTTTACCCTTCTTCCACTTTATATGTCACCCGTTTTAGAGCTCTGTCCTGAGGGTCTCCTCCATTCATGACTTTGTCTTCCTGTGATGCTGACCTTTCATCCTTATAGAACGTCCTTCTTTGTCTCTAGCAATGCTCCTTGTGTGACAGCCAGCCTATTTTGCTTCAAATTAATGCAACATTCCAGACTTCCTATGCTTTTTATTCCCATGGGGTATTCATTCCTTCACTCTTCAAGGTTTAACTTATTTTCAGTTTTGTAGTTCAAGTGTTTCTATTCTACATAGCCTATAGTCCATCGTGATATTTATGCAGTCTGATAATGTCAACCTTTTGAGAGGAATTTTAGTTGGTTTATATTAAATATGATTCCTGACACGGTAGGATTTGGGTGAAACATGTTGCTTTGTTTCTGAAGTGTCTCATGTCTTTTCCATTCTTGTGCCTCCTTTTCTACTTTCTTTTGTTTCAAACAAATAGTTTTTGTTTGTGATTTGATTCTTCTAGTGGCTCTTTAGCTATATTTTATCTCCATTAATTTTTATTGAAGTTGTAGGAATTGAAACCTGCATCTTTAACTTTTCACAATCTACTAAAGTAACATTGATCTCCATCCAGTAAATACAGGAATAGAGTTCCATTTAGCCCCCTCAGTGCCAGTACTGTTACATGTGTCACCAACATATATTGTAAGCCAGATAATATCATGTACTACTTAGCGTTTGGAACAGTTATATGTCTTTTAAAGAAATTAAAAGTAAATGTACATATACAGAATAATACCATTTCTGTTGTTGAGTACTCCATTCTGTTTATGAGTTAACATCTAGTGTCGTTTCCTTTTGGCCTGCAGGACTTTAAAATGAGTTCACGGCGGGGAGGGGGGGCAGGCTCGCAGTGAACTCTCCTAGTTTATATTTACCTAAAATTTACTCCTCATTTATATTTATCTTTACCTATTTCATATTTATCTTTACTTTTCCATTTCCTCCCTACTTTTGGTTTTAATTCTTAAAGTTTTCAGATGAGATAAAATTCCCCAAGTGTGAATGCACAGTTAGAGGAATGTCAACAATGGATTAGACTCATGGAACTAGTAAGATGAGGAGGATAGAGAACAGGTCCCTTATCCTAAAGTTTCCTGATGCCCTTTTGCATCTGGTCCTCTCCCCCTGCCCCCCACCCTGGGCGACCGCTGGTCTCCTCTCTGTCTGTACTTGTGCATTTCTCATTCTATTAGATTTATCACCGGGGCACTCTCTTTATCTCCAGCGATGTGTTCTCTTTTCAAATCTCTTTTGTTCCTGATATGAAAATAGCCCCTCAGCCTCCTCATGTCACAGTTTGCCTGGCACAGCTGTTCCGGCAGTTTATGTTCCACCTGTGTCCTCATATGAACGTGCATGTCTTGCACACGGCACCCAGTTGGCTGGTGTATTAGCATCTCTGCACACCGGTGACCCATCTTTCTGGGCCATGTGGCTGTGTCTGCAGTGGTGTCACATCTTCAGCCTGCTTCCCCCAGTAGAATTGTAGGATTCTAGAGGTCTCTTTTCCTTGAAAATTTCCAGTATTTCTGTTGATCCCTTTCTCCTAAACTCTCACCTCACAGTCCTTCCAACTCAACCCCTGTCTGGCTCCCCAGCACCTGCCTCGTGTAAAGTGTCTGTGATGCCAGCACCCATGTCCATTTTCCAACGTCTGTATCATTATCCATGGATCCAGTGTCACACATTATAACACAGTTCTGCAGCTTCAGATGACATTATTCTGGCAATAAATTCCTGCAGATCAGAAGTGTAAGGACAGAGGTGTGCAGAAGCTCCAGCTAAGCTTTCTCATTAGGTTGAGTCGAGAGGGGACTAGAATCACAGTGATGTGAAGGCACAGAGACATGGGATGGAAGATCGGTGTGTGGCTACTGGCAGGGAGCTTCAGTGTCCCTGGGCTCTCAGGGGAAGCCTCAGCTCCCCAATCGCGGGTCTCTCCACAAGTGAGGATCTCTCTGACAGGGCACCTGGCTTCTTCCAAATCAGGACCTGAGAGAGGAAAAGAAAGAGAAGAAGAGAGAGAGAAAACCATGGTACCTTTGAGACCTGATCTCTGAAGTCACACACCATCACGTCCCCCTTATTCTGTCCATGAGAAGTGAGTCACTGAGTCCAGTCCACACACAAGAGGAGGAGAATTAGTTCTACCTCTTCATGGAGGAGTATCAGTGAATCTGTGAACATTTTAAAACTACCATGTCCTGTGTGGAAGGTGTCACTAACATCTATTGCTTTAAAGATTTCTCTTTTCTTCGATTCTCCTCAAATGGACATGAATGAGCCTCAGTTTGGTTTTCTTTGGCTTCTCTTGTCTGGTTGGTTACAAGCTTCTTGGATATATATGCTCAAGGATTTTGCACTAAATCAGAGGAATTTTCAAACATGATTTCTCCAAATCTTTTTCTGCTCTTTTTTCTCCTTTTCATTTTTGAACTGTGATCTTCCATTTGTCTTTTTTATATTCTTTTGTGGATTTCTGAGTTTTTTTTAGTTTCTCTCCAATCTTTTCTCTGTGTTTTTGGGTTGGGTAATTTTTATTGATTTATATTCAACCTCATGGATTCTTTATTCTGCCTTTCCAGGCCCTCAGTGGAGTTTGTTCATTGAACTTTAATTACATTTTTTTCTTTTCAATTGTTGAACTTCTATTTGGTCTTCTTTGTACATTGTATTTCTTTTTTCAAATGTCCTTTTGTCCGCTCTGTATAACGATTTTTTCTTAAATTCTTTTAACACATATTTATTCAATTCTTTGAACACATTTCCTGAAGCTGCATGGGAGTCTTTGGTGCTGATTCCAACACATGGGCACATGGGGAATACGTTTATATTGATTTTCTCATAGTCACACATTTCTGTTTCTTTGCATGTCTGAGAATATGTCCTTTAAAAGTGTACTCTGTCCTCAAAAAAATGAAAACTACCCTATGACCCAGCAATAGCACTGCTAGGAATCTACCCAAGAGACACAGGAGTGCTGATGCATAGGGGCATGTGTACTCCAATGTTCACAGCAGCACTTTCAACAAGAGCCAAATCATGGAAAGAGACTAAGTGTCCATCAACTGACGAATGGATAAAGAAGATGTGGTATATATATACAATGGCATACTATGCAGCAATGAGAAATAATGAAATCTGGTCATGTGTGGCAACATGGATGGAACAAGAGGGTATTACGCTAAGTGAAATAAGTCAGTCAGAGAAAACAGATACCATATGTTTCCACGCATAGGTGGATTTTGAGAGACTTAGCAGAAAACCATGGGAGAGAGGAGGAGGGGAAAAGAAAAAGACATGGAGAGGAAGGGAAACAAAATATAAGAGACTCTCCAAGACTAAGAACAAACTGAGGGGGGAGGGGGGTGTGGGAGGAGGGAAAGTGGGTGATGGGCACAGAGGAGGGCACTTGTTGGGATGAGCACTGGGTGTTATATGGAAACCAATTTGACAATAAATTATTTTAATAAATAAATAAATAATAAAATTTTAAAAAGTGTACTCTTCATTTTATGTTTTAGCAAATCTCAAATCTATTCTATTGTGTTTTTGAAGATTTTTTTTTTCTTGCAAGGGTTTCACTTGCATGGATCCCACTATGACCTAAACCTTGCAGTGTTGATCAAGGTCAAGAGTTGCAAAGTCTACTGACTGAGCCAGTCAGGTGCCCCCAGTATGATTTTTCTTGCTGCTGCCTGAGCAGTATGCCGATTGGAGAATTCATAAGTCAAAAGCACAGACTCATAGATTGGATCAAGACAGTTGTGTCTTTAAAGCTGGACCTCCCTCTAATTTCTTCTGCTTTATCTTCTCGTGAGCGTCCCCCAGCCCTGCAGAGTGTGGTGATCATCTAGGGATTTTGAATGAGATTCTATTCAGATTTCAGATCTCAACCCTGTGCTTCTCCCTCACTATCAAATTTCCCTTTTAAATGTCCAGCTCCTGGGAACTGTGACTGCTGTCGTCTACCCTGTGAGCCACTGGTCTGCAGTTCACTGGGGAAAGGGAGCACCCAGAGGGGAGAAGGCTCTGAATTTGCAGTTCTAGCCCATCATAGTGGTGGTTATTCAAGATTAAACTTCTCATGTTTCTGCCTGCCTGCATTTACTTTTCAGTGACTTCAAATGTTTATTTTTCATGTTTTTTTCCAGTGTTCATAATTGTATTATGGGGAAGAACTTTCTCCACCCCTTCCTTCCTGCTGTTATAGGAAATCCCAATTAAAAGAGGATGTGGGATGAAAAGACCCAGCCTGTGATCTGATATTGTGAGAACAGGTGGACTCAGCCACCTGAGGATCTGTATTCAGCTTCTCCATCTGAAATACGGGGAGGCCTGGGATCTGGGCACAAGCTGATTAGATATAACCCACAGTGACGGAGAAGGATGCACCCACGTCACCTCCCATCCAACTGCTTCTGTAGTTTTTGAAACAACATGTTCTTTTTTTTAAGATTTTACTTTTTTTAAAGTAATTTCTACAATGAACCTGGAGCTTAAACCCACAACCCCTCATCAAGAGTTGCATGCTCCACTGACTGAGCCAGCCAGGCCCCCCAAATCTTAATTTTCTTTAATCTTCAGTACAATCTACTCTAAAGTGGGCCACGAACTCTCAACCCTAAGATCTAGAGTCACATACTCCTACCCCCTAAGCTAGATATGCACCCTTATAAACACATTCTTTTTGTGAAATTTTTCTTATATTATCTGCACCAAGTCATCAGAAAAGCAGCAAAGTTCGAATGGAGGCCTCGGAAGTTTTGAGTTAAAGCTGAAGGAAGTTTTGAGTTAAAGCTGAAACAAGCTCTGCCTTGTCCTCCAACCTCCTCAGAAGCTGAAATGACCATGACTCTCCCCATCTAATGGCTGCTTTTGTAGCCTTCATTAGGGAGACACCTGTATTCCTCCTACGTATGCTCTGGGCATTTGAGCTGGAGCCTTCTCTCCAGCACTGAGAACGACCAGCCCTTGGAGATGTAGTGTGTCAAAGTCATCAGATCCTCCTGAAAAATTGTTATCCCCCACAAAGAACTACAGAGGATTTCTCATCTCACAACGGGTCTTCTCACATTACAAAGGTATGTAAAGTGTAAGGAATCCTCCCTGGGAAGTGGAAATGGCACTATTTCTTGAGGACCAAGCTTGTACCTGGAGGTCTCAGCAAACTGCACAAATTGTTGGTCAGCAGAAGACATGTTCATCTGGTCTACCAGAACCACTGGGCTCTGAGGGACTTGAATACAGAACTGCCACCTGATAGTGAAGCGTAGTTCATCGATGGGACAGCTCGGTGTTCCCGTGTGGCAAATGCAAAAAAGCACTGTGGCCATCCACCATGGATGGGAAGCTGCTTCCAGCCCATGGCAATGGACTCAGGGCAGTTATGGTGACATGATTGCCCAAAGGTCACACAGGTGACACTAACTGAAACACTGACTGAAGCTCATAGATTCATGGAGTTTCATGAATGGAAATGACCATTTGGTTTTTGAACACTGGATTTTGAAGGCACTTCACATGGAGAAACACATTATAAAAAAGGTGAAGGAATATAAACTAACACTGGATCTTTATGTTCCTCATTTTATGACCAGGAGACTGGATTTTAGGAACAGCATCAGACTTACAGGATCTGGATCTGCACTTTCAACAAGATCCTCACAGAATCTGCTTACATGCCTGAATATCAGAAGCACGGTTCCAGGACCATGTTCCTCCAGGTGAGATCTTCAAGCACCTGGGGCACCACTCAAAGAGCAAATTCTCAAGCTCCGCCCCAGAGGTGCTGCGTCTGGTTCTCTGCGAGCAGACTCAGGAATGTGCATTGTCAACAAGCACCTAGGTTCTTGTGCACTCAAAGTTTCAGGACTGCACTTTAGATGGTGGGCAATCTGGGCAGGGGTGGGCTGTGGGCTGTGGATGGGACGATGATGTGCAGCACCTGGAACACACACGCCAAGTCTTCTCCCAGCAGCCAGTGCGGCAGAGACGTGTGATATGTGGAGAACACAGATGTCATGCTGTCCTTGAGAGTCACCTGATGTGATGGCAGGGAGTCTGTCACATTTGTGTCTTCACGGATGCCTAATATAGGCCCAATGTGGCTCTAGTAATGAACACGTTTCTGAGTAGGTGTGATGAGAGGCCATGGGGAAGCATGTCCAGTGCAGGGATACAGGGTCAGCTGATCCTTGGTCCACTGAAAGTAAAGAATGAGAGTATTCTATCCCTGTAAAGGATCCTGACAAGAAAAAGTGGTGACCTCATGGGGATCCTGGGTGGTTTAGTTCATTGAGCTTCTGACTCTTGATTTTGGCTCAGTTCATGATCCTGCGGATCATGGGTTCCATCTCCACATTGGTTTCAGTGCCGGATTTCTAGTGTTCTCTCTGTCCCTCTCTCTCTGCCCCTTCCTTGATCTCATATGTGTGCACATGCTCTCCCTCTCTCTCAATAAATAAATAAATTTATAACACAAAAAAATGTTGAACTGCTTACCTTTTAAAGAGGTAACCTAGTCCTTCTAGCTATTCCTCATCACTCCTTCCATCTAGGGCTTTTCATCCAGGATTAGTTTGGTTTCTGGTATAGCGAGTGCCCAAAACTGTCACCTGGTGACCCCCACAGCCCAGATGCCCTCCTTCTGGCAGAGAAATTCTCCCCTGTCTTCTCACCAACTCTCAAGCCACCTTAGAATGCAGTGTCCCCAGATGACTCTGCCACCATCCAGCCTGGGTCCCAGAGAAGGAGCCCGCCTGACCCAGCACATAGGCTCTGGTGTTGAATCTCTGGGGGTGAGCAGATGGCCCCAGCAGAGGGCTTCTCAGAGCCCATTGTTTCCCATCTCAGAGAGGAGGAAATGTGGTGAGCAGCGTTCATGGTCCACAACCACAACTACCCCTAGAGGAAGAGAACAAAGTTAGAGCTCCCCTGAACAGAATTCAGAGACCCAGATCCTACCCCTGACTGGACTCAGAGCAGAGCACTTCAACAATGAGTTCCTCAGCATCCTCGTCTGCAAGGTGGGAAAGGTCATTGTTTTAATGAATACTGTAAGAGTGGCTTGTTTTTTCAACATCTGATCATTCACAAAGACCACATTTCAGGCTCTGGACAACTCTGGGAGGCAAAGAGGGTAAGTGTCATTTCTCTTTCATGAGAGAGAAGCTGAGTCTCAGAAAGGTGAAGTGGCTTGTGTCCCGTTGCTTGATCACCTTATGAGAGAGCAGCTCTACTGTGACCAGTGCAGGGTGACCTAACTTTCCCTGTTTCCTGAATTCCCTACAAGAGGGAAGGGGACTTATCCAGGCATTTTCGGATAACCTTTTGATGAGTCTCCAGCTCTTCTCCTGGACCTTCAGCCCCAGTCCTTCCTCATGCCACAATGGAAAGTGCACTGGACCAGGAGTCACCAGGCCTGGGTTTGCATCCACAATCTGCCACTTAATCCGAATGGCCTTTAAAATTGTTACCCTCATGCTTACAGTAAGAATGGTTTGTAAGGTCTTTACTTGCTCTTAATCCTAAATTATCTGATGGTCTTGACTTTCTGTAGCTTTACCTGCCTGATTTAGTGTGAATTTCTCAGGCTAGCACAGCAGGAAGGTGTCAGGGTCCTGGGCACCCAGCCCTCATGGGAGGAGTCACCATTTCAATGTCCAGCCCTGTGGCTGCAACAAAAAGACTTGGGCCCACAGTCTCCCCCAACGGCAGCCACAGAGCATCTTTGGTTGGGATCAAGCTTGACCCCTGTGTGGGACACTGCTTAGCATCAGGCCACAGGGTCAGGGAAGCAGCCACCTTGACTCCTTTTCCCTCTGCTTAGCTTGGTGTGGCCTGCACTGTACTATGGCCATTCTGTTGTGAACCCCTTCTCCCCACTTCTCCTTCAGCCCATATCCATTCCAGCTGTGCTCTCTCATTTTCCATCAGCCCTGAGCACAGCCCAGAATCCTACTCACCAGGAATTACACCCCGGGCTCCCTGGGGTGTGGCTCTTGTGTCCCTGTCTGGTCCCTTCTGAAGAGTCACATGGTGATGGCTCTCAACCCTTGTCTTGTGCCTAATCTGTATGACTTCTCTCACACCACAATGCCAGTGGACGTGGGCCCTCAGGGAAGGAGAACACAACATGGGCCCACCTCCTTCCTGGACGTCCCGTCTCCTCAGGCCTGGTGCTGCAGTGCTTGCTCTGATTCTGGGGGACCCATGTGTCCCTTGGGTGCCTGCCTAGAAAGAATGGACAAGCAGCAGGATGGACTGGGGTAGCAGACCCCACAAGCAAAGGGCAGCCGTAGCTGGGATGGGTTCTGGCTAAACAGCCTATCGGCTGTGTGATCTGAACATGTGAATTATTATGCCTGAGTATCTGCTTCCTCATCAGAAGTTCTGTGTGCTAGAATCTGCATGAGTGCATCATCATTAGGACGATGTGCAATCGTGCACAGAAGGACCTGGAGCCCAGAGGCTCCCAGAATATTGTTGTCACTCTTACGTGGCTACATGGAAGAGTCACTTTAGCTCTCCTTCCTTGTCCCTAGTGTGGTTGTCTATGCTTTTATTGCCCAGGGTCAAGTGTGTCCTGGATCCTACTTCTGACATAAGGTCAAAGGTCAATAGTAGCCTAATGCTGCATCCCAATGCTGACCTCACTCACCTCCCTTGTCTCCTCATGTAGGTCTTTTATCATCTCATGTCATCACAAGAAGTATGAGTGCAGTACACTCAGAGTAGTTGAGAGAGAGAGGCAGTGTATAACTTTGATTACTGGACATTGTTATATGTGTTCTCTTTATTATTGGTGATTGTAGTTAATTTATTACTGTGCCTAGTTCATGAATTAAACTTGATCGTGAGTGAGAACGTATAGGAAACCTCATAGTACATTTAGGGTCATCTACTATCAGCCATGTCAGACAGCCCTGGGGGTCTAGGAATGTATTTCCCATTGAAGAGGGGGGACTACTGTAGTTCAGTACTGCCGTGATATCCCCCAAACCTCCACATTTTCTCCTTTCTTGAGCCACCTGAGTGGCTTATTTGGTTGAGCCTCTTGATTTTGGCTCAGGTCAGGTTCCAGGATCGTGGAATTGAGCCCCATATTGGGCTCTGTGCTGAGCATGGAGCCCTCTTGAGATTCTCTCTTTCCCTCTGCCTCTCTGTCTCTCTCCCCCGCCCCATCTCTTTAATTAATTAATTAAGTAATTAATTAATTAAATATTCTCCTTTCAGTTCATCTTTGACCTTGGTCACATTATTTGTCTCAGAAATGTCCCTGGGTCTGATTGTCTCCAGGTGTTTCTTTTTAGTCTGTCAGGTTGGAGTCTCTCATTCATGGTTGGAAAAACACAAAGTGGGGAGGAGGAGAAGGTGCTGAAGAGCTGGACATCTCTCTTCCACAGACTGGGAAGGAGAAGCACCTCCTCATTCATAATATGAGCTATAAACTCCCTCTTCTTTGCGACACCACGGTCTTCATCTTGGCCTGTCCTGGATGCTTCTTCCTGGTGCTGTAATGGGTCACAGATCCCCGGTGCTGCTCCAAGTCAGCTGACACAGGGCATGGTGAAGAAATGAAAGACGATTTGTTCACTGTGGAGTCAAGTTCATTTATTTTATTTGTCTGTGTGTGTGTTTATTTTTTTTTAATTTACTGTCAAATTGGTTTCCATACAACATCCAGTGCTCATTCCAACAAGTGCCCTCCTCAATGCCTGTCACCCACTCTTCCCTCTCCTATACCCCCCATCAACCCTCAGTTCGTTCTTAGTATTTAAGAGTCTTTTATGTTTTGTCTCCCTCCTGTGTGTGGCTTTTTTTTTCTTTTCCCTCTTCCCCTTCTCCATGGTTTTCTGCTAAGTCTCTCAAAATCCATCTATGTGTGAAAACATATGGTATCTGTCTTTCTCTGACTGACTTATTTCACTTAGCATAATACCCTCCAGTTCCATCCAGGTTGCTACAATGGCCAGATTTCATCTTTCTCATTGCCACATAGTATTCCGTTGTATATGTATACCACATCTTCTTTATCCATTCATCAGTGATGGACACTTAGTCTCTTTCCATAATTTGGCTATTGTTGAAAGTGCTGCTATGAACATTGGGGTACACGTGCTTTTATGCATCAGCTCTCCTATATGTCTTCGGTAAATTCCTAGCAGTGCTATTGCTGGATCATAGTGTAGTTCTATTTCCATTTTTTTGAGGAAACTCCAGATCGTTTATTAGAGCGGCTGCACCAGTTTACATTCCCACCAACAGTGTAAGAGGGTGCCTCTTTCTCCACATCCTCGCCAGCATCTATAGTTTCCTGATTTGTTCATTTTAACCACTCTGACCGATGTGAGGTGATATCTCCATGTAGTTTTGATCCGTATTTCCCTGATGATGAGTGACGTTGACATTCATTTCATGTGTCTTTTGGCAGTTTTCTGGCCCTTATAAGTTTTAAAAGCTTGTTATGTATTCTGCCTTGGGAGTACTGCTATACTAAAGGGGGCTCATACACTGTCCAGGGCCTGGCCTTTTGGGAAGTGTTTTTTGGAGAGTGTTACTTGCTCTCTGTTGTTGTGACTTTGGTTATCTTCCACCAAGTGTGCCTTGTTTTGTTCCTTGAGGTAGCCCTGAAAAGGAAAACATACAGACAAACAAACAGGAAACAAGAACACGCAAACGCTCTGACAAGTAAAACAAGCAAGCAGATCGCCATCTTCCTTGACATCACTTCCTCAAAGTAAGTTAGCATAACTTGAGATTCTACTGGATTTAGCGTGCTATCTGATTATGTTTTTATTAAAAGTTTACTGAGACCTTATTCGTATACCAATCAGTGATTTATACGTACAATTAAATCGTTTTTAGTATATTCAGAGAGATATGCAACTGAACAACAACCAACTTTAGAATATTTTCATCACCCCTTAAAGAAACCTTGTACTCATTAGCAGTCGCCCCCTGTTTCTCCCATCTCCTTCCCCCCACCCTCGGCAACCATGAATCTACTTTCTGTCTCTATAGATGTGCCTATTATGGATATTTATTAATATTGGAATCGTATAACAATAACACATGGTCCTTTGAGACCGAATTCTCCCACACAGCATGTTGTCTGGTGCATTCATGCTGTTATTATGGTGATAATTTGCATTTTCCTCAGTGAAGAAGATTAAGCACATTTCCTTATCCATGTTTGTTACATTTCTTCTTTGTAACTTTCCCATTCCTCCACTTTCCCGTGCTCACCTGCTCTGTGCCCTGGGAAACCATCCTCTATCAACAACTTATGGAATGGACTCTTTGTATCTCCAAATGCCCCCTTGCTTTCTGGTTTCTATCTGAGTTTGGCAAGTGGGAAGCATTAGACCATTTATTCATTAAGTAATCTGTCTTATTCTCACTGATCTGAGCAGTGTTTTCATATTCTGTGTACTAGTGCTTGGTTGGTAATATGCGTGGTCAATAATTTCTCCTAATGTGTGGCTTGTCTTTTCACTTCTTTTAATGACCTCTTTCGATGAACAGCAATTATTAATTTTAAGCTAATAACACATAGAAATTTTTTCCCTATTGCAAATGTCTTTGGTATTCTGTTTAACAAATTCTTAAATCATAGTCATAAAGATATTTTTCTGTAATCTTTTCTAAAATATCATAGACTACGGTGTGAAGAAAAGGGTGAGATCTATTTTTTTTCCTTCAAATAGGCAATAGTCGATTCACTTTTCATTGAAAACTCCATCCTTTCTCCTCCTCCCCTAAAGTTCTCCTTTATCAACAATCAAGTATCAACATAGGTGGAATTATTTCTAAGCCTCTTATTTTGTACCCTTGTCTCTTTCTTCAACATGTTGACAATTTTGTGCTGATTATCCCAGCTTTATAGTTTGTGTTTCATTAAACAAAGTAAGGCCATAAATTTTGTGTTCTGACATCGAGAGTGTCTTTGCAACTTTTTAAGTTCGAGAAGCACTTTTCCAAGTTCCACAAAAAAGCGTGACCTCAGGAACATGCTTGTTAAGTGACTAAGCATTCTTGCTGCTCTGAGCATGCCCCTGAAAAATGAGGAGTACACCGAGTATTGATTTGGGGGTTAAAATAATTTTTAACAATTGGGAAGATGTGCAAGTATAGAATCTGTGAATGATGAGAATTGACCATAAGTGTGTATTGTGGCTAAACTGGTGATGTCTCCGATGGATACCAAAGGGCTACACATGAGGGAGGTGCCATCCAATGTGGGACGCCCCAGAAGGAGGGGTGAGTCAGAGAGGGAAATATGATTTCTGTCCTTGGGAGGAAATGAGACCATTGAGAAAAGGGACTGTGAACATTTTTCTAATTTCCTTTCTGACAAAGGCTTTCTTGGTGTCAGTAGTTTTTTCTTTTTATGTTTATTTTTGAGACAGAGACAGAGAGGCAGAGTGTGCATGGGGGAGGCACAGAGAGAGAGGGAAACAGAATCCGAAGCAGGCTCCAGGCTCCGAGCTTTCAGCACAGAGCCTAATGTGGGGCTTAAACGCATGAACCACGAGATCAAAACCTGAGCTGAAGTATGATGCTTAACTGATTGAGCCACCCAGGTGCTCCACTGGTATCAGTACTTTAAAGATCTTCAACGATGGGGATGCCTGGGTAATTTAGCCGGTTAGGTGTCTAACTTCAGCTCAGGTCATGATCTCGAGGTCCGTGGGTTTGAGCCTTGTGTTGGGCTTTGTGCTGACAGCTCAGAGCCTGGAGCCTGCTTCAGATTCTCCATCTCTCTCTTTCTCTGCCCATCCCCTGCTTGCTCTCTCTCTCTCTCTCAAAATTAAATAAACATTAAAAAATTAAAAAAATAAAAGAAGATCTTCCATGATGAATTCTTGTGGCTACCAACCTACGTGGCTGAGGCATGGACATCGAGTAGGTGAATGCTGCCTTCAACTACCACATGCCTGACTATTCCCACACTGACCTACATCAGGTAAGCTGTGTACCCACATGGGCGTCCCAGTGTCCACTCCTACCCCATGATTTTCTTGCCTTCATACCTTACTTCTTTATCTCTCCTTTTGGGTGTCTTCCTACTTTGGGGTCTTCCAGTGCTACCTTCTATCTCCTTCCAGGAGGCCTGAGCAGAGCAGTTTGGCCCCAAAGGTTTGACCATCATATTTGCATCAGATGTAAAAGATGCCAAGATTCTCAGTGACGTGCAGAATCACACTGAGGACAGTAGTAGTGAGCTGCCTGACAATATGGACATTTTCTCCTCCAGTGAGTATGGATCTCATGAAACTGGCTCCTTCAACTCTTCAGAGTTTCCTTGTTCCTTAATGACTTTGTCTTGAACCGGGTATTCGATGCCTAGTGGGTGCCTGACACGTTTATGCCCCGATCTAGATGCCGTGTTGGGATGTTTTGTTTGTTTCTATGTGGGGTCCCTTTCCTCTCTCATCCAATTATTTCTCTTTTTGCACCCCAGTCTCTCCTCTGACCCGCGACCCCACACAAACACCTGCATGTATAGGGGTCTGTGTTTCTGCCAATCTCATGTAGCCTTTCCATGCCTTATTGTAACTGTGCATCTTTTCTCTGCGGTTGCAACCATGGGAGAGGATATATGCATCATGCTGGAATGTGACAGTCTGTCCCTCATAAGGAGAGGAGAGCAGGCATGCGGGTGAAGGAGGTACTACTGCCACTTGCCCCTGACAACCCCCACCCCATCCATGGTTTCCCCCTTTTCTGTCACCATCATTCCTAAGAGTGAGATTATTTTAGGGCATGATTCAGCGTTGATTTCTGTAAGAGGCTGGGGTCATGAACTGTGCTATGGATCCTGGGTCCAAGGGCAGTGACGGTGGTTTTCTTTTCTTGTAGTGTCTTTGTTTCCTTTTGGGGATCTTGGTAATGCTGGCAACATAGATGAGTTAGGAAGTGTTCCCTCGTTTTCAATTTTGGAAGACCTTGAGTGGACTGGTGTTTATTCTTCCTGGAATGTTTGGTAGAATTCTCCAGTGAGGCCGTCTGATCAAGGATGTGTCTGTGTGTTTTGATATTGATTCAACCTTCTTACTAGTTATGGGTCTTGTCAAGTTGGCTGTTTCTTTGTAATTAAGTCTTTGTAGGTTGTCTGTTCCTATGAATTTGTCCATTTCATGTAGGTTTTCCAGTTTTTTCATGTGCACTTGTTATTTCAGTGTGGCTCTCCCCCCTCATTAATAGTTGGCTTTTAATTGTTAAACTATTTTACCTCACAAAATGTGTAGTTTTTTAAAGTTATGCAATTAAGAGGAGTTTCCAAAAGAATGTAAAAATTACCCAAATGCCCTTGACCCATAAATAAAATTGGTATGTTTTATAGTTTATTGCTTCTAATTAATTTCTTTAAAATTTTTTATTATGTGAATAGTGTTGACACACAGGTTATGTTAGTTTCAGGTGTACAAAACAGTGACTCACCTTCTGTCTACACCCTGCTGTGCTCACCACAGTGTAGCTGTCATCTGTCACCACACAATGATGTTACAGTCTCACTGACAATATTCCCTGTGCTATGCCTTTTATTCCTATGACCTGTTCCTTCCATAACTGGAGCCTGTGTCTCCCACTCCCCTCACCCTGGTGCCCATCGTCCCAACCCTCTTCCCTCTGGCAATCATCAGTTTGTTCTCTGTATTTATAGATCTGTTTCTGCTGTTTGTTTCTTTATTCATTTTTTTAAGATTCCACATATGAGTGAAATCATATGGTATTTGTCTTTCTCAGTCATATATACTGCCTGTTCGTCTATCCATGTTGTCACAAGTGGTAAGATCTCATCCTTCTTCATTACTGCATAAAACTCTACCGTGTGTATATGTATATGTGTGTTATACCGTACATCTTCTTTATCCATTCATCTATGGGGGACTCTTGTTTCATCAGCGTGGCTTTTGAAAAAAAAAAAATCTCACACTCTGAACATCATCTGGGATGAGGGTGCCCCCTAGTGTTCAGGCCCCTGTCCAGGTGCTGGGAGTTGAAGGAAACCCTAGGGGGACCTGGCTGAGGAGGATAAAGGGCAGCTGGGTCTTCTCTTCTTAGTCTTGTGGCCGCACGTGGGGTGAAAGGTCAGGGGACATCCCCACTGCTCTGATCTCAGGTGGATTCTGACTGAGAAGCCTGAGTGGAGTCTGGACTGTAAGTCAGGTAGAGATGTCTGAGCAGAAGCCTGGGCGTCAGTGGGGAGAGGAAGGAGTTTCTGAGCAGCTCTGGACTCCACAGGGGTCAGGCTCAGGGATGAGGCAGGATTGCAGGAGAGGAGCGCTCAGGAACTGGTGTGCCATTGCTGAGGTTTCTGTGTCCCTGTGCACCTCCTCCTCCATCCCCTTGATGGTAATACAGGAAAAACTGAAAAGTAGAAACACTTTTTTGACTCTTTATTTCTAAAATCCATAACTCAGTTAAACAAGAATTATCTCTCATTTAGAAACAGCATCTCAATATCTACATATTACTCCATAGAGTAGACTGCACTTTGGGGCTTTTGGGATTCAGTGAAGGGAGCGGTTTTAAAATTTTATGTCCAAATGGCAGCTCTGCCTTAGTTTGAAGCTAAGTTCTCTTTTTCTGTAAATCAATGGACAGATACCGGGTTAAAGATAGCTGCCCTGGCCTTCTGCTGATTGTGGACCGCTAATAAGAGATACAATTGCTGAGAATTCTGTTTTGCTTATTGTTTGCTGTAAACATTGTAAAACTTTTTCTGAGTCTAGTCTGACATGTATTAGTTTAAGTATCTAGCATTTCTCACTTCTGTAACCTTGCTTCCCTCACATTCTTCCCCTTCCCCCTTTATGACATGCATTAGTTTGTGTAACTGGCTTTGCTCACATTCGGAAGACCTTCACCTTTCGGACATTCATTAGCTTGAGCGGACATTTACTAGCTTGAGAACCTTGCTTCCCTCACATTCTTCCCCTTCCCCCTTTTCTGATATGTATTAGAATAAATAACTAACTTTTTCACATAACGGACAGAGACTTCCCGCCAAAGAGCAAACAAAGAACCCCCAATCAGAGGGCTGCATATGTTCGTATTTCAAATATCGACCAATCAGTCACCCTATAACCTGAAACCTTCCTATACTATTTGTCTCTGTCTATAAAAACGCTGTACCAACCATGTTCGAGGCCTTTCTGCATATTGGTAGCGGTATGCGAAGGGACCTGGATCGATCCTGAAATAAAACGACCCTTGCCACTTGGCTTTGACTTTCGACTCTGGTGGTCTCTTGTGGGGGGATTCGAGAATTCGGGCACAACATTCAGATCACAGCTCCCCTGGTCTCCTGTCCCCTGGTGATGGTATTAGAGGGGTCCCTGTACTGGGTCACACCTGGTGTCCCAGGAGTCTCTCCCAGTGCAGGTGTCAGGCAGACCTGTCATTTGGTGTGAATACATCCTGCCCCACAAGAGTCAAGAGGGAACCCACAGACTTCACTTAACACCCAGCCTACCCCAGGGACTGCACTCGTGTAATCCAGGAGTTGAGAAAAGATCCACACTGTAGAATTAAGATCTACCTCCCCAAATCTCCTTGTCCCATTGATGGAGCCCAAGTGAGAGCCCCAAACCCCTGTACTTTCCCCCAGTCATCTCTCACACACTCCCCACCAACATCTGCTTCAAGTCCACCAGGACTAATGTCATTACGTCCTTTTCCTCACTTGTGTCTGTCACCCATGCTCCCCAGACATTCTATACTCTCCCTCCACAAGGCTCTGCATACTCCTATTGTGCCTGCTCTCACACCCCTTCCCCAGCTCCTGAACCTTCCACTGCACTGCCTGGAATGCTCAGCCCATGATCAGCAAGTGTCCAGAGTCCTCTCAGGATGTTCCCTCACATCACAGCTCTGACAGAAACCAGGTCTCCCTGAGACACACTTCCTGTGCAGTCCTCTCCCATGGGGTGTTTCCTCTCCCATGGACCTTGAGCCCCTGGACCAGGAGATGGGTCTCATTACACCCAATCCTCCTTCCCCATTCTTATTTTTGCTAATGACCTTGTTTCCTGCTTCCCTAAGCAAACTGAAAATATTAGAGAAAAGTATTTACAAATTTCTACACTGATGAGAAAGCATAAGGCAAGCTGACAGGCCACAAACACAAACCCCCCTCCCCATCAGGAGGGACATGTGAAATATTCCTCTGCACTCCTGGCTGCCCAAGAACAAAGGAAAGGGGAAAAACAAATGGTTAGCTGACAGAGATCATGGTCCTGCAGGAGGAAGTCTCCATCACCGCCTCCATAGTGATGCGAGAAACAAAGCCAGAAGGAAATGGCAGATAGACCTAAATCTCCTTCTAACCTGCAGCCCATTGACAAATACTTGAGGCCGGCAGAGTAAAACAGTTCTCCTCAAACTCCCTACTGTCTTAATGCTAATGCTTTGCTAGAGGGAAAACAACCTTCCCTTGATAACAGCTAGGCCTCTACTATCCTGTGAGTCTTCTCTAGCACATAAAAATCTCATATGCTTCCCCTGGACTTTACCTCCCCCTTCCTCCGGAATATAGAACCAATCTCTCCTCATGGTCCCAGGGCAGCTCTTTCTGCCCACGGGTTCTGTCCCTGTGCTTTATAAAATCACTTTTTTGCACCAAAGACATCAGGAACTCTTTCTTGGCCGTCGGCTCTGTACCTCACGAACCCCACTGTCACCAAAAAAAATCTCATCATACACCACCTACTCATGTTCCAGCATCTGCACCTGCATGACGGGGTGACCAGTCCTGTAGCACAGGTTACCCATCCATGTTTGTGCCAGCCAGAGCCAGTCCCCTGCCGGGGCCCTTGACCTCCTCCCTTTGTGTCTACTTACAGGTATCACTCCATTGTTCATCTCATTTTATCGTTTTTATCATCAATCTTTGTTCTCAACTAGATTATTGTGGTGGCCATGAGAACACACATCCCTGACCCTCGACTTGAGGGAGAATAATCCAGGGCCCCAGCTCTGTGCACTCAGATCTGATGCCATGTTGGCTCTGAGACAACACTTCCTGTGGGATTCCTCCAGCCAGTGCTGCGAACAGCAAGGAAACTAAGGTAGGACTCTTCCTCTTCTGGAAGCTGACGTAGCATCCAGGACTCCCTGACACCCTGATGAACTTGCCCTACTCTACACTGGGTCTAGGACACTTTCAGCCGATCTTTCTTCTCTCTCTCTCCTTCCCTCTGATTCACACTTGCATCAGGATTTGATATTCTGCCAGCCTTTCTGTTTCCTTCCCCATTTTCCTCACAAAGGTTTCTCCCAACAAATTACTCAGAATATAATGGTGTATGGGTATCTGCTCCTTACAGGACCCTAAACACAAGTGGTGTCAGGAATGAACTGAGAATGCAGGCAAAATGATGGGGATTTGGGACTAGTTCACCGACCACCACTGCCGGGCAGGCCAAGAGGACACCATCCAGGCTGGTAGGTGGGACACAAATGGCACCTGAACTACTACAAATTTTACTGGCAATGACCTGAGAAAATGTTCTGGTAGGGGGAAAGCTATGGCAGGTGTGAATATAGAACCTTGGAAAAACAATGGGGAGGGTGGTGCCTACAGAAACAGTGGAGTTGGCAGATTACCGTTAAGCTGTGCTGATAACTCAGAAAATAATGAGAATCTAAGGATGGTTAACAAGCAGTTCATGGCTAAGCATGAGAGCCTCTGCAGTATTTTTTGGCATTCATCTCCTGTAGAGGAAGGGCAGACAGAGTTGAATGGCAGCTGAAGACATAATTGTGAGAGTCACAAAACTACAGAGGGGTGTGGACTCAGCCATGGCAGACCGGTGATATGAAAGTCATGGCACTGGTAGGGGAATCCTAAGATCCTGCAAACCAGATCTAGGCTATCCCAGTGGATGCCCTTTACAACCCTCTGGAGAAGCAGAGGAGGCTTGCCCTTATCTAGCAATGGTTAACATTTCCTGTACTTGAAGATGACACAGAAATCTCACTTCTAGGATGCTAGTGGTATCCACTCAGGAGCTTTGGAAGAACTACTCAGCATGTATGTGTAGGAGCAAGAAAAACACCCTGGAATTGGATTTTGAGGGTGCTTCATCAAGGGGCCAGAATGTCAGGCTGAGTAAGGACAAATACATTGAGTGGGGACACTTTCTCAGAAACATGGGTTTGTCAGGACCCCAGGGCATGGACAATCTCAGTGTTGAGGTATCTCTATGTAGACCAGAAAAAGTGATGTCCAATTCTCCACAAAGTAGACATTAAGACAGGAGACAGACTGACCTTGGGCAGATAGGAATAAGCAGCCCTTGTTAACAACAGAGCAGAAAGTACCAGACCTTCTTGAGGTTTTTGGGGTGACAGTGGGGTTTGTGGAGTCCAGAGCTGATGGCCAAAAAAGAATTCTTAAAGACATCTTTGGTTGCAAAAAGGTAATTTTATTAAAGCATGGGGACAGGACTCGTGGGCAGAAAGAGCTGCTCCAGGACCAGGAGGAGAGACTGGTTTTATACTATGGAATTGGGGAGAGGTAAAGTCCAGGGGAAGTTTCCAGTGAGATTTTCATGTGCTAAAGAAGACTCAAATGATACTGGAGGCCTGGCTTTTGTCAAGGGAAGGCTGTTTTCCCTTTATCAAAGCGTTAGCATTAGGACAGTAGGGAGTTTGAGGAGAACTGTTTTATTCTGCCAACCTCAAGTATTTGTCAATGGGTGACAGATTAGAATGAAATTTAGGTCTCTCCCTGGTTTCCTCAGACAATCCTGGGCCAGGACTCAGGAAGACAGGATGACAAAGTCACCTGACCACCGTGCAAGAGGAAAAGGATCAGGGCAAAGTCTCAGGTCACCCAAAGACTGGCTCTCAGAGTCCCCTCTCCAGGGTGGTGTCTGGGGCAGGAAAGCCCCCATTGCCCGCGCTTTCACTTCTCCCTCTCATGGTCTGTGTCAGGTCCTCCTGCCTGGATACTCATGACGCAGTCCCAGCTCGCACTCCCCTTAGGTATTGGGCTTCCAGAGAAGTCAATCGTCAGCACAACAGTTTCGGGTTACCAAGTCCTTACCAGACCCTCAGGGACTCACCTACTCCTCAGACCCAAGGGTCTGCCTTTGGGGCCCCCAAACCTCCTGCTGCTGCAGCTGGGGTGGGTAGGGGAGGGGAGGTAGGCCGTGGCAGTGACCCAGATCTGGGCGGTGACTGCGGGATCTGGAAGAAAGGGCCTCTGCGTGGCAGGAGCAAGGGGACCGCCCAGCAGAGATGCGAGGCCTGGGAGAAGGCCTGTCTGCCGCCCCACCCAGACCCCCGGCCCCGCCCCGGCCTGTCCTCCCCAGTCCCTCCCCGACTCCGCCCTACTCTTTCCCACTCGTGTCTTCCTCCCCTGCCTTCCTGGCGTCTCCACTTGGGACCTAGCCAGGCAGAGTCTCAACCACTCCATGCTGCAGGTTCCCACTGCCTGAAGTATTTCCGCCCCACTGTGTCCAGGCCAGGCAGCAGAGAACCTCGCTCAGTCACCCACCACGCACCCCGCACACCCGCCCCATCTACCCTACCTTCTCCTCCGTCATCTGCTCCTCTGTTCCCACAGAGGGGACCCGGCCCTCTCCGTCCCTGTCTGTGCCTCGTGTCCCACGCGCTGCAGCTCTTACTTCCTCCTTGAATATAAAACTCTGATAGGGGTTTCTTTCTTTCCTTCTTACCATGCGGGGTTGATGGATTAATTAAATAAGATTCCTAAAGTTTGAGAGAGGAAATCAATAGAAGCAGTGAGACTTCCAGGGTCTGCATGTTTGCTGTGCTTCCTCTGGGGGTAGAGACAGGAGAGGCTGTGAGGAACCAGCATGGACAGGACTGTGCCCATTCAGTGCTCAGTGGGCACAGTGGTCACTCCTCAGCTGTGTCATCATTGCTGCTCCCTTGTCCTTGTCCCTTCAGTGGAACCGTGTCTCATCAGGCTCTGGATCACAGGGACTTGGATCTCTCCTGTGTTCAGGACCTTGTGGAACAAGAGCTTCCTGTGACCAGGACAGCCTAGGCCTAGGCCTAGGTGGTGTCCCCAGGCCCCAAGTTTTATGTGTTTCTTTTTGTTTCTATAGAGACTTAGGCCTATTCTTGTTCTTATGTAGGATTCTAGTCCCATTTTCCTCTGGTGTCCCCCAGTCTGGGACAGTCACAGGGGTCCCTGGGCTTCTCATTGTCCCCACAGGCCCAGCAGGCCCAGTGAGCCCCTGCACACAGGAGTCTCTGTGGATTTGTGAGATGAATTTTCATAATCCTCCATCCCTTCTCCTCCTCATAGCGCTGTTCTGAATCCTTCTTTTCATCTTTCCCCCATGTTTTTTAAAAAGCAGATTTTGGAGTGAGAGACAGGATCTCATCTCATCCTTATTAAATTTCAGTTAGTTTGTGTCTCACCTGCTGCCTCCTGCCCTTAGCTCTAGAGCTCCTAGTCCTAGTTCCAACCCTAATTCCTAGAGGGAGAAAGCAGTGTCTAATCTAAATTCACATTTGCCTGCAATATATGACTCTTGGGCCTAGATACAGCTTTTGTGAAGGGAGGACTGTCATTGTTCCCTGTGCTGTGCAGGAGGGAAGGTGCGGGATGGAGGAGGTGGGGTGTAGGGGACAGACCAGCACTGGTGAGAAAATTGGTGGCTGCCATGAACAGCTATGACCTGAGGTTCATCTGGAAGAGACAGATGCTCTATGCTGATCATTTATCCAACTGATAATTGAGTGTCAGATACAGGAACAGTATTGTGGAATCTAGGACCCCTCAGTAACATAAAAACAGGCAAAATTTCCCAGCTTTGTGGAGCATATATTCTGGCAGTAAGGGACAGACTATGTGCTAGTAAATAAGGGAAATGTGTGTGTTAGAAGTTGGGAAGTGCTTTGAGGAAGTCCACCCAGAGAGTTAGCTGTGCAGAGACTTGGAAGGTGGCTACTTCCCCATGGTGGTAAGTGTGAGCCTCACTGGGAAGGCGACCTCTAAGACACGTGAAGGACATCAGGAATTGTTGAAGAGCATGTCTCAGAGAGTTCTTTCCAGGCAGGGGAACCTCCAGTGCACGTGCGCTCGGGCAGGAGTGTGTCCTGTGTTCAAGGAAGGGTGAGAGGCCACTGTGGCTGGAGCAGAGAGCATGTGAATTGGGGTCAGATGTCAAGGCCTGAGGATTAGAAGGGTTCTGAGTTTTCTCTGAGTGACATGTGGAGTTAAAAGTATGAAGAGATCAATGTGATTGAAATTTCTTTAGAAGCATCTGTTTGTTCCTGTGCAGAATTGAGAGGTACAGGCAAAAGACGAGTAGGGAAAACAATAGGAAACTAGTGCAGTGTTCCAGGAGGAGGGTGTCAGCCTGTACGTCTGGTGTGTAAGGAGGGAAAATAATAGGAAGTGATTGGGTGCTGGATACATTTAAATATGGACTTTGTATCATTTCTTAATGCATTAATTCTGGGGTGAAAAGAAGGAATCAAGGAAGGCATCAATATTTCATAATGCAAAAAGAAATATGCAGTGCCTTCCACAGAAACAAAAAAGACTCTGAAAGTAGGACATTTAGGGAAGCAGCATCACAGGCACCCAATTTAGGAATGTCAAATCTGAGATGTCTATTAGAAATACAAGTGTGGTTGCAGTTGGATATGGAGTGCAGGGTAGGAGAAATATCTAGGTTGGAGAAATAGATGTGGGAGGTGACACCATATAAATGATGTTTAAAGCTTTCAGCATAGATAAGGGCACCAAGCGGGTGATCATAGAAGAGAAAGAAACAGGAAAAAACCCTGGACTCCTTAGTGCTAAGCAAGCTTATCAGAGCACACACCCAGAGCATGCTGCGCAGTTAGTTCTGGTTCTGCATCTAGAAGGCACACAGACCAGAGAGATCCAACCTTTAGTGTGCACAGGAATTTCCTGGACTTAGGAAGATCTAGACAGTGTGGAGTAGAGAGTGAGAGTCTGGGTCTATAACAAGGTTGGTGTTGTTACTGCTGGTCTTCAGATCACACACTGAGCAGCAAGCATGTAAAGCAGGATTCCCACGTGGCTGTGCCTCAGCCTCTCCTGTAGGGCTATGAAGTAAGAGCCCAGCTCTCCCTTCCTCTGCCCAGTACACTGTCCCAGGGAGTCCACACTATATATATCTGCACCCTGTATATATCTCTCTGCTCATCTCCAGAATAGGCCACCATGGCTACCCACTCATGGAAGTCTTCCTCCCTCTATATGTATTAGTTCAGTTCTGTGCAGCAGAAATCCACTTCTCAGTGGTGTGAACAGGACACAGCTTGTATGCATCTCCCGTGAGTGAGGCAAGCCATCCAGGGCTGCCAGGGTAACTCTGCCCCACAAGGCTGTCCAGACATGCAGCTTCCTGAAACCTGGAAATTGCCCTTATTATCATGAGCCAGAGTACCTAAGACCATGTCCATGGTCCATGAGCAGTGCAGGGAAAGCAGAAAAAGAGGAAGTTTCCCTCCACTAAAGGTAACATTTACTACCTCATTCTGCTTCACCACAATGGCCAGAATGTAGTCACACAGAAAAATAAAGCCTCATGGGAGGCTGGTGAATGAATCTGTTTTTAATCTGAGTGACCCTGTGCTCCCATGAAACTCTATCACAATGGAATATGATTTTTGCTCTACTTAAATTTTTAAAAATGGATAGGATGGAGGAGGAAACTTACTGTTCGCTCTGTACTCCTTTATGTTACATAAAATTTTTAAATCTTGTGCGTGTCTCGGTCAGTTGACATAAATTTTAAATTATCAAAGAAAGCCCACCTCTGTTTAGCAGACACATATTAGGCAGTAGTAGAGGTCCAACTCTCTGTTAGGCCACAGTGACAGAAATAAAAAAGAATTCACAGTGAGGTGAATAACCTGGTAAATACGACCAGTATAATGAGTTCTGGGGAAACAGCCTCCAGACGGAAGCTTATTGAGTGCCTACTATGGGCCAGGTGTTGTACCACATGCTAGAGAGATAAAGAAGATGCAAATACATACCTTGTGACCTAAATGTCTCCTGCTGATGAGCTTCTGTGCCAGTCTCTGTCTTTGTCCCTGTGTGGGAAGGAGTCAAAAATTACTGGAAAGGTTTTGTTACAGAATACTAACTTTCTTATGTAACTGACTTATCGATACAAAATAAAATCACTAAGAAATAAACTAGATGAAGGGAAAGAAACCAACAAAGTGGAATCACAAGAAGTGACTTTGTGGGATCCTGTATGTGACAAACTAGAAGAAATAGTAGGAGACCAGGATTTGCCTGGAAGCATTACACAGGAATACAAAAAATTAGTTCAGTTTAGTCATCATGCTTTCCTAAAGGTTTACAAGGTCTGACAAGTCAAGGGAGAAGTGTTCAGACAGGATGACCTCTCAGGCTACACAAAGTTGAGAGAGACATTTCTAAACAATAGCGTGAATCTTGTATCTAGGACCCTGCTTAGCTAACACAGCTCAGCTGTGCAGGTCATTTTGTCCAACATGGCACCCAGAGTTATAATCATCTTGTTCAGTGATTGTGCACCCTGTGTATGAACCCACCCAGTGCAGAGAACTTGCTACCCTCCATTCCTGCCATCTGTCAACTGGAACACACTGATGCACACAGATTCTATAATAAAGCCCAATGATCTCCACCTTTTGGTCCACTGGCCTTGTGGAATCTCCTCCCACTGAGTGTGGGCAAGACTTGGAAAACCTTCTAAGCAATAAAGTGATGTTGGACCATATAGCATCATGACCTCGCCTAGCCCAGCTTTCTACTGTCTTCTCAAATTACAAGCTTTGCTGAGGCAAGCAGCTGCTTTGGAAAGACCAGAAACTGAGTTCAGCCTTCCATTTACATCCAGCAAGACACTGAGGTCCCCAGCCCACCAACCAACAAGGGAAGTACTTAGTCATCCCCCTAAGGCAGGCCTTCCATTTCTTGAAAACAGACATCTTGCTTTCTCTTTATAACAAGAATGTCACGTTCTTTTCTCTCCCTCCATCTGGGAGGTCCCAGGAGGCAGCAAAGGCAGGCTGTAGGAAGTATCTTGAGGAGGGGTGAGGCTCTATTCAGTCAGGGGCAGCAGGGATTGGAAGGACATGAGTTGTCACCCCAGTGTCTCTTAGGCCTACACAGGACTGTGCTTTCAGGCTGTGAATAAAACAGTGATGAAGAAACTCTTTCTCTGCCCCCCACAGCTGATCTTCCCCTCTCAGCATTGTGGACAGCCCACCTCACAGCCCAGATGCACACACCATTGACTCCCTACGGCCTCACCACCTCAGCAAACATACTCCATCAGGCAATGTAGAACCAACTCTCTTGTCACTTCAAACCCCATGGACTCACCTACAGGGACAGTGAGAAATACATACTCTTTATGAGTCTCAGTGCTGGAGGAGGAGAAGCTGTCAGAGCCACAGAATGAGGTGACTCTTAATCAGCATGTGAACAGTGTCAAGGGATGAAAAAACAAAACAAAACAAAAACGATGGGCACTAGGGCTCAGGAGCCTGACTGTTTTGTTAGAATCATGGCTCAGCCAATTGAGTCACTTAACTTCTGAGTGATCGATTTCCTTGCCTGTAAATTGGAATTAATAGCTTTCATTGAACAATTATGAGATTTAAATGATTCAATTCATGTAAATCCCTTAAAACAGAACCCTGGGGAGGAAAGAATCCCATCAATGTAGCTCCTGTTTTCTTCTTCCTACATGACAAGTACCAGTTCTCCCCATCACTCATCACCATGAGCCCCTGTCACTTCCTGGAGATGAAGAGCTGTTCTCTAATTTATAACCCATGGGGTGGGGGTGGGGCAACGATGAAATAGCCAGGGTGGAGACACAGAGGAGGAATCCTCAGAGCAATGTGCTCTCTCTCTCTCTCTCTCTCACACACACACACACACACACACACACATAAACATGCAACACCCATATATACAATTATATGCTCAATTATACATAGCTATATCAAGCTGCACACACAAATACCTATACACATTTCTATGGGATTGTGAACCCACCCAGATAAACACACGTGCACATAACACACTCCTTTCACGTTTGCCATTTCAACTGGGGTCTGACTCACTTCCACTTCACCTTTTTAAAAATTTTAGTATCTCGAGGGAGAAAGACCGGAGAATTTTTGCCTCATTAGAAAGAAACTCATTCCTCTGGAACTCTAGTACTTTCTGGATCTCATGCATGCCCACTCCTGGAACCGTCCTAAAGGAGCAGGAGATAGGACCTTAAATTGAAATCCTGGAATCCAGAGGCAACCATGTGCACTGTCAACCTAGTATTGGGACTCTGAGAGTCCAGGCCTTCTTCTAGCTGCTCTCCCACCCTGGTGCCATCCTTAGGCTTTGCTGCACAAAAGGGTGCCTCCATATTACCTTCAGAATGAACAGGAGCAGGATTTTCAAATGAACTCTGGGGTTAGGGAGTTCTAGATCAAAATGAGGAAACGTAGATCTCTTCCCCACCTGAGTTCTGGTTGTTCTAGAGCACACCTCTAGCAACTATACTTACAACAATCTACACTGCTGCTCAAACAACCACAATGATGAGAGCTCCAAAGAGAACCTGGCCAGCAGATGCCATCTTGATGAGCATGGTGGCTGGGAAAATGAATCTGAGGAGGAAATGAAAGGTGAGGGATGTCTCTGTGCCCAGACTTTGCTGAAAGTCTCTAGAAGGACTCTTGTTTCCCTGATATGTGGTTACACTCCTCATCCCCTTCCTTACCTATCTCATGGTGATGGGTTCATGTAGCCCCTCGTGCTGCACATAGCTTGTTTATCTGTCCTCTTCTCAAGAAGGCAGCACAATGGCCACCCACTTCTGGATGGTTCCATCCCCTTCTGCCTGGTCTCCACAAGCTCCTTTTCATGATCCGGTGCTCCCCAGCACAATGTCAGGTCAGGGTGATATGTGCAGGGCAGAAGCCCAGGGCACACCATACATCAGGGCGACCTGACAGTCAGAGAGGGGGTGGTGGGTCACGTGTGTTCTGGGAGGGTCTGTGGAGGATAAAATAAGGAGGGCTAAGGCAAAGCCTTCTTAAAGCATCTACAACAAACAATGATTCCATAATGCCGGACAGTTTGGCTACCAGGGTGAGGCAAGGAGTGTCTCTTATCAGGAGGTAGATGGAATCAGCACTATCCAGGCCAGGTCCCACGACAAGGGAGTGGGAACCCATTCTGACATTTTCCTCCAACATAAGAGCCTTTTCAAAAAGTCTTCAGCCTCTAATCAAGCATACAACTCAATATTTCTAGATAAATGTTTATAAACACTCACAATTACTGTATCTCTAGTGGGAAATAGACACAAAAGTAAAAAACTTCCATAAGCCTCGGAACCACACCTGTGCTCTCCTGAGAGTACTTTAGCCAGCATGGGCTTAGGCACTGCCCAGGGGATTCAGGATGGGGGGGCTGTCCTCAGCACAGGGGCCCCACCCATCCCACACCAAGTGTCTTCCATCCCTGTTTGTGATTGGCTCTGGGGCACCCCCCACCACTCTGGAGAGAGGGCGGGCCCAATCTGGGGATGAAGAATTGCATGGTGGGGCTGAGGGAAGTCCTTCCCAGTGTGGCTGAAGTTCTTGCCCCCAAACTGCAAGCATCTCTGCAGCCCCAGGAAGCACTCTTCTCACATATGACTTGTCTCTCCGTGAAGTGCCTACTAGCTTCCTGTCTCTGCCAGTGTAGTAGGCAATGATGAGATGACCATAGATGGCAGAGGTCCTTGTCCAAGGTAGTTGTCATTGTCTTAGCCATCCTGCCCCTGCCACGGTCCTGTTGTCCTCCTGGAGCCCCCAGCCATGGGGAACTGCAGGGTCAGGGGCCTGCCCACCTCCTCCACAGGATCAGGCAGCGTCATTCAGGGCAGAGCATACCTGCAGAGCCCCTCCAGCATTTGTCCCTGCACCGTGCCTCCAGGCTTCTCTGTAAGAAACATTCACACTCTGGACTATGATACTGTGATACAATAAAAAGGATGTATGTTGGTCTTCCTCCTCAGTTCCTACACACAGCTCTTAAAACGTTTGTCATTTCCTATGTAATGAGGGTCATAGGAGCATCTCTTTTTAGATTTGTTCCCACTTCCTGAAAAAGCTGTACAAAAGATCCTGGTGCAAAACTTACACACCATAGCAAACTTCCCTGCACATTGTCTCTCTTCTCCTATCCTGTGAGCCCTTAGAAGGCAGGACTCTCAGTGCCTGTAACAGAACCATCTGGCAAAGTGTTAAATTTATGCTCCTATATGGATCTAGTGGTAAAATCTGAGCAGCCTCCCTCTTTCAGCCATCATGGGTTTATGCTTGACTCAACATGCAAGGTCCTTCATTAACTGTTTCATATGCTAAGTTTTCATGATATTAACTAGAAATTACTAAACTACAGCCTATGCCCTGAAATCACTCTGTCCGCTTCCACCCGAGACCTTGCCCAAGTTAACTTCTCATTGCTTGGAAACCCACCCCTCTCCCATCAACCCAAATCATACACACACATCAGGGTCTACACAAAGTTCCACCTCATTCATGAAACTTTCCCTTCCCACTGGGGTGTCTGGCCTGTCAACTCTGTAACCACTTCTCTGCTTTTCATTTAACATCTAAGGAGGTTTCCTGTGTTCAGTATCTCTCAGTATGCCTCACAAGCTCAATAACTTGATCACAGAAGTATGGCTGCTTCCCCATCTTAATTTTAAGCTCTATGAGGACAGACACTAGGTCATACTTTCTGGTCCCCAACATACAGTGACCTAAAGTTGTGTCCATGACCCACTGAGTCTGCTTAGTTAATTAGCTAATTAATCAATGACACAAAGACCTTCCCCCTCTTGACCAGACTGTAGATGTCTTCACTTTCCAGGGACAGCTTGTGCACACCTGCCTGTCCCAGCTGCCACTAGGGGAATTCCTGACAAGAGAGTCTCACATCCCTGGAATCGGGATAAAGTGGTCGGCATGGCTCCCTCTGCTTTCTTCAGGCACCAGCCTGCTTGCTTTCATGGATGCTCTTTGTTCAGACTGGGCTCTGTGGTTTGGTTGTAGTATCAGTGCACATTTCTCAGAATTAAGTGGTTACTCTTCATCTGGTTTGTGAAGATCTTGGTTTTGTCATCAAAAAAGCTTGGCTCCCCCATCAACAACTGGACTCAGAATGTGTCTTCATCTCCTCACTGTCATGGCAGATGAAGTGTTGGTGGTCCATGAAGCCCAAGGAAGTAACTGCAGGGACTCCTAGAGCTGACTCAGATGCAGCCAAGGAGAAATACTGCAGACAGTGCATTCCTGAGGTAGGAACAAGTGCATTCAGAGGAAGCTCCAGTATTTATCAAGGACCTGGGTATCCATATGTGGGGAATGAGTGTGCATGCATGTGTGTGTGTGTGTGTGTATTGTGTAATAGGAAAGACAGGGCACACAACATAAAAGAATATGAAGACAATTACACAACAATATTCCCTGACCCCCTTCCCCCACGCAAGTGATACTCGAATCCCACACCCATTTTGCACTGGTATAATTTAGAGAACAAAAAAGAAATGTTACTCCAATCTCTGAGAAGTGCCATGCAGAAGCTGACCTTGAGCAGGACTTGAAGAAGTAGAGGCATCGAGAGGAGTGGGAAGGTTTAGAAATGTTCTCATGGAGACTCTCAAAGAATAAGAAAGAACTGAGGGGAGAGATGGGTGTGGGAGGGGGGAGAGTGGGTGATGGGCACAGAGGAGGGCACTCATTGGATTGAGCACTGGGTGTTGTATAGAAACCAATTTGACAATAAATTATTAAAAAAATAAAATAAAATAAAATACTCCCCCCCCAAAAAAAGAAATGTTCTCATGGCTCCGATTGAGGTGTGAGGAGCCTGGAATGGGACTCTCCCTGGGTCCCCTGTGTGATGTTGTAGCATCTCAACCCCTGCTAGTCCCACCACTCTCCTGACCTAGGTCCCCTTCCTTCATATCATCCTCCCTGTCACTGTGGAAAAGACACTGGCCTCAGTGTCAGGGGGTTCCAGCCCTGCCACACTTTCTATTTACTTGGGAAGTCACTCCCCTCTGTGGCCTCAGCTTCTTTATCTCTAGAACAAAGCCATGAGGCTAGAAGGCCCAGGTCCTCCTGTCCTGCTATGTGACAGTTGTAAGGCCCTGGAAGTCACCCAAGATCCAGGTGGTGAGTGTGTGGGAGGCTGCGTAGGTGGAGGGAGGGACCCCCCTGAGAGAAGGCACAGTTTGCAGTTCTTCTTGTCCTCGCCTCCCTGCTCTGTCCCTCAAACACGTCCATTCCATCCCAGGAGCTTTGATCCCTCCTTCTTCCCTCATGTGGCACACTCTCCCCACCTCCCTGCCACAACCTTTGGTCTTGCCTCCCTCTGGTCTCTGCTGAGATGTTACTTCCTCAGGGACAGTTGGCCTCCCCACACACCCAGCTGCACCCCAGGGAAAGTGAGTAGCTCCTGCTCATGTGCAGCCATGGCCAGTGAGCATTATGTGATTGCATGTTCACCACCTGCCTCTGTAAATTCCATGAAAACAGTGAGTTTTCATTTTTGTAGGTCCCTGAGGCACTAAGCCTGTCACAGTGCTGTGTTAGTCAGGGTGCTCAGAGAAACAGAAACAATAAGATACATGTGTAGAGAGAGAAGTGGGTGTATTTTTAGGACCTGTCTCATGGGACTGGGGTGGTGGGTAGAGTCCAAAATGTGCAGGGCAGGCGGGTGGGCTAGGTGTGAGAGCAAGCTGATGCTGGAGACGTGATCCAAAGGCAGTTTTGACAACAATCTGGGTTGTATTTCTTCCCTCTGAGATTAGGAGAGTCTTCACTTTATCGTTATCCTCATGTTGCACAACTTCTGAAACCATGTCTGTCTGACTTTTCCTTTGTTTTCAGTGTCATTCTTCCACAATTGTTTTGGAACTAATAGATGCAGATTCAGGAACTGAAATAGAATACTAAGAATAAACAGTAAGAATGAAATGACAAGCTTCAATGCCTTTTAATTTTGCTTTGAAATATACTAATCATGAGTCTTCTGGGTCTGAGAGGAAACAGGGAGCCATAACACTAGCAATGAATCACAACCTGCCGTGTTACAGAGCAATATTAGATATTAGATAATATTGTACAAATGTTATAACAAGTGGGAATGGCTTCCACATAGTGTAAGACCTAGTTCAAAGGAAACACTACACGGCATTCCTAAAATTAAAAAAAAAAATCCCTGCTATTTGTCAAAACTCACTGGTGCCTTACTCTTGCTAGCCATGTAAATAATATGTGCAAATCATGCTCCAAAGTCATGTGAATGTCAACATGCTAAGCACTTTCTGTCAGTGCTCAGAATGCAATGAACAATTAGCAACAATCTAGAAGAAAAGTGTGAAGAACATTATAAATGACCTTCACACAGTAAATCATTGGATTAGTAAAACTTTGTGTAATAATCCTTACCGCGTTGATAAGAGCAATGGACGTTGAGAAAGTGCTGTCAGAAGGCACACTATCTACTGTGCAGTGAAGCAGAGCATTTTACATGGTGTACTAAGGCTGTGACCAGACTATAAGCAGCACATGTCACTGTGGTTCCTGTCACTGTCCTCGTGGCTGCAAACCATCTGTCAACCAGAATAAGACAAGTATTTGGACAATTTGTAAATCTAGGCAATAAATCATTATCAGTGTCATTTCAACTATGTCACCAGAATGGGTTTTAATGTCTTACTTCAATACTAAATTGGAGACTTGTAAGAAGGAGGATTTTGTTGATCTGAAGAATCCAATGTATCAAATGTAGTCATCAGTGCTCAAACAAGATGTGACACAGTTAACGTGTCCACTTGGTGCCCGTGTGGCCACAAAATTCAGGGTCTCACACAAAGTTTTAGAGAAGTTTCCAGATATTCTAACTTGGTACTGCATAAGTCACTGTATTCAGTGATTTCAGGATGATACAGTAAATTGTTAATTCAAATAAATCACTTTAAATATTTACTTCAGTACAGTTTTTATTCACATATATTATCATACTTTAAATGAACATCTGAGTTAGTTCCCAGAGGGAAGGGGGTGGGGGTTGAGAAAGTTGGTGACAGGGAGCGGGAACACAGGCTCCAGTTAAGGAATGAAGAAGTGACAAGAATACAAGGCACAGCATGAGGAACATAGTCACTGATACTGTAACAGGATGTATCGGGGCAGCTACACCTGTAATGAATAAAGCACAATGTATGAACTTGCCATACATTACCTTGTATATCGGAACTAATGTAACATTATGTGTCAACTATACTCAAATTTAAAGAACTATTTTTAATTACTCTATTACAATTTTGGTAGCTTCTTTGACATTTCATTTTTTTAATGTTTATTTATTTTGAGAGAGAGAGCAGAGAAGAGGGGGAGAGGGAGGGAGAGAGAGAGAGAACTTTAAGCAAGTTCCATGCTTGACACAGACCCACACTCTGGGCTCCATCCCACAACCCTGAGATCATGACTTGAGCCAAAACCAAGAGTTCGATGCTTAACTGACCAAGCCAGTCAGGCACTTCTTTCTTGACATTTTAAATTAAGTGAATGTACATAGCAAATTCTAATCTCGGATATGAGAATTGATAAATAAAATGTATAATGATGGCATTTATCTTCCACAAAGTCAGTTGTAAAAAAATTTAAAAATAGATAAATGAATAAATAAGTAAATAAATAAACATCTATGAAGATTAAATACTATCTGAATAGTGGATGGAAACAATAACTCTGGGCAGATCTGGGCTTCTGCAGTGCTAAGATGCCAACAGCAGCTGAAAACGGGTATCAAACCTGTTAGAGTCACTTAATAAGAATTTGTACAATCGGAGTAGGTAAATGTTTGGAAAATAAACTTTTTTCAGAGAGTTGATGTTAATAAATTATCTGTCAACAGTGAGGTCAATAATGTCTTTAGTCTTACCAGATAAATATGTTACTTATATCAGAAGCTGGATTAATTTGAGAAAATAAGAACTAATTAACTTACAAAAGTAATAAAGAAATCAAAGGGGAAAAAGTAGATGATATTATTTTTCAAAAATTAATAGACAGACTATTTTAAAGAAAAATCCTGTATCAAGACAAAAAACAATTATTTACTAATTTATGTGATTGCACTTGAAAGGTGAAAGATAAAAACACATGAAGAAATTTTAACTTTTAATTAAATTAACCTTTGATTATTTACCAGACAATATATATTTATTAATTAATTCAATAAAACTAATCTCACTGATCAAATATGTCATAACAAATGATTTCTGTGCCTGAGTTAACTACACAGATATTAAACATATGGTAAAACTTTGGATTGTGAGTAACTTTTTCTGTGTTTGGTAAGACAAGAAAACATTTCTAATAAATTTTAACCTGATAAAAGAGCAACGTCTTGCAATACGAGTAGTAAGTGATGTGGAATGTCACATGATCACAACTGAGCCAATGGTTTTTGAAGTTCTCTTTCATGTACAAGTGCTTTAGATTACAAGCATATTTCCAGAACAAATTATACTCCCAAATGAAGGTTTTGCTGTCTAAGAATTTCAGACAGTATTACAATGGAAAAGAATCTTTAATGTAATAGTTAAAGTAAGAGAGGATGAGAGATATAATTGACATTTTATGTGTTGTTACATAAAAGGCAAATCAATGGGAAACACATTGACAAATTTTTATGGGGCTCCCTTGTCTAACCAGGGCTCACATTGGCATATCACTTTACTAATGACAACTGTATATTAAAAAAAAGCATTCCACAATACTTCTATTTTTTTTTCAAGTTTATTTATTTATTTTGAGGGGGGGTAGGGGCAGAAACAGGGAGATACAGAACCCCAAGCAGGCTCTCTACTGACAGCGGAGAGCCATATGCAGAGTTCCCTCTGCTATAGGACTGCATACATGTGGGCAGGATTCCTGAAAATCTAAGTTCCGCCAGCAGCTCCCAGTGGAGGAAAGGGTAGCAGGGGATTCCTAAGTAATTAACTAACAAGGGCTGACTCAGTAGGGTTACCAGGACTAGCCAGAACCAGTTAGGAAAGGAATCACTTCCTCGTTGTCTGTGGGAGGAAAAGAAACTCTCATCTTCAGGTGGAATACTCTGGATGGGCTCCCACATAGGAAGGGATACTGAGGGCAGAGCACTCTCCCGAAGAGGGGCAGACAGGGACGCCATCCATTCCCACAGTCCATCCCTCCTGCAGTCCTTGCAGGAGCCACCTGGCTCCAAGAATGTGCTCCTCACTCTGCTGACCCCACCCTGCTTGAAAGAGTTGAGGAGCAGCATTCTTCTCAAAGCTAGAACAAACAACCCTAAAATTTGTATGGAACTAGGACAGACCCTGAATAGCCAAAGTAACATTGAAGAAGAAAACCAAAATGGGAGGCATCAAATCCCAGACTTTAACCTCTACTACAAAGTGGTAATCATCAAGATAGTATGGTATTGGCACAAAAACAGACACATAGACCAATGGAATAGAATAGAGAACGCAGAAATGGACCCACAAACATATGGCCAACTAATCTTTGACAAAGCAGGAAAGAGTATCCAGTGGAAAAAAAGCAGCCTCTTTAACAAATGATGCTGGGAAAACTGGACAGCAACATGCAGAAGAATGAAACTAGACCACTTCCTTACACCACTCACAAAAATAAACTCAAAATGGATGAAAGACCTGAATGTGAGACAGGAAACCATCAAAATCCTAGAGGAGGAAGCAGGAAAAAACTTTTTGACCCCAGCTACAGCAATTCCTTATTCAACACATCTCCAAAGGCAAGGGAATTAAAAGCAAAAATGAACTATTGGGACCTCATCAAAATAAAAAGCTTCCACAGTGCAAAGGAAACGACCAACAAAACTAATAGGCAACCGATGGAATGGGAAAAGATAGTTGCAAATGACATAACGGATAAAGGGCTAGTATCCAAAATCTATAAAGAACTTACCAGACTCCACACCCAAAAAAAGAAAAATCCAGTGAGGAAATGGGCAGAAGATATGAATAGACACTTCTCCAAAGAAAATATCCAAATGGCCAGCAGACACATGAAACAGTGCTCAATGTCACTCATCATCAGCGAAATACAAATCAAAACCACACTGAGATGCCACCTCACATCCGTCAGAGTGGTTAAAATGAACAAATCAGGAAACTATAGATGCTGGCAAGGATGTGGAGAAACAGGCACCCTCTTGCACTGTTGGTGGGAATGCGAACTGGTGCAGCTGCTCTGGAAAATGGTGTGGAGGTTCCTCAAAAAAATGGAAATAGAACTACCCTATGACCTAGCAATAGCACTGCTGGGAATTTACCCAAGAGGTACAGGAGTGTTGATGTATATGGACACGTGTACCCCTAGGTTTATAGCAGCACTTTTGACAATAGCCAAATCATGGAAAGAGACTAAGTGTTCATCAACTGATGAATGGATAAAGAAGAAGTGGTATATATATACAATGGAATACTACGTGGCAATGAGAAAGAATGAAATCTGGCCATTTGTAGCAACGTGGATGGAACTGGAGGGTATTATGCTAAGTGAAATAAGTCAGTCAGAGAAAGACAGATACCATATGTTTTCACACATAGGTAGATTTTGAGAGACTTAGCAGAAAACCATGGGGGAGGGGGAAAGGGGAAAGAAAAAAAAAAGCCACAGAGAGGGAGGGAGACAAAACATAAGAGACTCTTAAATACTAAGAACAAACTGAGGGTTGATGGGGGGTATGGGAGAGAGGAGAATGGGTGATGGGCATTGAGGAGGGCAAGTGTTGGGATGAGCACTGGATGTTGTAAGGAAACCAATTTGACAATAAATTATTTTTAAAAAAGAAAGAAAGCAAGAAAGAGTGAGGAGGATGGTGGGGACAGAAGGAGAGGGCACCCTGACTGACCTGCCCCCAGGGATCATCATTAACACAGCCAACACCAATCACTCCCTGAATCACTCCACCAATGGAGTCACCAATTGGTGACTCCACCAATCACTCCCTGGCATGTCTACTTCAGTTCTCTGAGGAGAATTTAAAGTCAGAGCTGGAAGAGGACTGTTTGCTTGTGCTTTTCTGGCTCCCCCATATCTCCCAGTTTGAGCAATCTGTAGCAGCAGGTGGAGGATCACAGACAAATGCCAGGAGTTTCCTCCATTCTTCCATCCTCACCATGTGCTGTGTTCAGGAGAATGCCCTGGTTATGATGTGCAGGGAGAAGTGCAGACAGCACTGGCTTGGAACTGGACCACAAATCTACAGGCAGCCCCTGAGGAGACAGGAGAAGCACAGAGGGGAGGGAACAGCTCATACTGTTCAGTGAACTTGAGAAAGGAAAAAAACACGTGCATCCATTCTCTCACCCCCATACACCTTCCCTTCTTTTTGCCCTCCAACCCTACAGAGCAACAGCACCCGTAATGTTCTGTCACATGGAGCTGGGGTGGGGCAGGCTCAGGGAAGAGTTGGGACTTACTGCCCTGTACCCTCTGTGGTTCCCAGTTAGAGCCACATCCATCCTTCCATCCTGGCTCACAGACACAGTGCTGCTGTCCCACGAGGTAGAGGGATTGCCACTGAGGGACTGGGTTTTTACTGGTTTTAAAAATTCTTCCCTGTTGTTGCTGCAAGATGTTGTGCAATCAGAAACGGAAAATAAGAGAAGGAAAGAGTTGACTTGGGTTCTCAGAAGGCAAAGAGAAATGAAAACAGCATGAGAAACAAGCAGGAATTTACACATGCTACAGAGTTTAAACCATTTATAACTCTGCAAAGTCACTGCGATATTACTGTCACAGAATCACTATCCCATGTGAGGACAGCAGGCAGAAGTTCCAGATGACAGAGCCCAAGCCTGTGACACCCGCCCCAGGGCTTCATTTCCTGCAGCAACTTCAGTGAGGGAGGGGGTCAGAGGGCCCGCACTTGACCCCTCATGATGCCACAATTCCCTGTACAATGTCAACACCACCGAGTGCAACCCTTTCAGTGATGGAGGATCACAACCTACTAAGGAAGGGTATGCTGTGTTATGTCTGATCTGAAAACAAACAAAAACAAACAAATCTTATGATGATGCCCAATTCTGTCTCCCCAAAGCTTCTACAGAAATGAATGATTTCTGGGGCACCCTGGAGGCTCAGTCCACAGAGCACATGAATTTTGATCTCAGAGTCATGAGTTCAAATCCCATGTTGGGTGTAGATTTTACATAAAAAAAGAAAATAATTTCGAAATAACCAATTTCTGGGGTGCCTGGGTGGCTCAGTTGGTTAATTGTCTAACTCTGGATATCAACTCAGGTCACAATCTCATGGTTCGAGAGATAGAACCCTGTATTGGGCTCTGTGCTGACAGTGAGGAGCCTGCTGGGGATTCTCTCTTTCTCACTCTCTCTCTCAAAATAAATAAATAAACATTAGAAAGAATTATTAAGAAAAGATACTACCAATTTCTGACCCCTATAGTCAAAGAGAATAAAGGTAAGTCTTCACATAACACCCTTCAAATATTTGAACTCATGTCACAGACAAGGCATATTGCATCAAGATAAAAACAAAGAAATAAAAATGGGCTGTTTCAGCAGGAAGGTTAATGCAATTACTGCAGTCCACCATTACCGGAAGCGTGAAGTTCTCCCTAAGTTCTTTATGATGAGACTGATTAATTGATTAACTCTGATGATATATATTTGGGGCCTGATTTCTCCCAGGCAGTGGGGATATAGCAGTGAGCAAGTAAAACAGGCTTTGTGTATTTTTATATTAAATATTCAGTGTGAAGAAACAGATATTTGGCATATGGAACAAGGGCACCATCCTGGGAACAGCTCAGGACATCCTCCTTGAGCAGGTGACATTTAACCTGAGCCCCCGGTATGAATAGGAGTTGACAGGAGGAATGATTTACTAGGGAAGCAGCTGGGAGAAGTCTCGGCTATTGGCCAGTGTGGCAGACTCGGGTCTGACCAAGTGCAGGGAAGCTGGTGGTGGCTGCAGCCTGGAGCCTGGACCTGACCCACCTGGATCCCAGGAATTCCTCCACCGACTACTTAGCTTGTGACCTGAACAGGTTCCTCACTCAGGGATGCATCAGCCTCCTCCCTTACACCATAGCTGATGCTCTAGGGATGAGCTGACAACTTTGAAGTGCTTGGAACAGTGCCTGGCACATGGCTGATGCTCAAGCACAGTCTGGTCTTATAGCTGGAGGGAAACAAGGTGGAGAGAGGGGAGGCTGAGGACAGAGGCCGGGCCCTGTAAGCCCTCCCTTCCTGGCGTGGGAAACAAAGAGTGAAGGTGAAGGTCCATGTGGAGGAAGGCCACTCGTGTACAGTGTGGGGAAGAGATGAAGAGGAGGAGAGGATATGCAGGGACCTGTCAGGAGACCACTTTGGGGGCTGCACTGATGGCACATGTCAGCAGTCTCCCTACTAATCCACCCCTGTGCCATCTCTACTCCTTTTCACACTCCTCACCTCATCATCCTCCCATCACAGGTCAACCTCTTTCATTTCTTCTTCCAGGGCCCGTGTCAGCTGACTTGGAGCAGAGGGATCTGAGACCCATCACAGCCCCAGGAAGAAGCACCCAGAACAGGCCAAGGTGAAGAGGGTGGTGGCACCAAAGAGGGGGAGTTTATAGCTCACATTATGAATGAGGAGGTTCTCTTCCTTCCCACTCTGTGTGAGAGACAGCCAGCTCTTCAGCACCTTCTCCTCCTACACTCTTTGTGGTTTTCCAACCATAAATGAGGGACTCCAACCTGACAGACTAAAAAGAAACACCCGGAAACAATCAGATCCAGGGACATTTCTAAGACTAATAAGGGGACCAAGGTCAAAGAAGAACTGAAAGGAGAATACTTATTTATTTATTTATTTATTTATTTATTTATTTATTTATTTATTTATTTATTATTCAGGAGACAGAGAGAGAGGCAAAAAGAGATGGAGAGGCAGAGGGAAAGAAGAGAATCTCAATAAGGCTCCATGCTCAGCACAGAGCCCAATATGGGGCTCAATCCCACAACACTGGGATCCTGACCTGAGCCAAAATCAAGAGGCTCAACTGAATGAGCCACTAAGGTGGCTCAAGAAAGGAGAAAATATAGAAGTTTGGGGGAGATCACAGCAGTATGAACTACAGTAGTCCCCCCTCTTCAACAGGAAATACGTTCCTAGACCCCCAGGGGCTGCCTGACATGGCTGATAGCAGATGACCCTAAATGTACTATGAGGTTTCCTATACATTCTCACTCACGATCGAGTTTAATTCATGAACTAGGCACAGTAATAAATTAACTACAATCACCAATAATAAAGAGAACACATATAACAATGTCCTGTAATCAAAGTTATGCACTGCCTCCCTCTCTCAATTACTCTGAGTGTACTGCACTCATACTTCTTGTGATGACATGAGATGATAAAAGGCCTACATGAGGAGACAAGGGAGGTGAGTGAGGTCAGCACTGGGATGCAGCATTAGGCTACTATTGACCTTCGACCTTATATCAGAAGTAGGATCCAGGACACACTTGACCCTGGGCAAAAGAAAGCACAGACAACCACACTAGGGACAAGGAAGGACAGCTTAAGTGACTCTTCCATGCAGCCACGTGGGAGTGACGATAATATTCTGGGAGTCTCTGGGCACCAGGTCCTTCTGTGCACGATTGCACATCCTCCAAATGATGATGCACTCATGCAGATTCTAGCACACAGAACTTCTGATGAGGAAGCAGATACTCAGGATTAATAATTCACATGTTCAGATCACACAGCTGATAGGCTGTTTAGCCAGAACCCATCCCAGCTATGGCTGCCCTTTGTTTGTGGGATCTGATCCCCCAGTCCATCCTGCTGCTTGTCCATTCCTTCTAAGCAGGCACTCAAGGGACACATGGGTCCCCCAGAATCAGAGCAAGCACTGCAGCACCAGGCCTGGGGAGAGGGGACGTCCAGGAAGGGGGTGGGCCCATGTTGTGTTCTCCTTCCCTGAGGGCCCAGGTCCACTGGCATTGTGGTGTGACAGAAGTCATACAGATTAGGCACAAGACAAGGGTTGAGAGCCATCACCATGTGACTCTTCAGAAGGGACCAGACAGGGACACAAGAGCTACACCCCAGGGAGCCCGGGGTGTAATTCCTGGTGAGTAGGATTCTGGGCTGTGCTCAGGGCTGATGGAAAATGAGAGAGCACAGCTGGAATGGACATGGGCTGAAGGAGAAGTGGGGAGAAGGGGTTCACAACAGAATGGCTATAATACAGTGCAGACCACACCAAGCTAAGCAGAGGGAAAAGGAGTCAAGGTGGCTGCGTCCCTGACCCTGTGGCCTGATGCTAAGCAGTGTCCCACACAGGGGTCAAACTTGATCCCAACCACAGCTGCTCCGTAGCCACTCTTGGGGGAGACTGTGGCCACAAGTATTTTTATTGCAGCCACAAGACTGAACGTTGTTAATGGTGGGTGCCCAGGACACCTGATACCTTCCTGCTGTGTTAGCCTGAGAAATTCACACTAAATCAGGCAGGTAAAGCTACAGAAAGTCAAGACCACCAGATAATGTAGGACTAAGAGCAAGTAAAGACCTTACAAACCATTCTTACTGTAAGTATGAGGGTAACAATTTTAAAGGCCATTCGGATTAAGTGGCAGATTGTGGATGCAAACCCAGGCCTGGTGACTCCTGGTCCAGTGCACTTTCCATTGTGCCATGAGGAAGGACTGGGGATGAAGGTCCAGGAGAAGAGCTGGAGACTCATCAAAAGGTTATCCAAAAATGCCTGGATAAGTCCCCTTCCCTCTTGGAGGGAATTCAGGAAACAGGGAAGGTCAGGTCACCCTACACTGGTCATAGTAGAGCTGCTCTTCCATCTAAGGTGATCAAGCAATGGTACACAAGCCACTTCACCTTTCTGAGACTCAGCTTCTCTCCCATGAAATAGAAGCGACACATTCCCTCTTGCCCCCCAGAGTTGTCCAGAGCCTGAAATGTGGTCTTTGTGAGTGGTCAGATGTTGAAAAAACAAACCACACTTACAGTATTCATTAGTAACAATGACCTCCCCCACCTTGTGGACGAGAATTCTGAGGAACTCATTGTTGAAGTGCTCTGCTCTGAGTCCAGCCAGGGGTAGGATCTGGGTCTCTGATTTCCATCTAGTGGAGCTCTGACATTGGTCTCTTCCTCTACCAGTAGATGTGGTTCTGGACCATGAACACTGCTCACCACATTTCCTCCTCTTTAAATGGGAAACATGGGGCTCTGAGAAGCCCTCTGCTGGAGCCATCTGCTCATCCCCAGAGATTCAACGCCAGAGCCTGTGTGCTGTATCAGGAGGGTTCCTTTTCTGGGACCCAGGCTGGATGGTAGCACAGTCATCTGGGGACACTACATTCTAAGGTGGCTTGAGAGTTGGTGAGAAGACAGGGGAGGATTTCTCTGCCAGGAGGGCATCTGGGCTGTGGGGGTCACCAGGTGACAGTTCTGGGCACTGACCATCGCAGAAACCAAACTAATCCTGGATGGAAATCCCTAGATGGAAGGAGTGACGATTAATAGTTAGAAGGACCAGGTTACCTCTTTAAAAGGTAAGCATATCAATATTTTTTAGTGTTATTAATTCATTTATTTTGGGAGACAGAGGGAGAGCATACACATACCTATGAGAGCAAGGGAGGGACAGAGAAAGAGGGAGAGAGAGAATCCCAGCAATCTAGAACAGACCCCAATGTGGGTGTGGAACCTATGAACCACAGGATCATGACCTGAGCCAAAATCAAGAGTCAGAAGCTCAATGAACTAAGCCACCCATCTTCCCCAAATCTCCCCCAAGAGGTCACTGTTTTTACTTGTCAGGATTCTTTACAGGGAAAGAATACTCTTATTCTTTATTTTCAGTGGACCAAGGGTCAGCTGACCTTGTATCCCTGCACTGGACATGCTTCCCCATGGCCTCTCATCACACCTGCTCAGAAATGTGTTCATTACTGGAGCCACATTGGGCCCATATCAGGCATCAGTGAAGACACAAATGTGACAGACTCCCTGCCATCACATCAGGTGACTCTCAAGGACAGCATGACATCTGTGTTCTCCATGTATCAGACATCTCTGCCGCACTGGCTGCTGGGAGAAGACTCGACATGTGTGTTCCAGGTGCTGCACATCATCGTCCCATCCACAGCCCACAGCCCACCCCTGCCCAGACTTCCCACCATCTAAAGTGCAGTCCTGAAACTTCAAGTGCATGAGAACCTAGGTACTTGTTGGCAATGCACATTCCTGAGTCTGCTCACAGAGAACCAGACACAGCACCTCTGGGGCAGAGTTTGAGAATTTGCTCTCTGAGTGGTGCCCCAGGTCTTGGAGATCACACCTTGAGGAACATGGTCCTGGAAACATGCCTCTGACATTCGGGCATGTAAGCAAATTCTTTGAGGATCTTGTTGAAAGTGCAGATCCAGATCCTGTAAGTCTGGTGCTGTTCCTGAAATCCAGTCTCCTGGTCATGAAATGAGGAACATAAAGATTCAGTGTTAGTTTATATTCCTTCACCTTCTTTATAAGGGGTTTCTCCATGTGACATGCCTTCAGAATCCAGTGTTCTAAAACCAGATGGACATTTCCGTTCACGAAAAAGCCCATGAATCTATTTGCTTCAGTTGTTGTTTCAGTTAGTATCACCTGTGTGGCCTTTGGGCAATCATGTCACCATAACTGCACTGAGTTCATTGCCGTGGGCTGGTAGCATCTTCCCATCCATGGTGGATGGCTGCAGTGCTTTTTGCATTTGCCACACGGGAACACAGAGCTGTCCCATCAGTGAACCATGCTTCACTATCAGGTGGCAGATCTTACTCAAGTCCCTCAGAGCCGGGCGGTATGGGTAGAGCAGCCGATGAGCATGTCTTCTGCTGACCAACAATTTGTGCAGTTTGCTGAGGCCTCCAGGTACAAGTTTGGTCCTCAAGAAATTGTGCCATTTCCACTTCCCAGTGAGGAATCCTTACGCTTTTCATATGTTTGTAATGTGAGAAGACCCGTTATGAGATGAGAAATCCTCTGTAGTTCTTTGGGCGGGGGGGGATAACAATTGTTATTCAGGAGGATCTGATGACTCCAATGCACTACATCTTCAAGAGCTGGTGGCCCTCAGTGCTGGAGAGAAGGCTCTGGCTCAAAAGCCCAGAGCACAGGGAGGAATACGGCATCTCCCTGATGATGGCTACAAGCAGCCATCAGATGGAGGAGAGTCATGGTCATTTCAGCTTCTGAGGAGGATGGAGGAGAAGGCAGAGCTTGTTTCAGCTTTAACTCAACCACTTCCAAGGCCTCCATTTAAACTTTGCTGCTTTTCTGATGACTTGGTGCAGATAATATAAGAAAAATTTCACAAAAAGAGTGTGTTTATAGGGGTGCATGTCTAACTTAGGGGTAGGCTATGTGACTTAGATCTTAGGGTTGAGAGTTCATGGCCCACTCTAGGGAGTAGATTGTACTGAAGATTAAAGAAAATTAAGATTTGGGGGGCCTGGCTGGCTCAGTCAGTGCAGCGTGCAACTCTTGATTAGGGATTGTGGGTTTGAGCTCCATGTTCATTGTAGAAATAACTTTTCTACAAAAAAAAACTAAAATCTTAAAGAAAAAGACCATGTTGTTTCTACTACAGAGGCTGTTGGATGGGAAGTGGTATGGGGGCATCCGTCTCTGTTACCATGCGTTGTATCTAGTCGGCTTATGCCCAGATCCTTGGCCCCCTGTATTTCAGCTGGAGAAGCCTGAACATGGAACCATAGGTGCCTGAGTCCACCTATTCTCACAAGTCAGATCACAGGCTGGGACCTTTTCACCCCACATCCTCTCTTAATTGGGATTTCCGGTAATGGCAGGAGTAAGGGATGGAGAAAGTTCTTCCCCATAATACTATTATGAACACTGGGAAAAAAAATTAAAAATAAACATTTGAAAAGTAAATGCAGGCAGGCAGAAACATGAGAACTTTAATCTTGAATAACCACCACTACGATGGGCAAGAACCACAAATTTGGAGCCTTCTCCCCTCTGGGTGCACGCTTCTCCAGTGTAACTGCAGCCCAGTGGCTCACAGAGCAGATGACAGCATTAACAGTACCAAGGAGCTGGGCACTTAAGAGGTAAATTTGAAAGTGAGGGAGAAGCGGAGGGTTGAGATCTGAAACCTGAATAGAATCTCACTCAAAATCTGGATGAGAGCCACACTCTGCATGGCTGGGGGACGCTCAGGAGACACTGCTGATAAAGGTGAAGAAACCAGAGGGAGGTCTAGCTTTAAAGACACAACTGTCTTGATCCAATCTGTGAGTCTGCGTTTTTGACTAATGAATTCTCCAATCAGCACACTGCTCAGGCAGCAGCAAGAAAAATCATACTGGGGGCACTTGGTTGGCTCAGTGTGTAGACCTTGCAACTCTTAATCTTGATCAACACTGCAAGGTTTAGGTCATAGTGCAGTCCATGCAAGTGAAACCCTTGCAAGAAAAAAAATCTTCAAAAACACAATAAAATAGATTCCAGATTTGCTGAAACATAAAACGCAGAGTACACTTTTATAGGACATATTCCTAGACATGCAAAGAAATGGAAATGTGTGACTATGAGGAAGTCAACACAAAAATATTCCCCATGTGCCCAGATGTTGGAATCAGCACCAAAACTCCCATGCAGCTTAAGGAAATGTGTTCAAAGAATTGAATAAATATGTGTTAAAGGAATTTAAGAAAATTTCGTTATTACAGAGTGAATAAAAGGGCATTTGAACAAAGAAATACAATGTACAAAGAAGATCAAACAGAAGTTCAACAACTGAAAAGAAAAAAAATGTAATTAAAGTTCAATGGACAAACTCCACTGAGGGCCTGGGAAGGGCAGAATAAAGAATCCATGAGGTTGAATATAAATCAATAGAAATTACCAAGCCCTAAAACACAGAGAAAAGATTGGAGAGAAACTAATAAAACCTCAGAAATCCACAAAAGAATATAAAAAAAAGACAAATCGAAGATCACAATTCAAAAATGAGAAGGAGAAAAAAGAGCAGAAAAAGATTTGGAGAAATCATGTTTGAAAATTCCTCTGATTTAGTGCAAAATCCTTGAATATATAGGTCCAAGAAGCTTATAACCAAGCAGACAAGAGAATCCAAAGAAAACCAAACTGAGGCTCATTCATGTCCACGAGAGGAGAATCAAAGAAAAGAGAAATCTTCAAAGCAATAGATGTTAGCGACACCTTCCACCCAGGACGTGGTGGTTTTAAAATGTTCACAGATAGGGGCTCTTGGGTGGCTCAGTCAGTTAAGTGTCTGACTTCGGCTCAGGTCATGATCTCACAATTTGTGAGTTTGAGCCCCATGTCAGGCTATGTTGACACCTCAGACCCTGGAGCCTGTTTGGATTCTGTGTCTCCCTCTTTCTCTGCCCCTCCGCTGATCGTGCACTGTCTCTGTGTCTCAATAATAAATAAACATCAAAAATTAAAAAAAATGTTCACAGATTCACTGATACTCCCCCCATGAAGAGGTAGAACTAATTCTCTTCCTCTTGTGTGTGGACTGGACTCAGTGACTCACTTCTCGCAGACAGAATAAGGGGGACGTGATGGTGTGTGACTTCAGAGATCAGTCTGAATGTACCATGGTTTTCTCTCTCTCTTCTCTTTCTTTCCCTCTCTTAGGTCCTGATTTGAAAGAAGCCAGGTGCCCTGTCAGAGAGATACTCATTTGTGGAGAGACCCATGATTGGGGAGCTGAGGCTTTCCTTGAGAGCCCGGGGACACTGAAGCTCCCTGCCTGTAACCACACACCGATCCTCCATCCCATGTCTCTGTGCCTTCACATCACTGTGATTCTAGTCCCCTCTCAACTCAACCTAATGAGAAAGCTTAGTTGGAGCTTCTGCACTCCTCTGTCCTTACATTTCTGATCCATAGGAATTTATTGCCAGAATAATGTCATCTGAAGTTGCAGAATTGTGTTATGTTATGCGTGACATTGGATCAATAGATAACGATACAGATGTTGGAAAATGGACATGGGAGCTGACATCACAGACACTTTATACGAGTCAGGTGCTGGGGAGGCAGGCAGGGGTGGAGTCGGAAGGACTGTGAGGTGAGAGTTTAGGAGAAAGGGATCAACAGAAATGCTGGAAATTTTCAGGGAAAGGGGCAGAGATATAAAAAAGAAAAGAGGCCTCTAGAATCCTACAATTCTACTGGGGGAAGAAGCTGAAGACGTGACACCACTGCAGACACAGCCACACGGCCCAGAAAGATGGGTCACCAGTGTGCAGAGATGCTAATACACCAGCCGACTGGGTGCTGTGTGCAAGACATGCACGTTCATATGAGGACACAGGTGGAACATAAGCTGCTGGAACAGCTGTGCCAGGCAAACTGTGACATGAGGAGGCTGAGTGGCTATTTTCATATCAGGAACAAAAGAGATTTGAAAGGAGAACGCATTGCTGGAGATAAAGAGAGAGCCTTGGTGATAAATCTAATAGAATGAGAAATGTCATTGGTGCGGACAGAGAGGAGACCAGTGGTCACCCAGGGCTGGGGGCAGGGGTAGAGGACCAGATGCAAAGGGGCATCAGGAAACTTTAGGATAAGGGACCTGTTCTCTATCCTCCTCATCTTACTAGTTCTATGAGTCTAAACCATTGTTGACATTCTTCTAACTGTGCATTCACACCTGGGGAATTTTATCTTATCTGAAAACCTTAAGAAATAAAACCAAAAGTAGGGAGGAAATGGTAAAGTAAAGATAAATATGAAATAGGTAAGTATAAATGAGGAGTAAATTTTAGATAAATATAAATTAGGAGAATTTACTGCGAGCCCCCTCTCTCCCTGCCATGAACTCATTTTAAAGGAAGTCCTTCAGGCCAGAAGGAAATGACACTAGATGTTAACTCAAACAGAATGGAGTGATTAACAACAGAAATGGTGTTATTCTGTATACATACATTTACTTTTAATTTTTTAAAAGACATATGACTGTTCCAAACACTAAGTAGTACATGATATTATCTGGTTTACAATATATGTTGGCGACACATGTAACAGTACTGGCACTAAGGGGGCTAAATGAAACTCTCTTCCTGTATTTACTGGATGGAGTTCAATGTTACCTTAAGTAGATTGTGAAAAGTTAAAGATGCAGGTTTCAATTCCTACAACTTCAATAAAAATTAATGGAAATAAATATAGCTAAAGAGTCACTAGAAGAATCAAATCATAAACAGAAACTATTTGTTTGAAACAAAGGCAGGTAGAAAGGAGGCACAAGTTGGAAAAGGCATGAGACACCTCAGAAACAAATAGTAAAATGTTAGACCCAAATCCTACCGTGTCAGGAATCATATTCAATATAAACCAACTAAAATTCCACTCAAGAGGTTGACATTATCAGATTGCATAAATATCACGATGGACTATATACTATGTAGAATAGAAACACTTGAACTACAAAACTGAGAATCAGTTAAACCTTAGAGGGTGAAGGAATGAATACCCCATGGGAATAAAAAGCATAAGAAGTCTGGAATGTTGCATTAATCTGAAGTAAAATAGGCTGTCACACAAGGAGCTTCGCTAGTGACAAGGAAGGACGTTCTGTCCTCCCCACAACCCCTCTCTCCAGGCCCTTGAACAACCTCAGGAAAACTGAAAAGTAGACAGCTTTTCCTCCTGGACCTGTTACTTCTCTGAGGACTATTTTTAAAAAGAAAGTCTTTTATTTTAGAATAAAATTTAATTTAGATTTACAGAGAATTACAAAGTTAGTGCAGAGTCTCTGTATGCCCCTGTTGTTAACACCACCCTCACCCTCATGCATTTACCACAGATAATGACGCAGTACTTGTACATTACTACTGAAGTCTACACGGATATGCTTTCATTGGCTTTGTTTTCTTTTCCAAGATAGTCCAATCACATCTCCTTCAGGCTCCTCTGGCTGTGACCATTTCTCAGACTTTCCTATTTTTGATGCTTGAGTAGAATTTTCAGGTATACTGTAGTCTATCCCCTATTGTGAATTAGGCTGACTGAGCCTATGGGGTTTGGGAAAAACATAACTGGACGGGCCATTCTCAACACACAGCAAGAGCATACAGTGATTACTTGATCATCACTGATGAAGTTAACTAACCTTTACCACCTGGCTAAGGTTGCCTTACCCAGATTCTCCCTGTGAAGTTCCTTTTTATGCTTTGTTCCTTTCCATGAAATAGTCTTTGGAAGGAAGTTAAGATGTACAGCCCACAGTTAAGGGCTGTTCCACTATGAAAATGTGCATGCAGATGGTTCTGCAAACAGGAGTTGTCTGATGAGTTAGAAAAACGCCTCAGAGAGGGATCAGCAGCTTGTGTGCTTAGTCTGTGTCTGGCTTTATAAGAAACTGCTGACTGACTCCCACAGGGGCTGTGCTATTTTGTATTCCAGCCATTAGTGACTGAGGCTTCTCTTGCTCCAAGTCCTGGTCAGCACTTGACATTATCAGTGTTTGGATTCCCACCATTCTGACAGGAGTGTGAGGGCAGAGCACTGTTGTTTCCCTTTGCATTTCCCTAGTGACACCTGCTGTTGAGCACCTTCTCATGTGGTTATTCACCAGGAGTATGTCTTCTTGGTGAGCTGTCTGCTCAGGCTTTTGAGTTGTTTTCTTTTTGTTTCTTTTTAAGAGTTTTGTGGGTCTTCTAAAACAAGTCCTTTATCAGATATGTGACTTGCAAATATCTTCTCCCAGTCTCAGGCCTGACCTTTACCGATGTAACAGTAGACATATGTGCACAGATGTATTTTTCGGGTAGGATAAAGGAGACGTGACTCACTGTGATGGATTTTGGGTAGATAACTTGGGTGACTGGGGTATGAGGGGTTGCCATGTGACATCTTTATTTTTGGATGTTTGTAATTATCTACTGGATTCTCGTATGTGTTGGAGTGATGTTTTCAAAACATAAACTAGTTTAAAATCCCTAACACGTGACAGATCATCCTCAGACCATTAATTAAGATTAGGGTTCTGATCGCCTACTTTAGAACAAATCATCTTTTCGCTGAACTATTTTGCCTTTGAATTCCATTTCTGAAGTAGGTGGGCTAGATTGTGTGGACAAATGCTCCCACGAGAATAGCTTAAAATGCCGTGCAACATACAAAAACCATCATCTAAAAAGCATTAAAACTGACAAGATAATAATAAATGAATGAAGGACCACATGCCAAAAGGAAGAGAAAGATCCTGCTTGCCCCTACCCTCCCACCTACCCTCCCCCAAAAAAAGGGTCTTAAGAAATGGAGCAAAGTGTCTGTGAGGTTCTGTCCATAACACTGACAGGCAGGCCCAGTCCTTCCAGCTCTGTGGCCTGAGCTGCTGACTTTGCTACCATCTGCATTCCTTTTTAAATTGTAAATAAAAAATGTTTACAGTCTGATTATGATGTGTATATATGATGTATAACATATAAGATGTAATGTATATTCCCTACAGAAAAACTATAAAATGAGAAAACCAAATGACAACAAAGTAAAAAGGATGGTAATTCTCACACCTGAGCTATATTGTTGCATTTTCTTCTAGTCTATTACAGATATTCCTGCTGCTGGAACTCTTTGTCTCTAAGGTGATGAGCACAGAGCTCAGGGGCCCCAGGCCTGCTCTCCCCAGATGCCATTTCCGCAGTCATCTCACTGTCCCCCCCTCACTCCCTTCCCCCTCCTCAGTCTCCTGCACCACCTCCCTGCTCCCCATCCTGAGGTGATGAGCTCCTTTCTTTCTCACTCGGAAGGAAGCACCCAGGAGAGAACTGCACTCTCCTTCCTCCCCCTCCCCCACACCTGTACCTGTGTCCTCACCTTCTAAGCAGTGATGGTGGAGGTGCCCTCCTGTCTCAGGCTGCTCCTCCATTTGGGCACCTGCAGCATCCACTTCCCCCTCTCTGCTGGCTCAGCCCTTTCCCATACAAACATGCTGTCCTGACTCCCATGCAAAAACATGAAACGCAACTAAATACATCACAACAAAATCCTCGCACGAAAATCCAACACTTGCTCCCGTGACTCCACCAACTCCTGCCCCATCTCTATGGCCTCTGTGCAGAACTTTCCTGACTCCATTTCTCACCCACTATCTTGTCTTTGTAGCAAAGGGATGGAGACGCAGAGCTTTAAAAAGTCAAATACTTCTGTAGTACTTGAGGTCAGGTTGGATGTCCCCAATCTTCCATGCCCCCCCTTTCCTGAATCTTAGAGATCACCTGCATTAGTTCTTTTAGTTGATTCTCTGATTATTGCTTCTGTGCCTCTAAATAGCTTGCTTCTTGCACTCATGCTCTGGTTTTCAGGCTTATACATCATCTACACTTATTTGGGTCTTCTTTCATTCTCTCCCGTCTGCCCCATATAATTATTTTATAACTTTGGCTAGCTCAATGTGCGCTGTTTGCATTTTTATGACCATGAAATACTAGTCACAACTGAGTACTTAGTAGACTATGGTTACTTTACCTTTCCTGAATCAATTTATTATTTTCCCAGAGTAAATACATATCTTATCCTTCAATTTCTTACTTCCTATTCTCATTTAAATCCTTCCCAAGTTCCCCCCAGGTAAATCTTCATGAATATATTCAAGCCCATCCGCGATTCCACCATCTTCATGTCTGTGCAGACGACTGGCCCACAGCCCTCAGTCCTGCCCCATGTGGACGGGATGTCTGCACAATTGCAGCAGAGTCAACACCCGGACCCCTTCAGCTCAGCCTGGGTGCCCTCTGTCTCTCTCCTCTGGCTCCCTGTTGCCTGGATCCCACGTGCTCCCCTCTTTTGGTTTTCTCCATCATATTCCCCAACTTGCCTGGTGGTATCCTGTGGAAGGGAACGTGGAAAGTAGACACTGACACTCTAAACATCTGATATGCCATTAGGCTACCTTGCCCTGATTCACTCAGTGACGGGATGGAGACCTTGTGCTGGACATAGTTGTCCTCAGGATTTGGGAACCATGTGTCATGTCTTCCAGCCGCCAGGCCTGTGTTGTTGTGTCTTGGAGTTTTCAAGGTGTCTGCTCCTCCACCCTCTTTCTGGCATTTCATTGTGATGTGTCTTCATGTGGGTCTCTTGTCATCCGCTCTAGTTAAGAGCTTGGGTAGGACTTTCAACATATGTGTTTTTCCCTGTCAACTCGGAGAAATATTCTTGAAATTTTTAGAAACAGATTTTAAGAACCAAACAGGCCTTCCCTCCTGCTGCCCTCACCTCCCACCTGTACTACTTCAGAGAAGTACAACCATAATCATCCCCTTTATCAACTAAATAATTCATTTACATGGTCATAATTTTAATTCCCAAGAGCTCTTTCTTGTTCTATGATTGTTCACCACTATGTGCGGTTCAGATTCGGTTCCATATGCCATATGCCATATGCCTCTTACACGCTGTAGATATGATTGATTCTAGTGGTAGGAGGCCTATTAGGTTTCTAGATCTCCTGTCATCTGTCCTCAGGATATCCTGAACTTTCTCCAGGCAGCATTTATCTAGGGAGTAACTTACATTGTCTCTGTCATTTCTGCTAACGCCCTCCTCCCACAGGACAGTGGCAGTGTGTGTCACCAGGGGCTCACGCTTGTTCTTCATTTTACATCTGGAGTCAGCTGACCTGAGCCACTGGAGGCCTCGAGATGTACATGGGATGATGGGCTTTAGTCTGATTTGAGCAGTAAGTCGCACCTCCTCTTACTGTCCTCCTCAGCTCTTAGCCTAGCAGTCTCCCATTGCAGAACATCTGGAACATTGCAATAGTCGACTTGCATGGAATGCATAGTCATACCTAACTCCTGATGGAAAGGAAACCAAAGAAAGACAGGTCAACAAGGCCTCTGAGTGCAACCTTTCTGGGTTGAACCCTTGTTCCACCAACTCCTTATCCTCTCTGAGTCTCCCTTTCCCCTGTGTACAAAGGGATCCCCGATGAGATGCCTCATGGGTTTGCTTTCATGATTATGTTTTGCCTTCTGTGTACATCACATGTTGATATTCTACTATTTATACTTCCCATCATCATAATCATTATAGCACTTAGATAAGTTCCATTCTCTGTTTTTATCAACCACAATTCAAGAAACGTATCTGAAATATACTTAAAAATTTTTTAATGTTTATTTATTTTTGAGGAGGAAGAGAGTGAGAGAGACAGAGAGACAGAGGACGAGCAGGGGAGGGGTAGAGAGAGACAGAAAGAGAGAGTGAGACACAGAATCCAAAGCAGGATCCAGGCTCTGACTGTCAGCACAGAGCCTACATGGGATTTGAACTCACTAACCATAAGATCATGACCTGAGCTAAGGCTGGACACTTAACCAACTGAGCCATGCAGGTGCCCCTCTGAAAATATACTTTTGACAACATATATGATTATCTCCTTAGGATAAACTACTAAAGGAGGAACACCTGGGTGGCTCAGTCAGTTAAGATTTCAGCTCAGGTCATGATATCCAGGTTCCTGAGATCCAGCCTGGCGTCAGTCTGCTTGGGATTTTCTCTCTCCTCTCTCTCTGCCCCTCTCCCTGCTCCTGCATGCTTTCTCTCACTTTTTCTCAGAATAAATAAACATTTTTTTAGAAAGAGACAAAATCCTCAAAGACAATGTCTATGTCACAATATAAACACATTTAAATTATGGGAACACATTTCAGAAGAACCCTTTAAAAATTTTAAACCAGTCTTCACCCCCATCACCCTTTATGATGGTGTATTTTCCCCAACCTCTGTTGGACACTCTCATAGCCGACTTTCATCTTTGCCAAGTTGAAGATTCCAAGTTTTATTCCCATTTTTTATTCCACATTCTCATTTTGTTTATATTTATTTATTACCAATATATGTGTGTGACATTTTGTGTCTTCCTTTCCAAATTGTTCTCTAATATTTCTAATTATCTTTTTCTTCTTTCTTTTCTTATTATATGAATGCAGTTTACACACACTGTTCCATTCCTTTCTGGCTTACAACATAGTGATTCATGATATCATCCAATAATCACACTCTTGGGTATTTACCCAAAGAAAATGAAAACACCAATTCTTTTTTTTTTTTTTTAGTTTATTTGAGAGACAAAGAGAGAATGCACAAGCAGGAGAGGGTCTGAGAGAGAGGGTGAGGGACAGAGAGACAGAGAGAGAGAGACACTGCCAGGCAGGCTCAGTGCTGTCAGCACAGAGCCCAATGCAGGGCTTCAACTCACAAACCGTGAGTGTGCATGTCCAAACTATGGAATATTGTGTAGACACTGATATGCTATTTCCAAATCAGAAACAATTTTTGTCAGACTGAATTTTGAAACATTTAGAAATAAGGAGCCCAAAGAAGTGCTTCCACTTTTTGGTTTTTTGTATTACCATCAAGGGCTGGAGGAGGAGGTCCACAGGGGTACAGAAACCTCAACAATGGCACACCGGCTCCTGAGCGCTCCTCTCCTGCAATCCTGCCTCACTCCTGAGCCTGAGCCTGACCCTGGTGGAGCCCAGGGCTGCTCAAAAACTTCTTCCTCCCCTACTGATGCCCAGGCTTCTGTTCAGACATCTCACCTGACTTACAGTCCAGACCCCACTCAGGCTCCTCAGTTGGAATCCACCTGAGAGTAGAGCAGTGGGGGATGTCTGCTTACCTTCCACCCCACATGCGGCCACAGGATTAAGGAGAGAAGACCCAGCTGCCTTTCTCCTCCTCAGCCAGGCCCTCCCTAGGATCTGCTTCAGCTCCCAGCACCTGGACAGGGATCTGGACACCAGGGGGGTGTCCTCATCCCGGATGATGTTCAGAGTGTGAGGTTTTTTTCAAAAGCCACACTGATACAACCTGTGTCAACCTACAGACAAATGGATAAGTGGGATGTGTGGTATATACACATACATATAAATACGTGTTGCCACTTGTCAAACATGGGTGGACAAACAGGGCAGTATGTCTGCTAAGTGAAATAAATGAGACTGAGAAAGGTAAGTACCATATGATTTCATTCATATGTGGAATCTAAAAAAAACAAAACAAATGAATAAAGAAACAAACAGCAGAATCAGACCTATAAAAACAGAGAACTAACTGATGATTGCTAGAAGGAAGGAGGTTAGGAGGATGGGCACAATGGGTGAGGGGAGTGGGAGACACAGCCTGCAGTTATGGAAGGAACAGGTCATAGGAATAAAAGGCACAGCACAGGGAATATCATCAGTGAGTCTGTAAGATCACTGTGTGGTGACAGATGACAGCTACACTGTGGTGAGCACAGCATGGTGTAGACAAAAAGTGAAGGGCCCTTGGGTGGCTCAGTAGGTTCTCAGGTCATGATCCTAGGGACATGGGATTGAGCCCTGCAGGGATTGAGCTGGCTTGAGATTCTCCCTCTCTCTCTATTTTCCTCTCTCTCTCTCTCTCTCTCTCCTTCTCTCTCACTCCCTCTGCCTCTCTTCTCTGCTTTTGCTGTCTTTCTCTCAAAAAAAGAAAATGTATACAGTAATCGAGTCACTGTGTTGTACACCTGAAACCAATGTCATCTTGTGTGTCAACTATATTCAAAAATAAAATGTTTTTAAGAAGAAATTAATCAGGAAGAATAAACTGTAGGGGTGCCTAGGTGGGTCAGTCAGTTAGGCATCTGACTTTTGATTTCACGTCAGGTCATACATGATCTCCTGGTTCGTGGGTGGGAGACCTTCATCAGGCTCTGTGGATGGGTGAGTCCTCTCCCATGGCTGCAACTGCAGAGAACAGATGCACAGTTACAATAAGGCATGGAAAGGCTACGTGAGGTTGGTAGGAACACAGACCCCTGTCCATGCAGGTGTTTGTGTGGTGTATGGGGTCAGAGGAGAGACTGGAGTGCAAAAAAGAAAATTAATTGGACAAGAAAGGAAAGGGAGCCCACAAAGAAAAAACAAAACATTCCAACAAGGCATCAAGATTGGGGGGCATAAACTTTTCAGGCACCCATTAAGCATCAGGCACCATTGACTGCACTACACGGTTCAAGATAAATTTTCTAAGGAACAAGGACACAGTGAAGAGTTGGAGGTACCAGTTTCATGAGATCAATACTCACTGGAGGAGGAAATATCCATCTCGTCAGGCAGCTTACTACTCCTAACCTCAATGTGACCCTGCACCTCACTGAGGATGCTGGCATTGTTTTCACTTGACACAAAGATGATGGCAAAACCCATGTGGCAAGTGGCTTGATCAGGCCTCATGGAAGGAGACAGGGTAATACTGAAAGACACCAAAGTAGGAAGACACTCGAAAGGATGGACAAGGATGTAATGTATGAAGACATAGGAAATCAGGAGGTGGGATGGGACACTGGGATGCCCGTGTGGGTGTGCAGGTAGGTATGGGATTCCTCAGGCAGGTGATAGTTGATAGCAGTGTTTACTGCTCAATGCCCTTTCCTCAACCACAAGAATTCATTATGGAAGGTCTTTAAACTACTGACACCAAGAAGGCCCTTGTCAGAAAGCAAATTGGAAAAATGTTCACAGTCCTTTCTCTCAGTTGTCTCATTTCCTCCCAAGGACACAAAACATCTTTCCATCTCTGACTCACCTCCTCCCCCGGGATGTCCCACAGTGAGTGGCAATGGCTGGCAAGTTCTGCTCCACCAGGAGCTGGGCCAGGGCAATGCAACACTGCACAGACTTCACAAAGATTTCTGCTGTGTGTGGAGAGTAGGGGGATGTGGGCCTGTGTGTGTGTGTGTGTGGAGGGGAAAAAGACAATGTGCCAGAGTGGGAGATTTCAGGAAGTACACCCTCTACGTGAATCCTGCTAAGTCCCTCTTATTCTCCACTACATGGTTCATTTTTTGCTCTCAATATAACTTACTCTTCTATTCTCTCCTTTGTTTCTGATTTTCCTGAGCAGATTGGCCTCTGAGAAGATACAAAGAACAGTAACCAAATTTGGCAGACATACTAAGAGACAGGAATGAGGTACTCCATGAAAAAGGGATAAATACTGCAACTAGGGTCTGGAACAACCATAATGTTCTTGCTTATGAAACATTAAACCGAAGGTCCACCCTAAATCTGGGAGTAGTTTTAATGTGAATAAGTTAAAAAATTCGTAAGCCAAGAGAATGCTTCTCCTCAGGGAGTGATACAAGAAGAAATAAACACTTAAGAACCCTAACAGGGCCATTGTATATTGGGATATTTAAGAATTTAAAAGTCCTTCCAGATTGTTTTTAAAGTTTATTTATTTATAATGAGACAGAGAGAGAAACAGAGTGAGTATGAGCAGGGGGGGTGGAAGGGTTGAGGCAGAGAGAAAGAGAGAGTCCCAAGCAGGCTCCACGCTGTCAGTGGAGATCTGACACAAGGCCATCTCACAAACCATTAGATCAAGAGTCAGACACTTAACCAACAGAGCCACCCAGGATCCCAAAAGCACCATTATTTTTAAAATATAGCTGTTTCAAAATATGGAATTGAATACAGAAGAAACAGCAGCCCCCACACTGGGAACTGGTGTGACAGTGACAGCTGGGCCTCAGTGTGGTCAGAAGCTGGCCGATGCCACCACTGGGCCATATTGTTCTCCTGTGGGACGTGAGCCAGTCATCTCACAGAACATCAACACACAAGGACACTCTGAAACCATGAAATTACTTTGTCTAATTACAGACAAACACAAGGCACTGTATGACCCACAAAATACCGAACATCTCCCTGTGCTAGTTAATGGGAGCAATCACTGCTTCTTTACCATTGCTTTTTTTTCTCAAGTTTTTATTTAAAGTCCAGTTAGTTGGGGCGCCTGGGTGGCTCAGTCGGTTAAGTGGCCGACTTCAGCTCAGGTCATGATCTCACAGTCTGTGAGTTCCAGCCCCACGTCGGGCTCTGTGCTGATGGCTCAGAGCCTGGAGCCTGCTTCGGATTCTGTGTCTCCCTCTTTCTCTGCCCTTCCCCTGCTAACGCTCTGTCTCTCTGTCTCTCAAAATAAATAAACATTTAAAAAAATAATAATAAAATAAAGTCCAGTTAGTTAACATATGGTGTAATATTAGTTTCAGGAGTAGAATTCAGTGATTCATCACCTACATACAACACCCAGTGCTCATCACAACAAGTGCCCTCCTTAGAACCCATCACTCATGTAGCTCACCCCATCAAACCTGTGATCCACCCAGAGTCTTGACAGCTTCTCAGTACTGAGCACCTTCTCTCTTGGGATTTGTGGTAATATTAAAACAAATGACTTTTTGATAACTCAATTCCACTGTAATCAATGCTGGAACACCTATATTACTTAGTGAAACGACACACAACACGTTACTTAAAAACGATCATGTATTAGTACAAGATCCATTCCATGTGCAGATGGGCCTATGGATTTAATGTAACAGGGAAGGAGACAGTCAATGATGCTGTTTCAGGATCCAGTTTGCAAATAATCTTAGAGAAAGTACAACGTGTGTAGTTTTAATATAGTGTCAAAGAGGAATATCCATAATTATCTGAAAGGTTATGACACATACTATTCTTCTATGATCAAAGAAGTAAATTTTTTCATATACTTCAACCAAAACAACACAGTAGATGCAGAAGCAAATCTGAACATCTAGTGGTCTTCTAATGAGACAGACAAGAAAGTGACTTACAAAAATGAAGAAAACCACTGTTCTTACTGCCCCGTTTACTTGGGAAAATTGTTACTTTTCATAAAAACAATATTTATGTTTTCATATGATTGTAAATGAATTAAAAAATACTTAAACTTGTTTTATTCCTACTATGATAAAAATAGATAGATAAAACCCACATACACACAAAGCTATCTCTGGGATCCTCGTTAATTTGTAAGACTGTATAGACATCCTGAGAACAAATTGTTGGAGAATCACTGACTCACACAGCTCCTGGGCCACGCTTCAGGGAGACAGCGTGACAAAGAGCCCTCTGTGCAGTAGGTGAAGGCGTCGGGGCAAAGTCCCAGGCCCCTGAGTCTGCCACTCAGTCTCAGGCCCCAGGACAGTGTCAGGGACGGGGAAGCCCAGTTTTGGGGAGTCCCCATCCTCCCTGGTTTCGCTTCTCCTTGGCACAACCTGGGTCATGTCCTTCTACCTGGATACTGATGATGCGGACTCAGTTCACACTCCTATTGGTAATGGATTTACCAAGAAGCCAATCAGGGCTTCTGGGCATAGTCTGCACGCGCCTCCGGTTCCAGACGCTGCTCACATTCTCCCCAGACCCCGAGGATGCGGATTGTGCTGCCCCGAACCCTCCTCCTGCTGCTGTCGGGGGCCCTGGCGGCGACCCAGATCTGGGCGGGTGAGTGCGGGGTCGGGAGGAAAAGGACTCTGAGGGGCAGGAGGGAGGGGACCGCCTGGCGGGGAGCCGGGACCCCCGGGGAAGGCGCCTGTCCGCCGCCTCCACCCCAGACCCCCACCCGCCCCCGGGCCTGGCCTGTCCTCCCCGTCCCTCCTCTACTCCGCCCTGCTCTCCCAACTCGCGTCCTCTTTCCCCTGCACTCCCTACTGCCTCCCCCTGGACCCGGCCCCGCGCCGGAATTAGGGTCCAGAGAGGTCTCCGCGCCCGCAGGCTCCCACTCCCTGAGGTATTTCCACACCGCGGTGTCTCGACACGGGCGCGGGGAGCCCCGCTTCATCGCGGTGGGCTACGTGGACGACACGCAGTTCGTGCGGTTCGACACCGACGCCCCGGATCCGCGGATGGAGCCGCGGGCGCCGTGGATGGAGCAGATGGAGCCGGAGTATTGGGACCGGGAGACGCGGATCGCCAAGGTGCACGCAGAGATTGCCCGACCCAACCTGCAGACCATCCTCCGCTACTACAACCAGAACGAGTCCGGTGAGCGATGCGGGCCGGGATCCAGGTCACGACCCCCATCCCCACAGACCCGCGGGGGTCTCCCCGAGTCTCGGGGTCTGAGCGCAGCCGCAAGGGCGCAGGACCCCCTCCCCGAACCGGGAAGAGCCCGCGGGAGCTTTTAGGCGGTTTAACTTTCGGTTTGGGCTTTTAGGTGGTTTTGCTTTCGGATTGGACTTAATCACTACTGCTCTGGGGGCGGGGACGGGGCCAGGGTCGCACAGCCTCCAAAGAATGCATGGCTGTGACGTCGGACCGGACGGCCGCCTCCTCCGCGGGTACAGTCAGTTGGCCTACAACGGTGAGGATTACATCGCCCTGAACGAGGACCTGCGCTCCTGGACCGCGGCGGACACGGCGGCGCAGATCACCCGCCGCAAGTGGGAGGTGGCGGGTGAGGCGGAGCGCTATAGAAAGTACCTGGAGAACAAGTGCTTGAAAGGGCTCCTCAGGTACCTGGAGATGGGGAAGGAGACACTGCTGCGCGCAGGTACAGGGGTCGCGGGTCTCCCCGATCTCCCCTCCACTGGGGCTGGCTTCCCACGAGGAAGGGAATTGGACTCAGTGTCAGAACAGCGCCCCTCCCCGGGCGGGAAGAGGGGGATCCGCCTCCGTGTTCACATTCCTGCTAGAGACTGCCTCACCTGGAGGGCGCTCTTCTCTAAAGGACAGTGAGGAATCCAGTCTCCCCCTGGGATGCAGGTTGAGACCATCCCTGAAATAACCCATCAGCAGTTCCCTCCACCCTGGCAGCCACCTTGTGAGCTCAACCTTCTCTCTCAAGGCCTTGTCTTCCTGAGAACATCTTTGGAGATCTGACTCCAGGTTTTCTGAGTCATTCACCCTCCACCACAGTCAGGACCACAGTGTGTTCCCCACCGTAGACCTGCAGCCTCCTACCCGGGTTCTCTCCCTGATTCCAGAACTTAACAAGGATCAGGAGATCCCAAAGGCTAGATTGGTTTGGATTTTGTGCTTCTTCCATCCAAACCAGTTGTCCTGTCGCCTCAGGATGGTCACATGGGTGCAGTTTCAGTGGCCCATAAAGGTAAACCACAGTGTGGATTTTCTGATTCTTCTTCCTCAGAACCTCCCAATACACACGTGACCCGCCACCCCATCTCTGAGCATGAGGTGACCCTGAGGTGCTGGGCCCTGGGCTTCTACCCTGCGGAGATCACCCTGACCTGGCAGCGTGATGGGGAGGACCACACCCAGGACACAGAGCTTGTGGACACCAGGCCTGCGGGAGATGGGACCTTCCAGAAGTGGGCGGCTGTGGTAGTGCCTTCTGGAGAGGAGCAGAGATACACGTGCCATGTGCAGCACGAGGGGCTGCCTGAGCCCATCACCTTGAGATGGGGTAAGGAGAGTTTGGGGCAGAGCCTCTTGTCGGGGAAAGCAGGGCCCTGCTGGAGAATTTCACAGAGTCAGGACTAAAGCTGTAGGTCTGGGCCCCTCACCTTCCTTCCCTTTCCAGAGCCACCTCCTCAACCCTCCATCCCCATCCCGGGCATCATTGCTGGTGTGGCTGTCCTTGTGGTCACTGTGGTGGTTGCAGCTGTGATCTGGAGGAAGAAGCACTCAGGTAGGGAACAGTCTTGGGGGATCTGAGTTCTCTTGTCCCGCTGGGGGTTTCCTAGGTAGCACATTGTCCTGCCTTGTTCCTGGGAAGGACCATCCATACACTTGCACCTGCCCTCTCTGGAACCATTACTAACATTCACTCTGTAGCAAAGGGCTTGTGAAAATGAAGAACAGTTTTTTACTTGGTAATTCTGGTTTGGGGACCTGATTCCCAGCAGTGACAGGACAGAGAGGAAGGTCCCTGGTGAGGACAGACCTCCAGCAAGTTGGGTGGTGCAGGTTTCCTGATCCTGTCCTGGGTGTTCAGTCAGAATTCTGGAAACTTCATTGTAGACCAGGACTAGGAGGTTGCTCTCGGATCCCATGGCCCCGCGGTCCCAGGTCTCTAACATGATATTTTGTTCCCACAGGAGGAAAAGGACTGAGCTACTCTCACGCTGCATGTAAGTATGGCGGGGGGGATCTCTGACACCCTGGGATAGTGTAGACAGGACCCCATGGGGAGCTCACCCCTCCCCACCATAGTTCTTCTTTTAGTTTCATCTCCTGTGGTTCTGATCACATCCTGTTTGTTCTACCCCAGGTGATGACAATGCCCAGGGCTCTGATGTGTCTCTAACAGCTGCTAAAAGTAAGACTCCGGAGGGCCTGAAGTGGGGAGGAATGGGGGCACTAGGGACACTTTGACATGCAGGAGGCTGTTGAGGATGTGGCACTTATGTGACTGACCTATATGTGTTCATGATTAATATTTTCCACAGTGTGAGACCAGCTGCCCCTCGGGGACTGAGCAATGCAGGATTTGTTCACACTCTGACATGGTGACATCAAGAGCCCCGACTTCTCTTTCTGCAGATGGTGTCAGAATGTGTCTGTGTTCCTATTAGCACATTGTGAGGACAAGGAGACTGGCCCACCCTGCCCACCATGACCCCTCCCCATACTGATTCCTTTTCCCTTCTGATCTGCTTTCCTGTTCCAGCAGAGGCCCGGCTGGACCGTCTCCATCCCTGTCTTTATTTCATGTTGGGCAGAGTACTGACATGTTACTTCCCTATTGAAAATGAGAATCCAGAGAGGAATTTGTGTTTCGCAGTTCTTGGTATGTGGGGATGATGAGGTAATAAAAGAGATTTGTAAAGTTGCAACAGAAAATAAATGGAAGCACTGAGAACCTTCCAGAACCCACGTGTTTGCTGCTCTGCATCTGTTGCAGGTGGGGAAGGAGAGGGCTATGAGGAGCCAAGCATGGACAGAGGCTGTGCCCAGTTGGTGCTCCACACGTCATTGGTGTGATGTGCTCACTCCTCAGCTGGGTCATGCCTCTGCTCCTTGTCCTTGTCCCTTCTGTGGAACTTTGTCTCACTAGGACCTGTGACAATAAGCACTTGGACATCACCTGTCACCAAGACCTTGTGCAGCAAGAGCTTTCTGTGACTGGGTTACCCTAGGCTCCATTCTGGGTCGTGCCCTCAGCCCCCATATTTTGGGTGTTTTTTTTTTTCTGTGGAACATCAGGCCTGTTCTTGCTCCTGTCTACGAGTTCTTGTCTTGTTCTCCCTGGGTGACCCCGGCAGTTACAGCAGCAGGAGTCCTTTGAGCTGTTGCTCTCACAGGCCTAGGTGCGCCCCTGCACACAGGAGTGCCTGTGGTTTGGAGAGATGAATTTTCAGAGTCATCTATCTTTTCCCTTCCCTCTAGAGCTATCTTCTAGATTATTCTTTACATTCAGGAGGTAGACAGAGGAGGAATTTGAGAGTTTCTCATTCTTACTGTACTTCAGTTATTTTCTACCTTCCCTGCTTCTCTGCCCCCTCTCCCTGCCCTTAGTTCTAGTGATGCTGGTGCTGGCTCCCATCCAAGTTCGTGGATTTATAAAGCGGAGTCTAATGTAGATTTCTATTTGTGTGGAGAAAGGGCCCCATAGAGGCTAAGTACAGTGTTGCTGAGGATGGGACTGTAACTATGTGTTGTGCTGTGCAGGGGAAACTGTGGAAGGGGGGTGCTGAGCAGAGAGAGGGAGGGGGGAGCAGCCCTGGGGGAATGTAGGGGCGGCACTATGGTGAGGTGGGGGCACTTTGTGCAGGAGTTGCCATGGACCAGCTGTTCCTGAGGCTCATCCGGAAAAGAGACGTCCTCTCCACGGATCACTCGTTCCACTGATAATGTAATGCGCCATGTACAGGACGCACTTTTTTTTTCATCTAGGACACCTCAGTGACTAAGAGGCAAACGTGCTAGTCTTATGGAGAATATGTTCTAGAGGTGAGGGTCAGACTCAACTTGACCCTGAAACAATTTGGGATTGAGGGAAATGACCACGTTGTGCAGTCAGAAATCCAAGTATAATTTTGACTGTCCTGAAACTCAAGCACTAATAGCCTGCTATTCATAGGAATTCTTCCTGAAAACATGATCAGTCATTTAACATATAATTTGTATGTTACATGTAGTATGTACTGTATTCTTACAATAAATAAGATGGAGAAAATAGTAAGAAAATATAAGAGAAACTGCATTGACAGTACTTACTGTAAAAAGTCCCATATATCAGTGGACATGCACAATTCAAACCAGTGTAATTCAGAGTCAACTGTATATTGTATAAATGTGGTAAATAAAGGAAGTGTTTGAATTGGAGGGTGGGAAAGAGGTGAAAAATCTAGAGACTGAAAACTATAGAAACCTTATGAAAGAAATTGAAGAAGACACAAAAAAATGGAAAATATTCCATGCTCCTGGATTCAAAAAACATATATTGTTAAAATGTCAACACTACCCAAAGCAATCTACATATTCAATGCAGTCCTTCTCAAAATAACACCAGCTTTCTTCACAGAGAAACAATCCTAAAATTTGTATGCAAACAGAAAAGACTCCAAATAGCCAAAGTAATATTAAAAAAGAAAACCAAAGCTAAGGTCATCACAATCCCAGACTTCAAGATGTATTACAAAGCTATAATCATCAAGACAGTATGGTACAGGCACAAAAACAGGCACTCAGATCAATGAAACAGAATAGAGAACCCAGAAATGGACCCACAAACATATGGCCAAGTAATCTTTGACAAAGCAGGCAAGAATATCCAATGGAATAAAGATAGTCTCTTTAGCAAATGATGCTGGGAAAACAGGACAGGGACATGTTGAAAAATGAACCTGGACCACTTTCTTACACCATACAAAAAATAATGTCAAAATGGATGAAAGACCTAAATTTAAGACAGAAAGCCATCAAAATCCTAGAGGAGAAAGCAGGCAAAAAAACTCTTTGACCTCATCCACAGCAACTTCTTACTCAACATGTCTCTGGAGGCAAGGAAAGCAAAAGCAAAAATGAACTATTGAGACCTCATCAAAATAAAAATCTTCTGCACAGCAAAGGAAACAATCAGCAAAAATAAAAGGCAACCAACAAAATGGGGAAAGATATTTGCAAAAACAACATATCAGATAAAGGGATACTATCCAAAATCTATAAAGAACATACCAAACTCATCACCCAAAAAAACAAATAATCCAGTGAAGAAATGGGCAAAAGACATGAATAGACACTTCTCCAAATAAGACATCCTGATGGTTAACCAACACATGAAAAACTGCTCAACATCACTCATCATCAGGGAAGTACAAATAAAAACCACCATGAGATACCACCTCACACCAGTCAGAATGGTTAACATTAATAACTCAGGCAACAACAAATGTTGGCGAGGATACGGAGACAGAGGTTCTCTTTTGCACTGCTGATGGGAATGCAAAGTGGTGCAGCCACTCTGGAAAACAGTATGGAAGTTCCTCAAAAATTAAAAATAGAACTACCCTATGTCCCAGCAATTGCACTATTAGGTATCTATCGTGGAGATATGGGTGTGCTGGTTCAAAGGGGCACATGCACCCCAATGTTTATAGCAGCACTATCAGCAATAGCCAAAGTATGGAAAGAGCCCAAATGTCCATCGATGGATGAATGAATAAAGAAGATGTGGTATATATATATGTGGTGTGTGTGTGTGTCTGTGTGTGTATGTGTGTGTGTGTGTGTATACCACATCTTTTTTATTTCAGCAGTCAAAAAGAATGAAATGTTGCCATTTGCAACCATGTGGATGGAACTGGAGGATATTAGGCTAAGCAAAATTAGTCAGATAAAGACTAATATCATATGACTTCACTGATATGAGGAATTTAAGATACAAAACAGATGAACATAAGAGAAGGGAAGGGAAGCAAAAATAATATAAAAACAGGGAGGGGGACAAAACATGATACTCTTAATTATAGAGAACAGAGGGTTGCTGGAAGGGTGGAAGGGTTGTGGGGGGGGTGGGCTAAATGAGTAAGGGGCGTTAAGGAATCTACTTCTGAAATCACTGTTGCACTACATGTGCTACCTAACCTCTGTGTAAATTTTAAAAACTAATTAATTTAAAAATAAATAAAAATAAACTATATATATATATACATATAAAGAACATACCAAACATACCAAACTCTCATCACCCATATATATATATATATATATATATATATATATATGACAAATTGGAGGTTGGTAGGTGCTTTGAGGAAGGTGTCCCAGAGAGTTACCTGTGCTGGGATGGGGAAGGTGGCTACTTTACTATCAGAGTAATGCCCCACTGGGTAAAGCCTATCAGAGGGAGCCTCACTGGGAAGGTGACCTCTGAGGGACGGGAAGGACATGAGGAAATGTTAAAGAGCATGTCTCAGGGAGTTCTGTCCAGGCAGGGGAACCTCCAGTGCACATGCACTCGGGCAGGAGCGTGTCCTGTGTTCCAGGAAGGGTGAGAGGCCACTGTGGCTGGAGCAGAGAGCATGTGAAATGAGGTCAGATGTTGAGGCCTGAGGATTAGAAGGGGTTTGAGTTTTCTCCGAGAGAGATGTGGAGTCACCAGATGGTTTAGAACAGATGACCCACCTGGTACTACTTCTCTTTAGCAGCATCTGTTTTCCCCTGTGCAGAATTGAAAGGTGAAGAGCAAATGGCCAGTAGGGAAACTGTAGGAAGTTAGCGCAGTGTTCCAGGAGGGGGATGTCTGCTGTATGTCTGAAATGTAAGCAGGGAAAATAATAGGAAGTGACTACCTTCTACTGTGTGTGTGTGTGTGTGTGTGTGTGTGTGTGTGTGTGTGTGTGTGTGTGTGTGTTTTCTGGATACATTTAGAGATGGACTTTGCAGCATTTCCTAATGTACTAATTCTAGGTTGGGAGAAGGAGGAATCAAGGACAGCATCTGATACTTCAGACTGCACGTAGCAATTAGGAGTCCCTTCCAGGGAAACAGGGAAGACTCTGGAAGTAGGACATTTGGTGAAGCTGCATTAGAGGCACCCAATTTAGGAATGTCAAATCTGAGATTATTAGAAATGCACATGAGGTTAGCAGCTGAATATGGAGTACAGGGTGGGAGAAATATCTAGGTTGGAGAAACAGATGTGGGAGGTGACACCTTATAAATGATATTTAAAGCCTTCAGCATAGATGAGGGCACCAAGGGGGCAATGGCTATAGAAGAGAAAGGAACAGGACCAAACCCTGGACTCCTCAGCACTAAGGAAGCTGATCAGAGCACACGCAGAGCATACTGCACAGTTCTGGCTCTGCACCTAGAAGGCACACAGACCAGGGAGACCCAGCCTTCAGTGTGCACAGGAATTTCCTGGACTTAGGAAGAGCTAGACAGTGTGGAGTAGAACGTGAGAGTCTGTGTTTATAACAAGGTTGGTGTTGCTGCTGCTGGTCTTCAGATCACACACTGAGCAGCAAGCACATAAAGCAGGATTTCCACGTGGCTGTGCACCAGCCTCTCCTGTGGGGCTTATTAAGTAAGTGATTCCTGGGTCCAAGCCCAATATTCTAAAATGGTAGGTCTGGGGAGAGGCCTGAGTATTTTGTAACAAACCCACAAACAATCCTGGGGTTCCACCAGAGAGGGAAGCAGTAAAGTCATTGGTGAGAGCCCTCACTGTGGAAAAGGGTCTTACATCACATTTAAATGTGTGGGGTTTTTTTGTAGGAAGAAAAATGCGAGACCTGCTGGGAGATATATATTTTCTTTCCCAAGGAGCACAGCCAGGTGGCAGATTGAGGAAGTGGTTATCAGCTCAACATAAAACCTCCGAGATACTAAGAGTGTAGATCTTAAATGTTTGCACCGCAGGAAAGGAAATGTAACACCATGCAGTTCTTAGCTAATACTATGGTTGTAATTATTTTGCAGTATAGAAACATATCAATCAAGGGTTGTACCCTTAAGCTTACACAATAATGTATGTCAATTATAGCTCAGTAAAGCTGGAAAAAATGTCTGATATCATGCTCTCTGAAGTTATTCCCTACATAGATTTCTGACTTTTTATTATACATATTATAGTTATAGAGACTTAGGGATGAGAGCGAGAGAATACAGGGCTTGTTCTATTTCAAGGAAAGTCACAAAACAGGCTTGGTCTGCACAGGCAGGAAGAGAATCCACAATGGACCCTACGTGGAGGCCTACATACAATGAGGGCCTTGCTGCTGGGTATGGATACCACTGTTCACACAAGTGAGTTACCTGATGTAGGACACTGGACACTGAGGTTAGGGCTGCAATTGCTGCTGTCCCCTGCAACTGCATGACACCACTGTCACTCAAACATCTGTGCCAAATACGTGGAGTGCTGTCCCATTCTGTCTGTGATATGTCCTGAGTCAGAGTCTGACAGCTTCGTGCCATGTCCAATGCAAGACTGTTTGGCAAAGTGGGTTCTCCTCACTGTAAATGAAGGTGGTCTCTGTCCTCCATCGGGACTTTTAAATGTGGAAATCTTTTATGCGGGAAGACAAGTACAAGTTCTGAGCATGGAAATCGAGTCAGGAAAGGAAAAGAATGACAAATTTCAACATTTGGAGTATTGCTGAGACTAGAACTTGATCTGGTATGGCCCAGCTTTTGTCTACTCCAGTCCTACTCACAAATAAGTAGAGTAGCGTTCTTGGGTGATGAAGTGATTGTTCAAAATGACTTCTCCAGGCTTTGTCTCTTCCTAGGATTGAAAAACCCAGATCTGTAACACTTCGGATGATCCTTATACTGATAGTTTATATTTCATTGTACATGCCCATATTTCTGGGGAGAGCATCCAAAATTTTACCAGGTTTTATGTCACTCCCCCACAAAAGTCTAAAAACTCATTCCAGGGGCGCCTGGGTGGCTCAGTCAGTTAGGCGTCGACTTCAGCCCAGGTCATGATCTCACAGTTCATGAGTTCGAGTCCCGCATCAGGCTCTGTGCTGACAGATCAGAGCCTGGAGTCTGCTTCGGATTCTGTGTCTCCCTCTCTCTCTGCCCCTTCCCTACTCTCACTCTCTCTCTCAGAAATAAATAAACATTAAAAAAAATTTAAATAATAAATAAAATAAAATAAAATAAAAAATAAAAACCCATTCCAGTTTAAACACTGTGCTCCTTCACCTCTGGTCCACGAACAGCTAATAGTCAAACTGCTTTCAGTAGATCCAATGACTTCATATACAGGCTTGTTTTTGTCTTGGCGATCACCAGTCTGAGACAGGATAGGGTTTCACTTTCACTTTCTGTCTGTATTTGTTTGTGGGCTGATGCACATTCACAGATGAGTGCTGGCTCACAGAAGACACAGATCATCATTGGTTTAGGTGGACTTGTACTCTACACCTGCTCTGGTGCTGGATAAATAGCAGAAATGAAAAACTTGTTAATGGGGATCCTTTTCCACTAACACGGTAGACTAAGTTTTAAGGCTGCCTCTTCCTATAAAAACCACTAAAAATGTAAAATATGTATATAAAGCACCCAAAAGAAGAATCAACAGAATAATCATTTAGGCCAAAATATAAATATTGGCAATAAGCCAGGGATGATAGTTGTTCTGAACCTTAAGGTATATTTCAAATCTAGAAAATCTTAGCTTACCTTCTCAAGTTCATGAACTTAATAGGCAGGAAATAATGCCCAGAGCTTATTCATGTGAGGAGCATGAGAAACATCCCCCCACCTGAAAATATGGGAACCTAAGATTCATAGATTCATATCCTCAAATAAAGGTAACACAAACCAAATCAGCTCTACCTTCAAGTACAAGAGTATTCTATGCAGATTTGCTTTGAGCTAGCACAAAGTGAGCAAACAGCTATTTCAAAGAATTTGCAATTACAGACTAACTTTTCTATGATTTGTAATACAAATTTGTTTTTTTATTTTGGGCGAAAATACCTTCAAGTGATCAGTTTAGTTAATAATCGTCATGGATTGATAATGACTCAAAATTTATATGAGAGAAACAAATTTTTCTAGATAAATCTACATTTATGTGTCAAAAAATTTACACAAATAATTGAAAAGAAAAAAAGCAACTCATAGCACAAAATGTAAAGTACAAATGGGAAAAAGACTGTGACCGAGTAACTTTAGAAAGAATAGGTAGTAAAGAGAAGCTTATAAAACTTCAATATGCAATCATAAGACATAAAATATAACATGACCAGGATATGATACAAATATATGTAATTTGAGTAAATATTTTATATATATGACATAAAGAAAAAAATCGCAAAATCGAAAATGTAGAGAGGTACCTGGTTGGCTCAGTCGGTTAGGCATCTAACTTCTGGTCAATCATGATTTCGCCATTCATGACTTCAAGCCCCGCATTGGGCTCTGTGCCAACAGGATAGAGCCTGGGGCGCGCTACAAGTTCTGTGTCTCCCTCTCTCTCTACCCCTCCCTGCTCATTCTCTCTCTCTCTCTCTCTCTCTCTCTCTCTCTCTCTAAAAAAAATTTTTTTTAAGAAAATGTAGGAAAAAAATGGCAAAAGCAAAAGCACCTCTTAAGAAAATAATAACAAATATAGAAGATAAAGAGAAGAGGGAACCCAACTCACTCTATAAGTTTAGCATTCTTCAGATATCCAAACCAAACAAAGATATCATAAGAAAAGAAAACTACAGACAAATATCTCTTATGAATATAGACATAGGAGAAAAAACTCAACAAAATGTAACAATTCAAATCCAGCAACATATAAAAAAAGTTATACAAGTGAATTTATTCCAGAATGCAATATGGTTTAACATCCATATCAACAATTTAATATACCATATTAATATAATAAAAAACGAAAGCCACTTATCTCAACAGATGGAAAAGAAGCATTTGACAAAATCTGACACCCTTTCATAAAAACCCAACAAGCTGGTAACAGAAGGGAATTTCCTCAATCTGATTAAAGACATTTATGAAAACCTTTAACCTAACATCCTACTTACTTAATGGTGAAAGACGGGTTGTTTCTCTCCTTCAATCAGCAATACAAAAAGGATGTCCACGCTCACCACTTCCGTTAAATTTTGTGCCGGAGATTCTAGAGCAAGAATATAAGATAAAGTGCATCCTGACTGGGAAAAAAAAGAAGTAAAATTATTTCTGTTCGCACACAGATGACATGATCTTGTACACAGAAAATCCTAGGACATCATCTATTAGAACAAATAAACAAGTTCAGCATGGTTGTAGAATATGAGGTCAATACAGAACACCAGTTATATTTCCATACACTTTCAATAAACAATCCAACAATGAAATTAAGAAAACAGTTCCATTTACAATAGCACCAAAATGAGTTAAATACTAAGAATATATTTAACAAAAGAAGTGAAAAACTTATACTCTGAACTACAAGACATTATTGAAGTTTAAAAACATCTAAGTAAATAGAAAAATGTTCACAGTCAGAAGACTTAATATTGTCAAGATGGCAACATTCCTCAAATTCATCTATAGGTTCGACACAATCACTATTGGATGTCTAAATAGCTGCTTTGTAAGAATTCGCAAACAGATTATAAATTCATAGGAAAACTCAACAGACTTAGCCAATCTTTAAAAAGGAGGCCAAAGTAGTAGGAGCCCCAATTCCCAATTTCAAAAACTTCCTGCAAAGCACAGGTAATCGGGATGGTGTCAGGGGACTGGTTCAAGGTACCAGCTTACCATGATCCTGAACTTATCTCTTTCCATGGACACAACAAATTTACAAGTATATACAGAATAATCTCCTCTGAAAAAGACCTGAGCCTGCACAACAAAGGATAGAAGGACAGTATGTAAACAGGTAAGTGAGGCAGAGACACTCATGTCGAAAACAAAAGCAAAGACGAAACCAAAAGCAAACCTGCTCCTACCCAGGTATGAGAATTCAAAATATGCTGGGATATCAAAATACAAAAATTTTTTGAGAAGCAAGGGGTCTGTGCCCCACATCAGGCACTAAACCCTAGGTCCTGCGCAGGAGAGACGAGTCCCTAAAATGCCTGACTTTGGAAACAAATGTGACTATATTCAGGAAAACCATAGAACTGTAGCGAATGAAGAATCCACTTTTTTTTTTTACTTTTTATTTAAATTTTAGTTAATTAACATACAGTACAATATTGGTAGCAGTAGAATTCAGTGATTCATCACTTACATAAAACACTCAGTGCTCATCATAACAAGTGCCCTCCTTAATATCAATCGCCCATCTAGCCCATCTCCACTCACCTCCCTCCATCAGCCTGTTCTCTATTGTGAAGAGTCTCTTGCAGTTTGTTTCCCTCTCCCCTCTTTTTTTATGCTTCCCATACGTTCATCGGTTTTGTTTCTTAAATTCCACATATGAGTGAAATCCTACGACATTTGTCTTTCTCTGATTGATTTATTTCACTTACATAATACATTCTAGCTCCATCCATGTCGTTGTAAAAGGCAAGATTTCATTATTTTTGATGACTGAGTAATATTCCATTGAAAGTATGTATGTATGTGTGTGTATATACACATACATACATGCTACCTCTTCTTTATCCATTCATGAGTGGATGGACATTTGGGGTCTCTGCATAGTTTGGCTATTGTTGATAATGCTGCTATAAACATTGGGGTGCATGTGCCCCTATGCTATGTATTTTTGTACCCTTTGGGTAGGGTATTTCTATTATTAGTTTTTTCAGGAACCTCCATACTGTCTCCCACAGTGGCTGCACCCATTTGAATTTCCTTTTTCTCCACATTTTCATCGACACCTGTTATTTCTTCTGTTTTGATTTTACCCATTCTGACAAGTATGAGGTGATATCTCAGTGAGGTTTTGCTTTGTATTTCCTGATGATGAGCGATGTGGAATTCTCCATTTTTCTCCATTAAGGATGACATTAGCTGTGGGTTTTTCATATATGACCTTTATTATGTTGAGGTATGTTCCCTTTACACCTACTTTGTTAAGGGGTTTTACCATGGTTTTACTTTGTCAAATCCTTTTTCCGCATCCATTGAAATGATCGTTTAGTTCTTTTCCTTTCTCTTATTGATGTTATGTTTCACGTTGATTGATTTGCAAATATTGACCCACACTTGCAACCCACAAATAAATCCCACTTGATCATAGTGAATCATTTTTTTGACATATTGTTGAATTTGGTTTCTGTAGGAGTGAGGGGAGGTCTGTGCTGCTCTGGGCAGCAGTGATCTGGATCCCCTGAGGTTGCGGCCCTAACACTCACCTGCTCAGAGCCTGTCCCTACAGCATTTGGCTGCACTGCCCTGCAGTCTAACCTTGCTTGGGATCCTGAACTGCAGGATTTCCAGCTTCCCCTGGTTTCCCCTGTGCTACCAATCCCAGCCTGCTGAGGTTTTCTGGTGGTCTTGGTGTGTGTTCCCTCAGTCCTGGACTGAACAGAACACTGAACCAGGGAAGGAGAGTGTCAGGCAGGAGAGAAAGCCCCTATCCTCTCTGTCACAGAGAGTACTCTTATAGTCCCCTCAGCCCAGGAGCCCACCCCACACACCCCCTCCTCAGCACCAACATGAGGATCTAGGAGAGAGAGGCCTAGATCCCAGGAGCATCCTCAAGCCAGCCCAAAGGAATTGAGTCATAAGGTGCAGAACAGACTTGGAGAAGGTCCGGGGTCATTGAGGGCTTCAACCAGCTGGAAAGGTGGGAGAAGCAGGCCTGTCCTCTCTGTCTCCCTTAGAGGGAAGCAGAGCTCTGCCATGTGCATGGCTGACTCTGTGCTTTCTTCCCCAGTGTCCCCAATAGCGAAGGTGACCTATAGCCAGGCATTGGAGGGCATGGTCGCCGTGAAGTGCTGGGCTTTCAGTTTTTCTCCCAGGAATATCTCCCTGACCTGCTTCAGGATGAGGCACCTGTGAGCCAGGATGCCCAGCAGTTTAGGAGAGTCCTGCCTGGTGGGAAGGGAACCTGCTGGACCTGTGCGGCCATAAGGATTCCCCACAGAAAGAAACAGAGGTTCACTTTCTACATGGAAGACACTGGAACCACAGTGCACACCCTATACCCTCAGGTGAGCCTGGGGTGATCATGGAGGGGAGCTGGCCCTGATCAGGTCAGGAGCCAGAGTGGGGAGAGGACAGCAGGCCCATGGTCCTGAGGAACCCAGGTTAACATGAGGTCCTTTTCCAGGAAAGGCCTTGGTGCACCAGAGTGAATAGATAACCATTCTGACTACCACTGCTGTGTGGCAGAGCTCCTGTCTCAGGTGTTAAGAATAGCAGAGAGGGGCGCCTGGGTGGCTCAGTTGGTTAGGCGGCCAACTTCGGCTCAGGTCATGCTCTCACGGTCTGTGAGTTCGAGCCCCGCGTCGGTCTCTGTGCTGACGGCTCGGAGCCTGGAGCCTGCTTCGGATTCTGTGTCTCCATCTCTCCCTGCCCTTCCCCTGCTCACACTCTGTCTCTATGTCTCTCAAAAATAAATAAAAATGTTAAAAAAAATTAAAAAAAAAAAAAGAATAGCAGAGAGTGGGACCTGAAGTGGTCAGGTTGGAAGCTTCTGCCACCTACATCATTAGAGGAAGGAGCCAATATCCTAGCCTCCAGCATCAGAAGCAGCAGCAAGAAAAAGCGATAAGGACTTGCAGGTCCAAGATCCTCTCCATGGAAAGTGACAGAGTGTGTATTGGAGCATCCAGCATGTTTGTGTGACTGGCTATAGATCTAGGAATCAACTGTTATGGGCTGGAGATCTTTTTCTTCCCCAAGGCCACAGTCCCTGGTTACTCAATGGGGAGGAAACGTCAATGTAAGCGTAGATTTTGGGAAACACTTTACAAGGCAAATATAAACCAGACAGGTGTGTCCCTGTTTGCAGAGCCCTGTCCTGGTACAGTATTCCAGGGAGACCTTGGGGAGGTCCTGGATAACCAGGGAAAAGGGGAGCTCAGGGCTTCTGTCTTCAGCACTGTGGCCACACAGTGACATTGCCACTCTGCTCTCAGATTCTCACTCAATATCACTGGTGGAGCCAGGGATGTAGAAAGTTACCACACACACATGCTTAGGGGAAAGCATAGGCTGAAAACGACATCAGAAGAGCCAAAATGTACACCTCAGGCTGATTTCTGGCACACAGACTATGATGATCAAAAATCAAAACAAGGGGCGCCTGGGTGGCTCAGTCGGTTAGGCGTCCGACTTCGGCTCAGGTCATGATCTCACGGTCTGTGAGTTCGAGCCCCGCGTCGGGCTCTGTGCTGATAGCTCAGAGCCTGGAGCCTGCTTCAGATTCTGTGTCTCCCTCTCTCTCTCTGATCCTTCCCCACTCATGCTTTGTCTCTCCTGCTCTCAAAAATAAATAAAAAAAAACATAATAAAAAAATAAAAATTAAAAATAAAAAAAAAATCAAAACAAAAACAAACCTGCTGATGGGAAGAATTTGATTTTCAGAATCACCACGTTATAACATTAAGATGATCAGTTTCCCACAAAAACAAAACAAAGTATACAAAGACACAGGAAAATATGATTTATTTAAAAAATTTTTTAAAAGTCACTGTGAAAGATCAGAAGATGGATTTACTAGAAAAGTACTTGAAACTGTCTCTAAGATGTTCAAAGAATTAAAGGAAGTCACAAAAATCCAAGAAAGTGAGGTATGAATAAAATATAATATCAACAAAGAGATACATGAAAAGAAACTAAATGGAAAGTCCAGTGCTGATATGTACATCAACTGAAATGAAAAATTTACTACAAGTATTCAAAAGCAGATTTCAACAAGCCGAAGAAGGAATTACTGAACTTGAAGACAGGACAATTGAAATTATCACATCTGAGGAACATGATGAAAAAAACCCTGAAAATTAGTAAACAGAGCCTAAGGGAGCACTGAGACCACAGAAAGAGGACCAACATATGCATTTTGGGAGTCTCTGACAGAAGACAGAGAAAAGGGTAAAAGAGATTATTTGAAGAAATAATGGTTGAAAACGTCCCTAAACTGATGAAAGACATGAATATAAATGTCCAAGAAGAATACCAAATTCCATTTAGAATGAACACAGAGACATCCTCACCATGACACATTATAATCAGTTGAAAACCAAAGGCAAAAGAGTCTTGAAAGCAGTAAGAGAAAAGTGACTCATTGCATATAATGGTTCTTTAAAAAATTAGCAGATTTGTCATCAGAAATCTTAAAGGCCAGAGGGCAGCAGGCTGATATATTCCATGTGCTGAAAGAAAAATACCCAGTCAAGAGTCCTTTATCTGCAAAACCGTTCTTCAAAGTGAGGGGGAAATGAAGACATTCTCTTGTAAACAAAGGCTGAGAGAGTTCATTACCACTATACTTGCCTGCAAGATCAGTTAAAGTGAATCCTTCAGGATGAAAGGACACTGGACAGTCACTTCTTCACTGTGTGAAGAAATACAGATCTCAGGGAAGGTAAATAAGTGTTCAATTATAAACATAGTATTAGTGTGACTTTTTTGCAACTCTAATTTTTGTTTTCTACATGATTTAAAAGACTGATACTTAAAAAATACCTATTTACTTAAAAGCCACCTTTATCATAACTTTGAATTGTAACTCTACTTTTTGTTTATCACTTGATTAATAGACTAATTTATAAAAGCAATTATTAGTCTATGTTTTGGGCAATATATAGAGATGTAATTTTCTGACATCAATCACTGCAAGAGGATAGTATCAGCTTCATACTTTTTGTCTATTATTGAAGATGAACTTATAGAAATACACATGGGAGGGCTATAACTTTAGTATGTGAAAGGTGATCCCCATGGTAACATGAAGAAAATGTCTAAAGAATAATATATGCAAAAGGAATTGAGAAGAGATTTAAAACATTTCACTAAGAAACTAAGGTAAACAAAAAAACTAAACAACTAAGGAGATGAGAGACAACATAATTATAAGGCATGTAGAAAATAGCCAAATAACAGAGACACGTCCCTCCTTATCAGCAATTACTTTGAATGTAAATGATTAAATACTCCAATCAAAGCTAGAGACTGGCAGAACAGTGACAGAAAGATGATCTAACTCTATGTTTCTAAAAGAGATTCACTTTATCCAAAAAAAATAAATAGTTTGACAGTGAAAGAAGGAAAAATGTATCTCATGCACACATTAACCAAGAGAGAACTAGGGATGCCTAGGTGGCTCAGTTAGTTAAGTGTCCGACTTTGGCTCAGGTCATGATCTCACGGTTTGTGAGTTCGAGTCCCATGTTGGGCTCTGTGCTGATAGCTCAGAGCCTGGAGCCTCCTTCAGATTCTATGTCTCCCCTTCTCTCAGTCCCTCCCATTCTCATGCTCTGTCTCTTTCTATCTCTCAATAATAAATAAAAACGTTAAAAATTTTAAAAAAGACAGAACTAGAGTATTTCTACTAATATCAGACCAAGTAGACTTTAAACAAAGAAATTTAGAAGAGACAAAAAATAACAGTATATGTTACCAAAAGTTTCAATAGGGAAAGAAGATATGACACTTAAAAACTTCTAGCATTTAGTAACAGATCAACGAAATATATGAGCAAAACATGATAGAAGGGAGACTTACACCAACCTGCAATAGTAGCTGGACAATTCACTCTCCCATTCTCAAAGCTGGGTAGAGCACCCAGCAGAAGAAAAGTAAGGAAACACAGGGTTGGAGCAACATAAGAAACCAGCTAGATCTGACACACATGTACACAGCACTCTACTCACAAATAACAGAATACATGTTCTTCTCTAGCGCACATGGGACGTTGTCCAGGATACACCATATGTTAGATCACAAGTTAAGACTCAATAGATTGAAAAGGAGATAACAAACTGTCTTTTTCAACCACACTGGGATGCTGTTAGAAATCAAATACAAAAAGAAAACTGGAAAATACACAAATTGGAAAAAATTAAACACACTCTTAACCAATGGGCCAAAAGAAATCACAAGTAAACTATTTTTAAAAATATTTACCTCAGTGACCAACTCCTGCCTTTGCAAGGGTTCTGCTCACACCCTCAGTTCCCTGCCGGCCTTCCTCCTGCCAGGAGAGCCAGCCCTGCAGGTGAGGCTATGGAGGAGCAGGGAAAGGAGAGTAAGGGTGAAGAAAGACCTGGCTGCATCTGGGGATGTGTGTGCTGTGCCAGAAATGGAGGTGGCAGCAGTGGCTGCATGAGGCTGCACCTCATGGAGGAGTGCGCATGTCAGGGACTTCCTCCTGGCACTTTCCTCCTGACACCTGAGCTGTGCTGCCTCAGGTGCTGAAACGAATAATCTCTCCTTTAGATACCTATGTGTTCCCTTGGGCTGTCCTTCTTGATCTGGGAAAATGACTCCAAAATTAGCATTTTTGCTCCCCATCTAACTTCCATGCTGACATGTGATGAACGTGGAAGGCACTGGTCTTCATATCAATCAGACCCAGTAGACTGGCAGGACCCTTCAAGACAAAAGATGCTATTGAGAGTTTCCTGACTAGAACCAGTAAAGGCAACAGAATTCCTGTATGTTTGCGCATTGTTTACCCAATGCCAAGTACACTTTACTCTTCTCATGTAGAAGTGCTGTTGATCTCGGTCAGATAAGCAGCTTTACATAGGACTGGGATCACGGATTAATTGTAATATGTTCTCATATGATTATTCTGGGTATGGCACAAGTTCTGGGAAACCATCAGACAAGAACCTCTATGCAGAATCGAAGCAGCTTGGCTTGCTCTTAGGACGAGGTATGGATAATGCCCTGAAAATGTGATTCTATATGGCCAAATTAGAGAAGGACAGCATCATCTGTGGACCTTGCTTCTTGATGTAAGAGTTCTGCCATTATTCTTCATTCTCCTTTGACCTCGGCAACGCCTGTCACTTTTCCTGATACCAAGAAGACCTACTGTTTGGATGCATTCCCAAATATTGACAAAGTCTCTAAGATAACCTCTCTAGTGTTAATAATTCACAGTACTGAAGCTGAAGTCAGTGACTTTTCACATGGCCTCACGTTGTTTGAGTCTTGCCAAAGACCCATTGAGCTTCTGTGGGTAAAAGGGGCAGGTCACAATGCTATGGAATTTTATGGACAGTATCTTGAAAGGTTGAAACAGTTTGGGTCACAGGAACTGGTCAATTTGTAAAATAGTCTATAAATTTGCATACTGGGTTTTCTTTTCTTGCTGCACTGAACTCTTTGGTAAATAATGTAAAACCTGAAGGTTTGTTTGCAAATTATGTGAGCTGCCTTTATAAATGTATAGGTAATGATTTGTTAACAGACTTAATGAAAGTTTTAATTATCAGAACTAGAACTTGGAAATAACAATACTGTACAGTCAGGCTGTGTAATTTATATTTGTTCTGTGATTTTTTTAATACCAAAATGAGTAGTGTATGAAATTTTCATTCTATAAAATCAAATGCTGTAAAAGTATTGTCAAATTGTCCAACTCTTGATATAGATCTTTGTACATTTAAGTTAAATCATCCAATAAAATATAGCTCTTTTCTTTAAAAAAAAAAAAGTATTGTCAAATGCTTTTGCATATCAGAAACACATTTATAAATATTTTTAAAACATCTCAATGTACTAAATCCTATCCAGGTATACAAATGTAATCTTTGTTCAATAAAAAGCTGCATATCTAAAACAACTCAAAATGTCATAATAGAATAAACTGTTGAAAACATGCAAGCTCACTAGACATGACCTAAAACCTGTTTTATTGGGAGATAGGTTTAAACAGTTATTTTATTGTAAAATACATTGAATTTTCTCTATTCCCTGGTTATCATACATTCTATCCTTTAAAAAAAATAATGTAAGTCCTAATTTTTTTTAACATTTATTTATTTTTGAGAGACATAGAGACAGAGCGTGAGCAGGGGAAGGGCAAAGAGAGAGGGAGATACAGAATCTGAAGCAGGCTCCAGGCTCTGATGAGCCATCAGCACAGAGCCCTATGTGGGGCTCGAACTCACAGACCGTGAGATCATGACCTGAGCTGAAGTTGGCCGCTTAACCAACTGAGCCACCCAGTCCTAATTTTTATGCCATCTATTAATTTACCAACTAGCTACCTTGCAAATGAGAAGTCAGGATAGCACTGAATTTTAACTAGTTCTGATTTATAGGTTCGGTCCTATGAGGCAACTATTTAAAATTCTCATTTTTGTTATTTAAATGACATTTAGAGCTTCGAGAATGATTTGGTATGCAATGCTGTTTTAAATTTGACTAATCTGGGGCGCCTGGGTGGCTCAGTCGGTTAACCGGCCGACTTCAGCTCAGGTCATGATCTCGCAGTCTGTGGGTTCGGGCCCCGCGTCGAGCTCTGTGCTGACAGCTCAGAGCCTGGAGCCTGCTTCAGATTCTGTGTCTCCCTCTCTCTCTCTGCCCCTCCCCTTGCTCACTCTCTGTCTCTCTCTCTCTCTTAAAAATAAATTAAAATTAAAAAAAAAAATCTTAAAAAAATAATAATAAAAAAAAAATAAATTTGACTAATCTCATAGAATTTCAGTACTCTACATTATGAAAATACCCAAGAGTCCCTTAGATGTTCTTCAAGACTACAAACAGTCTGGCTATTTGGTTGTTGAAACTTTGGCTATTTTTAATAGCCATATTAGGCTATTAATAGACCTAAATCAATCTAAACCAATACTAGACTATTAAAAGGCCTTACCAATCTAGCTTAGATTACTATCTGAGAATTGCATGGATTCACTCCTGGATGCAAGAGATAAGAGAACATTTAATTCATAAATTATATATATGTATACCCATGTAGTAAAAAACAAAGTTCAAAACAAAAATTAAGTTGCCTTTCCTTGAATGAATCCTGCCTGAATAAAACAATGAAAGAAAACAAAGAGAGGGGAATCTGGGTGGCTTATTTGGTTAAATGTCTGACTCTTGATTGTGGCTCAGGTTATGATCTCCTGGTTGTGAGAGCGAGCTCTGTGTCAAGCTCTGTGCTGAACATGGAGTATGGAGCCTGTTCAAGATTCTCTCTCTCAATCTCTCTCTCTCTCTCTCTCTGTCTCTCCCCCCCATCCATCTCCCTACTCATACAATCAATCAATCAATCAATCAATAGCTTTAAAGGATAAAAAAGGAAAAGAACGGTATGTAATCTAATTTGTAAATGAATGAATATTGAAATAATACACACTGTGGATATATTTTAAGGTCTTATGTAGTTTTAATTGCTCTGCTCATTCTTTGGCTACATTTAAGAGTACAGTATATGATTCTCTTCAAAATATATCAAGCGTTGTGAATACTTTGGTTCAGATGTGTCAATATATATATTGAGGTATATATAACTCAATATACCTAAACTTATAGAATGCAGGGAAAGCAATGCTAATGGGGAAATTTAAAGCTGCAAATACTTATATCCAAAAAGAACAAAGATCTCAAATCTACAACCAAACTCTACAACCTAATGAACTAGTAAAAGAACAACAAAGTAAATTCAAGGCTAGCAGAGGAAACTTAAAAGTCAATATGGTATCAGAGATACATAAAACGGGAAATAGAAAAGCAATCAAGAAAATCAATGAAACCAAAAACTCGTTCTTTGCAAAAATCAATAACATTGGCAAAACTTTAGCTAGATTGAGTAAAGAGAAAAAGAGAGAAAACATACTACTAAAATCAGAAGAGAAGATATAGATATTTTTACCTATTCTACAGAAATGAAAAGAATTGTAAGAGAGTACTGTAAACAACTGTTTGCCAACAAACTGGAAAACCTAGATGAAACGGATAGATTTCCTGAAACTAAGAATCTACTAATACAAAATCAGAAGAAAATAGAATATCTGAATAGACATATAACCAGAAAAAATATTAAATTAGTAATCAAAAACCCGACAAAGAAAAGCCTTGGACCTCATGGCTTCATTGGTGAACTCTACCAAACATTTAAAGAACTAACACCAACCATTCTCAAACTCTTCCCAAATACTTGAAGAGAAGAGAAACTCTTCTTAAGTCATTTTATAAAGCTAGCATGGTCCTGATACCAAAGCCAGACAAAGATATACAAAAAAAGAAAGCCATAGGTCAATATCCCTGATGAAAATTGGTGCCAAACTCAACAAAATACTAGCAAATTGAATTCAGGAGCATATTAAAATGATTATACACCAATGACCAGGTGGGATTTATTCCTGGAATACAAGGATGTTTCAACATAGAAAATTAATCAAGTTAAAACATCACATTAACAAAATTCAGGTGCAAAAAAACACACGGTCAACTCGATGCAGAAAGAGTAAAAGTCCAACATTGTTTTATCATAAAAGCACTTATCCAACAAGATAAGGAAACCATCCCAAAATAATAAAATCCAATGATGAATACCCCACAGTTAATATCAATGCTGAAAGCCTAAAAACTTTCCACCTAAGATCAGGAACAAGGCAAGGAAGTCTGCTCTCACCATTTCTATTCAACATAGTGTTGGAAGTTGAATGAAATTTTTTAATTTTTTAAAAATAATTTTAATGTTTATTTATTTTTGAGAGAGAGAGTGTGTGTGACCAGGGGAGCAGCAGAGAGAGAGGGAGACACAGAATCCAAAGCAGGCTCCAGGCTCAGAGCAGTCAGCACAGAGCCTGATGCGGGGCTTGAACCCACAAAATGTGAGATCATGACCTGAGCCAAAGTCAGATGCTTAACCGACTGAGCCACCCAGGTGGCCCTGTATTTTATTTTTAAAGGCAATTGTTCATTCTGTTTGCTGATAACCCGTAAAGTTAACATCTTAATGTGAGCAGTTCAACATTAACTTCATTATGTTCAGTCCTATTTGACAGAAACCTGTGTGTGCAATGAGACTTAGAGGATATCAACAGGAAGTAAATCCCAATCCTGAGTTCCTAAAGTCTAAACTAAAAGGAAATTCTAAAAACCATAATGATCTTGTTGTCCTTTTATGGTAAACTAGCTCGAGGCAGAGTGAATAACGTGTGTGCAGGTGTTTTTGTGGCTATGTTTCCAACTTCGTTGGGCAGGAAGTATGATTGTTGGATCATATGAACAGAGGGTGTCTTCCCGTTGATTTACATCTTCATTGACTTCTTTACTCACTGTCTTGTAATTTTCAGTGCACAGGTGTCTTACTGGCTTGTTTAACTTAATAACCAAGTATTTGATTTTTTTAAATGTTATTCTAAATAGAACTGTCTTCTTAGCTTCCTGTTCAGATTGTTCATTGTTGGAGAAATGAAAATGATTTCTGTATGATTTTTGTCCTGAAATTTTGCCAAATTTATTCATTTTCTCTAAAAATTTTGTGAGGATGTTTGTGTGGAATCCTTAGGGATTTCCACATATAACAGGATACCATCTGGGAACAGAGACAATTTTACTTCTTCCTTTCTGATTTGAATGCCTTTTATGTCGTCTTTTTTTTAATTTGGTAATTATAGTGGCTAGAATTTTTAATATTTTGTTGAACAAAAGTGGCAAAAAATGGGCACCCTTGTCTTGTTCCTGATTGTAAAGGAAAACTTTCACCCTTTCATATTTAGTATGAAATTAGTAGTGGCATATTTATCTATTGGCTTATGTTGAGGTGATTTCCTTAGGTCCCTATTTGTTGAATGTTTTTATAAAATTCAAAAAAGTGTTGAATTTTGTCAAATGCTGTTTTTCTACATCAATTGAAATGATCATGTGTTTTCCCTTCATTCTGTTAATGTGCTGTGTTACATTCATTGTCTCATATGTTGAACTATACTTGTATTCCAAGAATACATCCCACTTTATTGTGGTGATGTTGCTGCGTTCAGTTTGCCAGTATTTTGCTGAAGACACTTATGTGACTATTCATACAAGATATTGGTCTGTAGTTTCCTTGTGTTATCTTTGTCTGGCTTTGCAATCAGGACAATACTGGCCTCCTTGAATAAGACGGGAAGTGTTCTCTCCTCATCAGGTTTGTGGTAGGGTTTGAGAAGGATTGGAGTTCTTCAAATGGTAGGATTCACAGTGAATCCGTCAGATCCAGGGCTTTCTTTTGTCAGGAGGTATTTGATTACTGATTCAATATCCTACTAGTTATGGTTCTATTCAGTTATTCCATCTCTTTGCGATGCAGTTTTGCTAGGTTTTTTCTTTCCAGGCATTTGTTCATTTCTCTAGGTGATCCAACTTGATGGTACATAATTGTTCATCTTTATTTCTGTAGAATAGGTAATAAATCCCCCATGTATATTTCTGATTTTAGTAATTTTAGTCTTGTGTCTTTGTCTTAGTAAATCCACCTAAATGTTTGTCAACTCTACAGATCTTTCAAAGATCCAACTTTCGGTGTCATCGATTTTCTCGATTGTTTTTCTATGCTTTATTTTACTTATCTCTGCTCTAATATTACTTCCTTTCTTCTAGTAACTTTGCATCTTCTTTGTTCTGTGTCTACATCATTAAGTTTAGAGATTGGTTGTTGATTTGAAATCTTTCTTCTTTTAAAAAAAACTTTATTATGTTATTAATTGAAGTATAACTTAGAGTGTTATATGTGTTCAAATGTGTGATTCAACAATTCTGTGCTTTACTCAGTGCTCATCTCATCACTATGATGATTCTCTTAATCCCCTTCACCTATTTTCACACACACCCCCACCTCCCTACTGGCAACTATCAGTTGTTCTCCATATTTGAGTGTTTTTCTGTTTCTTTCTGTTCCCTTTTCTCCACAACCTCATGAACATATTTCCTGGTCTTTTTTTATAATAGCCATCCTAACAGGTGTGAGATGACATCTCATTGGGGTTTATATTGGAATTTTCCTGATTATTGGTGATATCGAGTACCTTTTCAATGTATCTTGACACTTTGTATGTTTTCTCTGAAAAAATGTCTATTCGGGCCTGCTATTTGTAAATTTTGTTACTTGCTTTTATCTTCTTGGTTTCTATGTGTTACTTATACATATTGGATATCAACCTCTTATCAGATAATGGGTGGCAAATTTTTTCTCCCATTCTGTAGATTGCCTCAACATTTTATTGGGGGTTTTATTTGCTGTGTAAAAGTGTTTCAGTTGATGTAGTCCCACTTGTTCACTTTAGCTTTTGTGCCCTGTGTTTTTGCTGTTAAATCACCACGATCATCACTAATACCAATGACATGGACTTTTCCCCTATTTTTTTCTCTAGGAGTTTTTCAGTTTCTCTTCTTATATGTAAGTCTTTAATCTGTTCAGGTTAATTTTTGTCAGCGATGTATGATATAAATGCAGTGTCATTCATTTGCATACAGGTATCCAGTTTTCCATCACCATTTACTGAAGAGCCTATTCATTCCCCATCGTGTGTTGTCAGTACCCTTGACAAAGATGAGTTTACCATATATATGTGGGGTTTATTTCTGGGCTCTGTGTTGTGTTCCATTGTTCTATATGCCTGCTTTTATGCCAATACCATACTGTTTTGATTCCTACAGCTTTGTAATGTAGTTTGAAATCAGGAAATTAGATGCCTCCGGATATGTAGTTCTTTCTCAACATTATTTTGGCTATTCAGGGTCTTTTGTGCTTCCGCATGAAACTGGGGATAGTGTTTTTTATTGCTTTGAGAGCTGCTATTGCGATATTTGGGATATTTGGGATTGCTTTGAATCTGTAGATCACTTTGACATTATGGATAACTTAACAGTATTAATTCTTCCAGTCCATGAACTTTGGGTATCTTTTCATTTATTTGTCTCTTCTTAAATGTTTTTCATCAGAGTCTTCTAGTTTCTTGTGTGCATGTCTTTCAATGGTTAAATATATTCCTAAGTATTTTATTTTTTTTTTTTGATGTTACTGTAAATGGTTGGTGTTTTGAGTTTCTCTTTTACATATTTTGTTTTTATAAACGTAACTTACTGAATTTGTTACTAGTGCTAACATTTTTTTGTTGGGAGACTTTAGGATTTTATGATATAAAATTATATCATAGTCAAGATAAGGAAACAATCTAAAACGGAATATTAGCCATATAAAAAAAAAGGAAATCTTACCATTTGCAACATGGAGGGACTCTGAGGACATCATGCTAAGTAAAATAAGTCAGACAGCAAAAGATGAATACCACATGATCTCACTTACATGTGGAACCTGAAAACAGCAACAACAACAACAACCAACAAACAACAGCCCTCAAAAAAGAAACAAAACATTGTGCTTATGATTACAATGAACAGATCTAAGGTCACCAGAAGTGGGGTGAAAGGGTGAGTGAAACAGGTGAAAGGGATCTAAAGGCATAAATTTCCAGTTATGAAAGAAACTGTGGGGATGTCATGTACAGCATGGTGACTATAGTTAACAATACTGCATTTTATATTTGAACATTGCTAAGACAGTAAATTTTGAAAGAAAAAACTTATATTATCTGCAAACAGAGACAATTTCACTTCTTTCTTTCCAGTTTGCATGCCTTTTATTTCTTTTCCTAGCCTTTGTGCTCTGGCTAGGACTTCTGGTACAATGTTGAATAAAAGTGGTGAGAGTGAGCATCCTTGTCTTGTTTCTCATCTTGAACCAAAGGCCTTTGCTTTTCACCATTGAGATGATATTAGCTGTGGGCTTGGCATTATGGCCTTTATTATGTTGAGATACATTCCTTCTATATCCAAGTCATTGAGAGTTTTCATCACCCCAGGCATAAACCCCACTTGATCATGGTATATGTTCCTTTTAAAAAGCTTTTGAATTTGTATTGCTGGCATTTTGTTGAAGATTTTGGCATCTTTATTCATCTGTGGTATTGGCTGTAATTTTCTTTTCTTGTAGTCTGTTTGTCTGGCTTCACTACCAGGGTAATGCTGCTTTAATAAATTACTTTGGAAGTATTTCTTCCTCTTTAATATTGTAGAAGATTTTGATAAAGATTGGTATTAATTCTCCTTTATATTTGATAGAATTCATCAGTGAAGCCACCGGGGGCTTTCCTGTATTGGGAGATTTTTTATTCTTGGTTCAATCTCCTACTAGTATTTGGTCTATTCAGATTCTCTATTTTTTTTTTTCATGATTCAGTCTTCCTGACTTCTTTTTTTTTAATTTTATAATAGTTTATTTTCAAGTTGGTTTACATATAACATCCAGTGTTCATCCCAACATGTGCCCTTTTCAATGCCCATCACCCCCTCTCCCCCCACATCCCCCTCACCCTCAGATTGTTCTTAGTCTTTGAGAGTCTCTTATATTTTATCTCCCTCCCTCTCTGTGTCCTTTTTTTCTTTCCCCTCTAGCCCTCCCCCTGGTTTTTGCTTAGTCTCACAAAGTCCACCTATTCGTGGAAACATATGGTATCTGTCTTTTTCTGACTGACTTATTTCACTTAACATAATACCCTCCAGTTCCATCCATGTTGCTACACATGGCCAGATTTCATTTTTTCTCATTGTCACGTAGTAGTCCATTGTATATATGTACCACCTGACTTCTATGTTTTAGTATTTCTAGGTGATCTTATTTGTTGCCATATATTGTCATAGTAGAGTCTTACGATCCTGTGTACTTTTGTGGAATCAGTTCTGTATTTTTGTTTATAATTTTAGTCATTTGAATCACCTCCATTTTTTTCTTAGTGTATCTAATGGTTTGTCCATTTTGTTTATCTTTTCAAAAAACTAACTCTTCATTCCACTGACATAATGTTTTTTTCATTGCTTTCCATTAATTTCCATTCGGATATTTGTTATTTTCATCCTTCTACTAACTTCGGACTTAGTTTGTTCTTCCTTTTCTAGTTCTTTGAGGTGTATTGTTAGGTTGTTTATTTGTGATATTTCTTAACATAGGCATTTATTGCTTTAAACTTTCCTTTTAGGGGCTGATTTTGCTACATATCATGAAATTTGATATGTTCTGTTTCCATTTTTTCTATCTCAAGATATATTTTAATTTCCTTTTTGATTTAGTCTTTGACCCATGGTTGTTCAGGTATGTGTTATTTAATATTTGTTACTTTTCCAGTTTTGCTACTGTTACTGACTTCTAGTATCATACCATTGTGGTTGGAAAAGATACTAATATGATTTCAATGTTCTTAAATATGTCAAGACTCCTTTCATGATCTATGATATGAACTATCCAGGATATTGTTCTGTGTGCACTTGGGGAGAATGTGTATTCTGCTTCTGTTGAATGTAATATTCTGTATGTGTCTGTTAGAGCTGTAGTACAAGTATAATATTTCCTTATGATTTTATGTCTGAATGATCTATCCATTGTTGAAAGTGGGGTATTGAAGTCCCACTATTTTTGCATTGCTGTCTATTTTTGCAATCTGCTCATGATTGCTAAATATATGTAGGTGATCTGACATTGGTTGCATACATATTTACAACTGTTATCTTTTCCTGGTGAATTGACCCTTTTTTGTCATTATATAATGACCCTTCTTTGCTTATACCTTTTGTGTGATTTTAATTATTCCTGTACTCTTTTGGTATCCACTTGCACTGAATATTTTATTTATCCCTTCACTCTAAGTCTATGAGTGTCCTTAAAACTAAAGTGAGTCCCTTGTAGGCAGCAGGCTTTTGTTAACCTACTCTGTCACTCTATATCTTTTGATTGGAGAATTGAGCCCTTTCACACTTAGAATCAATGTTGATAGGTAAGAACCTACTATTCTCCTAATTGTTTTCTGTAGTTCCTTTGTTGCTTTCTTCCTCCCTTTCTGCCTTCCGTAGTGAATTGATGATGTTTTGTAGTACGATGCTTTGGTTCTTTTCTCTTTATCACTTGTGTATCTACTATAGGCTTCTGCTATGTGGTTACCATGAGGCTTTTGTATTCCATCCTGCATTCCTCACATTCTGTCTTAAGCTGATATCAACTGCAGTTGCATTAAAAAAACTCTACACATTTACTCCTCTGCCCACATTTTATGTGGTTGATGTAACAATTTACATGGTTTGCTATGGTGTACTCATTAACCAAGTATTATAGCTATAGTTATTTTTAACAGTTTTGTCTTTTAACCTTTGTAGTAGAGTTAAAATGATTTACACTCCACCGTACAGTACTAGAGTATTGTGACTTTGAGTATATATTTACCTTTACCATCGAATTCATACTTTCATATGTTATGATGTCATTAATTAGTGTCTTTTCCTTTGTGTTTGAAAAAGTCTATTAAGCATTTCTTGTAAGGCAGTTCTAGTGGAGATGAACACCCGTGGATTTTATTTGGAAAATTTCATCGCTCCTTCATTTCTGAAGGACAGTTTTCTTGGATAAAATATTCTTGTTCAGCAATTTTTACTTTGAGCACTTTCAGTATATCAAACCCGCTCTGATGGCCTGTAAGGTTTCTGTGTTAATATTTTCAATCTTGCAGAGCTTCCTTAAAATAAGTGTTTTGAATTCCTTTTCAGGTAACTCACAGATCTCCATCCCTTTGGGATTGGATGTTGGAAAATGATTGTGTTCCTTTGGTAGTGTCCTACTTCCCTGGTTTTTAGTGTGCTAGGGCTTTGTGTTCATGTATATGCACTGCAGGAATAGTCATGTCTTCCAGCCTTTTCAGACTGGCCTCAGTGGGAAAGACTTTCATGAGAAGGTGGTGCAAGAACACTGTCTGAGTGGATGCAGCCTTTCCAGGTCTGGGAAAGGTGCAATGGTTTTGTCTGTATGCAGCTCCATCGGCTGAGATCAACATCTACAAAGACAAAGTGGGGTCCTTGGTTGGCATGGCTGTCACCTGTCTCTGATGGCAGTGGAACCTGGGATTGTTGGGGTCCTCAGTAGAATGCTGCTAGGGTCCTCCCCTCTTCTTGCCTGTGGGAAGAAGTTGTAGTCAAGGGGATTCCTCCCAGTACCAAGTCTGGTGTGCTGGCATTCAGAGTGCAGTGGAACTGGGGCCTCAGTCTTGGAGGTGTACAGAACCAAAAGAGAACTGGGGGCCTGGGATATAGGAGCTATTTGTGTGACAATGGCACCAAGGTCTGAAGTCTGGCATGAGCAGATCACCCACAGAACCAGATACTCTGTGGCTTGCAGTAGTGACTCAAGCTCTAGGGAGGGAGCAAGACATAGCAGTGGCAGGCGCCCAGAGCTAACATGGTTGGCAGTGCCTGGGACTTAGGGGACATGGACCAGAGCAGCATACCTCAGTGATAGGGAATCAAAACCTCACCTTAGTTCCCATAGGTGGGACACAGAGCATTAGTACTATGGCCCCAGTGATGGTGGGTCAAAGTTGTGACTCAAGACCCAGTAGGCAGGACACAGAGCAGTAGCAACATAGCCATAATTATGATGGGTTAAAGCCCCAATTTAGGATGCATGAGTAGGTGCACAGAGCACCTATATAGGTCAACGCTCTCATTCACGACTCAGGGGGAGGGGTGTAGAATAGCAGCTGCATGGTCCTAGTTAATTTGTAGGTCAAACCTCCAATTCTAGTGCAAGGGGTGGGGCACAGTGCAGCTGCATCTCTAGCCCTTGTAGATGGTGAGGTTCTGTGGTGTCCTAATCCCAGAAATTGGAGCACAGCAGGGACTTGGGCCCCTGGGGGCAGATCTCATCACAGTGAGAGCTCCAGTGCTGGGAAGGAGATGAAGTGGCAGGGACTCTGGGCAGCTCTGTCAGCTGGGTTCAGAAATTGGTCAAGATGTGCGGGTCCTTGGTAGCAAAAGATGCAGAGATACAAGTAAGCAGGATGGCTGGAGTCCTCATGTTCTGTTCTCCCTGCAGGTGAAATCCTTCAGGGGACATTTTCCTTGGTACTGAGCTGCTCCAGACTGAAGTATGGGGTGACACAAGAAAAATGGTCCCCGTCCTTTTCTATGCATCCATCCTTGATTTTTGTGCTCCACAGGGTTTTTCTTTTCCTTGTGATAATTCAGAGCTTTCCCAGAGCCACTGTCATCAATTTGTAATTATTTATTTATTTTTGCATTGATGTTTTTATAGAAATAAGGATGAGGATGCCTGTGTGACTCAGTCGGTTAAGCGCCTGACTTCAGCTCAGGTCATGATCTCTGCAATGTGTGAGTTTCAGCACCTCATCAGGCTCTGTGCTGACAGCTCAGAGCCTGGAGCCTGCTTTGGATTCTGTGTCTCCCTCTGTCTCTGCCCCTCACCTGCCCGTGATCTTTCTGTCTCTCTATCTCTCAAAATTAGAATGAAAAAAAAAATTATAGAAGCAAGGGTGTACCCTACTTATTCATTTGTTTATTGTCTTGTTTTTACATTTTAATTTTTTGTTGTTGTTGTTTTTCTGGAAAGTCAAGTATTGGGAGCTCCAAGTCTCCATCTTTTGACTTCAGCCTGAACATCTGTAAGACTATTGCCTTAACGTCTTTGTCTAGTAGGTTTGCCATCTGTTCTTTCTCAAAGATTGATATTTTTTCTCCGTTTAATGGATCATACTTTCCTATTTCTTTGTATGCCTTGTTATTTTGGTTTTTTTGAAAACTGGACATTTGATCTTATGTGATAACTATGGAAGTCAGACTCTCCCCTTCTCCAGAGTTTGTGGAGTTTTTTGTTGCTCTTTTTTACTTTTGTAGTTTGGTCATTCTGTTGTGTAGAGTGTCTCTGTGCCAGGAATTAACCTAAGGTATAAACTTAAAAACCTCCCAGATCGGAGAGGGGCCATGATGGCAGGGCAGCATGGAATTTCTCTTCTTCTTTCATCCCTAAAATGCAACTAAACCAGCATCAAACCATTTTGTACACCTAGAATATTGATCTGAGGGTTAACACAACAATCTGCATAACTTGAGCCACAGAACTCCATAGGTACATAGCATGGAGAGGTAAACTGGGGGGGAGAGAAGCTACAAAGGGTAGGGAAGGGTATTCATGGAGAGAGGACAGAGAAAGAGGGGGAAGTACAGGTAAGGCACTACCCCCCAAAAGTAGTTGGAGAAAAAGAGAAAGAGTGGAAGCATCCATAATTGCCTGAACAAGAAATGGAGAAAGGAGAAAGGAGAGGGTTTCAATATCATTAGGACTCTATAAACAGAGCAGAACAGCATCAGAAATTCCATAGCCCAATACCTGGCGGTGCTCTGGTGGGCAAGGTGATTCCCCAGAAGCTGGCAGTGAGATCCAAGGGGTCCTCGAGCCACATGGGGAGAGGTGGTTCCCCTCCTAACCTGCTAGGAGGACATTTGGTAGAGGCTGTACAACCTGCAGGTAAAGATCCCAGGAGATCCCAGAGAACACAACTGCTGATATTGGAACAAAAATGCCAAAGTGTGGAGAAACCTGACGCAGGTTGTGTGTTGTGATCTATCATAATCCCTGAAATGCTGCTGCTATGAGATCGCATGAAATTATTCTGGGGCAAGCCTTCATCCAGTCACAAACTCTGAGCCTCTATAGCAGCAAGATCACAGGAACATTCCCAAGGGGCAAGCTGGGATCTGGCCATTGCTCCACAAGACCCTCCCCAAGAGGGTCAGAGCAGTACCAAGTTGCAGAGCCCTCAGAAGTGAGGGGTTTGGAAACACAGCCTCATCTTAGATAAAATTAGGGGGGGAGGTGCCACCGGGCACGTTGATGGCTTGGACAGGGTAGAAACAGGGAGTGGAAGGAAGCCAGAGACAATGGAGGGGTGCTTAATTCCCGGTGTGGCAGAGCACAGAGTTGTGATGCTAGAGACTGGGAAGCTGAGTGACCCCATTTTCACCTCTCCCATGTATGCACACACACATGTTGCACGCTTCCCACACGAACACACTCCATTAAGCTAAGCAGCGACACCTGGTGGACAAGAAAGCTGTTACATCAAGCCCTGTCCAACTACACCACAAGTCTCTCCGCCTGCTTACTCTACAGACTATAAAGTGCTTCATAGTTTGACTTCTGGGGGAAATAGGATGTAATTTCATTCAGATTTCATTCTGTTCTCTGGTCCATCTATTCGTTCTTTTTGTTGTTGGTGGTTCTGTGTTTTCTTTTTTCCTTTTTTTTTTTCTTATTCTTGTATACAGAGACAGAAAATTTATGTTTATTTCTGTTTTTATATAAAATTTTTAAAATTTTTATTTACTGTATATTTTGGAAGGCAGCTATGTTCACCACTATACCACCAACGCACACTATTTACTATATATTTTGGGGGAGAAATTACTTTTTTATTCTATTTTACTTTCTCCAATTCATTTTATTCTATTTTATTGTATACACTTCCTTAATTTTTAAAGTTTTTTTCTTTTCTTTTCTTTCCCATTTGTCTCTATTCAATCAAGTTTCTTTCAACAACTAGACCAAAACATACCTAATATCTAGCTTCCTTTATTTTATTTTTTGTGTTGCTTTTGATCTTTTTAATTTTCTTTTTTATGTTTTAATTCTTTTTCTTCCTCCAAAATGACAAAATGAAGGAATTCACCCCAAAAGGAGGAACAAGAAGAAATGACAGCCAGGAGAGAGGGGCCAACAGGAGGAGGAGGAGGGGGACCCGGTATTCCCCATGTCTTTCAAACAAAGAAAGACTGAAGTCAAAGGACTCTCAACCCCAAGAGTCTGGGAGGAAAGGAGTTGGAGTCTACAAGGAAGAAAATGCAAAATCTAGAAAGCACCTAAATAAGTGTGAGAGCAAACTGGGAGAGATAAAATGGACCGTGGAGGTATGAGGGAAGGGAGCCCCTTCTGCAGAAAGACAAAGGGAAGAGAAAGAGCAGCTGGGAAAGCTTAGGGCGGTCGGTACCTGGACAAGAGAAAAATCTCAGATGGGAATGGAGAGGGAGCCTTTCATCCAGTCCCTAACCACAGGGCTTTTGAAGAAAAGTTCTGTTTCTAACGGCAGGACTCTCTTCACACTAGGGCCGGCAGTGGCAGCCCAGACCACATCACGGAGAGGTGCAGATTCACCTCCGGATCGGTGTTAACACCAGAGACGTAATATATACAAGGGAAACCGGGTGTAGCGTTCAGAGCGAATTTAAAAACTCAGATAAGCGTGGGGCACCTGACCACCCAACAAATCTGCACCTGTGTCCTGGGCAGAATGATTTGAGACTCCGGGTCCATGAAGGAGGGACTGGGGGGATGCCATTGTTGTCCCGCATACCAACAAAGCCAGACCCTAGGATTCTGTCTGCTGGTTGGCAGTGGAGGTGGGAGCCATCTACACCAAACCACACTCCTCCTCAGAGGAGAGATGCCTTTCTGCAGGAGCAATAGATGCTGAGACACGAATACTGCTGCCTGGATTAACTCCAGGTCAATTCTTCTTTTTTAGATATGATCTCCTTTTCTCCTTCTTATCTCTCCCCACTCCTGGGCTGGTTACCCAGAGTATTGGCTTGCTTAAACAGACATTTAACCCATTCTCTCTACACCTCCTTCTCTACTTTCCTATTTCTCTCTCTCTGGAATAACGAGGCCACATAGTTCATCTGGGGAACTTTATCTTCATTTCTTTTTCCTTGCCTCCTTCCTTATTCTGATTTCTCTCCCTCTGGATTAAGCCTTTCAGTCTCTCTACCTGGTCGAAGTTCATTTTCTCTTTCTCCCCACACCTGTCATTACTCTCTCTGTATATGCTCTGCCATCAGCACAGGGACACCCTGTCCTTAACGTGTAGCTATTATTTCAGGTCATATGCCTTCAGAGTATTGTTCATTATTCTTTTTTCTGTTTTGATCTGCTTGCCTGTTTTATGTGTCAGTATGTTCGTGTGTTTTTTCTTTCCTGTTTGTCTGTTTTCCTTTCCAGGGAAACCTCAGAAAACAAACCAAAACACACTTGGTAGAGGACAACCAAAGACACAGCAACAGAGAGCAAGTAACACTCTCAAAAAACAAAACCAAAAAAAAAAAAACACCTCTCGAAAGGCCAGGCTCCGGACAGTCTATGAGTCCCCCTTAATATAGCAGTACCTGAAAAGGCAGGGCACATAACAAGCTTTTAAAGCTTAAAAGGGATAGAAAACTAGCAAAAATGATGAAACGGAAATATTCTCCTCAAAGAAATTACAGGAAGCAGTGACAGCTCAAGAAATGATGAAAACAGATATAAGCAACATAACAGAACATGAATATAGATGACAATAATAAAACTAATCGCTGGGCTTGAAAAAAACATAGAAGACAGCAGGGAGTCCATCACTGCAGAGATCAAGGACCTTAAAAATGGTCAGGAGGAATTAAAAAATGCTTTAAATGAGGTGCAAAACAAATTGGAGACAGCCACAGCGTGGATTGAAGAGGCAGAAGAGGGGATAGGTGAATTAGAAGATAAAATTATGGAAAATGAGGAAGCTGAGAAAAAGAGAGATATCTGTTTCAGGAACAGGGAAGGAGAATTCGAGACCTGAGCAATGCAATCAAATGGAACAATATCCATATCATAGGAATTCCAGAGGAAGAAGAGAGAGAGAAAGGAGCTGAAGGGGTGCTAGAACAAATCATAGCTGAGAATTTCTCTAATCTGGGGAAGGAAACGGGCATTGAAATCCGAGAGGCACAGAGAACTCCCCTCAGATGTAACTTGAATAGATCTTCTGCACAAAACATCATAGTGAAACTGGCAAAATAAAAGTACAAAGAGAATTCTGAAAGCAGCTAGGGAAAAACGGGCCTTAACATACAAAGATAGACACATAAGAGTAGTAGCAGACTTATCTACAGAAACTTGGCAGGCCAGAAAGGAATGGCAGGAAATCTTCAATGTGATGAACAGGAAAGATATGCAGCCAAGAATCCTTTATCTGGCCAGCCTGTCATTCAGAATGGAAGGAGAGATTAAGGTTTTCCCCCAACAAACAAAAACTGAAGTAATGCATCACAAATAAACCAGTTTTATGAAAGATCTTGAGGGGGACTCTATGAAGGAAAGCTTGCAATGAACACAAAGTACCAGATACATCCTTAGAAGCAAGAAACCTCTTCTAAATGACTCTAAACCCATATTTTTCAATATTAACACTGAAGGTAAATGGACTAAATGCTCCAATTAAAAGACATAGGGTAACAGAATGGAAGAAAAAAACAAGACCCATCTATTAGCTGTCTTCAAGAGACTCATCTTAGACCTGAGGACACCTTCAGATTGAAAGTGAGGGGACAGAGAACTATCTACCATGCTACTGGCAGTCAAAAGAAAGCTGGAGTAGCCACACTTATATCAGACAAACTAGACTTTAAAGTAAAGGCAGTAACAAGAGATGAAGAAGGGCATTATATAATAATCACAAGAACTGTCCAGAAGGAAGAGCTAACAATTATAAATCTCTATGCGCCAAATTTGGAGGCACCCAAATTTGTAAAACAATTAATAACATAAGCAATCTTATTGATAAAAATGTGCTAATTGCAGGGGACTTTAACACTTCACCTACAGCATTGGATAGATCAACTAGACAGAGAATCACTAACAAAACAATGGCCCTGAATGACGCATTGGAGCAGATGGGCCTGACTGACATTTTCAGGGCCCTTCATCCAGAAGCAAAGGAATTTACATTCTTCTAAAATACACATGGTACATTTTCCAAGACTGACCATATACTGGGGCACAAAGAAACTCTCAATAAATATAAAAGAATTGAGATCATACCATGCACACTTTCAGATCACAATGCTATGAAACTTGAAATCAACCACAGGAAAAAGTCTGGAAAACCCCCAAAAATGTGGAGGCTAATGAACAACCTACTAAAGAACGAATGGGTCAATCAAGTAATTAGAGAAGAAATTTAAAAATACATGGAAACAAATGAAAATGAAAATACAACAATCCAAACCCTTTGGGATGCGGCAAAGGCAGTCCTGAGAGGGAAATATATTGCAATCCAGGCCTATCTCAAGAAACATGAAAAATCACTAACACATATTCTAACAGCACACCTAAAGGAACTAGAAGCAGAACAGCAAAGACACCCCAAACCCAGCAGAAAGAGAGAAATAACAAAAATCAGGGCAGAAATTAATAATATGGAAACTGAAAAAGTAGTGGAACAGATCAATGAAACCAAGAGCTGGTTCTTTGAGAAAATAAACAAAATCGATAAACCTCTAGCCAGGCTTCTCAAAAAGAAAAAAGAGTGATTACAACCAATCCCTCAGAAATACAAGCAATTATCAGGGAATACTATGAAAAATTATATGCCATCAAACTGGACGACCTGGAAGAAATGGACAAATTCCTAAACAGCCACAAACTACCAAAACTCAAATGGGAAGAAACAGAAAATTTGAACAGACCCATAACTAGTGAAGAAATTGAATCAGTTATTATCAAAAATCTACTAACAAATTAAGAGTCTTGGACCAGATGGCTTCTCTGCGGAATTTTACCAGACATTTAAAATGTTAAAATCCTGCTCAAGCTGTTCCAAAAAATTGAGACGAAAGGAAAACTCCCGTACTCATTCTATGAAGCCAGCATCACTTTGATTCCCAAACCAGAGAGAGACCCAACAAAAAAAAGAAATATAGGCCGATATCCCTGATGAATATGGATGCAAAAATTCTCAACAAGATACTGGCAAATCAAATGCAACAGCACGTAAAAAGAATTATTTGCGATGATCAGGTAGGATTCATCCCTGGGTTGCAGGTTCAATATTCGCAAATAAATCAATGTGATACATCACATTAACAAAAGAAAAGATAAGAACAATAGGATCCTGTCAATAGATGCTGAAAAAGCATTTGACAAAATACAGCATCCTTTCTTAATAAAAACCCTCGAGGGGCGCCTGGGTGCCTCAGTTGGTTAAGCTTCTGACTTTTTATTTCAGCACAGGTCTTTACTCCACAGTTCTGGGATCGAGCCCCGTATGGGGCTCTGTACTGACAGCACAGAACCTGCTTGAGATTCTCTTTCCCCTTCTCTCTCTGCTCCTCCCCACCCCTCAAAATAAATAAATTAATTTTTAAAAGTAGTAGCTACTAGCCACACATGGCTAATTAAATTCAAATTCCTTTGAAACAATTAAAAATGCAACTGCGCAGCACACTAGCCTCATTTCAAGTGCCACCTGTATCTCAAGAGCCACATGCAGCTCATGGCCACCACACTGGACAGGGCAGATATAGAACAACTCCTTCATCACAGAATGTTGTGTTGGATGCACTGCATGCTTTGTGGGCCTCAAGTCAGATGCATTAGACACATGTAAAATGTAAAGGCCAACATTATTTCTTTTACAGATCACATGAAATTTCTGTCTGGGATGTAAATACATAGTAAGGTGGCGTATCACAGAATCAAAGTCGGTCATGCATGGGTCTGGTGCTTTCAGGCACAAACTGTTCCTAATTACAAAAGGGAAATATCTGCCCTTCCACCTCCCTTCCCAGACTGAGGACACTCTCCGGCAGCAAACTTCCAGGAGGTGAGTTCTGTTCCAGGTACCCTCAGGGGCTAAACTCAGAGCTAAGTTATCAGAGCCAAGTCCAGCTCAGGGAAAGGGATTCTGCTAAGTGAAGAGGAGGCCAGGGCAGGAATCAGCTGGGAGACCCCCCCAGGTTTATTCAGAGCAGCAGTTCTCAAAGTGAGGTCTGTGGAACACCTGAAGTCACTGAGGCCCTTTCACGGAAGCCATGAAGTTTGAACTATTTTCATAATAGTACTTAGACATTATTTGCCTTTTTACTATGTTGACATTCACAGTGAGGTAAAACTGAGCCAGAACGGAGGTTATGGGTCCAAACTACAATAGTTGTTATTCTTCACCACTACTTACTTCCATTAAAAAAACAAAAACAAAAACAAAACATATTAGTATCACTTTAAAATGCCCTGGTTGAAGCATTAAAAATTATTATCTTTACCAAAATATTCTCAAATCCATGTGTTCCTTATTTTTTAGGGAGAGAGTGAGAGTGCAAGCAGGGGAGAGAGGTAGAGGGATAGGGAGAGAGAATCTTAATTAGGCTCTACACATAGAGCCTAACATGGGACTCGACCCCATTACCCTGGGACCATGACCTGAGCCGATATCAAGAGTCAGGGTCAGATGCTCAACCGACTGAGCCACCCAGGCGCCCTTAAATTCACATTTTAAACATGTGTTATACAATGACTTGGGATGTCTAGCACTTTGCTACATCTCTAAGCGCCAAGGAACATAATCTCCATGAACTTAACTGGCATGTTTTTTACGTGTTTGTTTGTTTGTTTTTCTTTTGCAGAATGCCATTTTTACTTGAAGAAATGAATGACACAGAAACTTGGATTATTCAGGCTAGGATATTTGGCAGTTTCTTGAAAATGAACATGAACATATTCCTTCATAAAAATCAACTCACATAAGACAGCTGGCAGTACTTGTTGCCTTGATAAAATGTAAGTTCTCAAGAGAAAATCAGGACTTTGGAAAACTTGTGATCCACCAATAAGCCTGACAGCTTCTCATACTAACAAACTTTTCCGTTGGGATTTGTGGTAATATTAAAACAAATGTGACTTTCTGATAATTCCATTCCAGTCTAATGAACACTATATATATCACATAGTGAAATGACACTTAAAAACAATCATGCATTAGTACAAGATCCATTCCATGTGTACATAGGTCTATGGATTTATTGTAACAGGGGAGACAGTAGATGATGCTGTTTCAGGTTCCAGTTTGCAAATAACCTCAGAGAAAGTACAACTTGTGTAGTTTTAATATAGTGTCAAAGATGAATATACATAATTATCTGAAAAGGTTATGAAACATACTATCCTTATATTTTTGCGAGGTTGTAAATTACTTCATATACTTCAACCAAAGCAATACAATAAATGCAGAAGCAAATATGAACATCCAATCGACTTCTAATGATACAGACAAGAAAGAGACTTGCAAAAATGGAAAATATAACAAAATCTACTCTTCTCACTATCTTGTTTATTTGGGAAAATGGTTCTTTTTCATAAAAGCAGTATTTCTGTTTTCATGTCATGGGTTATTAATATGTTCATAAATTAATTAATAAATTTTTAAACCTGTTTATAGTAAATATTGATAGATATAATCCACAGACACACAATTATCCTTGGGATCCTCGGTAATTTGTAAGACTGTATATGAGAACAAAATATTGGAGAATCACTGACTCACACAGCTCCTGGGCCACGACTCAGGGAGACAGTGTGACAAAAATCGCTCTGTGAAGTAGATGAGGGGGTCTGGGCAAAGTCCCAGGTCCCTGGGCCTAGCTCTCAGTCAGGGTCTCAGGCCCCAGGGTGGTGTTGAGGAGTCCCCATCTCCACTTCATCCTCTCAGCAACGTGTTAGGTATTTCTGCCCGGATACTGATGACACAAACTCAGTTCACACTCCTATTGGTGTTGTGTTACCGGAGAAGCCAATCAGCAGCATCGCGGTTCCCTGTTACCAAATCTCCCACCAGCCGCGGGTACCAGTGGCAACTCACATTCTCTCCAGACCCTGAGTAAGTGGGTCATGATACCCCGAACCCTCCTCTTGCTGCTGTCGGAGGCCCTGGCCATGACCCAGACCAGGGCGGGTAAGTGTGGGGTCTTGAGGAAAGGGACTCAGGAGCGAGGGGACCGCCCGGCGAAGACCCAGGCGCCGCCCCCACCCTAGACCCCTACACGCCTAGCCCCGCTCTGGCCTGTCCTCCCCGTCCCTCCCCTACTCCGCCCTACTCTCCCCACTCGGGTCCCCTCCCCCTGCCCTCCCCGCCGCCTCCGCCTGGGACCCGGGCCCCGCGCCAGGAGGAGGGTCGGGGTATCATGACCCACTTACTCAGGGTCTGGAGAGAATGTGAGTTGCCACTGGTACCCGCGGCTGGTGGGAGATTTGGTAACAGGGAACCGCGGTGCTGCTGATTGGCTTCTCCCTCCGCGCCCGCAGGCTCCCACTCCCTGAGGTGTTTCTTCACCGTCGTGTCCCGGCCCGGCCTCGGGGAGCCCCGCTACTTGGAAGTTGGCTACGTGGACTACACGCAGTTCGTGCGGTTCGACAGCGACGCCCCAAGTCCGAGGGCAGAGCCGCGGGCGCAGTGGTTGGAGCAGGAGGGGCCGAGGTATTGGGACCGAGAGACGCGTAGGGTCACGGAGACAGCATAGATTTTCCGAGTGAGCCTGCAGACCGCCCTCGGCTACTACAATCAGAGCGAATCCGGTGAGCGGGCCCGGATCCAGGTCATGAGCCGCAGCCCCACGGATGGGCCGGGGTAGCCCCGAGTCTGGGTCCGAGCGCCACCCCGAGTCTGCGGGAAACCTCCCTCCTCCAGCCCACCGCAGTCCCTGAACCCGGGAAGAACCCGCAGGAGCTTTTAAGCGGTTTCACTTTCGGTTTGGACTTAGTCGCATGTCTGTTGGGACTGGGAAGGTCTGGGGGCTGACCCCTGAGGCCAGGCTGACCGCAGGGGTGGGGCTCTGTGGGCGAGGCTGACTGCGCGGGCGGGGCGGGGGCCAGGGTCTCATACCTTACAGGAGATGTACGGCTGTGAGGTGGGGCCGGACGGGCGCTTCCTCCTTGGGTACAGTCAGTTCTTCTACGACGGCGCGGATTACATCGCCCTGAACGAGGACCTGCGCTCCTGGACCGCGGCGGACACGGCAGATCACCCGCCGCAAGTGGGAGGTGGCCGGTGTGGCGGAAGACTTCAGAAACTACGCGGAGGGCAGGTGCGTGGAGTGGCTCCGCAGGTACCTGGAGATGGGGATGGAGACGCTGCTTCGAGCAGGTACAGGAGTCGCGTGGCCTCCCACATCTCCCCTCCACTGGGGCTGGCTTCCCACGTGGAAGGGAAATGGACTCTGTGGCCGAACAGCGCCCCTCCCCGGGTGGGAAGAGGGAGATTCACCTCAGTGGTCATAGTCCTGCTAGAGACTGCCTCACTTGGAGGGCGCTTTTCTCTAAAGGACACTGAGGAATCAGTCTCCCCCCAGGGGACCCGGATTGAGATCATCCCTGAAATAATTCATCAGCAATTCCCTTTGATCCTGGCAGCCACTTTGTGAGTCAATCACCCTCCACCACAGTCAGGACCACAGTGTGTTCTCCACCTTAGACCGGCAACCTCCTACCCGGGCTCTCTCCCTGATTCCAGAACTTAACAAGGATTAGGAGATCCCAAAGCCTAGAATGCTGTCTGGGTTTGTGCTTCTTCCATCCAAACCAGTTGTCCTGTCACCTCAGAATGGTCACATGGATGCAGTTTCAGTGGCCCATAAAGGAAAACCACAGTGTGGATTTCCTGATTCTTCTTCCTCAGAACCTCCCAACACACACGTGACCCGCCACCCCATCTCTGAGCCTGAGGTGACCCTGAGGTGCTGGGCCCTGGGCTTCTACCCTGCGGAGATCACCCTGACCTGGAAGCGTGATGGGGAGGACCACACCCAGGACACAGAGCTTGTGGACACCAGGCCTGCGGGAGATGGGACCTTCCAGAAGTGGGCGGCTGTGGTGGTGCCTTCTGGAGAGGAGCAGAGATACACGTGCCACGTGCAGCACGAGGGGCTGCCCGAGCCCATCACCTTGAGATGGGGTAAGGAGAGTTTGGGGCAGAGCCTCTTGTCAGGGAAAGCAGGACCCTTCTGGAGAATTTCACAGAGTCAGGACTGAAGCTGTAGGTCTGGACCCCTCACCTTCCTTCCCTTTCCAGAGCCGCCTCCTCAGCCCTCCATCCCCATCCCGAGCATCATTGCTGGTGTGGCTGTCCTTGTGGTCACAGTGGTGATTGCAGCTGTGATCTGGAGGAAGAAGCACTCAGGTAGGGAACAGTCTTGGGGGATCTGAGTTCTCTTGTCCCACTGGGGGGTGTCCTAGGTAGCACATTGTCCTGCCTTGTTCCTGGAAGGACCATCCACACACATGCACCTGCCCACTCTGGAGCCATTACTAACATTCACTCTGTAGCAAAGCACTTGTGAAAGTGAAGGACAGATTTTCACTTGGTAATTCTGGTTTGGGGACCTGATTCCAAGCCATGACAGACAGAGAGGAAGGTCCCTACTGAGGTCAGACCTCCAGCAAGTCAGGTGGGCCAGTGACCCCACATCTCTTTCTTCAGGTTTCCTGATCCTGTCCTGGGGATTCAGTCAGAATTCTGGAAACTTCACTGTGGACCAGGACTAGGAGGTTGCTCTCGGATCCCATGGCCCAGCTGTCCCAGGTCTCCAACATGACATTTTCTTCCCACAGGAGGAAAAGGACCGAGCTACTCTCACGCTGCACGTAAGTATCGAGGGGGTGATCCCTGACACCCTGGGGTAGTGTAGACAGGAAACCCTGGGGAGTTCACCCCCTCGTCCCCCATAGCTGCTCCTTTAGTCTCATCTCCTGTGGCTCTGATCACATCCTGTTTTTTCTACCCCAGGTAATGACAGTGCCCAGGGCTGTGATGTGTCTCTAACAGCTCTTAAAAGTAAGACTCCAGAGAGCCTGAAGTGGGGAGGAGTGGGGGCACTAGTGACACTTTGACAGCAGGGGGCTGTTGAGAATGTGGCACTTATGTGACTGACCTATATGTGTTCATGATTATTTTTTGTCACAGTGGGAGACCAGCGGCCTGTGGAGGACTGAGCGATGCAGGATCTGTTCACAGTCTCACTTGGTGATGAGAGACCCTGACATCTCTTTTTGCAGATGGTGTCAGAATGTGTCTGTGTTCCTATGAGCACATTGTGAGGACTCAGAAGAGTGGTCTCCCCTCCCACCATGACCCCTCCCCATACTGATTCCTGTTCCCTTCTGATCTGCTTTCCTGTTCCAGCAGAGGCCCGGCTGGACCGTCTCCATCCCCGTCTTTATTTCATGTTGGGCAGAGTACTGACGTGTTACTTCCCTACTGAAAATGAGAATCCAGATAGGAATCTGTGTTTTGTAATTCCTGGTGTGTGGGGTTGATAAAGGAGAAGATTCGTAAAGTTGTGACAGAAAATAAATGAAAACACTGAGAGCCTTCCAGATCCTGCATGTTTCCTGCTGTGCCTGTCGCAGGTGGGGACAGGAGAGGGCTGTGAGGAGCGGAGCGTGGACGGGGCCTGTGCCCAGTTGGTGCTCAGTGCATCGTTGGCGTGACGTGCTCACTCCTCAGCTGGGTCATGTCTCCGCTCCTTGTCCTTGCCCCTTCTGTGGAAACTTGTCTCACCAGGACCTGTGATCACAGGGACTTGGATGTCACCTGTCACCAGGACCTTGTGCAGCAAGAGCTTCCTGTGACTGGGTCAGCTCAGGCTCCATCGTGGGTCATGCCCTCGGCCCCATCCAAACAGGATGTTTGTTTTTCCTTGTCTCTGTGGAGCATCAGGCCTGTTCTTGCTCTTGGGCCTGAGTTCCTGTCTCATTCTACCTGGATGACCCCGGCAGTTACAGCACCAGGAGTCCTTTGGGCTGTTGTTCCCACAGGCCTAGGTGGGTCCTGCACACAGGAGTCTCTGTGTTATGGATAGGTGAATTTCAGATTCATCTGTCTCTTCCCCTTTAGAGCTGTCTCCTGGATTACTCCTTAGATTCTAGAGGTAGAGAGGAGGAGTCTGAGAGTTTCTCATCCTTATTAAACTTCAGTTAGCCTCTACCTTCACGGCCTCTCTGCCCCCTCTCCTTGACCTTAGTTCTGGTGATGCTGGTGCTGCTCCCATCCAAATTCATGGATTTATAAAGCAGGGTCTCATGTAGATTTCTATTTGGTTTGAGGAAGGTCCCCATAGAACCTAAGTACAGTGTTTCTGAAGACGGTACCTTAAGTGTGTGCTGTGCTGTGCAGGGAAACGCTGTGCGGGGTGGGGAGCTGAGCTGAGAGAGGGAGGGGGGAGCAGCCCTGGAGAAAGGTAGAGGTGGCACTGCTGGTGAGGTGGGTGCACTTTATGCAGGAGCTGCCACAGACCAGCTGTGCCTGAGGTTCATCCAGAAGAGAGAGGTCCTCTCCGCTGATCACTCGTTCACTGATAATGTCATGTGCCACATACAGGACCGGCTATGTTTTCATCTAGGACACTTCAGTGACTCTAAGAAGAGGCTAACATGCTGGTCTTGTGGAGAATGTGTCCTATTGGTGAGGGACAGACTCCACTTGACCCTGGAACAATGTGGGAATTGAGGGCAATGACCCCATTGTGTAGTCAGAAGTCCAAGTAAAACTTTTGACTCCCCTAGAACTTAATAGCCTACTGTTGACTGGAAGCCTTTTGATGACATAAGCAGTTCTTTAACACATATTTTGTATGTTACATGTATTATAAACTATAATCTTATAAGAAATTAAGCTAGAGAAAATACTAAGAAATCATAAGAAAGAAAACATGCATTTGATAATACTGTAAAAAAAAGTCCACATATCAGTGAACGTGCACAGTCCAAACTAGTTTAATTCAGAGTCAACCGTATATTGTAATAAATGTGGTAAATAAGGGACGTGTTTAAATTGGAGTTCGGTAGGTGCTTTGAGGAAGGTGACCCAGAGTACACCTGTGCAGGGACAGGGAAGGTGGTAACTTTACTATCAGAGGGAGCATCACTGGGAAGGTGACCTCTGAGAGACGTGAAAGACATGAGGAATTGATGAAGAGCTGTCTCAGGGAGTTCTGTCCAGGCAGGGGAACCTCCAGGGCACGTGCACTCGGGCAGGAGCGTGTCCTGTGTTCCAGGAAGGGTGAGAGGGCACTGTGGCTGGAGCAGAGAGCATGTGAATGAGGTCAGATGTCGAGGCCTCAGGATATTAGAAGGGAGTTAAATAGAATGGACAGATAAACGTGAATGGCATCTCTTTAGAAGCATCTGTGTGCTCTTGCACACAATTGAGAGGAGAAGATTGAGTGACCAGTAGGGAAACTAGTATAGAAAACTAATGCAGTTTCCTATACTAGTACAGTGTTCCAGGAGGGGGATGTCGGCTGTACATCTGGGGTGGGAGGAGGGAAAATCATAGAAAGTGATGGGATTCTGGAGATATTTAGAGTTGGACTTTGTAGCATTTCCTAATGCATTAATTTTCATTGTGGGAAGGTGTCTTATATGCATATTTAAATTGATTTTTTGTAGGAAGAAAAATGCAAGACCAGCTGGGAGATACACATTTTGTCTCCATGGGGCACAGGCAGGTGGCAGATTGAGGAAGTGGTTATCAGCTCCACATAAAATCTCTGAGATACTAAGAGTGTAGATATTAAATGTTTGCACCACACGAAAAGGAATGGTAACTATGTGATATGATGCAGGTTAATACTGTAATGCTAAAACTGTGATGTAATCATTTTGCAGTTTAGAAATGTATCAAATCGGGGCGCCTGGGTGGCTCAGTCGGTTCAGCGGCTGACTTCAGCTCAGGTCATGATCTCGCGGTCTGTGAGTTCGAGCCCCGCATCGGGCTCTGTGCTGATGGCTCAGAGCCTGGAGCCTGCTTCAGATTCTGTGTCTCCTACTCTCTCTGCCCTTCCCCTGCTCAGTCTATGTCTCCCAAAAATAAATAAACCTTAAAAAAAAAAAAAGAAATGTATCAAATCAAAAGCTTGTACCCTTAAACTTACACACTAGTATATTTCAATTATATCTCCATAAATCTGGAAAAAAATTTCTATGAAGTCTTGCTCTCTATAACTATTCCCTACATTAATTTCTGACTCTGTGTGATACATATGTACAGTTACAGAGACTTGGGATGAGAGAGAGAGAATGTGGGGGCCTTGTTCTATTTTAAGGAAAGTCACAAAACAGGCTTGAGTCTACACACCCAGGAGCAGAAGCCACAGTGGAACCAAGGTGAAGGCCCACATACGATGAGGCTCCTGCTGCTGGGCATAGGTGCCACTGTTCAAACCACTGAGTCCCCTGACATGAGACACTGGACCCTGAAGCTAGGACTGCTATTGCTGCTGCCCCTTGCAACTGCATGATACCACTGTCCCTCATACCACCTGTGCCAAATGCATGTAGCACTATCTGAGCCTATCTGTCACATGTCTTGAATCAGAGTCTGGCAGTTGGTCACATGACTGTTGAAGCTTCATGCCATGTCCAATGCAAGACTTGCAAAGTGACTTCTCCTCTCTATGAATGGAGGTGGTCTTTGTCCCTCCCATCAAGTTTCTTTAAGTGTAGGGGCACTTGGCTGGCTCAGTCGGTAGAGCATGTGTCTCTTGATCTCAGGGTTGTAAGTTTGAGCCCCACATTGGATGTAGAGATTACTTAAATATAAATATTTAAAAAGACTTCTTAAGGGTAGAATTCCTTTACATGGGAAGAGAGGTACAAGTTCTGGGAATGGACATTGTGGGTCAGGAGTGGCAAAAAATGACAAGTCGCAACATTTGGAGCAGAGATCTGAGACTAGAACTTGATATGATACACTGTGGGCACTCAGGTCAGATTGGATGAAGGAGTGACTAATATATGGCATCTTTCAGCTTATTTCCCTGATAGTTGCCAGCTTTTGCCCACTCCAATTTATACTCACAAGTAAATGGAGCAGCAATGTTGGGTGATGAAGTGATTGTTCAAAATGTCCTCTCCCAGCCTTTTGTCTCTTCCTAGGATTAAAAAAAATCTAGATCTGTAACACTTGAGATGATGTGTGTATATACATTGACATTTTATATTTCTTTGTACATACCCATATTTCGGGAGAGAGTATCCATATTTTTATCAGTTTTTATGTGGCCCCTACAAAAGTCTGAAAACTCATTCTACCCTAGACACTGTGCTTCTCCACCTCTGGTCCACGAACAGCTAATAATCAAACCGTCTTTGGCAGATCCAATGACTTAGTATACAGCTCATTTTTTGTCTTGGTGATTACCAGTCTGAGACAGGATAAGATCTCACTTTCAGTTTCTGTCTGCATGTGTTTGTGGCCTGATGAACAGTTCACAGACCAGTGCCGGCTCGCAGAAGACGCAGATCACCATCAGGTTAGGTGGAATTACACACTAGCACCTACTCTGGTGCCAAATAAATAGAAGAAGTGAAAAAATAGTTAATTGGGATGCCATTTCCAATAACAAGGTAGACTAAGTTTTAAGGCCACCTCTTCCCCTAAAAACAACTAAAAATCATAGAAAAAATATAATAAGTACTAAGAGTAGAGTAGAATAATCAAGAGAATAATCATTTAGGCCAAACTATAAATGTGGGCAATAAGACCAAAGAGAAAATTATTCTGATCCTTAGGGCATTTTTCAAATCTAGAAAATCTTAGCTGGGTTTCTCAGGTTCACAACCTTAACAGACAGGAAATAACACCGAGAGGTTATTTATGCGAGAGGCATGAAAGACATCCTCTCCTTGAACATCCGGGAAATAGGTTCATATCCTCAGAATAGGGTGAAACATCAAAATCTGCTCTATCTGGGCACCTGGGTGGCTCAGTTGTTGAGCATCCAACGATGACTTCAGCTCAGGTCATGATCTCCTGGTTTGTGAGTTTAAGCCCCATCCAGAGTTCACTGCTGTCAGTGCAGAGCCTGCCTCAGATCCTTTGTCCCCCTCTATCTCTGTCCCTCCCCGGCTCATGCTCTCTCTCTCAAAAATAAATAAATATTTAAAAAATACATTAGGTCTTAAAAAATTATCTGAATAAACCAAATTCACTTTTAAAAAAATCTGCTCTATCTTCAAGTAGCAGAGTATTCCAAGGAAATTTGCCTTTGAGCCAGCAAAAAATGAGCAAACAACAATTTCAAAAATTTTGCAGTCATAGACTAACCTTTCTGTGATTGGAAGTCCAAATTTGCTTTACCATTGGCCTCTGGGCCAAAATAAGTTCATGTCATTAGTGAAGTTTATAATTGTTCTGGATTAGTGATGACCCCAAAATTGTAAGAAATAAGTTTTTTTTTGTTTTTTTTTTAACATTTTAATTTATTATTGAGAGACAAAGAGAGGCAGAGCATGAGCAGGGGCAGAGAGACACAGAATCTGAAGGAGGCTCCAGGCTCTGAGCTGTCAGCACAGAGCACGACGTGGGGCTCGAACTCAAGAACTGTGAGATCATGACCTGAGCCGAAGTCGGATGCTCAACCAACTGAGCCACCCAGGCGCCCCAAGAAATAAGTTTTGAGGGGCGCCTGGGTGGCTGAGTTGGTTAAGTGTCTGATGTCACCTCAGGTCATGATTTTATGGTCTATGGGTTCAAGCCCTGCATTGGGCTCTGTACTAACAGCTCAGAGCCTGGAGCCTGCTTCAGATTCTGTGTCTCCCTCTCTCTCTGCTCCTTCCCTGCTTGCACTCTGTCTCTGTATCTCAATAATAAACATTAAACATTTAAAAAAAAGAAAGAAAAGTTTTGGGGCACCAGGTGACTCTTGATCATGAGTTTAAGCCCCACATTTGGTATATAGCTTACTTAAAAAATAAAATATTAAATTTAATTAAATTTTTAAAAAAGAATTTTTTTAACATTTTCTTTTTTTTTTTAAGTTTATTTTTGAGAGAGAGACTCGAGCAAGGGTAAGGCAGAGAGAGAGGTATGTAGAGAATCCCACGCAGAGCCCGACACTGGGCTGAGTGTCACAAACCATGAGATCATGACCTGAGCTGAAATCAAAAGTCAGACACTTAACCAAATGAGTCATCCAGGTGTCCCTGAAAAAAAAGAGATTTTTTTTTTTACTTGTATTTATTTAAAATTTATTTAAAAAAATTTTTTTTTTTAATAAAGAGAGGACACCTGGATGGCTCAGTCGATTGAGTGTCTGTCTTAAGCTCAGGTCATGATCTCACTGTTCATGAGTTTGAACCCCGCATCAGGCTCTGCCTGCTTTGGGTTCTGTGTCTCCCTCTCTCTCTGCCCCTCCCCCACTCATGCTCTGTCTCTCTTTCAAAAATAAATAAAACCGTAAACAAAATATTAAAAAAAAAAAAAAAGATAGAGAGGTGCATGGATGACTCAGTCAGTTGAGCATCCAGCTTTGGCTCAGGTCATGATCTCAGGGTGGATTCGAATCCTCCACCCCAAGCCCCACCCCTGCTTCAGGCAAGCCAGTCAGCTGGAGCCCATTTTGATCCTCTGTTCCTCCCCTCTCTGCCTCTCCCGGCTCTATCTCTCTCTCAAAAATAAATAAATAGTTTTTTTCAAAAGGGTCAAATCACCATAAAGATTAAACAATAAACAATAAACATAACAATTCTAATCATACATTCACCTAATGACTCAGCACCAAATACATGAAAACAAAACTGACAGAAATTGAGAGAGAAATGACAATACAATACAACAATGTAGTAAACTTCAATATATCACTTTTAACAGTGGATAGAACAACTAGGTAGAGATCAATAAAGATAGAGAAGACGTCAACCATATTATAAACCAATAGTAGAAATTCGATATTTATAGAACACTCCAGCCATCAACAGAATATACATTCTTTTCAAATGCACGTGGAGATTTCTTGAAGATAAATCATATGCTAGGCCATAAACCTCCGTGAAAGGGTGAAAATAATAACAAAATATGTTGGCTTATCAATAGGAGCATGATACTAAAATTCAATAACTGAAAGAACTTAGGGAAACTCACAACTATGCAGAATTAAACAACACTGAGATGTATAGAGAGAGCTACACAATCAAAGGGTCAAAGAGGGGCGCCTGGGTGGCTCAGTCGGTTAAGTGGCCAAGTTTGGCTCAGGTCCTTATCTTACGCTCTGTGAGTTCAAGCCCAGCGTCGGACTCTGTGCTGACAGCTCAGAGCCCGGAGCCTGCTTCGGATTCTGCGTCTCCCTCTCTCTCTCTGCCCTTTTCCTGCTCACGCTCTGTCTCTATGTCTCAAAAATAAATAAACGTTAAAAAAAAATTAAAAAAAAAAACAACCAACAAAAAAAAAACCAAAGGGTCAAAGAGATATCAAAGTGATCTCATGGGTTCATGAGATGGAGCCATGCTTTGGGCCCCACCCTGACAGGGTGGAACTTGCTTGGGATTCTCTCTCTGCCGGTCCCTAGCTTGCGTGTTCTCTCTTTCTTTCTTTTTCTCTCTCTCTCTCCCTCAAAATAAATAAAACGTTAAAAAAAGAAAAATGATGTCCTGGACTAGAACCACCGAAGTGATTTATTTTCTAATCTCATTGGGAACTTGAGCCCATATGGACACTAGAGGGCGTACTGAGATTGGTAAAGCTACAAGGAAGGTGTCTACCCACCAAAAAATTCTTGTAGATTGGGCTTTCCTGCTTAAACCAAGATTTGGTCCATTTTCTAGACCAGATTGCGTTTGTTGAGTAATCATGCCCTTATTTTACCTTTTATTTATTTATTTATTTTTTGCTATTTCATTTATTTATTTTTTTAACGTTTATTTACTTTTGACAGACAGAGAGACAGCACATGAGCAGGGGAAGGGCAGAGACAGAGAGGGAGACGCAGAATCCGAAGCAGGCTCCAGGCTCCAAGTCGTCAGCACAGAGCCCGACACGGGGCTCGAACTCACAGACCATGAGCTCATGCCTGAGCTGAAGTCAGCCGCTTAACCAACTGAGCGACCCAGGCGCCCCTTATTTTACCTTTTAATGAATCAAAGACAAATATGTAAAGTAAGATAAGGTATTTAAAAAGAAAATAAAGTGGGCTCCTGGGTGACTCAGTCTGTTAATCATTGACTCTTGATTTCAGCTCAGGGTTGGTGAGTGGGAACCCTGCACTGGGCTCTGCGCTGACTGTGTGGAGCCTGCTTAGAATTCTCTCTCTCCTCCCCGGCCTCTGCCCCTACCCTGCTTTCATGCTCTCTCTCTCAAAATAAATAAATAAGCTTTAAAAATAAAAAGAAAATAACATGTTGAATTAAAATGGTAGTAAATAGTCTCCTTCAAGGACTGATACAATTTTCAGACAATTTTTTTTTTACCTTAATGAAGGTAAAAGAAATATTCCTCTCGTTTTTTTAAAGTTTTTTATTTTGAGGTGTTTTTTTTTTTAATGTTTATTTTTTATTTTTTGAGAGAGAGCACTCGAGCAGGGAAGGGAAAAAGAGAGAGGAGGACAGAGGACCTGAAGTGGACTTTGTGCTAACAGCAGAGAGCCTGACGTGGGGCTTGAGCTCAAGAACCATGAGATCATGACCTGAGCTGAAGTCACATGCTTAACTGACTGAGCCACCCAGGCACCTCTATTTTAAGTTTTTCAGTTTCACTTGTTTTGTCTCTTTTGGAAATATTATTTGTATTATGTTTTTCTTTTTGGTTTTCATTTTATATTTTGATTTGTTTCAAAATTCAAAATCTTCAAAAAGGTAAGAAGTCTGTCTCTCAGCCCTGTCCCATTCCTGACAGGTACCACTGATATTAGTTCCTTGCTTATTCTTCCAAAGACATTTTATGCCTATGCAAGCAAACATTAATTAATTAATTAACATATACATTGTTTTCCTTTTCATACAAATTTTGACATGTGCTTTTCCACATCTTGCTTTTTTACCCTTAACCATACACCAAAGAGACCATCCCATAAGACTATATTAAGAACTTTCTGTGTCTTTTTATTTTTTAATGGTAATCTACTGTATAGATACACAGTACTTCTTTTTTTAATATTTATTTATTGAGGGGGGGCACTTGAGGTAGGAGAGGGGGAGGGACTGAAGTGGAGAGAGAGACAGACTCTTAAGCAGGCTCCACACTGAGCCCTAGGTGGATCTTGATCCCATGACCCTGAGATCTTGATCTGAGCAGAAATCAAGAGTTGGACAGTTAACTGACCCAGGAGCCCCTGGATACACAATGCTTCTTAACGATTCCTTACTGATAGATATTTAGATTGTTTATAAGGTTATATATATATTTATATATTTATATATATATATATATAATGTGTATTTAATTTTGAGAGAGAGAGAGAGAGAGAGAAAGAATGTGAGCAGGGGAGGGGCAGAGAGAGAGGGAGACACAGAACCAAAAGCAGGCTCCAGGCTCTGAGCTGTCAGTACAGAGCCCGACATGGGCCTTGAACCCACAGATCATGACCTGAGCCAAAGCTGGATGCCCAATTGAATGAGCCACCCAGGAGGCCAAGATTTTATATTTTTTTAAGTTTCTTTCTTTCTTTCCTTCTTTCCTTTTTTCTTTTTGAGAGAGAGAGAGAGAGAGAGAGAGAGAAAGAGTGTGTGTGTGTGTGTGTGTGTACAGGAGAGGAGCAGAGAGAGGGGGACTGAGCGAATCTCAAGAAGGTTCTGCACTGTCAGTACAGAGCCCAACTCTAGGCTCTATCCCACAAACTGCGTGATCATAACCTAGGCTGAAACCAAGAGTTGGACACTTAACAGACTGAGCCACTCAAGTGCCCCTAGGTTTTTTGTTTTTAAAACCTATACTGCAATCTATAATTTTGATACAGTCATCTTCCAGGTATGCGAGTTTATTTTTGGACACATTCTTAGAAGTGGGACTGCTGGGTATATACCGCTGGTGTTTTTTAACTTGGACAGAAATGACCATATTGCCATTCTAAAAATGTGACCAGTTTGCAATTCAACCTGCAATATATTTAAGTACCTGTTTTGGTATGCTATTTTTTTTTAAACTATGAAAACATGTAGATACATATTTTGGGGCCATTTCTTACAGATGATATTTGAAATCCTGGAACTGGATGAAACTGGAGTGATTAAGAAGACAGTGAAAGCAGAGCAAGCAGCCCAGATACAGTTCTTAAACACATCACTATTTAAAGCAAAGGGAGTCTGAGAAGGAGCAATCAGGAAGAAAACTAGAACTGTATAATGTCCCTGAAGCTTAAGGAGAGGCGGCGGGGGAGTATAAAATCATACAATCACTTCAGAGAACAGTTTGGTATCATGCGGTAGAGATGTGCAGTAATTCCACTCCTATAAACATATCCTAGGGGGATTCACACAAGGAACCACAGAGAGATGCCCCAGAGCATTCATGATAGAAACAAACTAAAGGTTAATGAAGAGAGGGGATAAATTGTAGCATATTCACACCATGGATCCCACCTAACAATGAAAATAAATGAACCATTTGTATAAATATGGATTCATCTCAAATATAATGTTAACTGAAAAAGCAAGCTGCAGAATGATACATTCTACAAAGTCTCAAAGCATGCCAAATAAGGAATTCTTTTAAAAAGTCTCGATAAAAGGGTATCTGGCTAGCTCAGTGGGTAAAGCATGCCACTCTTGATCTCAGAGTCATAAGTTGGAGCCCCACATTGGGCATAGAGTTTACTCAAAAAGAAAAAATGAGACGAAATTATTAGTAAATACACCAAGATGCACACACACCCCACAGTTAGTCCTTCCCTGGGCAGTGTTAACGGAACCCCTTGCATATCAGAACCAAGCAAAATGAGGACTGTCTGCATATATTTCTATTATTTACTATGTATATTGCATAGAGCAAATAATAAAAAATGTTTAAAATCGACAAACTTGAGTGGTGACTCTATAAAGCTTTCTTTTAATTTTCTGTTCTTTTCTTATAATAATAAAATAATAAAATTTATGAAGTAAATCCAAAGGAATTGACCAAAATAAATAAAAGGAAAGAGTTGTCAAGTGTGGTGGTGAAAGTCCCTGAGAGTAAAGATGAGGACATACATAGTCATCTCCACTCATACGGGGTATGTATGTTTGCGACCTTGACCCCAGCAGATTTCCTGGAGAAATGTGAGCAAAAGCCAGAATGAAGTGGATAGAACCAAGAAGGAAGGATGAGGAAGTGTGGATTACAGGGGCAAACAGGGTCTTAGGTGTCAACCTCTGGGGGGTGGGGGGTAGGGTGTGGAGGATGGGGAGGGAGGGTTGGATTTTGAGCCTGCTTCTCTGGGTACAAAGCTTAGAAGAAAACGAATGAACTCTTATTTCATTCTTTCCACAGTCTTCAGAGAGTTCTTTGGAAATTGTTTTTACATGCTGAAAGTTTACAAACTGTTTCTCCAACAGTTCCTGGGTCTCTCGAAGAAATTAAGTAATTTGGTGGACTTCTGAATACAAAGACAAGGATATGAGGTTCCTGGGGCTAGACTTCACCATCTGGGCCATGATTTTCAATAATGTTTGAAAAATTAGTAGATTTTGCTTTCCAGAAGATTTTTTTTTAATTCTTCATTAGAATGTTTGCAATGAATGAGTACGTGACAAAGGATTTGGATGTGAAGTATACAAGCAACTCCTATAATCTGACAGCAAAAAAAAAAAAAAAGCAACAACATCAAACATGAATAAAAGACTTAAATAGGCACCTTACAAAGGAAGATACCTCAATGGTCAATGGTCAATACATATATGAAAAAGGTTTCAACATCAATAGTCATCAGGGAGAAATACAAAGTAAAACCACAATGAGAAACCAGTATGCACCCACTAGAATGGCAAAAAATAAAAATATTAATAAACTATGTGTGGCTCAGTGAGCATCTGACTCTTGATTTTGGCTCAGATCAGGATCCCAGGGTGATCGGATCAAGCCCCTAGACAGGCTCTTTGCTGAGCATGGAACTTGCTTAAGGTTCTTTCTCTCTCTCCCCCTCTGCCTCTTCCCCTCTCTTTCTTTCTCTTTCTAAAATAAATAAATAGGGGTGCCTGGGAGGCTCAGTCGGTAGAGCATCCAACTTCAGCTCAGGTCATGATCTTGCAGTCTGTGAATTCGGGCGCCGCGTCGGGCTCTGTGCTGACAGCTCAGAGCCTGGAGCCTACTTCGGATTCTGTGTCTCCCTCTCTCTCTGCCCCTCCCCGCTCATGCTTTGTCTCTCTCTGTCTCAAAAATAAATAAACATTAAAAAAAATTTAAAAGAAATCTTAAAAAAATAAATAAATAAATAAATAAATAAATAAATAAATAAATAAATAAATAATACATTTGTGAGGATGTGTAATGATCTGAATTCTCATCTGTTGCCTATAGGAATACAAAATAATCAGGGCTCCTGGCTGGCTCAGTTAGTAGGGCATGCAACTCTTGATCTCAGAATCATGAGTTCAAGCTCCATGTTGGGTAAGAAGATTACTTTAAAAAAAAAAAAGGAATATAAAACAATCACTTTGGAAATCAGTTTTGTATCTTCTAATAATCAAGGACTCTATGACTAGCATTTATATTCCTAAGGATTTACTCAAGAGAAGTGGAGATGCATGTCCATTAAAATGGTGTACAAGAATGTTCATTGTTGCTTTATTTGTAATACTCCCAAACTGGGAAAACTCCAAATGTCCAAAAATTGTTGTACGATCTACAATGGAATACTACCCAGCAATAAAAATGAAGAACACTGATACATGCAACGGCACAGACAGATCACATAGATACTAGGCCAAATGCAACAGGCCAGACACAAAGAAGGCTGTGCTCTATGAATGCATTTGTATGATGTTTTTAAACAGGGAAAACTACTCTTTGGGAATAGTGGTCAGATCAATAGATGCTTGGTGGGGGGAGGGAGGTTGACTCAAAGGGGACAAAGGGAACTTCTTAGGGTGAAGGAAACATTCTATATTTTGAGTGACATGGCTGTATGTATTAAACCTCATTGGTAGATTCACTAAAAATCTGTTCATTTCAGTATATGAAAATCATACCTTAATTTTAAAATGTTAATAATAAACATTTTTTAATGTTAATAATAAAAATGAGCTAATTGGAGGCAAGATATATGAAGACATCTTTTGCAGCATTGTAAAGGCAAAAACTGGAAACAACCAAATACACATCATTAAGTGGCCAGTTAAGTAAATAAGAATACATGGAATTCTCAGGTTTTGTGGCTCCCTTATCTTTTTTAGAATGTAACAGCATATTGTTGTATACCTTTTAAAATACCTGTCTCCTTTCAATTGTAGATTCTTTGAAGGTAGGGACCACACCAATTTTTGCTAGTCTGAAAGTAAAATATTCTGCACTGTTATGCCTATAAACACAGGAATCATTTCTTTTTGAGGTTTGGGGCTCTCCTTGGACCCCTCCCCAGTCCCTTTCAATCTATCAAATACCATCTGTATGAGGCTGAAATCCCACAGAGAGTGTGGAGGCTGCACAGACAGCTTTTTCAGGGTAGATTCACAACTGGTAACATGAAATACCTGCCAGGCACTGAAATTAGGCAAGAGAAAAGAGAAGCAGAAAGTTCAAAACTCCTAATCTCTGGCACCTTCACATTTTAGGAGAAAAGAGGACATATACCAAGCGACCATGGGAGAACAATGTAAGATCATATATATCTACAAGCCAACATTTTGTGACTTGGATGACTTCAGGAAAGAAAGAGATGAATGTGGCCAGAAGAGGAATTAGGGTTTGGGGGGCAGAGGGAGGAATGGATGGGGGGAAGAAGATCACTTCTTTGTAGTATATATTGTTTGTCAGGAACTTTATTTTAATATCTCTTTTATTTTTATTTTTTTAATAGCACAGTATTTTTTTTTAATGTTTATTTAATTTCAAGAGAGAGAGACAGTATGAGCGGGGAAGGGGCAGAGAGAGAGGGAGATGCAGAATCCGAAACAGGTTCCAGGCTCTGAGCTGTCAGCACAGAGCCTTACGCGGGGCTCGAACTCACAGACGTGAGATCATGACCTGAGCCGAAGTCGGACACTTAACCGACTGAGCCACCCAGATGCCCCTTAATATCTCTTTTAATCTTCACAATGTTCATGTGAGGAAGAACCTTCCATTTTAGGATTCTATAACTGAGAGTCAAGGGTTGGATTTTTTTTAATGTTTATTTATTTTTTAGAGAGAGAGAGAGCAAGTTGGAAGAGGGACAGAGAGAGGAGGACAGAAGATCTGAAGCAGACTTTGCTTGGACAGCAACAAGTGCCCAATATGGGGCTCAAACTCACAATCTGTGAGACCATGACCTGAGCTGAAGTCAGATGCTCAACTGATTGAGCCACCCAGGTGCTCCCTGAGACTCAACAGTTTAAATAACCATTCTACAAAATCACCAAAGCAAAGTTAGATTGATAACCAGGAATCCTGCCTCCAAGCCTGCCCTGTTTCTGTTATTCCACCTTGGGATTCCTAAGAAGCAGAAGATTTTGAATGGGTCATGAGGCTGGGAATAAATGCATGAGCTGATCTGCACTAAAATCACAGAGAAGTGGGACATCCAGGTGGCTCGGTTGGTTAAGCATCTACTTTAGCTAAGGTCAGGATCTTGCTTTTCATTGGTTTGAGCCCCACATCAAGCCCCACTTGAGCCTCGCACTGACGGCATGGAGCCTGCTTGGGATTCTCTCTTCCTCTTTCTCTCTCTGTCCCTTCCCCACTTGTGCTTGTATGCATATACACGTGCAAGCTCTCTCTCTCTCAAAATAAATTAACTTTTTAAAAATTTTAAAAAGAAAATATGAAGAAGCTTCCTCTCCACACCCCACAAAACCTCCTCAAAGAATTGGAAATATTTCCTCTGGTCCACTCAGCACGCCTTCCTTCCTCTTCCTCTCCCCACAATAGCTGGAAAAATAAGGAAGGAAGGAAGAAAAAAACTGCTTTTGCCCTTCTTGGGCCCTCCCTTTCCTGGGCTATCAGCCTTTCTACCATCTACCTTTCTCTACACCAGCCCATTCACTTCGTAATCAGGAGCCTGTTTAAGACAGCCACTGCTCTCAAGAAGTTTAGGGTCAAAGATGAGAACAAAGACACTAAATTGAATTGTAATAATTGCCTTCTGTGTTAAAATTAGGTGTCACCCCCATCACTGGAGGGAGGACACAGGTGATGTGGGGAAGGGGACCTGGATAGAGCTGACACATAGGTTATAGTAGGTTCCAGAACGCTCTTTACTGGAATTCAAGTCTGGACACTGATAAATAACACCCTTCTGACTAAATTCCTTTCAGTCTTCCAAGAGATGTGCAAGCTCATTCCAGAACAAGAAAGGCAGGTGAAGTAAGAGACCAGTCTCTAAGGACAAAGGCTCAGGACACTTGGGTTCTATTGGTTACCACTGCCTACCCAGACTCACCTAGGTTCACCCTTCTTCCAAACCTGTCAGAGCCCTTGACTGCATTCCACAGTGCTCACCACAGAGATCCTAGCCACAGCAAGCCTCAGAGCCAGTCTGTTGAGAAATGAAGCAACCTACAGACCCTGGCTGAATTAATCAACTTGAGGCAGAGATAAACTTGGCACTTTCAGCCCCCTTTACAGATTTAATTACAAATCCAAATGGCCTGCAAACCTAAGAAAGGTCACTCAACTGATTAGCCACTATATCTACACCTGACAAAGATACAGGGAAAGGGGCATTCTTAAGAATGGAAACTGTGGAGGGGTGCCTGGGCGGCTCAGGCAGTTAAGCATCCAACTCTTGATTTCAGCTCAGGTCATGATCTTGGGGATCGTGAGGTTAAGCCCTGCATCTCCCTCTGTGCTGACAGCATGGATCCCGCTTGGGATTCTCTCTCTGCCCTTCCTCCAAGCCTTCTCTCTCTCTTGCTCTCTCTCAAAATAAATAGACATTTAACAAAAATGGAAACTGTGGAACTAGAAACTACTTCCGTGGTTTGTGAATATAATCTGAAAATATAAATGGAAACACCCACTACCCCCCAACCCAGCAATCCACAATAGGGAATATTACTTTTAGAGAAAACCTGAGGTTACAAATGTAAGGATTTTTAAAAGATTTTTATTTTATTTTTTAACTGAATTTTTAAAAGTTTATTTATTTATTTTGAGAGAGAGGGAGAGAGAGAGAGCATAGGAGGGGCAGAGGGAGGAAGAGAAAGAGAATTCCAAGCAGGCTCTGCTCAGCCTGAGGAGGGGCTCAATCCCACAACCCCAAGATCATGACCTGAGCTGAAATCAAGAGTTGGATGCTTAACCATGTGAGCCACCTAGGAGCCGCTGGAGATTTTACTTAAAGTAATCTCTGTATCCAACCATGGGGCTCAAACTCACAACCTGGAGATCAAGAATCACATGCTGTACCAACTGAGCCAGCCAGGTCCCCCTGTAAGGATGTTTATTGTAATTTTATTGTAGCATTGAACTGGAAACAACCCAAATGATCACCAAGACTGAAAAGACTGGATAAAAGTTGCTAAGTTCATACTATGAACTATTACACTGTTATGAAAAAGGTGATTAACCTATATATGTGAAGAGATGTCTCTAAGTTTATGAGTATCATGAGTAGTATTATCCTATCTTTGTAAGAGCACAAAGTAAAAGCCTCAACTATGTGGATATCTGTTTGTATGGTCAGCAGAGAAACTTGTGGATGGGTATATACAGCTATTAATGTTGTTACTTTCTGGTAGTGGAAATAGTGCATTTGTTAACTTTTCTTTCATAAAATTTTGGATTGTTCACCTATAACGGCAAGCATGCACTACTTTTGTAATTTAAATTTTATACTCCATATACATCAAAAGCTTCTTGGTCATGGTTATGCAATGATGTGAATATATGTAATGCCACTTAAGTGTACTTCATGTATACTTAAGAATAGTTAAAATGGGGGGACTCCTGGCTGGCTAAGAGCATGTAGCTCTTGATCTTGGGATTGTGAGTTCAAGCCTCACCATGGGTGTAGACACTAGGTAAATACATAAATCTTTTTTAAAGTGCGTGGGACTCCTGGGTGGCTCAGTCCATTGAGCCTCCTACTCTTGATTTCAGCTCAGGTCATGACCTCAAGATTTGTGAGTTCAGGCTTGGTGTCAAACTCCTCCGCATTGGCGGTGTGGAGCCTGCTTGGGATTCTCTTTCCCTGTGTTATGTATATTTTACCACAATTTTAAAAACAAAACCAAAAAACTTCAGCTGCATCTTCAAATGATCCTGTGACTGAGAATGGAAGTTGGGACTGTTCCAGACTGGGAAATCAGAAATGAAAGTGAATTTTTAAAAACATGATATTTAATTGGTGAAGAGGAGTCCGAACATTAAAAAAAACTCATAATCCCACAGTGACGGGGAGAGATTAAATCCAGAATTCCAAAATCGAGATGGATTTGTGCTCTGCACAAAATCCTGCCTCTAACTGGATTTAGTCCAATGGGATACAAGGAAAGGGGAAAGTCCCACCTCTAAAGCAGCTACGGCCCAATGGGAGCCTTCTGGGGTCCTATCGCGGCAGGTAAAGTGTGCTGGCCCTGAGCTCGCCGGCGCCGGCCGCAGTTGCTAGAGATTTAGGGAGATACTCGCCCTGGGCCCGGTTGCGCGCCGCCCTTCGACCTGCTACTGTGCTTGTTGGGGCGGCTCGTTCCGGAAGCCAGGCCAGTAAGCGCGGAGGCCGAGTGTGAGGGGGCCCTGCTCAGCCTTCCAGGCCTAATGCTCAGCCTAATGATCACCAGCCCCTCTAAGGACCAGTCCAGCAGCCAGAGGCTGCAAAACTGAGGCCGAGCGCTTCACTCCCACTACAGGGGGCCCTGACAGTGCCTCACTTGAGCGTTGAGTTGTGGGGGGCTTAGTTCACCCCAACCACACCCTTCCCCAAACTGTGGCCTTTATGAGTCCCTTTGTGACCACTTCCTGGAGCACAGCCAGAGAGGGCTGGGGAGATGGAGGCTGCCAAGTCTATGAGAGGATAGAGGGTAGGATTTCCTTTGAAATCAGTTGCTTCTCATAAATAGATTACCCCGAATCCTCTCCCCCAGATTTGAACCTTAAATTTAACCCCTATACTTAGTCCTACAGCGTGGCAGGATATGAAGAGAAAAAATGGATTTTATATCAAACTAATTTTTGCACCACCCCCCCTTCTCTGCTTGGGAAGAGAGTTGCAAAGAGAAATAAGGTCTGGTCTGAAAGGGTGTCAGTCTGGTGAAAACTACTGAGCAGATTAGTGCATAAAATACTAGCCACACACAGCAGAATGGGTAGTGTTTTGAGATTTCCCAAAGGGGGAGTGAATTCTACCTGCAGAGGTGCAGACATTTAGAGGAGGTAGCTGAGGTCGACTGTGGAGAGAAGACAAACTAGAGAGGGGAAAGCAACTCCAGGCAACTGCACAGCCAGAGTGGGGTTCTGGGAACCACAGGTTAATCTGAAAACCAGATGGCAGGGTAGGGGGTGGGGTGGGGGTGAGAAGGGGGTGTGCGGGGAGAGCACAGGCTGAATCAGAACACATGGATTGTTAAAGCACTCACCCTTGCTATTGCTATCTGAGTATTTAACAAACTTGAATCTCAGCCACATCCCTTTAGGTCTTATTTTTCTGGGTTACAGATGAGAGATGCAAGCTTAGAAGTTACATTATTTCCTAAATTCACACTGTTGGTATGTTAGTGAGTGAGGAATGTCACTCTAGGTCTTTTTGATTACAAATCCTAGACAATTCCCACTTCCCCATGGGAGCTAGGGCGAAAAATTGACTGTGTTTTTGAAGACGGGAGGTCGGAAGCGGGAGAGGGGGGAAACTGAAGTATCTCAGGCAAGGCAGTGAAATGATTAGATTTATATCGAAAAAGCAGCTGCTAAAGGAGAGATGGTAGGCTCTGCAAGAGAAGTCCAGAGATGAATGGGTTTCTCCAGGCGATACTCCCAAAATGCCCAGAGGGTAGGGCTTGAAGAAGTGACTCAGAAAACCCGAGGTCACTTCTCAGGCACTGTAGCCAGTCGTGGAGACTTGAGAGGAGTCAGCTCCCAAGCAAGAGAGTGACAAGAGAAAGAGAAATCCAGCCAGGGTCACAGGCTGATGAGAGAGCGTCTGAGATAAGGGCTGCAAAGAGTTGGTGGATTTAGCAATTGGGAAGTGGCTGGTGACCCAAAAGCAAGATTTGACGAGATATGTATTTACTAAGTGGAAAAAAAGAAGTTTAGAGTAGAATCTTTTTTTTTTGTTTGTTTAAAAAAGTAGGTTACATGAACAGTAACCTGGAAGAACATTTGCCAAGCTGACAAAAGTGATTATCTTGGAAGGAAGAATATTGGAGGGCCTATTACTTTCTTCATGATATTCTGAGACAGTTGATGGTACTTTTTGATAGGAAAAAATCAATTAAGACATTGTGTGTATTTAAAGTGAGTGGGGGCTAAAGAAGTTAGAGAAGGACAATACATTCTGGAAGATTGTTGGGAAGAGAAAGAGTTAGTCAAAAGGCAGATGTTTCTGAAAAGGGAGCCAGTGATATCAGCAGCTACATTTGATTAAGAATGTTTTAAGGAGGGACGCCCAGGTGGCTCAGCTGGTTGAGCCTCTGACTCTTAATTTAGGCTCAGGTCATGATCTCATGATTTGTGAGTTCAGCCCCACATCAGGCTCACTGCTGTCAGTCAGCCTGTCAGCACAGACTGCTTCAGATCCTCTGTTCCCGCCTCTGGCTCTCCCCTACTTGTGCTCTCCCCTCCCCAAAAAAAAATTTAAAAAGAAAAAGAATGTTTTTCTCAGTTGATTGGGCACTGGACTCCTGATTTCAGGTTTGGTGGAGAGTTTGGGACCGCATTAGGCCCTACGCTGTGCTCTAAGCTGGGCATGAAGCCTACTTTATTTTTTTATTTTTTATTTTTTTAAATTTTTAAAATGTTTTTATTTATTTTTGAGAGCAGGAGAGACAAAGCATGAGTGGGGGAGGGGCAGAGAGAGAGAGAGAGGGAGACACAGAATCCAAAGCAGGCTCCAGGCTCTGAGCTGTCAGCAAGACGCGGCACTCAAACTCACAGACGTGAGATCATGACCTGAGCCGAAGTCGGCTGCTTAACCAACTGAGCCACCCCGGCGCCCCATGATGCCTACTTTAAAAAAATGTTTTAAAATACCCTACTAGAGGGGCACCTGGGTGGCTCAGTTGGTTAAGTTGCTGACTTCGGCTCAGGTCATGATCTCACGGTCTGTGTCATGATCTCACGGTCTGTGAGTTCGAGCCCCGCATCGGGCTCTGTGCTGACGGCTCAGAGCCTGGAGCCTGCTTCAGACTCTGTGTCTCCCTCCCTTTTTGCCCTTCCTCTGCTCATACTCTGTCTCTATGTCTCTCAAAAATAAACAAACATTAAAAAAATAAATAAATAAATGAAATAAAATAAAATACCCTACTAGAAAAGAGTAAAATAAAATAAATAAAATACCCTACTAGATGCTTTTTTGGAGGTATGAGAATTATCTCGAATCCTCTAAAGCATTCTTTCCTCATTTTTATACATGAGGAAAGTAAGGTTTGGTGAGTTAAAACCGTATCTAAGACAGTATGTCTCACAAGAATTTTCAATGAGGTGCTTATTATAAATAGATTCTTGGGCTTCCTCCAAACATCCTGAGACAGGCTCTGGAGAGCAAAAGCCTGGAAAACAGATAGCCCAGGTGGTTCTTAGGTTCTAGCAAGCCTGGGGAGCACTGCACTGTACCCTCCCATCTCTCTCAGGAGCTGGCACTCAAGGGGAGTTTTCCTGCTAGATAGAAGGGAATAACCAAGGGATCAAAGGGAGGCCAGCGAGTTAACTTTGAACAAGAAAGGAGGTGGGCAATAGGGAAGTGCAGCCATAGAGGAATGTGGAGGGGGTGTGTGGATGATGGATTAGCCACAGATCTCTAGGTTAAGAGCCAAAGCTCACCTCTGAAATAAAGGGCTGTAACAGCATAGTAGATGGTTTGAGGCCAGGGTAAGGGTTTAATGTGGCTAGTGGGTGGAGAAGAGAAGAATGAATTTTCCCTTGACAGTGGACAGCCCCAGGAAGACTTTGGGACATGAAAAAACAGTAGGAGTACAGAAACAGCTTGGAACATTCTTGTTCTAAGATGGTCAAATGAAGGCAGGGGTAGAGGGAGATGAAGGTAGAGAAGTCAGTCTTTGAGCCTGCTAGGAGCTTGGAAGTCATCCTGAGGACAAAAGGGAATCCTTGAAGGAGCAGAAGAGTGGTATGCAGGAAGATATGTGTTTCCAGATAGATCACTGATTGTATCAGGAGGGCAGATTTTAAATGGTTAAGACTGGCGAGCAGAAGGAAAAAAAAAAAAAAGACTGGAGAGAGGGAAACCAACTGGAAAGACTTTGGCTATAACCCAAACAAGCCATGCTATGGGTTGGTTTGATGGGAATAGAGAAGAATGTCCAGATTCAAGAAATAGGAAATGAAAAATGGACAAGGCTTGGTAATTATTTGAAATTAGGAGGTGTTGAGGGAGGCAGCAATCTAGGATAAGTACTTATGTCAAATACACTTGCTGATTCTTTGGGAACCCCCAGTTCTGCTGTAGAAGACAAGAAAACAAATGGGATGGATGGACCTTATAAGATAAGTGTTGCATGTGGGTAAGTAAGTTAGTAATCTGTGCAACACATTAGACGTTGACAAGTAGAATGTATTTCTGTGAATTGAGATAGAAAGGGAGGGAAGACCCTAACAGGCAATCATGGAATTCATGATACCCTAAATATATGACACATCTGAAGCACTTGGTATTCAGGAGGACTCAATTTGACAAGACAGATGCACATCAGGCTGTATGATCTTTCCACCCAACTTGTACCCAATCCTAAATGTGTTAACCTACCCCATCACTTTCCCCTTGCTCCTCGCTGCATGTTTTACATTTATCCAATAAACCATGTGAGTCAAACATTTCAGTTTGGTCTATGAGTCTTTTTATTCTGTGACCTCTGGGATAGCCTCATGGTACTACACCAGCTAGCTACCATGGCATTAAGGTAATTTCCCATATTACAACCCACCTCTGACTTGAATAAGTGGGTAAATTAGATGCTGATGCCACCTACCAGGAATATAGAATGAGGGTCAGGTTGTTTTATGGTGGAGGCTAAGGATATGCTCAGTTTGGTTGTGTTGAGTTTAAGGCAATGTAGGACATTCAGTCAAGATGGCCAAAAGGTGGTTGGATATACTGATGTGGAATGCAGGGATTTAGATATTGGTAGTTATTACTATTTAAAGCAATGAGCTTGGATGAGATCCTGTGGAGAAACAGATTTCTTTCCCACTGTTCACTCCCCATTCTCTTTACTCTCTCTTTCAGTGCCCTAAAAATAATGATACAGCCTCACAGGAAACTTGTGGGGCCATCTCCCATCTTGATGCCTGTTGAGAGATAAACCCTTCCCACCATTCTTTTCCCCCAGTGACATATTCTGTGCAATAGAACTTCATTGCCCTTTCCCAGCTCAGCCCTGGGTAAGCCATGTAGGAATTCTTGAGCTACTTGGATGACCAGCCTTTCTTACAATGCTGCAAAGGAGGGCAGGCGGGCAGAACCCCAGGCATCTGGGTTCCAGGCTAGGGTCCAGGAACTTGGGAGAAGCTGATTCTCAGACTGAAGGCCAGAGCTCAGCACCTTGAGCATCCTAAAGAGGATGATGAAGCAGAACAACTAGAGCCAAAGTGATTGATTAGGGCAGGGGTGGGGTGGGGGTGGGGTGGGGAAGGGGTGGCTGTGATGGAAGACTCAATACAGTTCTAAAGATATGGAGCTATGAATTCTTTATTGCTCAACAATTTTTATTTATTTATTTATCTATCTATCTATTTAACTTTTAAGTTTATTTATATATTTTGAGAGAGAGAATGTGAGCATGAGCAGGGGAGGGCCAGAGAGAGGGAGAGAGAGAGAATCCAAAGCAGGCTTCACACTGTCAGTGCATCGCCTGATGCTGGGCTCAAATTCACGAACCATGAGATCATGACCTGAGCCAAAACCAAGAGTTGGATGCTTAACTGACTGAGCCATCCAGGCGCTCCCTATTTATTTAATTTTAAAAATTTTTTTATTTATTTTGAGAGAGAGAGAGAGAGCATGAGCAGGAGAGAGGCAGAGAGAGAGGGGAAGAGACAGAATCCCAAGCTGACTCCATGATGACACAGGGCTCGAACCCACCAAACATGAGATCATGACCTGAGCTGAGATTGAGAGGTCTGACACTCAACCAACTGAGCCCCCAGGCACCCCTAGTCAACTATTTATTAAGTTTGGGCACCAAATTAATATGCTGGGCCCTCTAGATATAGCACCTTTTACTGAGATTCTGATATTCTCTCCTTCTTCTGAGGGATTTTATCCTTGACTCTAAACCCTATTATGTTTAATAGGTGCCAGAAAGGCTGGTGCCAGAAAGGCTGAATATTATGCATTGAGTATTAGCAAAGGTAGGACATAAGAATAACATCCCTGCCCTTGCCCCAGCAAAGCAATAGGGCTAGAGAAGTCCCCATTGTCTCTGGGCTCCCAAGCCTTCTCTTCAGGTGAAAAAAAAAATCCAACTATTTCAAATCCAGAATCTGGGAAATAACTGGCCTCTTTCTGACATAGTCACCTCCCTACTTTCACCAGTAGTTTATAGGAACCTTGGAGACTGGTCAGGGTCTGAAGTGAAGTATACTTCTAACTTATGTCTTTTTTTCTTTCTTTTTTTTTAAATTTTTTTTAACGTTTATTTATTTTTGAGAGACATAGAGACAGAGTGTGAGCAGGGAAGGGCAGAGAGAGAGGGAGACACAGAATCAGAAGCAGGCTCCAGGCTCCGAGCCATCAGCACAGAGCCCGATGTGGGGCTTGAACTCACAGACCACAAGATCATGACCTGAGCTGAAGTTGGCCGCTTAACCGACTGAGCCACCCAGGCACCCCTCTTTTTTTTTTTTTTTAATCTAGTGAACATCTGAGGGTCTACAAGTGCTGTTCATTGTGCATTACCAGTAATAAACATTACAGTAGCAGCTACTAGTACTTGAATTCTTATTGATGAGTTTTATATGAACACTGGCATGGGTTCTCTCATCGGATCTTTACTTAAGATAAGGACTATTTAATGGGGCGCCTGGGTGGCTCAGTCGGTTAAGCGGTCGACTTTGGCTCAGGTCATGATCTCACTGTCTGTGAGTTCAGGCCCCACATCGGGCTCTGTGCTGACGGCTCAGAGACTGGAGCCTGCTTCAGATTCTGTGTCTCCCTCTCTCTCTGCCCTTCCCCTGCTCACACTCTGTCTCTGTGTCTCTCGAAAATAAATAAATGTTAAAAAAAAAATTGAAAAAAAAGATAAGGACTATTATTACCTCCAATTCCCAGCTGAGGAAAGTGCTGCTTAGAGTGGCTCATTTACACTTGCCGTGGGCATCACAGGGAGCAATAGCATTTAGATCTGAGATTTAAGCAAGATGCTGTGCTGGGCCCAATGCAAAGTTTTCTGCCTTCAGGAAGTCTCAGTGTGGTGAGGTGTATAGTGAAGGAGGATTCGGTGTAGTCAGTACCATTACTGTGGCATGAGCAATGCATGCTGGGAACACAGGACAAGCCACTTTCTGCAAAAGATAGAGGGCAGGATGCAGCATGACTTTGCTGGGTTGCATGAGAAGATATGTCTCCAAGAATGAGTGAAGGTTAATCAGCTGGAGAAGGGAATTCCAGGCATTTTGAGAAGTGGTGGGAGTAGAGGTGGTGAAAAGCCATTGTTTGGCTCTCCTGTAACTTTGGAGTTCTGGAGCTTTGGCATTTGAGTCACACATCCTGCAGACAATGGTAGTCTGTGAGTTGTTAGGGAACCAGAATGTCTGGGAACACTGGCCAGGACTTCCTTCTCAGCACACTGGAGTCTTCCCACTCCAGCAAAAGCAAGCCTATAAAAAGCAGAAGTGCAGGTGGGGAGAAGAGAAAAGAGCAATCTTTCCTTTTTTTTTTTAATGCTTATTTATTTTGAGAGACAGAGAGAGACAGAAAGAGAGAGGGAATTCCAAGCAGGCTCCGCACTATAACCCAATGTGGGGCTCAAACTCACAAATTATGTGGTTGTGACCTGAGCCAAAATCAAGAGTTGAACGCTCAACTGACTGAGCCACCCAGGTACCCCAAGAGCAATCCTTCCTAACTCAGAGCTGCATCTACTTGTTCCAGAAATACCTGGCAGTTGGGGTGGGGCCTTGGCCTAGGATAGGAGTGATAGGTGTGCACTGATGGGGGTGGGAGGGGTGCTGAGGGCACTATGGGGAGGGGTGGGAAAGCAGGCCTTTCAGACAACCGATACTTCCATTACATTACCTGTGTGCCTTTTGAGCATAGTTCCAATGATGATCATTCTGCTTGCCTTCTCTCATATGTACTTGGTGAACCCTTTCTCCAGTTGGCCTTCAAGTTTTAACCCAGGGCTTGGCACCTAAGAGCACTCAGGGTAGGGCATGACCTGGTGTGGAGGATGCATGGCAGTTTGGCAAGACCAGAGGTGGCAAGTTCCCTGGTCCAGGTCTTTCGGTTTCCTTTGCCACTGCTGTTCCCAGTCCCACTATTGTGTGTGACTCTCTGTAAAGCCCCTGGAAAGGAGCCCATTGCAACACGTGGGGCCCTTGGTTTCTGTCCTCCAGTAGTACTCCAACTAACCTAGTTGAGGGACAGGCTGCCTCTGAACCCTGAATCCCTGGGACCCAAGCCATGTTCCCAGGGGATGGGACCTGCTTGGAGCCAGTAGTCCAATGACATGTCCTTTAACATGAGCAGAGGCTGTCCTGTCTTGTGAAGCACCAAGCCAATGCTAGGTCTCTGTAGGACTTCAGAGAGCAGGCAGAGTAGCCAGGTTAATGTGGAGGAGCAGGGAGCTCAACTGGTCTGTCAGTGGCCCACATGCCCCCACCTTTCAGAGCCTCCTTGTTCTAAGCTCCCACCACCCACGTGTCTGGATCTGTGGGCTCCTGCCTTCTGTGGTGATCATTGTGGGCACTGCAGTGCATCTTTCTCTGGAAGAAGTGGATGAAGGGCAGCAGGTATGCTCAGAGTATTAGAGCAGGGAGTGACCTTAATGATGTTTTGGCATCCCTCTCTCTGCAAGGCTGAGGCAGGGATTAAAGAAAGCAACTGAAGGAATATGAAAAGAGAAGGAAGTAGGTTAGGATTTTTGTTTCCTCTCTAGCTTTTGGCTTGGGTGTCTCCTTCCCAGCACACACACACACACACACACACACACACACACACACACCCTCAGCTCTGTTTTCTATGAGAAGTTTTGACTCCTGAAGCATGTATCTCCCAAGTACTGAAAACCAAGTCCAAATTGGCTTGTCAAAATCCTCCTGCATAACTCGATCAGACTTGATGGGAATACCTGCCAGATCTCCCAGGAAGGCCGCTTGGAGGTGGGAGATGGGGTGCAGAAAGGCCAGTTGCCAGCATCTCACTAAGTTCCTCCTCTCCTACCCCTCCAGCCCCAATTTTTCTTCACAAGTGCATAGAGAGAAATCTATATTCCCATGGCAAAGAAGTATCAAAGGTAGATAGGAGGGTGTATGGGAGTGGAGCAGCAATTTTATGTTTGAGCTGGAAGGAAATGTAGAATTCATTTAGTCCAATTTCTCATTAGGTGAGGAAACTGAGGCATGGAAGGAGGAGGTGCCATTGGGTGGGGAGTCAGAGCCAGGGCCAAGAACCCTACTTTACAGACATTTAGTTTATTCCTGACTACTTCTCCCAGGCTCCCACTCCTCCCACTTTTCCCATAGACTACAACCAGCAAACTGGCTCCTCTATTTGAGGTGAGTCTCCAGACTGGGGAAAAGAAGACATCAGTTTGCACACCTGGAGAGAGATTGGAGGATCACTGTGAGAAAGGCAGGTGTATGTGGAGAGTTTGTGAGTCCGGTCCTGAATCGATTTTGGGGACTTGAAGTTTTTTAGTGACTCTCTAAGATCCAGGAAAGTGAAGCCTGGTCTGATGACTCAGCCTTGCTTCCAGTCTCCTCTAGGTTAACAACCTTGGGCAGCTGCCCTGCAGATGCTGGCTGGCAGAAGGGTAGCCCCCTACCCTTCAGATTGAACAGGAGGCTGGAGAGGGGGAGGGGAAGCATGTCTCAGCCCTGAGAACCCCAGGAGAGGCTGGCTAGGATTCCAGACAAACTTAACTTGCCATTAAAGTTCTGACTCAGACTCCAGGCAAGCACAGGGCTGACCCGCAAAAGAAGTCCCACCACAGGCCAACAAGGATCCCAGCACCCGCTTCTCTTCTGGTCCTCTCTCTGGAATGGGTCTCTTGCCCAGGCCAGCAACACCACCTAGAGCAGCTACAATTTGTAATCTAAAAAATAAGAGGGTGGTGTTAAGTAGGAAAATTGGAAAGGTGTTTGAGGAGTTGCTGGGAAGATGGGCAACAGGGACTCTGAGGGAGAGAGGTTTCTAGAGGGTGGTGAGCTGAGAAGCATGGGTGTTGGGGATTTCAGCCAAGTCCCAGGCTACCCCTCCCCCTCCTCCAGGAGGCTGTCTTCTTGGCAGACAGCAGATAGATGCATGACAAAGGTGCCGTGATGGCTCTGTCCTGGGGGTGGGGGAGATGGCTGGGGAGGGGCCCCCTTCTGTTCTAAAGCACGTCCCTCCACCCCCATCAGGCCTCTTAATCTATCTGCCTTTTGGGCAGTTAGTGGCTTAGAGGTGAATACAGTTCCGGCTCCACTGCCCTGCTGCCCTGTAGATCTTCCAAAAGACCTATAGGAAGTGTTGAAATGCATGCACACAGTTAGTTGTACAAAATGTACATACAGATGGATACATAAACAGGGCTGTGTTATATAGACTCAGTAGGGGAAAAAGAAAACAGGCACAAAAAACTCACTGATGCCAAGGTAAAGACAGTTGGCCACAATCAGAAGGGCCCCCACCAGGACACCCAGCCCCTCAGAAGGCAGATGCTGAGCCACTGACCCCAGCAAACAACGACAGACAGGGCCGAGCTGAAGAGATGCCTCAAAGTCGGCAGAGGTCAGTGTCAGTGTCCCTAGGCTCAGGATTCTGACCTTCCAAGCTGTGGAGAACTCTGATCCGGTCCCCCAATTTACCCAAGTGCCTCCATTTAGGGCAAGTTTCGGGAGCAAACATCATCCTTCACAGACAGGATCTCTGAGGGCTATTCTCTTGGAAACAGAATCCAGCACTAGGCCAGCAGTGTGAGCCCTGAGGACAGTCAGGGAAACCCAGAAAAATAGGCCCTGGGGGGAAGACCTTAGGCCAGGCTTCCTGCACCCCCTCCCCAAATCGCTTTCTACCTCTTCTGCATCTTTCCACAAGCCCCTCTAAACAAAGTGGATCCCTTGGCCTGGGGGTCTGGGGGAGGGGGGGATGACGAGGCTGGACGCCCGAGTCCTCCAGAGGAAGGGGAGCAGGATACCTAGGTCCCAGCAGGGGGCCCTGTCTGAGGCTCAGGCTTTGAGGGGATTGCAGGGGGATGGTGTTTCTGGAGTTCTTTTTAGCTGCTCTGAGGGGGATTCTGTGTGGGGGATTGGGGCTGGGGGTTGGGGGGCAGGAAGCTGTCCCCAGGGGAGCCATCCAGGCCCATTCAAGGGTTGAGCACTTGTTTAGGGTTAGAGCTGCCCCCTCTGGGGACTGGGATTGTCCAGCCAAGGCCATTGTCCTTCCCCCTTCCCCCAGTCTCTTCTAAGCTTCTTTGAACCTGAAGTCAGATATTTTTTTCTCCCCAGCTCTCTCCTTTGGCTTTCCTCACCCAGGGCCTAGGGCTGGAGGCCTGGGCTGGGGAGGGGGAGGAAGAAAAACAGCCAACAAGAGGGCCAGACATTCGGGTCTCTGATGGGGGGCAAGGAGGCTGATGTGGGGGGCCCACAGTGGGGGGCCTATGGGGTGTCTGTGTCTGATCCCTCTATCTGGACAAAGGTTAGAGAACGTGGGCCCAGTTCTGGCCACGTGGGCCAGAGTCTAGCCCTTAGAAGGGAAGTGGGGGGTCAATCCCTGAGTCTAGTAGGTAAGGGGGCTCTGGAAGGGAGGCCTTGTCTGTCTGCCCTTGGAGAAGGGGTGAAATTCAGCAGGCTTGGCAGATGGGTACAGGGCATCTGTGGCTTTGGAGTAACTGAACCTAGCCAGTAATCTGGATGTGGATGTCGAGGTCCCTGGGGGAATTGGGCAAGAGGGAGGACAGCAGGGGGTGGCTATTAAGGAATCGAGGGGTAGTTACAGCAGTCCTAGGTATTACACACTCAGAAACGTTTAAGGAGCTGAGAGAATGGCTGTAGCCAGTGAGGAGATGGCACGAGCGTTTTTGGAGAGGGGTCCTAGGCTCCTGAAGAACCGGGAGGAAGTGTTCAAGCGACTCCAGACGGTTCTGAGGTGCGCAGAGCCCAAGAGGGGGCAGGCAGCCTGTTGGGAGTTGGAAGTGAGGGTCTGAATGAGGGGCCTGCATCAAGGGTCTGGGGCGTTGAGAGGCGCCCAGCTGGAGCTCCCCGGCTTTCCCCGCCGCCACAGACCACCGCCACCATCAGACAAACACCTTTCGCCTCAGTTTCTCCCACCCCCACCTCCCTCACCTCCACCCATCCAGGGGGCGGGGCCAGAGGTCAAGGCTAGTGGGTGGGATTGGGGAGGGAGAGAGGTGTTGAGCAGTCCCTCCGAGAGCCCTCATTTTTCTAGGCCCCCGGCTTGGGGCGCCTCCGTTCCCCATGGCGGGACACCTGGCTTCCGACTTGACCTTCTCGCCCCCGCCAGGCGGTGGAGGCGATGCGCCGGGAGGGCCGGAGCCCGGCTGGGTTGACCCTCGGACCTGGCTGAGCTTCCAAGGCCCTCCCGGCGGGTCAGGAATCGGGCCCGGGGTTGGGCCCGGCGCTGAGGTGTGGGGGATTCCCCCGTGTCCCCCGCCGTATGAGTTCTGCGGGGGGATGACGTACTGTGGGCCTCAGGTTGGAGTGGGGCTCGTGCCCCAAGGCGGCCTGGAGACCTCTCAGCCAGAGGGCGAAAGGGGAGCCGGGGTGGAGAGCAACTCCGAGGGGGCCTCTCCCGAGCCCTGCCCTGCCCCACCTGGGGCTGTGAAGCCGGACAAGGAGAAGCTGGAGCAAAACACCGAGGAGGCGAGTGAGCTGAAACGGGGCCGGAGAGGGTGGCTGGGCTGGCAGGGGGCGGCCAGAGAGGGGGTGGTGGCTGCCTAGGCCTTGAACTCAAGAGGGCAGCAGGCAGAGGCGAGGCCCCAGGCAAAGAGAACTGTGTGGCCTGAGAGCAAGGGCAAGGTGGGAACCTGAAGCCAGAATTCAGAGAGAAGGGGCAGGTGAGGGCAGGGCAGCCCGCGGGGAGTCGGAAGCTGCCCCAGGCTGGCCTTGCTTCCTGCCCGGGCCCTTGTCAAGTAGCACCTTCCCTCTAGGCCTGGCCTGATCAGGGTCCAATCACTCCTTTATTACCAGCCCAGCACCAGGCCCAGCTTGGGGTTTGAGTCCCTTCTCTCAGCCGGTAGCCGTTCTTGAAAAGTCGATCCTTACCTGACTCAGGATCTTGGCCTCAGGGCTAAGTGTGGCCTGAGGGCAAAAACAGTGCTTATCCCAGGGTTATTGTTCCTGAAAGTCTAGGGTGTGACTGATTTCTGATAGAAGCTCCTGTTTGTGCTGTCTGTGTGGACGCCGGGTTGGGTTTACCTCCCGTCAAGTTTAGGGCTTGTCTTCCCTTGACCTCTGCCTCAGGGCCAGTGAGTCACCATTATGCAAAGTGCACACCCTGGCACCCCCTTGGTGGAAGAAGTCCTTTCCAGGCCATCCCCCAAATGTAGGGTCTGCTGAAGGATTGAAAGACTTCTGCTACCAGCCCTGCTAAGGACTATTAAGGATGTATCTTCCAGTCCTCCTAAGAGACAAGTGTAAGCAATTAGAGATCAAGTACTAAGCCTTTAGACCTCACCAAAGGAGGTGTGAGCAGTTCAGCCGACCGAGTGGCCCTAGACTTTGTAGGAGGTGACTGCTGAGCCTTGAATAATAATGGCTGCCAATTGTGGTCCATTTCCTAAGTGCCTGGCTGTGTGCTCAGTTCCTACATCATTATCTCATTAAACCACCACAAAATCTCCCGGGGAGGTATTATTAGCCTATTTCACGGGTCTTAACTACTAAACGATGAAGCTAAGATCTGGATTGGGGTTACTTGATTTCAAATCCTCAAAGTAGGATTTGGAAAAGCCATTATGGGAAGCTGAGAACATTTATAGGTCTGAAGCATGGATTGAGCAGAAGTTGGGAATGGAAGTTAGCCTATTTGAATTTGATGTGATTGGTCACTCTTGGAATGCTTCCCTCAACATTTCTAGGACTGCACAAAGGTTTAGCTGCTTTTCTGGGCCTCTTGGCCACTGGCCTTCATTGAGCCCCAGGGCTCAGTCCATCACCCTCTGCTCTATCTACTTTTCCTTCTCTAATTCACCCTCAAGCTCAAATGCCTTTGGACAGGACTACCACATTTTCTGTCTCCTGTTGGGTTGGCTCCTTGAACTCCACCCCATCCATCACCCAGTAGCTCAAGGCCCCAACCGGTCATCCTCATTCCTTTCACATTCTGCATCCCATCTTTTGGAAGCACAGCTATCTTCACCTTGGAAATACACCCTGAAGCAAAAACTACCCCCTGGTCCCAGCTGCCACCATCTGTGTGGGGGTTACTGCAGTTGTTATGAGTCATACCCTCATTTTCTCTATAGTCTGTTGTCAGCATGTCAACTGGAGTGAGTATTTTATTTTTATTTTTTATTTCTTTTAAGTTTTATTTATGTATTTTGAGAGAGAGACTGTGAGCACAGGGGTGGGGTGTGTGTGTGTGCGTGTGTGCATGTGTGCGTGTGTGTGCAGAGAGAATCTCAAGCAGGCTCCGCCTGTTAGGGAAGATCTCATGAATCCTGAGATCACAACCTGAGTCAAAACCGAGTCAGATGCTTAACTGAGCCATCCAGGTGCCTCTGGAATAAAAATTTTATTTTTTGTTTATTATTTTAAATATTTATTTGAGAGAAAGAGAGAGTGCGTTCATGACCAGGGGAGGGGCAGGGAGAGAGGGAGAGAGAATCACCAGTAGGCTTCACACTGTTCGTGCTGGGGCAGATGAGGAGCTCAATCCCATGAACCGTGAGATCATGACCTGAGTCAAAATCAAGAATCCGATGCTAAACAAATTGAGCCACCCAGGCGTCCCTGGAGTGAACAGTTTAAACTCAGATATTTTACTCCACAAATCCATTCAGCTGCTCTCCATTTCACTCACTACAGCATCCACAAGATCTGTCCTGCTCATCCCTTTGACTTTGTGAGCTCCTCCCCTCTTCCCTTTCTTCCATCTTTCACCCTGCTTCAGCCACACAGGCCTTGCCACTGCAGGGCCGCCCACCTTAGGGCCTTTCCACTGGGCTCTTTCTCTTTTGCTTAAGCATCATTTTCTCTATTTTATTTAAAATTGTCATCATCCTCATAGTCTCCTACCCTGCTGTACTCTAATCCTCCACCTTGCTGTATTTTTTTCCATAGTGCTTCTACCATAGTAACATACTGGATACTTATTTGTGTCTCCACGTTACAATGGAAGCCCCCTCAGGCCAGGGCTTTTTGTCTAGTTTGGGAAGCCACTGGCTAATAGAAAGTGTGTAATAAATCTGTTGAATTAATCAATGAGAATACCTGTATGTCACAAAAAGATACAGTAAAAATAAGGAATAATCAGATTTTTTAAATGAGCACCAACTGTCTACCCATCACTTAATTCATACCTTTTTTGACACCTTTTTTTGTAGTGTATGTGTGTATATGTGTGCCATGTCATACTCTGGGAGCAAGCTGGGGGAGAGCATATTGAGAATTAGAGACATGTGCCCTTTACTTTTCTAGTCTCATCTGCCTCAAACTGGTGTCATAATTGGGTCAAAAAGCTTTTGTGGGGCTGAAATGAGCTAAGAGGCAGCAATCCATCATGGAGCTGGTGGGTATTCATTCTCATGGAGGCCAGGGGCCTGCCTTTCCATCTTTGCATGAATGGTACTCTGCATCTACCCGATGTGTTGCTTTCTGGGGTGAATGATGTTTGCAGATAGGTTACTTCTAGATATTTGGGCAGTCTGGATGCAGATACTCCCTCAGACCATTCCTTGGGGCTACAGTCAGGTTCTTGGGGCCCAGATGGGAAGGGGGATCAACAGCTGGTGTGTTTGTGTTCTTACATGTCCTCTTCCTTTATGAATGCAGTCCCAGGACATCAAAGCTCTGCAGAAAGACCTGGAACAATTTGCCAAGCTCCTGAAGCAGAAGAGGATCACCCTGGGATATACTCAGGCTGATGTGGGGCTTACCCTGGGTGTTCTCTTTGGTGGGTTTCTCTCAGCATGTCCTGACACAGAACACAGGGACCACATCCCCCCTGGAAGAACGAGCCTGAACTTGGGGCTTTTCTTCCCAGTAGGGGAGCAAAGGAAGGGAGTTTCAGAAGTGGACTCTATCCCCACATATGAAGAGAGTAGAGAGGAAGGGGGAAAAATACTTGGACCTTGAGTTTCCTCTGGGAAGAAGTGGGATCTTGGGAAGGCAGGAAAAGGTGGGGAGGCCCTGGGTCTTGGCATCACGAAGGTACTGCCTTCTGCCTCACCTTGCTTCTCTTTCCACTGCCCCTCCCAGGGAAGGTGTTCAGCCAAACAACCATCTGCCGTTTTGAGGCTTTGCAGCTCAGTTTCAAGAACATGTGTAAGCTGCGGCCCCTGCTGCAGAAGTGGGTGGAGGAAGCTGACAACAACGAAAATCTGCAGGAGGTGAGGGGGGCAGGGATGCTCAGGGGGCTGCTGAGTTTTCAATGCTTCCATCTATGGCTTCCAGCTCTCCTTCCTGGGGCAATGCTCCTCAGTGGGATGGAGTGGAATTCCTCAGTTCTGCTGGAAGGAGGTCCAGAGTCATCTGTCTAAACCAACCCTTCCAGGATTCTTTCCATACCATCTGCTGCAGGTGACCTGTCCAGGCACTGTCCCCTTAAAAATTTGCTCTTGAGTCACTGATTTCATGGTGCTCAGCAGGTTTAAAGCCTGCCATTCCATTTTCCTCCCTTGTCACTCTCTCCCCACCTCACCAGATATGCAAAGCAGAGACGCTTGTGCAGGCCCGAAAGAGAAAGAGAACAAGTATCGAGAACCGAGTGAGAGGCAACCTGGAGAACATGTTCCTGCAGTGCCCGAAACCCACCCTGCAGCAGATCAGCCACATTGCCCAGCAGCTCGGGCTGGAGAAGGATGTGAGTGCCCTGTCCTTACGTGCTCCATCTCCTCCCCAGTCACCACCTCCCGTTCCCTGGCTCTGCTCTTGTCCTTAAACCACTCTAGATCTGTTGGCTTTGAGCTAGCCCCACCTCCTGGAGTTCATGATTGAATGTCACTCTACCTTGTATCTTCCATCCCAGGTGGTCCGAGTGTGGTTCTGCAATCGTCGCCAGAAGGGCAAACGATCAAGCAGTGACTATTCGCAACGAGAGGATTTTGAGGCTGCTGGGTCCCCTTTCTCAGGGGCACCAGTATCCTTTCCTCTGGCACCAGGGCCCCATTTTGGTACCCCAGGCTATGGAGGCCCTCACTTCACTACACTGTACTCCTCAGTCCCTTTCCCTGAGGGTGAAGCCTTTCCCTCTGTGTCTGTCACCACTCTGGGCTCTCCCATGCATTCAAACTGAGGTGCAAGCCCTTCCCAGGAACAGGGGCCAGAGGAAGGGGGAGAGCTAGGGAAAGCACCTGGGGTTTGTACCAGGGCTTTGGGATTAAGTTCTTCATTCACTAAGAAAGGATTCGGGAACACAAAGGGTGTGGGGGCAGGGAGTTTGGCGGGTACTGGTTGGAGGGAAGGTGAAGTTCAAGGATGCTCTTGTTTTTAATCCCCACATCACTCATCACTTTCTTAAATAAAGAAGCCTGGGACACAGTAGGTGGATACTTTTGTCTTTGGTCTGTCCTCCTTTGGTATTGGAACCCATTTATTTGTAGAAGATCCCTATAGGTATGAACTAGTTCTTCAGAGCCTGTGACTTGGAGTCCTGGGGAAATTTGAATGGAATATCTTATTTTTATAGCCCATTCCCTATTAGGAGCTGGCTTTTTTCTTTTTCCTTTTTTTCTTTTTTGCTTTCCCCACTCTACTCTGGAAGTATCCTTAGTGGTGTTATACTAAGGAATCCTCTTTAAATACTTTCCTTCTGTATATTGCCCCAAGTAGAAACTCTATCATGTACTTTGTTGATACCAAAGTCCATTTGGTTTCAACTTAAGGTTTTGGCCTACTTTGTCCACGAGTGACTTTCCAAGTCCTCATGTTTTCGTCTTGGCTCTGCCATTTCTTAATTGGGGTAATTGGGGCCCTTGCTTGGAGCTGTTTCCTTGATGTGAAAAAAAACTTGGTAAATCTAAGTAGGGATAGAAAGGAATGGACATAAAAGACTGGAATAGGTCAAGATGGGGCTTTCCTAATAGCTACAGAAACTCTATTTTGACAGTATCTTGTTTTGGTGTAAGGCTCACGAAAGGGAATCTCTGTACTGTATGTGGGTTAGGCTGATCCACCCTAGACCAGGTCAGCATCCACTCTAACTGGTGTACCAGGTTTTCTCTTCCATAATAGTACCTGTGGAACTTGTAAAGATTCTGCCATCCTAATGAACCCGACCAAACCATCCACCTTATTTTAATGGCAGTGGATCTGTTTTCCTTTAACCTAGAAACCTTAATCACCTTTTCTCCTGTCTCCCACCTCCAGCCCATTCCATATCAAGTGAGTAGGTTCATATTTCTCTGCTTTGTCTGCTCACCTCTCCTAGAAATCTGAATTAATTTTTAGATCATACCATTCTCAAGAACTGGAAAGCAAGGAGTATCAGACCTGCAAAAAGAATAGATATCTAAGAGTGAATGAAGCTGCTTATTCTTTATTTGGAAATAGAAGCAAAGCTCTGAAAAGCCAGGTCATGATCATGGTCACTGGCAGTGGTTTACCCACAGTGTAAAAGTTTTGGGGCTGTACCCTAAGTTTTCCCAGAATGCCTTATAATGCCATCCAAAAACATTAAACATTCACTTGTTCCAAGTCTGAGGCTTTTGTCTTTTTAGGCATAGCTTCTGCAATTGATGGGTACTCTGACCACAGACCTTCTAGTGCCTGTGACAATAAAGAGCCTACACTTTGTAACGGAATTTCCAGCTTGCTGCCCACTTCCCAGAGGCAGCAAGATCTTTGGCAGGAAACCATCTCTTCTGTCACCTTGGACATGACGGCCTGGTTCAGGCCTTGAATCAATATCCGTAACAATGGACACTTCCCCTATAGTCATTTCCTGGGAGGCAAGGAAAGAAGGGGCTATTTCTTAAGACCCATTGGTGCCCCACTGTGTCCACCCATGGCCTGGAGGTACCAGCTCTCTGTCCTTTGGTACCTTGGTGGTGGGCCTTAGGTCTGGATGCCTACACGGCACTCTGGGCACCGGAAGTCTGCCTCCTTGGCAGCCTGAATGCTGCAGCCAACACAGGCCACATGGAACCAGACATCACAACCATCACACTGAACCCAGGCAACTGTTTCTTCTTCTGGCAGGCAGCAACAAGGGGCTGCACAGGGCTCCCCACCTCCAACTGCAGGGTGAGCCCTGGGCGTGCTCACTGGGTGCTTCCGAGGACGTCCACGTCGGTTTCTGAACAAAGCGACATAAAAACCAGGGTCACTGGAAACCCGTAGCAGCCTAGAACTTGCCCCTGGATAATCACAGAATGAGCCTAGATAGGCTTACTGGACTAACAATGAACCTGAATAGTAGAGTTGACCCAGGTCTTCCTGATCCAACATCTGCCTCACCTCTGTCCACCCCCCATCCCCCTCCCCATCCCTATGCCTAGAGCAGAGGGCACCTCCCAGCCTGGGGCTCTAAAAAGGAAGCAAAGGGAGTTACAAATTGAGAAAGACCTTTCCACTTACCCACCAGGTGTCCGTGGGGTTGTCTCTACACGGAGTTTCTTCCTGGGCTCTATAAAGACTGATGCAGAGCTCTCGGGCATCTCTCCCTCATCATCCAGCTCTGCCAACACTCGATGAGCCGATTTCCTCCGATTTCTTTGGGGTGGGGCAGGAGGGGTGACCCCCACCTCCCTAGGGGGAGTGGGAATAGGCAGGCTCTGTTGCCCACCCCCAGTCCGGGAGAAGGTGAGGGGCTGGGGCCTGAGCTTGCTGAGACTGCCGATAGAATTGAGGATCAGTGTGGCTTTTGGGGCAGGGGAAATGGTGCTGAGGGGGCGTTGTGGGGCCCCCTGTGGGGGCAGCATAGGCCGGAAACAAGCTCTGGTTCCCTCTTCGCCACTAGACCGCGGGATGGTAATGGCTGCAAAATCTTGAGGTTTGACTCGGACTTGCTGAAACATGAAGTAGAACTCTGAAGGGCTGGTTCCTGGGGACCCTTCAGGGCCAAAGGTCACAAGGTCCCCATCACTCAACTCCAGTCTGTGACCCCTTGGGAGTCGGACATTATTGACCAAAGTCCCTGTTGATGGAGGGCATCAGACAGATACAGAGAATGGTGAAAACAGAAATGACCAGAGTCAGGACTGCAGAAATCTGGCCTCCTTTGATTTTTTGGGGAACATGAGGGAGAACATGACTTCTGCCATCAAATTCTCACATTTGAAGTCCCTCAGCAGGTGACATCAGATATTAAGCTCCTTGTGAGTGGAAAACAAATTTATTTTTCTTACACCGCCCCCCTACAGGGCACATGGAAGGAAATGGACTCCTTCCTTCACTCACTCTGCTGAAGTCCCACTGAGGTCCCATTCTCAGACATACTCTCAGCCCAGCTCCAACACAAAACCGGTTATTGGCATACCTCACACTGTGTGGGTTGAGATCTTGGCTCCACCCTTACCAGCTGTTACCCGGACAAGTTAACCTTTTTATGCCTCATTTTCCTTGTCGATGCACTTGAACAGTGCCTGCCTCTTACAGTAAGCACTAAATAAATATTGGCTACTATAGTTATCTAATCTCCACGACACTCTCACGACAGACCTTACAAAGCCTTACATTTTACCTACGAGGAAACTGAGACCCAGAGAGGTAAAGTGACAGGCCTGAGGTTTCACCAGGGGACAGTAGCAAAACCCAGGCCTCTGGAGGCTGACTGCACTTGCCTGCAAGTCAGGGAGTAAGACATATGCCCTGTTCATTAAAATATAATCCAACATATCATAACTGCCTTAAGACAAGAACAAGGCCAATTTAGAAGCTGAGTCGTCTGAGCTTGGCCTCCAATGGTCCCAGAATATCCCCACTGTGATACTTCTCTCATGATGGCCCAGGCCCTGGGTCTACCCCCCAGCCCTTGTTTGGATGGTTTCGGCAAGGGGGGACCATCAAGGGCCAGCCCCACAGAGAGCTTCTGACATTGCACACCTTTACTGGGAAGACACGGGTCTGGACTACAACTGTCTATGCAACCTGATAGGGAGTTTGGGAGGCAGGCAGGGTCGCTGTGGAGCCCCTTAATCATTCCAGCCCAGAACTGCAACTGCCTAGGCACAAGACTGCCCTGCTCACTGCTCACCTTGGCTGCTGTGGTCCTCCAGGCTGACCCTCCAGTCATCACCCCGGCGCTCTGCGTGCAGCTCCGCATGGACTCCAGAGATGAGGCTAGGCTCCTGTTGGGGCTGCAGGGCCACATCACACAGATCGGCCCTACGGCCCAAGCGATAGGTGCAGCCAGCCCCGCTAGGGGGGTGGAAGGTGTAGAGATCACCACCCCTGCCGCCCCCTATGCGCAGCAGCTGGAAGCAGGGCAGCATGGGTGGTGCCCCCACCCGCACCACCTCTTCCACTTCAGGAGTCCATCACCTTTCCCACTCCTGAGCCATGCACGGTGCCCTAAGTTCGCTTTCTGTCTGACGCAAATTTGAGCTGTGCTTTGTGCAATTTAAACTCTGGGCACAGGCCTGAGTTTTCACCAGGGGTCAGTGGCAAAACTCAGATGAGAACTCAGACCTGCATAGTGCAAATTCAGAGTGCAAGGAGTCTAGGCAAGCGATGCAAACAAAATTGTCTGTCAAGCAGCTTTGCAGCTGAAAATTTCAGGGAAGATCCCAGTGCAATGCAAAAACGAACACGTCCTATGGCACTTTAGTTGAACCGGATCCTCAGGCCAGAGTATTCGGGGAGACTCAATCTGTGCAAAGCAACAATACATTAGGCAGCTTCTAGGGAAATGCAAACTGTAGATGTGTGTATAGGGATTCCTGTTTCTGTACAATACTAACTTGTCACCTCAGTGTACTTTGGAGAAAAGAAGCTTCTTCCTGTCAGACTTGCTTATCCAAAGAGAATAACCCTCTGCTCGCCCGCGCCTCGCTCTTCAGGCCAATCTCTCACTCTAACTGGTTATCTTGAACCCCAGTGCGAAGTGAATCCACTGTCGTCCCTCAAAAGGCACTGAAAATGGTCCCTACGTTCTCTAACAAAGCAGATCTAAACCTGGCTTCCCAGCTTCTCTGGGTGGGATAAAAACAGGGGAAAGAGCTCCCCGAGATCATGCAAGGCAAACCCTGCCTCTTCCCTCCCCTGCCCAGCCCAGTTTCCGATCTACCGCGGTGCAGTCTCCAAGTAGTCTCCTCTCCAGGCAGTGCCAGACTGTGCGGCGGCCCCGGGACTCCTACGACTCGGGCCCGGAGCTGGCGCTACCGCCGATGTTTGACAGCGAGGAAGCCGGAGTCGAGAGGGGCGCGGTCTCCGAGCGCGCGCAGCACCCGCCCAGCCTTCGGAATTCCCGGGTCAGAACTCCGCGCCGAGCGAATCCGCCCCCCGTGCCACTCCTGATTGGCCAGCTCATTTGTCCTCTTCCGCTCCATTGGGCCGCGTGCTGGGAGTGTCCCTGATCTCCCGCCTTCCGCTTTTTCTGATTAGTTCACAAGTTTTCCCGGGTTCCGGGAGTTGGGAGGAGCCGTCAGGGCGCGGAGACATCCCCCAACGCCTTAATTGGACCAGGCTTTAGACACTACTGCGCCTGCGCGCGTCTCTTTCCTTGTTCCTGGGTGAAACTGGATTGTAGAGCGACCCGCCAATCTGCCCGCTTTGCGCAGGCGCAATCAGAAGCGGAGGCCGCGCCCAGGAGCGAGGTGTAGGGGGTGTGGCTAAAGGGCAGAGGAGGCTCTCGCGCTGGGTGAGGGACATTCGGGAAGAGTCAGTTGGGGGCGGGAAGGGGCCCAGAGGGGTACGGGGGTGGGTTCAGGGGTCTACTGGGGAAGTGGGGTGCAGGGACCAGGTAAAGAAACAGATGAGGTGGCCCGAACGGCCTTAGAGCTCAGGGTCAAGCTGGGTAAAGACTCGGGTATCTGGAGGAGAGGCGGGGGGATGGGGTGGAGGGAGAACTGAGAACCTGCTAGAGTGCAGGGAGGCAATTGGGAGATGAAGGGAGAGTGAGGGATCGGAATTATTACTTCAGGAAAAAATCCTATTAGGCTGCAGCGAGAGTGATAGGAATCCCAGATTGGGGGAAAAATAGGTGAATGCTGGTGGGAGGGTGGGGAGACCTTGAAGAGACCTCTTCTGCTCTAGGACTCTGGAAAGAGGAGGGTAGGCGGCAGGAATGGCAGCAGAAAGCATAGTAGGGAGAAACTGAGGAAAGTTGCTGGAAGGGTTTGGATGAGATGTCAGGAAGCTGGTTTTTCTGCCAAGGGTTCTAGGCTGCCTGGATTCCCAGGAGACCTGGAGAGTGCCTTGCCCTACATGTGGCCGCATTCATCTGGGGCCAGGCCTTGGGCCAGTGCTTTAATAGGGAAGGATCCGGGCGTCATGGCTTGGTGGTGTCTGGATGGGCTTCCTGAAGGCCTTGCTGAGCCATGGAGAGAACTCTGGAGATTGGGCTCACAGCCCCTGCACGGCGTACCTCCGTCTTCACCTCCAACCAGGAACAGCAGAGACTGTAGGAACTTAAGGAGGAGGGTAAAGGCTCTGCCCAGAATTCTAAAAGTATGAGTAAAGCCTAAGAGCTCTTTCTCAGCCTATCTCAAGTTAATTCCCTCCACCCGATGGTTATCCCTCAGGAGCCAGGTTGGGCCAAGCAAGTGATCTTCGGGTATTTCCTACTTGGGAAGTTACTAAAGGATTATGATTTTGTTATTGTAGGGGCTTTCTCTTTGGAACGTGGCCTGAAAATTGAACTGGGGTGTCCTTGTTTCTCCTATTGTCCAGGAAAACATAGATGGCTGGACACAGAATCTAGAGACTTCAAGTAATGTGGATATGTTTCGACCTTCAGGTCAGTGGGACCAGGCAAGGGTATTGATGATTGTCTCTCCCTAGGAAACTGATCATTTTTGCCATTGTGATTCCTCAGGTTCCACTGGGCTGATGCCCCCATCCCACTTCCAAGCTCGTCCCCTTCCAACTCTACCAAGAATGGCTCCCACCTGGGTCTCAGACAGTCCCCTGGTCCAACCCCCAGCCCATCAAGATGTCTCAGAGAGGCGGCCAGACCATAGACCTCAAGTGATAATGTGGGAACAGGATGTTTCTGGCACTGTGCAGGAGCCAGGGTGGAGAGGCAGGTAGGGATTCATTGTTGCTTTTTTCTTGGGCTTTCTTGCCAGTGACCCTTCTTTTTTTTTTTTTTTTTTAATGTTTATTTTTGAGAGAGAGACAGAGACAGAGCACAAGTGGGGGGGAGGGGCAGAGAGAGAGGGAGACAGAATCTGGAGCAGGCTCCACGATGACAGGGCTCCAACTCATGAACTGCGAGATCATGACCTGAACCAAAGTTGGACGCTCAACCAACTAAGCCACCCAGGTGCCCCTCCACTGACCCTTCTTCACTGAAATAGATCCTTGCCCTATTTCAACCCTTAGTTCCATAATTTGTGCATTTTTGTGTAAGCAGTTACTGGAGCTTATAATGCGTAAATAACAAGGCAGTGTGCTAGATGGGGATAGCAAAAATGAATGAGATCCTGATATCAATGAACTAAAAATCCTAAGGGAAGAGGTAGATTGACCAACAGCTGACAGTAGGTAATAAGCATAATACGAGGCAAGACAAAAGTGCAAAGTAGGAATATAGATAGACTGTAGTGCGGTAGTATACATTCATTCTGATGGAGTACTTGCCATTAGAGCTGGCCATGCTATTTGTTGATGTTATATCTGTAAAAATTCTGATTCTTGTTCTTGATGTTTCGCATGTGTCTTTTCCCAAATGTACTGGAATGTCATTCTGCCATTTTGCTCTGGAGTGGGATTGCAGACGGGTCCACCTTGGTCCCTGTCCAAGAGGAGGGAACAGGATGACAAAAGAGGAACACTGGAATGGGGTCAGGAGACAGAGACTGCTGCTAGTTTGCCTACCAACTAGGGTCCTTTGGCCAGTCATTTAATGTCTCTAGGCTATAGATCCCTGCTATTTTGTTTGTTTGTTTATTTACTTATTTTTAATGTTTATTGATTTTTGAGAGAGAGGGGTAGAGTGTGCGTGTGAGCAGAAGAGAGCAGAGAGAGGGAGACAGAAAATCCAAAGCAGGCTCTGCGCTGTCAGTGCAAAGCCCAACAAGGAGCTTGAATCCATAAATCATGAGATCATGACCTGAGCTGAAGTTGGACACTTAGCCAACTGAACCACCCCAGTGCCCCAATCCCCATCGTTTTGAAAGAAAATCCTGTGGTTCTGGGCATCAGTGAAGGAGTTGCATCCAGAGCCATGGTAACATAGCTGGTTTATACTTTACAAGATACCAGTAGACTATGTAATTTATTGATGTGCTGTCGACTCCTCATACAGTATATATAAAGCTCAATAAATGCTTTTAACTAGTACCTGGACTCACTCTATTGATACTGGAAGCCATGACCTCTCTCTTCCTCTGAAACTTCCTCAAACTTTTCCTTGCCCTTAAATCAGAATTCAAAAATCTCTGGGTGTCTTCCAGCCTCTCCATTTCAGAATGTGTGGCCTAATAATGTGCGCATTTGATGTTTAATGGATCTGCCTGTATATAGCTCTCTCAACAGAGGTCATATTCCATGATCTCGGCTAGCCTTTAGGTCCCATGAGCCTTGATAGTGAACCTAATCTGCTTAGTAGGTCCATGATAAATGATAACAGTGATGGAAGTGCAGAGATCCCCATGGCCCAACGTCATCCCCCTCATCTCCACACACAGGGGCAGGGGGACCCTCTTCTCCTGTCTCCATTTGTCCCCTTGGCCACCCTCCCAGCACGAGAGACAGGTCTCACTTGTGCTAACCTGTCTTTGAAGGTCTGTGGAGCTAGAGGGGTCACAGGCCTTGAGCCAGCAGGCTGAGCTGATCTCTCGGCAGCTGCGAGAGCTACGACGACTTGAGGAGGAGGTCCGGGGCCTGCGGGAGACCTCGCTGCAGCAGAAGATGAGGCTGGAGGCCCAGGCCATGGAGCTGGAGGCTCTGGCTCGGGCGGAGAAGGCTGGCCGAGCTGAGGCTGAGGGCCTGCGTGCTGCCTTGGCTGGGGCTGAGGTTGTCCGGAAGAACCTGGAAGAGGGGAGCCAGCGTGACCTGGAGGAGGTTAAAAGGCTGCACCAAGAGCAGGTGAATGTGGGGGTGAGAAGGGTTCCACTTCACGATGGTGAATGGGGCAAAAGCTTCCCAGCAAAGAGCAGGTTTTGCAGATCAGGCCCCGTGAGCAGTGGGGTGATGAGATGTTTGGTGAAGGCGAGAGAACAGATGACCTGGAAAGAGATTTGGGTGTTTTGGTCTTTATCCAGATTTCACTTTTCCCCCAAGAGCCAGGTGACCTCCCACCACCTGAAGCTTCCTTCACCTTCCACTAGGAAGTATTTTGTCTTCTTGCTTCACTCCAGGTAACCACTTCATGTGGGAGTATTGTGGAGGTGGTGAGGAGGGTGGGAGAGGGGTCCTAAGGTGGATGGAGGAGGGGAGACGATTCAGCCAGCAAGCATTGCTCAGTGCTTACTCTTTGCCATCTGTAGGTAGTAGCTCGGACTTTGGGGAGGGCAAATTAGCCTGAGTCCTTCTGGGTGGGGCTGACAGCCTAGTGGGGATTGAACACTTAATTCAATCCTAATTATTTGCAACTGGGAGAAATGGCATGCAGGAGAAGGAAAAGGGAGGCCTAATATGGTCTTGGGGTGGGGGGTTAGGGAAGACCACCCTAACCAGTGGACATGTTAAGAAATGAAACCATAAAGGGGCGCCTGGGTGGCTCAGTCGGTTGAGCGTCCGACTTCGGCTCAGGTCATGATCTCGTGGTCTGTGAGTTCGAGCCCCGCGTCGGGCTCTGTGCTGACAGCTTAGAGCCTGGAGCCTGTTTCGAATTCTGTGTCTCCCTCTCTCTCTGCCCCTCCCCCACTCATGCTCTGTCTCTGTCTGTCTCAAAAATAAATAAACATTAAAAAAAAAAAACCATAAAGATACTGGAAGAAAACATGGGTGAATCCCATTTTTTTAAAAGCATTTTATTATTTATTTTTGAGAGACATAGAGACAGGGTGTGAGCAGGGGAAGGGCAGAGAAAGTGGGAGACACAGAATCTAAAGCAGGATCCAGGCTCCGAACCATCAGCACTGAGCCCGACACAGGGCTCGAATTCACAGACCGCGAGATCATGACCTGAGCTGAAGTCGGCCGCTTAAACCGACTGAGCCACCCAGGCGCCCCTGAATCCCATTTTAAAACTATAATTTATTGTCATTCATTTTCTTTTTTTAAAAATTAATTAATTTATTTATTTTTGAGAGACAGAGCAGAAGCAGGGAAGGGACAGAGAGAGAGGGCGGCACAGAATCCAAAGCAGGTTCCAGGCCCCAAGCCTTCAGCACAGAGCCAGACGCAGGGCTTGAACCCACGAACTGCAAAATCATGACCTGAGCCGAAGTTGACCGCTTAACCAACAGAGCCATCCAAGCACCCCCATTTTCTTTTTAAAGATTTTATTTTTTTAAGTAATCTCTACACCCATCATGGGGCTTGAACTTATAACCCCAGGATTAAGAGTCACATGCTCTACCTATTAAGCCAGCCAGGTGCCCCTGGGTGAATTCCTTTATAACCTCGGACTGGGGAAGGCTTTTCTACCTATGAATCAAAATCCAGAGCCATTAAAAGACTGATACATTGGCTTTGTAATATTAAATTTAGAAATGACAAAAGTAAAATTAAAGGATATATACAGTTCATATCATAGGAAAAGGCTAATGTCCCTAATATGCCTAGAAATTAATAAGGGAAGGGTAGCAATCTAGCCAGAAAATGGACACAGGAGATAGTTCAAAGAAAAATATAAATGGCCTTTAGATTTATGAAAGATGCTTCATGATAAGAAGTTGTCATTTGTGCTGAATAAGAGTTGGCTGGTGAGCTGGCACGTGGGTAGGTGATGGGAGCTGGGCAACATTGGTAGCATGGGGGATGTGAGGAGGCCAGAGGGACCCGAATGCAGGAGATAGTGTGTGGACAGTGAGGCCTCGGGGCTGTTCAGAACTTTGTACTTTACCTTGAGACCAATGAGCAACTGTTGAAAAGTTTCAATAGGGAAATGACATGATCAGATTTGTATTTTGTGTCTAAAAAGACCAGTTTTGTGGGGTGCCTAGCTGGCTCAGTTGGTGGAGCATGCGACTCTTTATCTTGGGTTTGTGAGTTTAAGCCCTAGGTCGGGTGTAGAGCGTACTTAAAAATAAATAAAATAAAAAGACCAACTTTGTGATTTAAGTCAAAAATGATCACTTCATGGTATGGACATAGGGCCGGAGGGGGCCTCCTTCTCTCTCTACCTTCCTAGAGCTGCCTTTCGAACGGGATGTGGCAGATAGTAAGCTGTGTGGAAGCAAGATCATTCCAGGTGAACAGGTGGTAGGATGGAGCAGGTGGTAGGGGGCCCAGGGAGGCCTTCTGAGGAGGTAACATCACCCGAGGAGTTGGGGGAAGCCAAGCCTCAGGCAGACTCCGCCATGGGAAAGAGCTGGTTTGTTGGTGCGGAAGGGAGGGCACTGTGGCTGGAGCAGAGTGGGCAGTGGAGAGCGGTAGGAGCAGAGGCTCAGAGAAGTGGGCAGAGCCCATGGTAGGTCAGGCTTCACAGACTGAGGGTAGAAGATGGGCTTTGTTGTCTGTGCCATGTAAGCCGCTGAAGGCTTTTTTTTTAATTTTTCCTAATGTTTATTTTTGAGAGAGAGAGAGACAGACAGACAGAGAGAGCACGAGTAGGGGAAGGGCAGAGAAAGGGAGACACAGAATCTGAAGCAGGCTCCAGGCTCTGAGCTGTCAGCACCGAGCCTGAGGTAGGGCTCGAACCCACAAACCATGAGATCATGACTTGAGCTGAAGTCAGTTGCTTAACCAACTGAGCCACCCAGGTTCCCCAAGCCACCGAAGGCTTTCAAAGACTGGTCAGGAGTGTGTTGCTGTTGTGCAGGCCAGAGATGAGGGTGGCTTGCTAAAGTTAGTGGTGGTGGAGACAGAAGTGAAGTGGGGAGAGCTGGCAGGAACTGCTTGTGGATTGAAAGGTAAATTGAGGACAGCGAGGCACCAAGAACTCTCTCCATTTTGCCATATGCAGTTGGGCAATTTGCTGGGTTGTTATCTAAGGTCACAGAAGGTGGAGGTGAAGGGACAGGGCCTGAGCAGGAGCGGATTTGCAAAGTCCAGACATGGTAGCGAGCTGGCTCGTGCTATGCCCTCTCTTCTCTCCACAGCTCTCCTCCTTGACGCAGGCTCACCAGGAGGCTCTTTCTAGTTTGACTGACAAAGCTGAGGGCTTGGAGAAATCTCTGAAAAGTCTGGAATCCAGGAGGGCGGAGGAAGCCAAGGAGCTAGCTATGGCTCAGAAGGAGGCCGAGCTGCTGCGGAAGCAGCTGAGGTAAAGTGAGGGTGGGCAGCCTAAGGGGGACCTGGCAGTTGGTGGATGTGGTGGGTCTCCAGGATGCCTCACTGACGGCTGCCTTATTCCCACCTCAACCCTAGCAAGACCCAAGAAGATTTGGAGGCACAGGTGACCTTGGTTGAGAATTTAAGAAGATATGTAGGGGAGCAAGTCCCTCCTGAGGTCCAAAGCCAGACCCGGGAGTCGGAGCGACAGGAGCTTCTAGGAACTGTACAAGTGAGAGAGTATAGGGTGCCTCTGTGTGGGCGCTGAAGGTGGGATGGGAGGGCTCAGGGATCAGATCCTGGGACGGGTGGCCGCTGAAGAAGAGCACAGTGCCCGGGAGCGAAGGCAGTGCTGTCGAGGGGCAGCGTGCTGCCTGCTGGGTGAGGGCCTGGGTGGAGGTTCTACAGAGGTGGCAGCTCTTGCCCTCCCTCTCCCATGCGCAGCACTTGCAGGAGGACCGGGACAGCCTGCACACCACAGTGGAGCTGCTGCAGGTGCGTGTGCAAAACCTCATGCACATCCTTGCCATGCAGGAGGAGGAGCTGGCTAGGAAGGTAGGCCCCTTGCTCTCGTGGCTCCCTGTGGGTGGGAGGCATTGGCATGCTGCCAGAACCTCCTGGGATCTTCTTTTCTGTGAACACTTCTTACTGTGTGGCTCTTGTTGCTTGGTCAGGACAGACAAAACAAAGCACCTCCTTCCACTGCCCTGCCAGGAGCCCACACTTCTGCCCTTCCTCCACCCCGCAGGTTCAACCTTCAGATTCCCTGGAGCCCGAGTTCACTAGGAAGTGCCAGTCGCTGCTGAAGCGCTGGCGGGAGAAAGTGTTTGCCCTCATGGTGCAGCTGAAGGCCCAGGAGCTGGAGCACAGAAGATGCGTGCAGCAGCTGAAGGGACAGGTCGCTTGACTCTCGCTCTCTTTCTCCCCATATTTCTTCCCCTCCCCAACCCCTTGCTCCGTACATAAGGGATGCTACTTGTCCGACAAAGATTTATTGAGTGGCTACCATGTGTGGGGAACACAGCCCTGAACAGAGACAAAGTACTGCTGTCAGGGAGCCTACATTCCCTGCGTGCAGAGCCCCACAACTGGCAAGCACATAATTAGATGATGTCAAGGAATTTTGTGTGCTTTAAAAGAAAAATGCAAAAGATAACGTGACGGAAAGAGACCATGGGGTTGGCTGGCTTTAGGTAGGATGGTCAAGAATGGCTTCTCTGAGGAGTTGACGGTGTCCCAGGATGGTGGCATAGGTAGCAGCAGAGAGTCTTTATAGGTATGTCACAGGTGGTTCCTCAAGGTGGGGGCACATGGAATATGCTTCTGGAAGGAAACCTGTACTCAGACTCCATTCTCAGGAACCCAGGCTTGTTTCCCTGCATGATGTTCTCTCAGAGATTTTGGCACCAGCCCGTTCATTCCCAGTGCCCCCCTCCAGCTTTCCGCTCCAGCTGTGCCCTGTCCTTCGTCCTCTCCTCCTCCAGGTGGCAGAGCTCCAAGAAAGAACTGTGGCCCAGAGCCAGGAGCAGGCCATCCTGCAGCGCTCTCTGCAGGACAAGACCGCAGAGGTGGAGGTGGAGCGGCTGGGCGCCAAGGTCTGTGTCTGAGACAGGCAGAGGCTAAGGGAGGTCAGGGATCTCCCGGAGTTGGGAGGGGACCCCTTTCTTCACTGTATCCTTCCCAGGCCCTGCAGATAGAGCTGAGCCGAGCCCAGGAGGCCCATCGCCGGAGGCAGCAGCACACGGCCACAGCTGAGGAGCAGCTAAAGCTTGTGGCCAATTCTGTCAGCAGGTATCTGGGATGGAGGGCGCCTGGAGTAGTATTTCTGCTTCCCCAGCTTCCTGAGCACCTTGGAGTTTAAGAGCCTCAGGCAAGAGGGGCTGGAGAGCTGGCCATTGGAGGATGCGGGGCTAGAGGTGTGTAGCCCTGTAAAAGTCCCTGTGCTCCTCCTTTTCCCCTGGGGCAGCCTGCCCCACATTCATCAAGGGTCAGTTGTTATGACTCCGTGTGTGTTTGGCTGGAGGTGAGGCCCTGCTTCCTCCTGTTGTTCACTTTGCCTGGGAGGCTCTCCACCTTCAGAGTTGTTCGAGGATGGGGAGTGTAGATTCTCCATCTTTCTTTCTTTAAAATTTTATGCCGTTTAGTTGGAACCACATTTTAATCTATTTATTTTATTTTATTTTATTTTATTTTTTTTTTTTAATTTTTTTTTTTAATGTTTATTTATTTTTGAGAGACACAGAGGCACAGGGTGAACAGGGGAAGGGCAGAGAGAGAGGGAGACACAGAATCGGAAGCAGGCTCCAGGCTCCGAGCCATCAGCACAGAGCCTGACGCGGGGCTCGAACTCACAGACCACGAGATCATGACCTGAGCCGAAGTCGGCCGCCCAACCGACTGAGCCACCCAGGCGCCCCTAATCTATTTATTTTAAAGCTGCACACCTACTGGCTTACTAGATATTCCATCTAAAATGTATGCCAATTTCTTTTTTAATCAATTGCAAGCCCGTGTCTCTCATACCAACTTCCTAGGTTTTCCCTTCTCGACTCTTGTTTTATAACCTTTAGAAAGACCTCTAAGGAGAAGAAATACACTTTCTTTGTGTGGACAACAGCCCCTCTTCAGCTTGGGACTTTGGGATACTGAGGTGGCCCTCATAGTGCTCTTGGCACAGCGCCTGGCTTGTCATCTACACCCTGTGAATGTTTACTCTTAGCATGAAGCTGTTCCGAACGGATCACTTAGGAATTATTGGTGTAGCAAAATTGCGGTGCCGTATAGGTCCTTGTCCACCATGACTTTCTGTAGGATTTGTACCTGGAGGACTAATCTCGCTTAAAAATTATGAAAAATTTCCACTTTGCACGGGATTGGAGAGACTAGTTATAACAAACCACCCCAGATTCAACTCCCTGTATGTGCCTCCTGTCCCCAGGAGAGTGGAAAGGTCTGCTGTACACATGGTTTTACTTAGGCACCAGGACATCACTGAAATGCTTGTTGCTAATGATTGATTGCCAAAAAGTCCCTGAGGCTTAAAGCAACCCATGCTCAGATTGTTGCCAGGTTTGTTAGAAAGTCTCTAGATGGCCTGGAGACCTTGTCAGAAGACGGCTTTAAGGGACACCTGGGTGGCTCAGTTGATTAAGTGTCCGACTCTTGGTTTCTGCTGAGGTCATGATCTCAGGGTTGAGTTTGAGCCTCGCATCAAGCCCTCCACCGACAGTGTGGAGCCTGCTTGGGATTCTCTCTCTCCCTCTCTCTGCCGCTCCCACCCCTCAAAAATAAAATAAATAAAAACTTGGAAAAAAATGGCTTTAATAAGAGCCACAGGAGGTGTTGGAAGCACTTGCTCAAACCATTTTTTAGATAACTGATCTCTGCTGTGCTGCTAGGGATATAACTGTCAGCCTTTGTCATTCGTTTATTTTCCAGTTGATACAGACTTGGACTCTCCTGGGGAGTTCCACCCCTGCCCTCAGATGCAGGTCCTCCTCCCAGGGGGTGTGTAGGCCTCTCAGCTTTGGTGAGCCACGCTGGTCCTGCTTTGGGCACAGCCAGCTGATAAAGCACATGAAGCTGGCCTTCAGTGGTATCAAGGAATTGTTGGAGAGAATAGCTTTGATCTCTAATGCATACTAGTGATCAAAAAATAGGTTATGAGAAATAAACTTTGCAGGTTGCTTGAAAAGGTACGCAGTCAGATAATGCCTTTTTGGGGTGAGGGCCCCTTAGAAAACTGATGGAAGCTATGTGCCCTGTTCCTTTGAAAAATGCATCTAAATGCCGTATACCCAGACGTGGCATACAGTACCAGATTACCAAAGCCAGGAGACACGTTCAGGGACCTGCAGGCAAAAAAGTCCAAATCAGCTAGAGATGGCACTCGTTGTAGCCTGCGTGAATCATTTGTACTGAACTCTACTGCATATATGGGCTCTGGGTCCAGATGAGGTGTGCGACCCCATGAAGCTCATTCTTGCTTTTACTGCAAGGCTCTTATTAAAGACACTGATTGCTAGGACCCAAATGAGAAGCTAACTGTAGGTTTTGGGACCAAGCATAGCTGTGCTGTCCTTATGAGAAACAGGATCATTTTTTTAAAATCTTTATTTATTTTGAGAGAGAAAGAGAGAGTGTGAGTAGGGGAGAGGGGCAGAGAGGGAGAGAGAGAATCCCAAGCAGGCTCCGCATTGTCAGCTCAGACCCTGACGAGACGCTTCAACTCACGAACCATGAGATCATGACCTGACCCGAGATCAAGAGTCGGACACTTAACCGACTGAACCACCCAGGTGCCCCTCAACTGGATCATTTTTATCTAACAAACACCAAACGCCTTAAGCTGTCAGGTTTTCTTCCTTATTGGCTGAGGAGCTCAGGCGTGACTGCGAGGACAAAGACTTGGTGCTCCAGCCATGGCTTCAGCTTCTCTTTTCCCTGCTATGATTTTCTCTTCCCTGCTCCCCACATGTTTAGCAGTAGAGGGTAGAATTTGTCCGTACAGGTCACATCAAGTCCTCTTGGGAATGAGGTGGGGTGGAAGCATCCCTGACCTCGTGCCTTCCCCAGCTTCCAGACCTGGCTCCAGAGCACTGTGGGTGATGTGGAACGAGCCACCGCACGGCTGCCCAGCCTCAGCAGCCGAGTCAGCTATGCCGTCCGCAGGGTCCACACCGTTCGGGGTGGGTAGAGCAACTGCCAGACCCACTGTAGCCCTCCTCCCCCATCTGTCTCATTTTCTCATTTTCAACCTTCCCCTGCCTACACGCCACCAGTCCCTGCATCTCTTCCCCTTACTCCCCTCTTCCCTTTCCCCCCCACCGAACTCCTCTCTGTTCTCTGCCTTTTCTCCCCCAGGCCTGATGGCTCGAAAACTGGCCCTTGTTCAGCTGCGCCAGGAGAGGTGAAGTTTAGGGCACTTTGAGGTGGATGGGAGGGGGTTAAGGTGTTGTTTGCTGGGACCCCAAACAGTAAGAACTGAGGAGGGATGGGGGCTTAGGGATCAGGCTGGGTGATTTCTCCTGACGCTGTCTCTTCCCTGCCCAAGCTGCCCCCAACCCCCACCGGCCACAGATGTGAACCTCGAGTTGGAGCAGCTGCGGGAAGAACGGAACCGTCTGGATACAGAACTGCAGCTGAGTGCCCGTATCATCCAGCAGGAGGTGGGCCGGGCCCGGGAGCAAGGTATGCTTGGTCCTGGAGTCCCTGGGGATAAGCAGGGGCCTAATTGGGTGCATTGTGGATGGAGAGGAGGTAAGAGCTGGGGCCCCGGGTATGGGCGGAGGCCTGTGAGTGCAACCTCTTCCCAGGGGAGGCAGAGCGGCAGCAACTGAGTGAGGTCGCCCAGCAACTGGAAAAGGAGCTGCAGCGGACCCAGGAGTCCTTGGCTAGTGTGGGGCTGCAGCTAGAAGCGGCTCGCCAGGGCCAGCAGGAGAGCACACAGGAGGCTGCCAGTCTCCGACAGGAACTGACCCAGCAGCAGGAGATCTATGGGCAAGGTGTGCAGGAGTGGAAATGGGTTTACTCTGTGGAAGGCTGTGGGGAGTGAGAACCAAGGCACACCCCATTTACACCCCTCTACCCCCCAGCTCTGCAAGAGAAAGTGGCTGAAGTGGAAACTAGGCTTCGAGAGCAGCTCTTAGAAACAGAGAGGAGACTGAATGAGGCTCGGAGGGAGCATGGCAAGGCAGGTGAGATTTGCTGGGGTGGACACGGGCTTCCAGGGAGATTCAGAAAGTGTTGGACATGAGGTTTTTTTAAAGCTATTTTGGAAGTATGCAAATAACAAAGTTATCAAGAAAGGGCACAGATAAATTCTCATGTGGTGAACACACTCATGTAAGCCAGCACCCACATCACGCGCTGGCATGTGACCAGCCTCGGAACCTCCTAAGCCCCTCCCAGCCACTGCCCTCCACAAAGGCAATACCATTCCCAACCTCACACCAACAGTTAACTCCAATTTTTTTTTTCTTAAAGCAATAGAAATTTATTCTCTCACAGCACTGGAAGCTAGAAGCTAGAATTCTGAACTCAAGATGCTCACAGGGTTGGTTCCTACTACTAGAGGCTCTTAGAGACAGCCTGTTTTATGATTCTCTCCTGCCTTGTGGTGGTTGCTGGCAATCTTTGGTTTGTAGGCACATCATTCCATTCTCTGTCTCCATATTACATGGCGTTCTCTCCTGTGAAGGCGTTCCTCCTTCAAAGAGGAAAATTTTCTATATAACCTATGATTGTCACATTAAGAACATTAATTGCACAGGGGTACCTGAGTGGCTCAGTCAGTTAAACGTTCTACCCCCAACTTTTTTTCTAAGTGTTTTATTTATTTTTTTTTGTAAATTTGTTTTTGCTTTTTTATGTTTATTTATTTTTGAGAGAGAGAGAGACAGCTCAAGTAGAGGAGGGGCAGAGAGAGAGAGAGAGAGAATCCAAAGCAAGCTCTGAGCTGGCAGCACAGAGCCTGACGCAGGGCTCAGACTCATGACACTGTGAGATCATGACCTGAGCCAAAACGAAGAGTTGGATGCTTAACTGACTGAGCCACCCAGGAGCCCCTCAAATATTTTGTTTTTAAGTAATCTCCATACATAACATGGGGCTTGAATTCAAAAATCCAAGATCAAGAGTCATGCTCTACCGACTAAGCCAACCAGGAGCCTCCCCCAACTTTTTATTAGGAAAAAGTTCAAATACCTACACAAGTTACGAGAGTTACGTAATGCCCACTTTTAATTAGATGTTAACAGTTAACTAATCTTTTTTTTTTAATTAAAAAAAATGTTCATTTTGAGAGAGAGAGTGAGCATGGGAGGAATAGAGAGAGAGGGAGAGAGAGAATCCTGACCAGGCTCCGTGCTCATCGAGGAGCCGAACGTAGGGCCCATCTCACTGCTGTAAGATCACAACTTGAGCCGGTATCAAGAGTCAGATGCTTAACCAACTGAGCTACCCAGGTGCCTCAAGATTTTATGTTTTTAGGTAACCTCTACACCCAATGTGGGGCTTGAACCCACAAGCTCAAGATCAGAAGTCACACCTTCCACCAACTGAGCCAGGCAGGTGCCTCAAAAGTTCGTAATCTTTTGCTACATTTGCTCTATCCGTATATACACATACACTGATACATGCATTTTTTGGGGAATCATTTAAAGTAAGTTAGAAACATCATGACCATTCAGCTGCATCTCCTACAAAGAAGAAAATTTTCTATATAATCTGTGATTGTCACATTAAGAACATTAATTGCACAGGGGCACCTGAGTGGCTCAGTCAGTTAAGTGTTCGACTTCAGCTCAGGTCATCACCTCACTTCGTTTGCGGCTTCGAGCCCCGCATCAGGCTCTGTACTGACAGCTCAGAGCCTGGAGCCTGCTCTGGATTCTGTGTCTCCCTCTCTCTCTGCCCCTCCCCTGCTGATGCTCTGTCTCTCTCTCCCTCTCAAAAATAAATATTTTTTAAAAATTTTTAAAAAAGAACATTAATGGGGCGCCAGGGTGGCTCAGTCGGTTAAGCATCCGACTTCGGCTCAGGTCATGATCTCATGGTCTGTGAGTTCGAGCCTCGAGTCAGGCTCTGTGCTGACAGCTCAGACCCTGGAGTCTGCTTCAGATTCTGTGTCTCCCTCTCTCTCTGCCTCTCCCCAACTCGTGCTCTGTCTCTCTCTCACTCTCTCAAAAATAAATAAAGATTAAAAAAAAAAGAATATTAATTGCATAAAATCTAATATCCAGGTCATATTCAGATTTCCCCTAAGTGACTCCAGGAAGGTCCAGGGATGGGGAAGTTACTTTGGGTTCACAGAGTCATAGAGCATCAGCCACCCCTCCCACCAGACAGAAGAGACAGCCCTAGAGCATAAATGGCTTCCCTGAGCCATAGAGCTGGGTGCCTAGTGTTCCTGCCAATCATTCCAGTCCTATTCTCATGGTGCCTCTCTGCCTCTGGGCTGTCCCACACCTGTGTCCTTTGTGCCCTGGCTTCCACGTAGTGGTCTCCCTGCGCCAGATGCAGCGCAAAGCCACCCGGGAGAAGGAACGGAACCAGGAGCTCAGGCGCTTGCAAGATGAGGCCCGGAAGGAGGAGGGGCTGCGGCTGACCCAACGCCTACAGGAGCTAGAAAGGGACAAGAACCTTATGCTGGTAGGGGATAGCAGAGACCAGGGCCCTTCTTGAGCTGGTTGGGGAGCAGAGGTGTAGAAGTGGGGGAGGGACTCTGCCGGGCTCGGTGGCGTTTAACCCTCTCCTTCCCAGGCCACCTTGCAGCAGGAGGGTCTCCTCTCCCGTTACAAGCAGCAGCGACTGTTGGCAGTTCTTCCTTCCCTGCTGGATAAGGGGAAATCTGTGGAGTCCGGCCGCAGGGCCCCAGGGTCTTCAGCACCTGTACCTCCAGCAGCGGCACCCACCAGCAGGGAGTCCATAAAAGGTAATGGCCCGTGTAGGAAGGGACACATGCGGGGGACTTTAGCAGTCTTTCCTCCAGGCACTCTTAATGCATGAGCATTGTTCTCCATGACCCTTGGAGGCCCAACAACCTCTCTTATCCATGCCTGCCTTGGGCCAGAAAACCCTCTCTCTCATAATTCTCCCCTCTGATGGAAGCCCTGTTCTCTGCGCGGTAGTTGGAACAGCCTCCTCTTGTCAGGCTCCCATCTCTTGGGGTCTTCTTTCCCAGGATCCCTGTCTGTCCTGCTCGATGATCTGCAGGGCCTGAGCGAGGCCATCTCCAAAGAGGAAGCTGTGTCTCAAGGAGACAACCAGAACTGTCCTCCTCCAGTCTGCTTCTGAGCAGCGGGCACTCTGAGCAGCTGGGGGCTCCAGGTGGGCCCAAAGGATCATGGAGAAGTGGGGTGGGGTGGGGAGGTCAGTGGCTGCCCTCATGGACACGAGCTGCCGAGATGTCTGAATTCTGTGGCACAATAAAGATGACTATAGTAGGAGTCATGTTCTCTCTGGGAATGGAAGGGAATTTTCCCAGCAGCCATCGCTTTCCGGAAAATGTGAGAAATCCCACACAGCTGTTTCTCTAGGTGGTGCCTTTTTTGAAACCCTTTTCCCTGAGCTGCTTGTAAAGTTTTTTGAGAAGCTCCAGATTTTCTTTATTCTCAACTTTTAGTTTAAAACTCTTTATCTCTCAGGGTGCCTGGGTGGCTCAGTCAGTTAAGTGTCTGACTCTCAGTTTCAGCTCAGGTCATGATCTCACAGTTTCTGAGTTTGAGATCTCTGCTGTCACCACAGAGCCTGTTTCAGATCTCTCTCTCTCTCTCTACCCCTCCCCCACTTGTGCTTTCTCTAGAAAAAGAGGAAAAAAACCTCTTTACCTCTGGAAGATAATCGCTGTCAGGAATGAGGAATATAAGACATCCTCATTTGACAGGAATCTCAGAGCTAAGGCGATGTCCTTGATCAGGGGCCACAGTGGTGGGCTTGACGGATGGGTCCCTGGCACTGACATCAGGGTGGGGGAGACAGATGATGGACAAAGCAGCATTGCCATGAGGAGAAGATACGTACAGTGATGCGACAGAACCTGACTGGGGAGAAACGGCTAAATGAGGGGACAGGAAAGGCCTCCTTGAGGAGAGGATGTGTGGAGACCTGCTTTGGCACACCGGCAGGACTCCAGAAGAGTCCTGCAGAGGGCAGACAAGCACAGAGGCTGGGAGTGGGAAGGGAGGACCTGGTAGAGGGGATTTTATTCTAAGTCAGTAGGAAGCCCTTGGAGTAATTTAAAGCTGGGAAGCAGCCACACAATTAGGCTGACTTTTTTTTTTTTATGTTTATTTTTGAGAGAGAGAGCATGAAGAGCAGGGAGGGGCAGAGAGAGAGGAGGACAGGATCTGAAGCCGGCCCCATGCTGACAGCAGCAAGCCTGATGTGGGGCTTGAACTCACGAACCATGAGATCATGACCTGAGCCGAAGTCTGATGTTCAACCTACCGAGCCACCCAGGGACCCCTAGGCTGACATTTTTAAGAGCTAGGTTGGCTGGCTGTTGGAGGACAGGGTTTGGGTGTAGGGAGGGATGAAGAGTGGGGGCTAGGAGGGTACTGGGAGGCTGGGGAGAGATGGGCTCCAGGATGGGAAGGTGGGCTGAGTTTGGCTTGGGGGTGTGGAGGGAAGGAGCAGAATGAGGGCTTCCACGTGACACCACTGTCCCTCACTAGGAGGGAGCAGACCAGGTAGGGAACAGCCTGGGGAAGAAGGGTGTTCTGTTTGGAAGGCATTACTTCCAAGAGGCTCACTAGACCTTCAGACCAGAGGAGGCTTTCCTGAGGAAAAGGTTCTAAGGGGGTCTCTGAGAAACTTAGATAAGACTTGGAGGGCTAAAGGTCCCAGGCAGTGAGGGCCACAGAGAACTGGCACTAAGGACCAGGGCAGTGGTCGGAGGTGGTGGTGAGCAGGGTTCCAGAGGGAGGAGGAAGAGGCTGAGATGACAGGGGAAACAGAGGCGGGTCCCTCCTAAGCCTCTGGCCTGTGACTGATGGAGCCTGCTCTGGGGTGGGGAGGAGTCAGAACATCCTCATACTTCCTCACCTGCCGTCACCCTGGATGAAATTCTTCAGATGTCACTGCTTGGGAGGCCCCCTGGGTGCCTGATGAAGACACATGCTGGAAAGCAGTCTGGAGGGGAGTGGAAGTCCAAGGGTAAAACTGAGTCCCAAGGGGAAGGCTCGGGGTGCTGGCTGAGACCATCCCAGCTGCATCCTGTGTATTTATAAACAGGAGCAACTCTCCCTGCTCTTGCCCAGGCGTCCTTCCTCCCAGCCCCTGTAATTAGACTGCTTCCCCACTCAAGGCTTGCTTCCATTCCTTGGCTTCCAATGGCTTCAAGGGATGAAAGGTGGAAGTCCCTATGATTACAGAGATGAGAGCTGGGTATTGATTGCTTCAGGGTGTGTATGGAGGAGGTTGTGAAAACAAGGGAGGGAGGGTGACCAAGGTTTAGGTCATTGATAGAGCTGGGTTGGTTGGGTCCCAAAATGAGGGGGGGACTTAAATGAGGGACGCCACTGTCAGAGGTTACACATCAGCCATGACCTTCCAAACAGGTTTGACCAGTTAGGTTCTGATGGGATTCCTTGTGTCACTGGGGTGGCCCCTCCCCAGAGATTGGACACTTCCTCTCCCTCCTCCCCTATAAAGTCTCTTGGGGTTCCCAGGCACCTAGACTCAGCCCACCCCCAACTTTGGGGGCCAGGAGACAGCCATGATGTCCAACTGGAAGCTACTGGGGATCCTGGTCCTTTACCTGTATGCCGTAGGTAAGCCAGGAATGCAGTTTGGGTTGTTGGAAGATAGTCAAGTGAGGCGAGGGTGAATTGGATGCATAGGGATGGAGGAGATTCCAAAAGATTCTGAGTATTCACATGAGGGACAGAGTTAAGCGGTCGAAGGTAATACAGCTCAATATTTTTACTGGTTCAGGTATAGGTCCATGTGGCAATTTCTATCAGAATCCAACTGAGGACTGTGTGAAAGAGGGTGAATGTCACTGCAGAGGCTGGGATCTGGGTGCCACATGGGCCCAAGGTGTAGATGGCTTTGAAAGTATAGACCAGCACAGAAGCTGTGTCATTGGGGGTCCCAACCAGGGTGGATAGAGCTTATATCAGGACCTGTCAATTTACAGTTGGTCAAGTTAGGGGCGCCTGAGTGGCTCAGTCAGCTGGGTGCCCTGACTCTTGATTTCAGCTCAGGTCGTGATCTTATGGTTCATGAGATTGAGCACTCCCTGGGCTCAGCACTGAGTGTGAAGCCTACTTAAGATTTTATCTCTCTCTCTCTCTAAAATAAAAAAGAAAGTTGGTCAAGCTAATGACACCAGATAGGGTTTTTATATCATTTTAAGATCACTTTGATATTTTGTAAATGTGTAGAGACTTCTTTGAGAGTTGCTTTTTAAAAATGTATTTTATTTATACTTTTTAATTTTTAAAAAATATTTATTTTTGAGAGAGCACAAGTGAGGAAGGGGCGGAGAGAGAGGGGAACAGAGGCTCCGAAGTGGGCTCTGTGCTGACAGCAGAGAGCCTGATTTGGGCCTTGAACTCGCAAACTATGAGATCATGACCTGAGCCAAAGTTGGATGCTCAACCGACTGAACCACCCAGATGTCCTCCACTCTTTATTAAGTTTATTTATTTATTTTGAGAGAGAGAGAATGAGAGAGAGCAGGGAGGAGCAGAGAGAGGGAGAGAGAGAGAATCCCAAGCTGGCTCTGCACTGTCAGTTCTCACCTGATGCAGGGCTCAAACTCAACAAGTCACCAGATCATGACTGAAGCCGAAAACAAGAGTCGGACGTTCAACCGACTAAGCCACGCAGGTGCCCCGAGGGAGATAACTTTTGAGATGTGTTTGTGGTGTCAGCTCAGGCTGTGGTCTATCTCAAAGAGGCTATGCCTTCTGAGTCTGTAGCTGGGGGAGGAGGGATCCGGCCCTCACCACTTTTTACCTTTCTCCTTCTACCTTCACAGGCATCTCAGGCAGCAGAGACCACCCCTCTCATCCACCCACAGAGGCTGGAGAGGAGGATGGGTCCCCAACATTGCCTCAGGGCCCCCCAATCCCTGGTGATCCTTGGCCAGGAGCATCTCCTCTCTTTGAGGACCCTCCACCTCCAGGCCCTAGTCATCCCTGGAGAGACCTGCCTGAATCTGGAGTCTGGCCTCCTGAGCCCCCAAGAACCGATCCCCCTCAACCTCCCCGGCCTGATGATCCCTGGCCAGCAGGACCCCAGCCTCCAGAAAACCCCTGGCCACCTGCTCCTGAAGTGGACCATGGATCTCAAGAGGAGCCAGATCTTGACCCACCCCGGGAAGAATACAGATAGAGAGATCCCCCAGAGGCATCTCAGTGCCCCCAAACCCATCTGAACCCTTCTGATTCCCCTTCAGTTCTCCCCAATTTATCCTCCATTTCCTTCGTCATTCTTTGAATTAATTCTGAATTCTGAAGTCGTTCTCATTAATCTCCTGTCCACTCTTGAGTTCGCCCACATTTCCCCACCTGTTTTCTCTGACAGCTGATGCATACACCCCTACCTCATGTCCAGTCCTCTCCCCACAACCTGATTCGCAACCTCCTCTTCCCCACTCCTGCCTCCTCCCACCCGCTCCGGCCAGGGCTGGCGGCACTGTGTTCTCTGCTGCCTCCTGGTGGCCTACAGCTGCAAACTACATAGGGAGATCAAAACAGTGCTTCCATGAAACGGAAAAATAAAAAACCATGTTTTCGTAATTAAGAATCTAGGCTGCTTCTTTGCCAATGATTATGTCTTTGAATATTGAGATGCCCTCCTTCGAGCACAAATCTACAGAGATGTGGAAGTAATCTGAGTTCCTGTGTTGCCCATAATTCTACATAATGATGTGGAACTCAGCAGGAGGAAGTTGGAAATGTAACTATCAGAATTACAAGGACATTCAGACCCACATTTCTCCCATTCTCGAACCCATCTTTTGGAGAATAAGAAACCAAGTTACATCTCTTTTTAATAGCTTATGGTTTGCACACCCCTGGCTGAACATGAAAACTTTCCCAGGAGCATGTAGGCAGGACTAGGTTCTAAGGGGATCGATCAATTTCCAAAAGTATATGTACCGCTTCCTAAAATGAATCTGCCTGACAACTGTACCGTGTTTTTGTTTCCCACCTGTATCAGTTAACAAACTACCCTCCTCCCTCTGGACAGAAAAGCCATGCTCTTGCTCACCTTGAACCAGAGAGTGCTGGCAAACAAAAGTCAGTGGGGAATAGAAACCAGCCTTTCCATCTCATTAAGAGATGCATCCTAAATAAAGGCATATTCTTCTGTTTAATCGTCATCCATATCTGTATGACCAACTGTGTCTTCTAATAATTGTAGTTATAAACCCACTGCAGAATAACTGTTCTTAACACAGTCTTATGGTCACAGGAAATAGGTTTCAATTTATATACATATTTTTGTTACAGAGATATGCAAAAAGACTTCCCCCCAAATACAATAAAATACAAAGTTATACAATGAAAATATATTTCATTAGAGTGAAACTATAGGGAGAGTGGAATGGAAAAAAGAACTAAACAGAAAAATAAGTTAAATTTGCTGACTGGTTAAAAGGCTTGCTCACTTATTAAAGAGGTGTTGTAGATATGAAAATGTTATGGTATTTCATCCGAATATAATTTGAAAGAGTGATATGATTTTTAACAGGTAAGTATATACAATTCCCTGGAAGTATACCCTTTGCAATATTTAAACTTATGATTAAAAATGTTAACTGTTCACTTAAAAACATGTAAGGCACACATAATTTAAAAAAATTCTTTATGGGAGTATTTCCGCAGGACAGTTAAAAAGGCAGGAGCCAAAGGATCTCAATGGCCTAATGTCAATCAAGTGGCTTACCAGGATGGGGGGGCTGAAGAGGAGCTAAAAGAAATTGTGCATGACCTTAAAATTCACCACTTAAGATCCAATTTGTTTACATGGCAACTCCAATCAAAACCTGTATGTGACCAGTTTGGTAAAAAATCCCAAAAACCCCACCGAATTTTCGAGTTGAGAAATAATCCTAGAACACATAAGAATTGTAGGAGTGAGCCTAGTAGAATTTAATAGGCTCCAGTGTGGACTAGGTTCACGAAATTCATTCAGTCATTATCTTATACCCTTAATATGTCCATCCCTGCCAGGTGCCATGGGGGAATATAGAAAATAAAAATACACAGTTCCCTCTCTCCGGAAGCTTAAACTTAAGCCGGGGAAGAAAGGATTTGCATGAAAAGTTAAATAACAACGTCACAGACAGTAAGGATGCATGTAACTAAATAATTATATGAGTAAGCACCAAATAGCTTCAGCAATAAACGCCGTGAGTTCATAAGGCAGTCACGGGGAGCTGGAAGAAGGCACGGCGGGCGGAAGGGCAGGCTGCCCGGCTGCGGGCGGGGCCGAGGAGGATGTGGGTGGGTGACCGCTCCAGGGACGGCGCAGGCGCAAACCTGCCCGACGCCCAAGCCCTGCAGGACCCGCCCCTGCGCGCCTGGGTTCTGGCGGTCCCGGCTCCTGCCTTTTCGTGTGCTGCTCCCAGTGTCTGGAAAGGGCTTCCTGTCTCCAGCCAGGGGTATTTCTCTTCAGTGACGCCGCTCCCCACTCACCTGCGCCCCTACCCCGCGCTACCGTGGTGTGCGGCGCAGCAGTGCGTGGAACAAAACTCACAGGTCAAGGATTTATTCCTGTCTGTCCTCCGCTCCTAGGCCTCGGAACCTCTTGTGGGCAGAGACGGCCCTGCACATTTCTTGTGGGACCTCTTTACCATTTTGGTGCCTGTGCCTCCCCAGCGTGCTGTCACTCTCAGCAGCGCCGCCTAGCCCTCCGTGGCTGGGACACTGGCGTGCTGGAAGAAACCGTGTTTCTCCCTCGCGTTCTCGCTCCCCCAACTCTCTCCCAGCCCTTCAAGGATGACTGGGGGTATCGACACTCCAGCCCTTTGAGCCCCAGTTGCCCTCCATGAGACTTTGCTTGGGCTCCTTCACACTAACGACCTCATTCTTACTCCCCTACTCTCACCTTTAAAAAAAAATCCTCTTTACTCGAATCCTTGTCTCAGGATCTACTTCTGGCCATTCCAGCCTAGGTCGCAAAGTATGGTTTGCTGCAAACCACTGCAACCACTTATGACTGTACATGTACTGTATGGGCAGTGTTGCCAAATGCTCTACTGATTAAGCTCTCAGCTAATTTGCACAATAACCCCATCCTTACCACCATTTTGGATCCAGAGAGGTACCCTGACTCATACAAGGAAAGACAAATGGCAAAACTTGGATTTAAACTTGGGTCTGTCTACTAAGCCAATATCTCTGATATTTATTTATTTTGAGAGAAAGCATGAGAGAGCAAGAAAGGGGCAGGTACAGAGTCCATTGGTGGTGGTGGGGGGCTCAGACCTGCACACTGTGAGATCATGACCTGAGCCGAGATCAAGAGTCTGATGCCCAACTGACTGAGCCACTCAGGCACCCCTCTGAAGTCTCTGATTTTAACCACTATATTTTCTCATCCTTTTATTAATATTATCTGTGTAACTCCGACACTGAATATAGTGCCTAGGTCTTTATGGACATTTAATAGGTTATATTAGGGTTCTCCAGAGAAACAGAACCAATAGAGTATATATTATTATAGGCATTGGCTCTTGAGATTGTGGAGGCTGAGAATTCCCACAGTCTGCCATCGACAAGGGAGAGAACCAGGAAAGCCAATGGAGTAATTCCAAAGGCCTGAGAACCAGGAGTGCCAATGATGTCCAAGGACAGGAGAAGGTGGAGGTCGCAGCTCAAACAAGGAGCAAATTCACTCTCCTTCCTATTTGTTCCAGTCAGCCCTCACTGATGGATGATGTCCACCCACAGTGGTGGCAGCAAGCTTCTTCCCTCAGTTCAACGTTCCCATGCTAATCTCTTCCAAGAAACAACCTCACAGATGCACCCAGAAACCATGTTTCACCAGCGATCTGGGCATCCCTTAGCCCAGTCAAGTTGACACATAAAATTAACCATTGCATACACATAAGGAGCTGAGTCCTTGGTGTACCACAAGCGAGGGACTATGACTCTACATCATACGTCTTTATTGCATACATGTTTCATGAATGGCTGAATTCATTAATAAATGGCAAGTTTGGGCAACAAGGAGTAGACTGAAATGGTTAGAGTGAAGGGCTTATCACCTGGAAAAGAGGGGGATATTGCTGGACAGGTAGGTTGGGGGGAATTAGGGTAGCCAGGCTTGGGAGCTTATATCTGAAAGTGTTTCTCTTCTGGGGCACCTGGGTGGTTCAGTTGGTTAAGCGTCCGACTCTTATTTTTGGTTCAGGTCATGATGTGACTGACAATTCATGAGTTCCAGCCCCACATAGGGCTTTGCACTGACAGCGTGGTGCCTGCTTGGGATTCTCTCTCTTTCTCTGCCCCTCCACCACTAGCACACATGCACACACACACACACACACACACACACACTCTCTCTCTCTCTCTCTCAAAATATAAATAAACAACTTTAAAAAAAGGAATCATGTTGAAAGTGTTTTTCCTCTGATAGAATTGTGCCCAGTGGTGGGGAGGCCCACACGCATGAATGGGTGTGCTGTGGCAGAGAGGTATTCGGGATGGAAGGGAAGCAGTCTAGAACCCTCAAACTCACCAGTAGCAACCCCCCAAGCCAGCAAGATGAAGTTCGTTGGGAAAAGAAAGAGAAAATAATTCTTTAAAAAATTTTTAAGGTTAATTTATTTATTTTGAGAGAGAGAGAGAGAGAGAGAGCACAAGCTGGGGAGGAACAGAGAGAAAGGGAGAGAGAGAATCCCAAGCAGGCTCTGCACTGTCAGTGAAGAGCCTGATGTGGGGCTTGAACTCATGAGAGCTAAAATCAAGAGTTAATCGCTCAACCAATGAGCCATCCAGGCGCCCCAAGAAAAGAATTCTTAAAGGAGAAAGAAAGTGAGGGAATGGAACTGAATTCTTGGTGTAGCCCAGGCAAAGGTCTAAGACTCTACATCATGCTGTCTTATTTAATTTCCACAACTTTATTGTGGTTTTCATGTCTTCCTCCCCTTGTAAAGTATGAACTTCTTGAGGGCAGAGACTGTGCCTTGTCTGTATTTTTAGGCCTTACTTCTTTCCTAGTACATGGCCCAGAAGGTGTTTAATAAGGCAAATTATTAGCCCTGCTTCACAAATGAGGAAACTACTCTGAGAGAGGTAGTTCATCTAAGACATCACCCAAGTGCCAAAGTCAAGATGATGCAGGACTGCTTGCTCCAAACCAGTTCTTCCCAGTTTGACACAATAGATGGGTGAGTGGGAGAGAGAAGGAAGAGGCATGAGGTAATTGGAGATTTTATACCTATTAATAGGCAGCAGGTATTGACACCCAAACATGGTGTGTTTATCAGCTGGGAAGGAGACCGAGTGGGACTGGAGCATTAGCACAGGGGAACCCATTGTGCCAGCTTATCCATTCACTGCTTCTTCCCATCTACTTGGCTGACCTCAGCTAGGAGCGAATGCGGTGGGAACACTGTTGCATCTTATGTCAACATGGAGTCATAGAATCAAATAATAGAGTAGGATCATGGATTCAGAGAACAATAGCTCAGTACCTTGGACCTGGTAGGCAGTCATAAATGCTTGGCTGATGAAAGAAAAGAATCTAGAACTTGTATCACGGTATACTCTAATTATAGAAGCCGAGTTAACTTGGGAAGGCATCAGGCACATCCCTCAGCCTTTGGGCAGGCCAGTGATGTCTTTGGACTAGACTGAAGAGATGGTTGTCTGCTCTTCTTTGAAGATCTCTGCGGAGGGAAACTCCAAACCACTTATTTGTTCATCCATTTGCCCAAACGACAATCATTTATTGAGTATCCACTGTGCGGAGTGCTAGGCCGTGGTAACAATCCCAGGAAGCAGTTTCAGTCCTCCCTGCCCTCAAGGAGCTCTGTGTCTGGGGAAGAAACAACATGTCAATCACGGCAATAACATGTGATAAAAGTTAAACTACAGAGGGGCACCCCTGGAGGTAGGTGCAGAAAAGGGGAAGACCTAACTTCTCTGCTAATTTCTTGTTTCAAATGCATTTGAAAACTTGCTTTTGTATAAATTTAAACTCTCTTACTGTACATTTTCTCGCTCTAGTCTTCAATTATGTGCCCACCGGGTGCCCAGCACTAGCCCAAAAAACTTGTTGAGTTTAATCAAATCCACCTTCCAAGCTATCCGCTTCTCCCCACCCCACCCCCCTGCCCTTTTCCTCAAATATTCCTAGCCTTTGTTTTGGCAGCTTAATCTCAACTCCTGTGATGGGGAAGACAGGATAGCATAGTGGTGAAAGCATCAGGATGTGACCCAAATCTTTGTCCCTACTCTGCTATCTATTCTCTGTATGACCTTGGGATGTGACTTTAGGCTATTTCTTTAATAATCTTTAAATTTCCACCCAATACTGACAGCCTAATTCCTGTGTGTGGGTATTTTACGCTCTTCCACCAGAGGGCGGCCTAGAGGCTCCTCCAAGGTGTTTCCCTCCAGAGTTCTCCTTGTGCTTTACCTCTAATATCCACACTCCAGACCTCGGTCAGGCCCCACTAGTACCCACCTGGTCACCAAGGTGACTCCTCTAAGGTGAGACAGGCACGTGAGATGAGGTGAGGCACCTCTGGGGCCCTCAAGAAAATTCAGGCACAGGCTGCTTGGCCAAGTGGCCAAGCATATCCATTATTCGTTATTTATTCTTTCTCTCATTCTGTGCTGAGTTCTTCCATGAGCCAGGCAGTGCTCTAGGGCTGTGAATACAGTGGCGAGTCAAATAGAGGAGGGCCCTATCCTCATGGGGCTTACCTTCTAGTGGGGGAAGTGAGCAATACCCAGATGTATACAGGACATGTGTAATAAGATGTTACGTGTGATAAGTGCTCTAAGAAAATTAAGGCAGAGGAGGGAAATGAAGAGTGGTGGTCCATATGTGGACTTGGGATATGATTCTAAATAGAAAAGTCAGAGAGGGCCTCTGAGGAAACAGCAGGTGACAAGAAGTGAATAAAATGAGGGAGTGAGTCAGGCCATGGGAATACCCTGGAAGAAGAGGAAAAACCAGCTTGGTGTCATGTGCCAAATATAGCATCAGGATTGCAGGTAAAGCCCCCAGCTACTGGCAGTAGGCATCGCCTTAACTCCCTGAACTGGTGTCTGCAGCTCCAAAGGACAAATGATCCTTTCTGTCTACTAGGGTCACTGAGAGAATCAAGATCAATCCAGCACGTGTAGATGACTGTGATGAACTGTTACACACTGCTGAGGAGTCAGTGTTGTTCCGTGATTCTAGCCTGGGGTCCAAGTTAACACACTCCTGAGGAGTCACTGTTGTTCCATGATTCTAGCCTGGGGTCCAAGTTAACACACTGCTGAAGAGTCAGTGTTGTTCCGTGATTCTAGCCTAGGGTCCAAGTTAACACACTGCTGAGGAGTCAGTGTTGTTCCCTGGTTCCAGTCTGGGGTCCAGGAGAACAGAGCTGTACTGGGGATGCAAGCCTCTGCAATAGGATCCTGTCTTTTTTGGTTGCCTCTGTATGTACGTGATGCATCAGGTGCCAGGGACACACTGGGGGACAAGAGAAGCTCCCTGCCTGAGAGGAACTCGCAGCCAGAGAGATTTAGGCCAGAAGAAGGAGAGAAGATGGGCCCACCCGATACACCCCGTGCAGCTCTGAGAGCCACACCTGGCCTGGAAGTCCCTCCTGATACAAGTCCTTTCGGCTGCTCCCGAAAGTTCCTGCAGACTGCACCCTGGCCCTCCTCTCACCCATCCTCCCTGGCTCTTTCCTCTGGACTGGGGAGGGAGCTGGGTCTCTAATTCTAGGTGACCAATAACAATAAAGCATTAATAGCCACAGTGGGAAGAATGACTGTTTGAAAGGTGAGCATAATGAGCAGACAATGAGAGCTGGTGTCCCTAGCAGTCACTCCACAGAACAGAGAAGAGGACAAATATTATTGTTCTCTGAGAGCTAATCACAGCCTGTGTAGTCACCTCCTCACAAGACAAGAGGGGTGGTGGCTAAATCAGATGTGACCTAAACCTAGCAATGAAGTGTTGGGCCTGGGGAGCATGATCCGCACTCAGCTGACTTCCTGTGGTTTGCAGGCAGCAGGGAAGGGCAAGAAGGGGGAGCAGAGAGCATGGTGGGAAGAGCTCCCACCTGCTGAATTCTTCCCCTTCAGGACTCACTGCCCGAGGATGCTCCTGGCTCTGGCTCCAGTCCTCATTCTCTTGTCCCAGCTGTGGTGCCCCGGGTCCCTTGGAAAGTACCAGTGGGCTGCTAAGAGGGTGAGGACAGATGGGAAGAGCAGAAGTGGAGGCTGACTAGGCAAAATTTTAGGAAGTCAGTCCTAGAGAAGAGACGGATGGGCTGGGAGCTAATGGAGAAGGAGGGAAGGCAGAGCTGGGTATAGACTAGACCACTGGTTATGTTTTGAGGGAGCATAATATATCTTTATGGGGTGTAGACTGCTCCCCAAAGCAGTGATCTTAGCTAAGGGGATCCTCAGCTTATCCTGGGTGGGATTCCCAACAAGAATCACCTAAGGGATTTTTAAAGTACACAGCCCTGTCCTGCTCCACTCCCGGCTTCAGATTAATGCCTTGTGCAGGGGGAAATCCCAAAACTTCCTCAGTGCGGCCGGCCGTGTGAGCTCTGCTGTTTGTTAATGGAAGTGTGCTGCATCCCTCAGAGAAAAGAGATCATCCAGTGGAGGGAAGAGTGGCTCAGGGGAGACAGTCACCCATGAGGAATGAGGGTGGGACAGAGAGGCCCATGAGAGAGCACAGGTGAGTAGTTCTGTGTCAGAGCCAAGTCCATATGTCTGCTGCTCTCTGCCTGGCTAGACTGAGTGCTCCTGGAGGCAAGGCCTTGGCTACTATTGTACACTTGGCTACAAGCTACACTTGGCTTTGCTCGATGCATTTGGGAGGGGTGGAGGGCACCAAAGTCAGAGAGGAAGGAGATGTATTCCAGAGTAAGTAATAAGTAAGGCAGGAAGGGAAGAATCACCACGTGCTTCCCACAGGTAAGTGCTTAGAATTCAGTGAGCAGATGTGTGCTCTGCCCACTTGTCCTGGAGCCCACAGTCCAGGGCCAATGGTTTCTGTTGCATTTTGACGCTGTGTGGGGGCTGCATAGGTAGTGTGCCACAGATCCTATCTGAGGGCAAAGGAGTCAGGCCACGTGGAATGTGGATTCTGCACTTGACCATCTACTGCAGGGAAGAAACCACAGAGGCAGGTGGAGAACAGCGACTACAACTGAGTGAAGTTTAGGCAGTCACATGGGCACACCAGGGCTGAAGAGGGCACAGACCAGGTTGGAACTCCCATGTACAAATTCATCTACTCTTTCCTGGACCCATGTCCTTGATCACGAGAGAGACCAGGGGGAGAGTGTGAATGACCCAGGGCACCCATCCCCACTACAGGGAAACAATTCAGGGAGACCCTACTGGGAGTGGGCCAGGAGCATCAACTTGCTCTGTGTATGGAGGCGGGGGGGCGCATAACTGCTGGAGAGAGGATCCCACCACAGGCAGAGAAAGGGTGATGGAGGAAGAGAGAGGAGGAGAGGAAAGTGCCTCTGGTTGGAGCAGAGCACAGAGGTTCAGAGGGGGAAGGAGCCTCAGATCCTGGGGCACAGAGCAGCTTCTCTCCCCCACCAGCAAAGCAAGCTCCTCTCTTGGGCTTCTTCTCTTTCTGTATTTTCACTCCCCTGTCCCTTCCCTCAAGCAGAACCTAGGTCTACCAGACACCACTGCATGGAATGCTTGTTCTAGAACTTGTGTCCCAATTTTGAGGGCAATGGTAAAAAGCAAAGGAGGAAAGATTGAGTGGGAGGGACAGCGCGTGCTGTTGACTTTCTCAGTTAGGACCTCTTAACTTTTGAGACTTTGATGACACAGAAGGAATTTTGCATATACCCTTACAGGGTTTAAGGAACCTCTGAAGTCTGTCCATGGACCACTGCCATTAATTTATGGCCTAGTGTCAGCTGAGGGATGGGACCCAAATGGGCTCTGGAGTCCAATAGGCTTGGGTTTGCATCCTTTCCAAACTCTTTTGCTAGTTACCAGCGAGTTTGAACAACTAATTAATTAATTAATTTTTATTTTTTAAGTTTATTTATTTATTTTGAGAGAGAGAGTTACAGAGAGAAAGCATGAGCAGGGGAGGGGCAGAGAGAGGGAGAGAGAGAATACCAAGCAGACTCCATGCTATTAGCACAGAGTCCCACGAGGGGTTTGAATTCACCAACCATGAGATCGTGACCTGAGCTGAAATCAAGAGTTGGACACTTAATTGACTGAGCCACCAAGGCACCTCTTGAGTAACTAATTTAAACTCAGTTTCCCCATCTGTGAAATGGGGAGAAAGAACTCTTACCCTGCAGGGCTGCTGTAAGGATTAAGCACCAGCACACATGTGGAAGACCTAGGACAGTATCTGGTCCAGAGGAAATGGTGGCTCTCTACCCCCCAAGCCTCCTCTATGACTATGCTGTCCCTTCACTCAGAACCCTCAGTACCCTGCATCCGCACATACCACATTCCTCCCTTAGCCTGATGTTATAAATCATCTCTGATGCTAGTCCAAACAACTTTCTGTTCCTCCACCTCTCTGTTCCTCTGTTTATACTTCCCAAGCCAGTCACTTACTTGTTCTAAATATACCCTCAGTACCACCAGGGCCCTGAGTCTGAGCTGCCTGCTCCCTTCCCTGCTCATCTTCCCCCAAGGCCCAGGGAATGTCCTGCCACCTCCTCAAAGCCAAGTGCCTGTCCCTTTTCTCCATGCCAGCATTCTCTCTAGGCTGTTTGTTCCCAGCTGGACTTCAGCTCCTCAAGGGCAAGGACAATTCATCTTACTCCTTGTTGCAACTTCCAAAGCACAGTGTAGCTGATAATGCTGAACCAGTGCCTGGCACAGAGCACAGCAGCACAAAGTAGCCCAGGGCAGCCCCAGTGGACACAACCTGCCTTCTTCATAAATGTGGGGCAAGAACTCCCAATCTCTTGTGCTTGGAAGGCACATGCTTTAAGTTTGATTTTCTCTGGTGTGTGTGGGGTTGCCCTAGGCCACCCATGCTGTCTCACCCAGTCCATCTGTTGGGCAAGGCGCTTGCTGCTGGGGAACACAGCAGACCCACCAGCACCTCCGTGGCATTGTCTAATTGGTGAGTCTCCCTCAACGTGGCCCTAAGCTGAGCAGGCACTCAGCCAGTGTCTCTTCCCTCCCGATTTCAGGCCTATTAGCTTCAGATTTCCACTGCCTGAGCTGAAAGAAGGATTAATGATGAATCTCAGGGACATAGCATAGTAAAATAGCAGAGCAGATAGGATTCCAATGAGAAAAGGGAGAGTGGAGAGGAGCTGGGAGGGCCCACATGTGGGTAGATGTGGTGGTGGGATCAGGTGGAAAGGGGTGGATACAGCAGACAGGGAGAGAGCGAGAGGAGGGCTGTGGCTGAACACCAGGCTGTGTGGGTGGCTGGAGATCCAGACACAGGCTGAGAGGAGAGAGAGAGAGAGAGAGAGAGAGAGAGAAGAGAAACTGTGCCTCCTCCAGCGCCGGCTGTCCTGGCCGAGGTCTGACAGCATCCAGGAGGAATGAGAGGAAGAAAACAGGACAGACGTTGCCACCTCTGTTTGTGCTGGAAAAGAATATCCCACAGGCCTTGTAGTTCCTCCCCTCCTCCCCACCCACAAGGCTCCACGCAACCTCTTCTTTCGGGCACTCCCTCCCTGCTCCCGGTGCCCCTCCCTCCCTCCTCTCCTCCTCTGGGAGATGGGCGCCAGCAGGGCTAGGAGTCCAGGAAGGGAAAAATGTGGCCCGGACAGGCGCTGGAGGAACTGACATTTTCGGTAGCACTGCTGTGTGTACGCAGGTCACTGCTCTGTAGAGGCAGAGGGGCAAAGAGGCTCTAGGTCTCCTATAGGTGAGCTGGGCTGGAGACTCCAAAGGGAGAGTCTGGGGTTGTGCATCAAACTTGCTGTCTCCCAGTGGGGGAAACAGACCGGACATTGCCGGGCTTCATGTGCTAAACCTGCGCCAGGAGGGCTGCGCCCTTAGTCCCCTTTAATCTTTCCTATAATTTACCATTTGATCCTCACAAACCCCCTGCAAGGTAGGCGTGACTTAAAATATCCCTATTTGACAGAGGAGGACGCTGAAGTTCAGAAAGGTTTGGACAGTTGCCTAAAGCTGGGAAGTTAGCTGGAACTTGAACTCAGGTCACCCAGAGTCTATGCCAGTGTTTTTGTTTTTCTCCCATTGCATCAGCCCTCTTTAGGGGACACTGTCCCATTATCTCCTCTTGCTGCAGTAGCTCCAGGCCCCTCTTCCCTCCCACTCCCACTTGAGTGCTGGAAAGATCAAGGACCAGACTAGATGGTAGCCACTAGCTGCACATGGCTATTTGCATTTAAATTAAAATTAAGTAAAATTAAAAATTCAATTCCTCAGGTTGGTTATATTAGCCCCATTTTAAATGTTTGGTAGCCACACGTGGCTAGTGGCTACTGTACTTGGCAGCATAGATACAGAACATTCCCATCACCGAAGAGTACTGGGCCAGAATGAAATGTGGGGCAGGAAAAAGGGAATGGGAGAGGGCAGCCAAGGGCTGGGGTATAGGCTCCCTTTGTAGGAGACTGGGGAAGTATGGAAATAAGAGTCTGGGTGAGGGGAGCAGGGTGGGGGCGGAGGAGAGGCAGCTTGACCCAACTCCCTGGCCCCTCCCTCCGATACTGATACTCTGGGCAATACTAGTGAGCAATTAATTGGCTGGGGTGGGGCCAGGACCAAAGCAGGAGGGAGGGGAATGTGATGGAGGAGGACCTGCCCCCTTCTAACTGAACTCAAGGCTCTGATCTGCCAGTCCTGCCTTTCATCCTTCAGGGATCCTGACATCTGCCTGGCCCTCCCTTACCCTCCTCAGACAGGACCTGGCTGATTTCTGTTCTCTCATCCAGGCCAGGGAGCCGGCTGATGGTCTGCAGAGCCACCACCTTCCCAATTAGTCTCATTAGCCTCTGGTTCACTCACTGGAGCCGTGGTCACCAGCTGTGGGGGAGAGGCCATGAGTGGCCTGTGAGTAACCTCAGACCTAGCTATGACAGGGGTTCCCAGCCCAGGCCTCTCCCTAGGCTGAGGCCCTGGAAACCAGCACCCTTCATACTATCCCAGGAGGACCCCCAAAATGGAGAGATTAGGGAGTTGGAGTTTGGAGTGAAGATTCCTAGTTAAGAAGGAAAGGGCCCATTCATTGATAGAACACGTAATAGGTGTGTGGCAGGCATGGAACCTGGACAATGACAATGAGGTGGGGTGGGGGCAGTGGTACTGGAGGTGCAGTGTGGAAAGTGGAGGCTGAATGAAGGATCCCAAGAAAAGGGGCAGATCCAGGGGCTGTGGATGGGAAGCCAGGTGGGGTTAACCATGTGGTGGGGTGGGGGACCAGAGCAGGCACTCTGTTGCGGACAGGAAAGTAGAAAGGTCTGCATGGAAGGAGTGAGACAGGCCAGCACCAGGGCAGGCAGGAGAGCGAAGGAGCCAGGTGACCGGGTCCTGTGATGAGAGTGGCCATCTGAGTGGGCAGAGCGCCCGGTTCCAGGTTAGGTAATGAGGAGCATGGGTAGGCCGGTCAGGTGGCAGGAATCGTTAAGGGCCCTGTGGCCACAGGTACCCCACACTGAAGCCACTTCTGCCGCTGAGTAGGCAGATGCCCCAACCGATTACTTCAGCTCCTCCCAGCCACACCAAGTTGCCCCAGGCACCTGCCCCTCCACCTCCCCACCCCTCCCCACAATGACTCCTGCCCAGAGAATGTCCAGCCCTGGCATAAAGGCCCTGGGTTGTCCAGGAGTTGCTGTCAGTCAGAAGGCTGCACAGTCCAAGATGGGCTCCTCACTGGCACCCCGGATGGGGCGTGTGGGAGGGCGAGGAATGATGGCGTTGCTGCTGGCTGGTCTCCTCCTGCCAGGTAGGAGGCTTGGGACCCCAGGAGTGAAGGAAAGCAGAGAGGGGTGGCAGAGGAAGGATGCAGACACCTCCAGAGGAGGCTGGAGGGATCCAGTGGTGGGAAGTGGGAGGAAGCACTGTCCAGGGAGAAACTGGGAGAGGACCTGGCAAGGGCCAAGGGCAGGGACTCTGGAATCTGATGCTTGAATCTGAAGACTGGTCCTCACTGCCTTGTCACTCCAGGCAAGTTACTTAAACTTTCTGAGCCACAGTGTCTGAAACTCTGAAACAGGGTTAATGATAACACTTAGCTCTAGTTTCTCTGAGTCTCAAATTAAATAATGTATATGACAAGTGCTTTGGAAATTCTAGAGCATTGTATAAATGTTGATTGTTGTTGCTATTACTATTACCAATTATTAGAGCACTAGAAGATGAAGACTGGATATTTAATAGTAATAATTGTTACCATTTATAGAATGCTTTTCATGTACCAGACACTATTCTACCACTTTACATTAGCGCTTTTTAAAAAAAAGCTTATTTATTTTGAGAGAGAGACAGAGAGAGCAGAGGAGGGGCAGAGAGAGAGGGAGTGAGAGAATCCCAAGCAATCTCTTCACGGACGGCATGGGACTTGGACTCACGAACCGTGAGATCATGGCCTGAGCCAATATTAAGAGTTGGACTCTTAACCGAATGAGCCACCCAGGCACACTTACATTAGCACTTTTGATCAGAAGAACTGTATGAGATATTTGTTATTCCCGCTGTACTGATGAAGATACTGAGGCTAGGCCAGTTTAGAAAACTGGCTCAAGATCACAAATTACAAAGCAGTAAAGCCAGGATCCATACAAACCAGGGTTGTGCTGTTGGCCACCAGGTATTTGTGGTGACTCTGCCCATGGCCCCGTGGGTGGAGAGCAGGCCATGTGGCTTAGGGGAGCAGAGAAGGAGGGCAGGAATTCTCCATGATTAGTGCAGTTGAATGACGGGGGCTGCAGGCAGAGTTGGATTTGGTGTGGAGGGGGACACAGAGAACTTCTTTGTGGATAGAAGGGGGACATCACAGACTGCGGAGAAACTGGTTGTTGGTAGATAGATTTGGCCTCTCCGAATGTATAAACTGAAGCTCAGAGAGGTTTAGTCACTTGCTAGTATGAAGCCCTGCCCATACTGCTTTGGGACTTTTAGGAGTTGAGTGGAGGAAGAATGGGGGTCAGGTGAGCCTGGGGTTAGAAGAAAAAGGTTGGTTAAGGAAAGAAGTGGTTTCACATCTATCAGGGATGTACAGGCAGGAGACTGGGGGGCAGGCAGGCATGATATATTAGCTGAATGGGGAGAGAGGAAAGCTGCTAATGGTCATGAGCCTGGGAGGAGGGTTCCATCCTCGTGTCCTTGGGCCGTGCCAGGACAGCAAGGGTGGCTCAGGGTGCGGTGTCCTGTCATGCTGTACCAGCAGGTTCTGAAGCAATAGTGGGTGCCCCCACATCCTGGCTCCCACCCAGCTTTCCTGGCGTGGGCAGTGCTGAGATGGGAACAGAACTCCCACCCTTTACCCAAGCCTGGACTCTCCCAGGGAGGCTGGTGACTGAATCTTAGTTCTCAAGTACCCTAGCCCTTACCTCAGTCCCTCTGCCACTGGCTTTCTCTTTTTTCAGTGTCTCGTTTACTACTTTTCTTTTCCTTCCCAGTCCATTGTTGTTTGCTTTGTCTTCTCTTTCCACTTTGTCCCGCAATCTCACCTGTGATTCTTTCCCTCAGGACTTATGCCCCATCTTGAGGAGTCTCTGTCGCCCTCATGCTCTGTCTCTCCGGGGTCCTTCCTTTTGGACCCATTAGCTCCTACTACTTCTCCGTCCGTCTTATCTTCCCTTAACACCTCCTACTTGGGAGTCTCATTTTCTTTTTCTCTGGCAGATGTTTGGCTTCGGTCTCTGCCCCCTCCCAGAACAATGAAACTGCCCTTCCTTTGCAGGCAACAGCTGGTTCTCCCTTCCCTTTCCACCCCAAGCTCTCCCTAGGCTCCTCTCAGAAGTCAGAAGCAGATGACTGAGATGGGCTTGAAAGCTGAGGGGGGAAGCCAAGCCACTCTGGCCCTCATTAACCACTACTTCCTCCTCAGGGACCTTGGCTAAGAGCATCAGGACCTTCTCAGACCCCTGCAAGGATGCACGTATCACCTCCCCCAATGACCCCTGTCTCATTGGGAAGAGTGGTTCCAGTAGCTTCAGTGACCACAGTGGCTCCAGCAGCTCCAGCAGTTCCATTTCCAGTTCCAGTGGTTCCAGTGGCAGCTCTAGTGGTGGCCTCAGTGGTTCTGGCATCTCCAGTGGTGGCTCCAGTGGATCCAGTGTCGCCCAGGGTGGTTCTTCAGGATCTTCATTATTTAAGCCAGGAACAGGGTATTCCCAGATCAGCTACTCCTCAGGATCCAGCTCCTCCCAATCAGGAAGCAGCAGCTCCTCCCAGTCGGGAAGCAGCAACTCCCAGTCGGGAAGCAGCAGTTCCCAACCAGGGTCCGGATCAGCTCTACCAATCAGTGATGATTCTTCCCGCTTACTAACAAGCTCTTCCCAGTCTGGAGGAGGCTCAAGCTCATCTGTTTCCCAAACTTCCTGGATGTCTAGCAGTGGTGGCCAAAGGATCAACTCTAACTTACGCCCCTGTGGTTCAGATATCTCCGACTCTCCCTGCAGTGGGGGGCCCATCGTCTCACACTCGGGCTCCTACATCTCCAGCTCCCACTCTGTGTCAGGGGGTCAAAGGCCAGTGGTTGTGGTGGTGGAGCAGCACGGCTCTGGTGGCCCTGGATTGTCTCAAGGTTCTCCCTGTAGCAGTGGTAGCCTTCCAGGCAAGCCCTGCCCCCCTATCACCTCTGTAGACAAATCCTATGGCAGCTATGAGGTGGTGGGTGGCTCCTCTGACAGTTATCTGGTCCCAGGCATGACCTACAGTGGGGGCAAAATCTACCCTGTGGGCTATTTCACCAAAGATAACCCTGTCAAAGGGTCTCCAGGGGTACCCTCCTTTGCAGCTGGGCCCCCTGTCTCTGAGGGCAAATACTTCTCCAGCAATCCCATCATCCCCAGCCACAGCTCTTCTGGTTCCAACATCTACCCCTCAGGAGCTTCCTCGGCCATTGTGTTCCAGCCAGTGGGCTCTGGTGGGGTCCGGCCCTGTGGTGTTGGCTCTAAGGGGCCCTGCTCCCTCTCTAGTTCTGGAGTCCACAGCAGTTCTAGTGTTTCCAGTAGTTCATCCTTCCATCCCTGTGGCGGTGTTTCACAGGGCCCCTGCTCCCCACCAGGCACTGGCTCTTTTAGTGGCAGCTCCAGCTCCCAATCCAGTGGCAAAATCATCCTTCAGCCCTGTGGCAGCAAGTCCAGCTCTTCTGGTCACCCTTGCATTTCTGTCTCCTCTTCAACATTGAGTGGGGGTCCCGATGGTTCTCCCCAACCTGATCCTTCAGCTGGTGCCAAGCCCTGTGGCTCCAGCAGCTCTGGAAAGATCCCCTGCCGATCCATCCGGGACATCCTGGCCCAAGTGAAGCCTCTGGGGCCCCAGCTAGCTGACCCTGAAGTTTTCCTACCCCAAGGAGAGTTACTTGACAGTCCATAAGTTGTCCTTTGCATATGTGCATGTGTGGGCATACACATATATACACACACACCATCTCTCAGTTGGGAAAAGTACAGGGGCCCAGGCATGGGGTTAACTCAGTTTCCCTCCTCCTTCCCAAGAGAGCTGTTCTATTTTCTCCATTCCTTCAATACGGTAGACTCCCCCATCACCTCTTTTTTCTTCATCTTCCCAAATTGTAGATTCCAAATCCATTTCCTGCTTAGATTCCCCTTGTACTATAGTGCCCTCCCTGCCAGATAACCACTCCCTAAAATTTCCTCTGTCATTTCTTTGAGATGGCACAATCCATTAACTAACCATACCATTCAGATTCTTGACTGGGAAACCCCTGAAATGTCTCAGAGTAACTCTGATTCCTGGATAAGTCATCCCCTCTCTCCCTATTTGCCAAATAAAGCCTAGTAAGGACAAACTGTTACCTGAAAGCAATGACCACTTTTCACTGGTCAACCAACATGCCGTGCCATGGGGTTCTCACACTCCCAATTCCACTCTCACCCTCTGCTATAGAGCTCATCACACCCTCTGTGAGTTCCCAATGCTCCTTGACTCTTGAGATCTCCATCTCAGTCCCCCTTCCTGGCTGCCACTTCCCTAAATGCTCAGATGCTTCCCTGTGTGAGGGAGACACCAGGGCACCCTCAGAGATTGGAGTAGGCTTCTTGCTCTCTCTGGACCATGGACAGATGGCTCAATAAACTGTGTGAACTAGATGCAGACTTTTGCCTTCTTGGAGTCCTTTAGGCCCTGAGGACTACTCATAGGGCCCGAGTAATGCTCTCTTATGCTTCTAGAGATCCCTGTTTCCTCCGTTTTCACTCCTAAGTTGGACCAGTAATTCTCTTATACTTTATAGCTCCTCCCACAAAGGAGGAAAATAATAAATATTTGTTGAACTGAAAGCATAGAGTGGTCTCCAAAATCCTTCCTCCTTTTTCTTTTCTCTCTCACTGCTCCAGGAAATTCATTCTCTCTCCACTCTCCATTCACCCTGGGTTCTTTCCCTCTCCTTATATGGGACCCTAATTATTCTCCACCCCCACCCCCACCTCCATGTAGGCTCCTTCTTTCAACAATTAGTTTGGCTCACTTACTAGACGCCATCCTCTCTGGGAGTCTGAGCATTGGTTTCCGGGTTTCTGGGGCACTTGGGACCTTGGGAAGCCTGGAATACAATAACAAGACCAGATTCCTGGTGACTGAGTGGGAGCCCAGGTGGGCGTTGTTCTGGAACCTGGAGGTGGAGAGAGTAAAGGAGAGGATGGGAGCATGATAGGGAGCGCAGCCAAGCATGATGACTCACTAGCCTACATAAAAATGCCCCAGCCCATGGCAGAACAGAGTCAAGTGTCCTCTCCACCTCCACACTCTTGCTGCCTCTGCTGCAGTTCTAGAGTAAGATCTATGGGAGGTGTGAAGGCAGAGCACTATAGTGGAGAAGGGGAGTGGCCTCTTTGGGAGAAAAGAGAGATAGCAGAGGGTGGTGAGGGCCAGACAACTGTGTTTTGGAGAATGGGGTAGAAGGCGGGAAGTGGAGGAAGAAGGAGGAGGCTGAGGCCAAGGAAGTTCTTATACCCCAAGGAGGGGAGAGTAGGCTATGCTTGTCCCTTTAGGAAGGGCCTCACTACAAAGCACAGGCCGCCTCTTGGAACCTCTGCTTGACTACAAAGGAATTTTTCCCAACTCTAAGATATAATTCATTCCCTCTTATTAGGTAGTGTTAGCTGATCCCAAATTTAGGGCTATTACCGAAATTCCAAGTCCTAACCAGCAGAAATGTGTTACATTGATCGGAAATGACCTGGGGCAGCTGAGCCACCTGCAGGGTTGACTGAATACAGAGAAGAGCTGCAGAATAGTCCTATTTCTTTCATCACTGATGAGTCACTTTTGGCCTGGCATCTAGCTCTGGACTGCTGCCAATGACAGGCATTGAGGCCCTTAGAGGCTCCATGACTACAATTGCAGGATGGGTACAGACTCTGATGTGGGGAATCCTCTAGTCTTTGTTGTGGTCAAGGTCAAGGGCTTTTGCAAATCTGCTGGATATCACTCAAAAAGAACACTGCCCTCTACTGGCCAGTTCTGAATTGGAGCTCCCACTCATCTAGTAGCTAGTGATCAGGGGCTGGGGATGAGGATGGAAAAGTAAAATCTAACAGTTTATTTTAGACTTCATACAACCAGGAAAGCCTAGCCTAGGTGTTCCTTGAGGCAACAGAGAAAATGAAGGCATTTAAACACTTTTTACTGTAAAATTTTCAAACATATTTTAAGAGTAGACAAAAGAATTAATGAAACCTTATGCTCACACCACTCAGCTTCAATTATCAATTCATGGCCATTTGACAACATTTAAACACCGTCCTCTACTGTTAGTTGGGAATATATATTCCCTTTCAGTATTTCTTATATTCTGTGGACCCATTTGACCATCTGTGGTAGGCAAAATGGTGTCCTCCCTAGCACCACCAAAAATACCCACATCATCTCTGGAACCTGTGAGTATATATGTTAGGTTACATAGTGAAGGGAAATTAAGGTTGCATACAGAATTAAGGTTGTTAACTGACCTTAGTGAGATTATCCTGGATTATTTGGGTGGGTCAATGTGTAATCATAAACGTCCTTAAACGTGGAAGGAGGAAGAAGAAAAGGTTAGAGTGATGCAATATAAGAAGATTCTGTTGTTTCTGGCTTTGAACATGGAGGCAGGGGACCATAATCCAAGGAATGCAGGTAGCCTCTAGAAGCTGGAAAATGCAAAGAAATGGATTCTCCCCTAGAGAATGGATTCTTGCCTAGAGACTCTAGAAAGGAACACACCCCTGGTGACTTCTTGATTTTAACCCAGTGAGAACTGTGTCAGCCTTCTGATCTTCAAAGTTGTAAGATAATAAATTTATGTGATTCTAAGCCGTTAAGTTTGTGGTTTTTACAGCAGTGGTAGGAAATTAATACACCATTATCTCTCTTTTTTAAAGTTTATTTATTTTATATTATTTTGTTATTTTTAAATGTTTATTTTTTAAATTATTTATTTTTTATGTTTATTTGTTTTTGAGAGATAAAGTGCAAGCAAGCAGGGGAGGAGCAGAGAGAGAGGGAAACACAGAATCTGAAGCAAGCTCCAGGTTCCGAGTTGTCAGCACAGAGCCCTATGCGGGGCTAGAACCCACAAGCTGTGAAATCATGACCTGACCCAAAGTCAGATGCTCAACTGACTGAGCCACCCAGGCACCCCTATCCATGATATTTTTGAAAGAGATTGCAAGCAGGGGAGGGGAAGAGAGAGAGGAGGACACAGGATCTGAACCAGGCTCGGTGCTGACAGCAGAGAGCACAATGTGGGCTCAAACTCACGAATGGTGAGATCATGACCTGAGTTGAAGTTGGACCCTCAACAGCTTAAATGACTGAGCCATTCAGGTGCTCCAATACACCAACATCTCTTAAGGATGGGAACCAGGTCTATTTCTTTAGATACAAGGTCTCATCTAGGAGTGGCCTCTCTGATGGGGGGCACTTCTGCACCGCATAACTCCTGTTGGTTGGGGCCAAGGTAAAGGAGTTCTAGGGATGCATGAGAAAGGGGTGCTGGAAGAGAATGATCTGGATCCCAAAGGGAAAGCGAGCAGAATCAATTGTTTCTATTGCTGAGAAGACAATGAAGAGACTGGGACCCCAATGGCAAAGATCTTCCTATGCTTGGTGTAGGGAGCCAGGGCAGAGTAAGACTGGCAATCAGTGATGAGCTGTGAACCAGGACATTCGGGTCAGGAAGGGGTGGGGAACTTGAGGAAAGGATCTGGGAGTGGAAACACCCAGCTTCCCTGGGACATTCAAGTGACACCTGTTGCCACAGACTGAATTAGGAATGAGAGTGGAATGTAAAGACTTATTATCTGCATAACCACTGACTCAGTTTGTTTATGCTGTCCCCTGCCCCACTGAGAGAATAAAGGGCTGGCTGTCTTGGTGCAGAGGGAGATGTTAGAGCTGAGCAAGATGCAGGACTGCATGGTGGGAAGCAGGGCTCTTCTGGGCCTACTTCTTCTGATCTGTCTTCATCTTCCAGGTATGAGGCTGTGCCTAACCCTTGTGCAGGAGGAAACTGGGGAGCCCTAGCAGAGCTGGAATTGAGGAAAGGGGTAAAGGCAGGAGGGTCCCTTGGGTCTCTGAGGAAAATGAAGGGACTTGGAGAAAAGAGAATCAGGGAATCATGGATGGCAGGCATTGGAACAAAACATCCAGTCTATTAGCTGCCTTCTCTTCCCTTTTCCTCAGGCTTCTTTGCCAGAAGCATTGGTGCAGTGGAGGAGAAAGTTCTCCAAGACTTGGGAACCAACTTACCTCGGCTTGAACAACCTTCTTTGACCAGCCACTCCAACTCTCAACTTCCTAAGCTTTCAAAACTAGACCTTGGGCCAAATGATTTAACAAGGGTTCCTCTGAAGCCCAATGCTTCTCCATCAGATGGCTCCCAACCTGCAAGAGGTTCTGGGGTTCAGAGATGGCCCCCAACTGAGGAGCTGCCCTTCATGGATTCCTGGCCCTCTGAGGATCCTTGGCAGATGAGGGCTGCTGCCACTGAAGACCACGTGGGGGACGTACTGCCTGAAAAACTGTCTTTCCTTTCTGGTGCTGTTGCCCTCCCTCTGGGCAGCAGTTCTTTGCCCACAGGCCCCTCTGCACACTCCACAAGCCCCATACCTGAGGCTCTACTCCTCCGCCAGGATTCCGGGTCTAGATGGCCACTCCTTTCTAATGTGCTGGGAGCCCAGAGAGAAATCCTTGCCCAACGCCCACCCTCTCTTATTAACAGGATTCGACAACCACTGCTGCCTGGGTACCCCTGGGGAACCCTAAATCCAAGTGTGTCCTGGGGAGGTGGAGGTCCTGGAACTGGATGGGGAACAAGGCCCATGCCACACCTTGTGGGAATCTGGGGTATCAATAATCAATACCCAAGTACTAGCTGGGGGAATCTTAACCAGTATCCAGGTACTAGCTGGGGAAATATTAACCAGTATCCAGGAGGTGGCTGGGGGAATACTCGTCTACGCCCAAGTATTAATAATAAGTTTCCTCCCAGAGTTCTCCATCCTACTGGCTTTTCTTGGAATGTCCCAGCTGGACTCCCCAGTCTTCAAAACCTTGGGTCACAATGAGGTTAGAAGAAAATCCTAAGTTGGAAATCAGAGAATGGAGTCCTGCTCCCTCCCCTTGCAATATGAGCTAAATCAAGATTCAATCAGCGTGTTTTCTAGCACCATCTCGACTTTTCACTGCCTCCCCTGCTCCCCCCATGCCAATCTCCAATAAAATACAAGCAATTACTAAATTTGCTCCTTCATGGTGTCTTTGTTTCTGGATACAAAGTAAAGTGAGTTTTGTCCATCCCCATTTTCTAGCCATGCCCATGTCTCTCTAGGATCTCTAGATGCTCTCTTGCTCCCTATCCTTTACAAAAGATCAAAGCCCAGGTGTTTGAGGGTGGAGCTTCATGGCCTCACCCTGGCGAGATGGGAAAGCTTGTTCCAGAATTGTCCTGAAATCTGAAGAGGGGAGAAGGGGCGGGAGGACTAATTGAGATTGCACCTGTGGAAGGAGGGAAGGGTGAGATCCAAGAAGTTAGCACCAGGGCCAAGTGGGAAATGAATACCCTTTGATTCAGAGAATAAGACAAAGAGAAATTCATTTTTTGTCTCTGCTTATATATTCTTCCCCAGAAATGCAAGCTTCTTGGAAACAGATGATGCATTGATCTCTTCCCTTACATGCATCACTTGGCGCATTGTGCCCTAGAGAACCAAGGCTTTGAACATTTGTTGAATAGTACTCCTCAATAAAGGAAGAAAGTAAAGGAAGAAGGGAAAGGGAAAAAAAAACCTTGGAGTCAACAATCCTACCTGCAGCTGTGTTTGCTGCTTTTATTATCAGTTGATGACACAGTCTCTTCTTTTGGTCACAGAGTTGTCTCTCTGCCCACCCGTTGGTTTCCATGGAGCTCAGCACCATGTACAGGAGTTGGAGTGAGGCAGGGAGGGACATTCTAAGAAGTGCAGATGGAGGTTAGCAGGAGTCAGGTGGGGGTGATGGGGTTTCCAAAAGGGTGCACTCCTGGTGTCCATGCCATGTCTTTCCCTGTGCCATGCGTGTACTTTACCAGAGTGATCCAGGTGTATATACTCTCAGATAGTGTGGGGATCACCCCAGGTCCCAGGGATTGGTCAGGCTGTGGGGAGTAAGTAGGAGAAGAATAAACACCAGAACTGGGGAGATGGGGAGCTGCATGCCTGACCATGAGGTGAGTGTTCTTAGAGAAAGTTCTCAGATCCTGGTGTCTGCCACAATACTCCATCCTGTGCCCAGAACTCCTTCTCAGGACACCTTACATCATCAACCACACTCCCTTCTGTATCACCTTAATCTTGCTCCCCCAATTCTTTCCCACCTTGGACTCTTGGTTTCTCTCTGTCCTGGGGTAGGTGGTTTTGTTTTCAGCTCCTGTCTCTCCCACAAGGCCAAGCTCATTCTCTCAGGCTTGGGGGTCTCAGTTCTCTCTGTCTTTCTTTCTGGTTAATGATCTGCACTTTTAAATTCCAAGTCAGATGGGCACTTGTCTGTCTCAATAGGTGGAGGATGCAACTCTTGATTTGGGGGTTGTGAGTTCAAGCTCCACATTGGGTGTAGAGATTACTTTAGAAAACTTCAGATTCCAGGTGAGCACTGCCCTCTTCTGTTCCTCACACTCCCTAGAGTGTAAGCACCATGTGTCTATTTTGTTCACTGCTACACCCTTAGCACAACAGACAGTGTCCAGACCAAAGGCAGATCAGTGTTCCTCCCTGACTCCTCATTTTTGTCTCTTCTTCTGCCTTATTCCTGAGCCACAGAGCTGCACACCAAGTCTAATCTGTCCTCCTGTCTGGCCTTCCTAGAGCCTCACCAACATTTCCTTACAAACCCCACATAGCATTTCTCAGCCCATAAAATGCTCTATATACTCCATCATTTAACCCTCACTACTCTCTGTGAGGAAGGTATTACAAGATGAAGGCCTCTGAGGTCCAGAGAGCTTAAGCAGTTTATACATGGTTACATAGCTAACAAGTGACATAGTCAGTGATTCAAATCAAATTTTTATCATGATCTGTCCAGGGAGTGTTCAAGTACAATATGCAATTAACAAAAAACCTTGTAACTTTTATTGAGGACTTAGTGTCAGACTCCGGATAGAGTGCTCTCACACACACCCTTCCAGTTAATCCCCACAATTCCATCAGGCAAACACTGTTGAGCCCACTGTACAGGTGGAGATACTGAGGCCCAGAGAGGGAAGGGAGCCAAGGCTTACACAAAGGTAACGCTGAGCCAAGGAAGTGGTACTTGCTGCTGATGGAGGGTCCTTGGGTAGTTGTGGCCAGCCCTGCCAGGGTGGTCTTTGCCTTAAGGTCAGTAGTTGCTTAAAAACCAAAAACTAAAACCTGAACAGGGATAGGTCAGTAATTGTTGACATGATAAAGGTCCCAAGGTTTGCAGTGGGATTGATGCTGGTGCACTGATTTTTCTGTGTCTATTAGTGGTTCATTGTTGGAAGTGGCGGCTGGAGCAGCAGGAGTCATTTCTCTTCTAGAAGAGAAGGTGCTGAGGTATGAAGAGCACTTGTCTAGAAGTCATAAGATGGAGGTTTCGTTCTGTATGCCCACACAGCCTTCTCTGCCGTGTCAGTGTGAGGTAGTCACTTACCTCTGTGGACCTTAGTTTTCTCATGTGTAAAGGGCAATGAAAGCAGATATCCTGTCTGTCTCACAGGGTTGTTATGGAGTTTAATTAAGATCATGACAAACTGCATTAGAGACTGAAAAACTCCAAGCACAGCAGGGGATTGATTACAACGCAGTACTTAGTCCTCCTGAGGCAGTCCCGGTGGGACCTGCAGAAGAATATTTCTGGCCCCACAGGCAGGAGGCTTGTCTGGTGAAGTGGCCACAGTTGACTTCACAGTTAATTGTTGAGTCTGGCATGATATTTTCCAATGGGAGTTACACTCAAGAGAATTTTCCAAGATCCAGGAAGGAGAGTTGGCTTCTCATTTAAACATTTAATTTCCCAAAGAATCTGTGTTCAGTCAGATGTTCTTTTATTTTTTATGATTTTATTTTTAAGTAATCTCTACACCCAGCACTGGGCTCGAACTCACAACCCCTAGATCAAGAGCAGCATGCTCTACCGACTGAGCCAGCCAGGTGCGCCCAGATGGTCTTTACTTACACACATACTCTTGGGTGATAATAGTAATAGCTCCTTTATCATATATTTATCACAGACAAAATATGTTACAGGGTTATTTCCATTCCAACAATTCTAAGATGTAGATAAATAAGTAAATAAAAAATAAAATGTTATTATTTCTATCTTACAGGTGAAGAACCTGAGGCTCACCAAGGGTAGGTAATTTGTGTAAGGTTACACAACCAGTAAGAGGTGGAGCTTGGTTATGGTGCCATTCAGAAACTGCAAACATGGGTGGGGAGAGAGACTGTGCAGAGCATGTCAAAGTGAAGTTCTCCAGTCCACACAGCTTCATGGTCACCTTTAGTCTTTTCTCCAACAAATCCACTCTCACCTATCTTTTCATGTCACTTAGAGGCCAGCAGTCAGGTTTGGGTTTTCTTTCTCTCTCTAAGACTGCTTACCTCCTTTGATCCTCTTATTGGAAAGACGCCCCCTATTGTCTTCTTTCTATCTCTTTCTAGGTCAGTATTTTCTTTTTGCTGTCAGGAAACTGGTGTGACTATGCCCTGGAGACACCTTTACTAACCCATACTGCTGCATGTGAGAGTGAGCACACAAGCCCTCAGGAATATCAGTCACACACCAGGGTTTCCACATACAGAACATCCTGGTCGTGGACGCCTGTACGGTCCAGGGAAATGGGAGCAGAGTAGGTTCTTCAGGTCTCAGACAGGTGGTTGTGGCTGGCGTGAAAATGGCCATTTTCATGCTTTCAGTAGCAATGGCTCTTCTACAGGTTGTTCAGGCCCCATGTAGACAGAGATCAAGGGGGTGGATACTGTTTATCCCAAAATGGTAGTTAAGCTGGTGCAATAGGTGTTGTTTGTTCTAAAGGAGCAGACTAGATTGATGTGAAAAGATTTCTGATTCCAGACAGTGCATACCTAGGCAAGCTCTACTATGGAAATGTGGGAGAAAAAAATTGTGAAATAGTTTTAAGGCCATTTAGTCCTTCTTGGCCTCAGCATGGTGGTCGTAACTGATGGAGTGGAAGGTATCCCTCCATCTCCTTTTCTGTGCTCAAAATGCCCCTGGGCTACCCAGGGCCACCCATCAGTATTCCTCTCTAGCTGGGTCTGACCGCCCACCCCACGTGTGGGACTTTCCCTGTTGCCTTACCCCATCAAAACCCACCACTCCTATACCTGTTGCTTTGGGGCTCCCTGTTCAATGTGACACTGTAATATGCTGAATTCAGAAGCATTAGCCCTGTTAGTGATCAACAGCGGCAAAGGTGATGAATTTTGAAAACCAATCTATGTTAGTGGACCCTTAGCTGTGTGTCTTCCAGCCCTGCAAACTCAGGACTCCTCTCCTCCTGCCATTGTCTAAAGGACTTTAAATCACTTTAATGTAAAGTTTGTTACTCTTATGAATTTATTAAACAATTAACAGCATTAAACAAGATTACTTGATATGTACTACTTACACAACTCCTACATAAAAACTTACTCATTTAATAAACCAAATGTATGCAAAAATTAAATACTGGTTCACATTTACACTAACTTATACATTTAATGAAAATCTTAAGTCTGATATGTAAGATGCTCTTAAATGTCTTAAACCCCCAATGAAACAAGCAAATGCAAAAGTTATAAAGTTGATAACACTGATAACTTCACTTCCACTGAAAACCAGAAAGCTAGGGGTGACTGGGTGGCTCAGTCATTGAGCATGATCAAGTCATGATCATGAAGTCATGAAGCCATAGCTTCAAGCCCTACATCAGGTGCTGCACTGACAATGAGGAGCCTGCTTGGGATTCCCTCTCTCTCTCCCTCTCTCTCTGCCCCTCCCACAATTGTACTCTGTGTCTCTCTCTCCTTCTCAAAAATAAATAAACATTAACAGTTTTTTAAAACTCAGAAAGCTAGCTCTATGGATTTAAACTCATTTCTTCATTATTCTTCTTTTATTTAAGTTTATTTATTTTGAGAGAGAGAGCGTGAGCAAGGAAGGGGCAGAGAGAGAGAATCCCAAACAGACTCCATGCTGTCTTTGCAGAGCCCAATGTGGGACTCGATCCCAGGAACTGTGAGATCATAACCTGAGCCAAAATAAAGAGTCAGATGCTTAACTGACTGAGCCACCCAGTGTCCCTTCATTATTCTTCTTTTCTTTCCTCTTCCATTCTTGGACTACCTTTCTAGGATGTCAGTATTTTTTATTTTTATGCCATCCTGAGGTTTCAGTAATCTTGGGATCTGCATTTTGACCACCTGAGTTTTGGCTGGAACTGAGGCCAGTTGGTTGCATGACTTATAATTCAATTCTGGGCTGCTAGTAACCAGCATGAACTGCTATTTTTTCTGCTCACTCTCCTTCCCCTTTCGAAGAACTCCCTGGCTGTACTGCAAAGCTATTGCACCATCTCACATTCCACTCAGCTGTGTATGAAGCTTCTAAGTTTTCCATACTCTTGTCAGCACTTGTTATTACTTTTCGTTATAACCGGGCTTATGGATGTGAAATTGTATCTCACTGGAGAATAAACCATTTAAAGTGAATAGATTTTAGAATTTTGCAACCCATTTCCTCACCTCAATAGAACATAGTTAAATCCCTCTTGGGGCACTTAGGTGGTTCAGTTGGTTGAGTGTCCAGCTCTTGGTTTTGGCTCTGGTCATGATCTTACAGTTTGTGGGATGAAGCCCCAACAGTGGGGAGCCTGCTTGGGATTCTCTCTCTCCCTCTTTCTCTGCCCCTCCCTGTACATGCACACTCTCTCACTGTCTCAAAATAAATGGGTAAACATTAAAAAAAATCCCTCTTGACCAGTTTTCTCTCATTAGGATACACTGACTAGATCTATTAGCATTATTAAATCTTATGCATTTCTTATTTATACTTTATTGAAATTAGTAGGGCAATATAGAATCTTCTAGGTGGTGAGGAATTGGGTTGACTTTATTAGCTCTCTTTTTTAGTGATGTTTTAGTTAATTTATTGTCTTGGTATCTACTATTGATTAGTAGATCTCTTTCATTATTGCCTCTGACCTCACCCCTTGCCAGACATTCTCATTTCTATTGAAGTTCTTATTTACAGTGGGGCTTCTTGGCTTCCTCAGAATTCTTTACTACTTACATAAATGAAAGTGCACCTCTCTCTGCTTCACAGAGACACATAATTGATAGAAGAAACAAAATGAACAATTCCCTTTTTATTAAAATCAATTTTTAAGAACTCTATTCTTTTCTATTACAAGCTTTCTTTTGTGTACTTTATATTAACTTTTATCCTTTGAATATTGTAATGACTTCATGGCCTTCTACAGCATCAATTTACTTCAATAAACCTTAATTATCATGTTTCCCCTCATCCTCTTTCTTCCCGTGTTTAACTGGCTTCATGCGAACAATGGGAGCTCCTTTAAGTTGTCTCCTTTGTCCTTTTATTTTATTTATTTATTTAACCTTTAAAAAATTTCAAGTGTAATTAACATAGTGTTATATTAGTTTCGGGTGTACAACATACAGATTCAACAATTCTATTCATCACTCGGTGTTCATCACAAGTACACTCCTTAATCCTTATAACGTGTTTCATTCATCCTCCCCGTCCCCACTCTGGTAGCCATTAGGTTTTTCTCTATAGCTAAGAGTCTGCAGGCACTCTGGTGTCTCAGTCAGTTAAGTATCCAACTCTTTTTTTTTTTTTAAGCATCCAACTCTTGATTTAGACCCCAGTCATGATCTCACGGTATGTGGATTCGAGCCCTGCATTGGGTTCTGCACTGACAGCGCAGAGCCTGCTTGGAATTCTCTCTCTGTTCCTCCCTGACTCACAAATGCACATTCTCTCTCTCTCAAGATAAAGAAGTAAACTTAAGAAAGAAAAAAAAAGCCTGTCTCTTGGTTTGTCTCTTTTTTTTCCCTTTATTCATTTGTTTTTTAAACTCCACATGAGTGAAACCATATGGTATTTGTCTCTCTTTGAGTTATTTCACTTACCATTATATTATACCCTCTAGATTCATCCCCCTTATTACAAATGGCAAGACTTTATTATTTTTTTATGGCTGAGTAACATTCTGGTGTGTGTGTGTTTGTGTGTGTGTGTGTGTGTGTGTGTGTGTGTGTGTGTGTCTGTGTGTATACCACATCTTTATCCATTAATCTACTGCTGGACACTTAAGTTGCTTTCATATCTTGGCTGTTGTAAATAATTCTGTAGTAAACATAGGGGCATATGTATCTTTTCAAATTAGAGGTTTTGTTTCCTTTGGGTTACTGCCTATGTTTTCTTATAGGGGTTTTATTCTTCCATTTTGAATTTATTTTCATGTATGGTACAAGAAAATGGTCCAGTTTATTTCTTTTGCATATTGCTGTCCAGTTTTCCTAACTTTGTTTATTGAAGAGTTCCATCCCTTCACTTTCTTTTGTCCTTTTTAGCATGTTCTTTGCTATTCTTGAGGCATTCTTGCTTTCTGGTAACAAAGGAACATTTAAGTACTGTCCTGATTCTTTTCTTCCCTGAGACATGGAATCAGCTATCATCCAAGCCTTGCATTCTAAGGGGTCCTAGTTTCTTTCAGGAAAGAACAGTAGTGAAACCAAAGGCAAGGTGTTGGGTGTCCATAAGAGAGTCGATTCAAAATGCTACCTTCTTGGGGTGTCTGAGTGGCTCAGTGGGTTGAGTGTCTGACTCTTGATTTCCACTCAGGTCATGATTCCAGGGTTGTGGGATGAAGCCTCTTGTTGGGCTCTGTGGTGGGCATGGAGCCTGCTTAAGATTCTTTCCCTCTCTCTCTGCTCTTTCCCTGAATCCACTCTCTCTCTCTCACTCTTACCTCTGCCCTCCAAAAAAACTAAGGTATGGGGCGCCTGGGTCGCTCAGTCAGTTAAGCATCCAACTCTTGATTTCAGCTTTGGTCATGATTTCACAGCTTGTGAGATCAAGCCCCACATCAGGCTCCTCACTGACAGCACTGAGTCTGCTTGTGATTCTCTCTCCACCTCTCTCTGCCTTTCCCCACCTCAAAATAAATTTTAAAAAAATTAAAAAATGCTACCTCCTCTGTTGGCCACTTTTAAGATAGACAGTTTACGTTGAGTTTCCTAACTTAACATGATATGTTAATTGTTTCCTACTTTTATTTGATCTGTGTGTCATTAACCTTGAACATTTCGACATCACCAAGAGACTAAAGGAGGAGAACATACTCTGGACGAGGCTGTGTGGAAGAATGAAGTGAAGGCACACGTGGAGGTTAATGTAGGTGCGGGGAAGGTTGGAGGGTGTGAATTAGGCAACATGCAGGTAAACTGAGGTTAGGATTGGGAGCCAGTTCACTGCAGAGATTTTGAAGTGATCAGATTGGGACAGGGTGAAGTGCTCAGTGATAGTCCCACCGGGTAGGGCCTGTTTGAGCTATACTCATTGGGGTGAGACCGTATTCAACTCTGTTGTGGGTTGAACTATGTCCCAGATATGAGGAAGTCCTAACTGCCAGTACCTAAGAATATGATCTTATTTGGAAAGAGGGTCTTTACAGACATAATCAAGGTAAAATGAGGCCATTAGGATGGGCCTTAATCCAATAGGACTGGCGCCTTTATAAAAAGCAGGAGAGCATCTGCCTGGCTCAGTCAGTAGAGCACACAACTCTGGGTCTTGGGGTCATGAGTTGGACCCCTACATTTGGTGTGGAGGTTACTTAAAAATAAAATCTTTTGGGGGGTGCCTGCGTGGCTCAGTTGGTTAAGCGTCTGACTTCAGCTCAGGTCATGATCTCACAGTTGGTGAGTTCAAGCCCCGTATTAGGCTCTGTGCTGACAGCTTAGAGCCTGGAGCCTGCTTCGGATTCTGCGTCTCCCTTTTTCTCTGCCCCTCCCCAACTTGCACTCTGTCTTTCTCTCAAAAATAAATAATAATCATAATAAACGTCATCTATAAAATATTGTTAAGGTGGGGGAGGGGCGCCTGTGTAGCTCAGTAGGTTAAGCGTCCGATTCTTGGTTTTGGCTCAGGTCATGATTTCACAGTCATGATCTCATAGTCATGAAATCAACCCCTGTGTTGGGCTTTGCTCTGGGGGTTGAGCTGGCTTAAGATTCTCTCTCTCTCTTCCTCTCTCCCTCTCCTACTCTCTCTCAAAAAAAATAAAAAAATAAAAATAAAGGTGGGGGGAATTTGGACACAGACACACACAGATGGAAGACAGTGTGAAGACACAAGGATAATGTCATCTACAGACCAATGAACACCCAAGGCCACCAGAAGCCAGGAGAGAGGCATGGAACAGATTCTCCCTCACAGCCCTCAGAAGGAACCGACCCTGCTGATACCTTGAGTTCAGACTTCTAACTCCAGAATGCAGAGACAACAAATTTCTGTTGTTTCGGCCACCTAGTTTATGGTACTTTGTTATAGCAGCCTGAGAAAATTAATGATGAACTCTTTAACATACATCTCTCCCACCTTCTCTCCAGGATCGTCACCGAAGTTGTCACAAGTCACCTGCAACTAAGTGTAACTGGTTTTAAGATACTTTCTTGAGAGCAGGTTACATTTTTCACTCATTTCGCTGTTTTTGTTTTTACTTTTTTTTTTTTAATGGTTATTTATTTTGAAGGAGAAAAAGAGAGAGAGGCAGAGTGCAAGCAGGGGAGGGGCACAGAGAGAGGGAGACACAGAATCTTAAGCATGCTTCAGGCTCCAAGCTGTCAGCACAGATCCTGATGCAGGGCTCAAACTCACAAGCTGTGAGATCATGGCCTGAGCTGAAGTTGGACTCATAACCGACTGAGCCACCCAGGCGCCCCTCATTTCACTGTTTATATTGCGCACTTACTATGTGCAGGTACTGTGACTACAGTAGGGAACACGATTCACATGGTCCTTACCTGCTGGAACTTACAGGCTAATGGGGGAGAAAGAAATGATCTTATAGTTACACAAAGAATACTGAAGTGCTCAGTGATATTCCCACCTGGTAGGGCCTGTTTGAGCTGTACTCATTGGGGTAAATATTTTTCAGAATATTTTATTTAGAATAGATGCCCCATTGTGTGTGTGTATGTATGCATGCATGCGTAAAAAAGTTTGGGGAATGGCGGCTGTGGTGAGGCACCTTCCAGGTAGGAGGAGCATGGAGGTGAAACCCTGTGGGTGGCCCCTGGAGCATCTGCACAACCGAAAGAAGCCTGAGGGCCATAGAAGGAGGCTAAGGGGACAGGCCGAAGCAGATTCTGTGGGGAGCCTTGTAGCACCTCTTAGAGATTTTTGGTTCTTCAGATACACTGAAGAACCACAGGAATTCAGAGTTTGAAGTGGGGGAATAATGGGATCATACTTGCCGTTTAAAATGATTTCTCTGTATGGAGAAGGAATTGAAGGGGAATGGCATAGATGAGCTAAGGGATAGATTTTGACCATCTGGGGACCTTCAATAATGTGAGAAATGAGTGCAGAAAAGGGCTGTTTAGAGCACTGACAGCAAGATAAGATGCTCTGTATTTGCCAGGGGCTGACACCATTAGGGCAAGTCACCCTGACAGGAAATGACTCCTCTGCAGGGCTGGAACGGTGCATGCTTCAAGTTCAGGGAGGTACTTCAGTTTAATTATTAAATTTGTTTCCTGTTTCTGCCCTTCTTTCTCACATGGGGATCCTCGTGGCCTCCTGCCTGGGTGGTTACGGCAACTCCTAATTGGCCTTATACCCACAAGCTTCCTTCCAGCCCATCCTAAAGTCAGCTCAAGCTGGGGGGAGGGGAGAGTCGTAGTTGCTGTTTAATAGCCTTTCAGAGTTACAAGAAGAAAAGACTTATGGGGATGGATGGTGGCGAGAGCTGCCCAACAGTGTGAATGGATTTAATATTACTGAACTGTAGACTTAATCATGGTCAAGAGGGTAAATTTTATGCTGTGCATATTTTAATGTACATACATAAATTTGGTTCCTGTCAGACCACACCCCTGTTCTATTATCAGCTGTTGCAGAGCCTGGAACTTGCACTGAAGGTCATTTCTGTGTGACCAACTGCCCCTCTGGATTCTGGCTTCCTCTTCTCCTCACCCTCATCAGTGGGTCCTGCTCTGTGCTGGCTAAGGCATCACCAGCGGAACTCAGAGAGGGTCTGCAGAAGCAACGAATTCATGTTCTCATGCACCAGACCCCTCCCCAGCCCATCTATGTGTGCCCAGCCTTCAAGTCCATGGCCACTCTAAGGCCTTGCTCCTGCTTCACATCCACCTCTTCCTTCTCTGCCTGTTAAATGGTCCATTCAAGCATAAGAGAGTCCAGTTCCAAACGATTTTAACAAAACCTGGGGACGCCTGGGAGGTTACAGTGGAGGAGATAGGAGGAAAGAAGAAGTGGAATTATGTTTGGTTTAGGGGAAAGACTCAATGTACTGACTAATCTTTGGTGTTAAATAAAAATAAAACTTTAAATAGCTTTGTTAAAAATTTAAAGGTAATCACACATTTCACTAAAACTTAAAGGTCCATGTTTAAATCAATGGGTGGTCTAAAGTGACAACACGGAAAGCGATCCTCTCAGTGAAAATCAGGAAAGAAAAAAAAAAACAGAAAAAGAAATAACATAGATATACAGCTTGGTCTCCTTTTTTGGTCTCTGCGCTAAGATTGTTGGGATGACTCAATCAAATAATTGCACGTTTAGTGCTGAGTATTGTGCCAGTACAATAAGAACTTAAATTGTTGTTGCTAATATTACAATTCACTCTAATTCCAAACAACCTTCCAAGATATGCATTATCAATGTAGAAATGAGGAAAATAAGGCTCAGAAAGGTTTAGTAATTTGCCTAAAGTCACACAGCTAGTAAAAGTCTTCCTAGGAAGTTAGCTGGAAGTTCATCACCCCATGAGTGAAAGTTGTGGTGAATGTGCACACCATGAATGAGAGGCACCATCTGGCGATGGATGGTGCTAAGGAAATTTGGGAATAATCAAGTCCAATCAAAGGGTAACAGGGGAAACATGGTTGGAGACCATGACTCAGGAAGAGAACACGGAATCCATGGTTCTGGGCCCCATCTGAAGAAAGAATGTAGCTGCAGAAAAGGGCGGCCTCTGTGGGATCTAGGAAAGGAGTGGGGGTCCAGGGGACAAGAATTGTGAACTGTTTGGTCATCACTCTGTGGGGAGACAGACCTGTTCTGGCTAGGAGTGTTGCTTCTATTGCAGTCTGCTTTTAATCAGCATCCCCAAATGGCTGTGATGTCAAGTGTATAATAACACCGAACTCACAGTCATGCTTACATATCGAAAGATGGGTGGAGAGAGGAACTTATGTCAGTTTGAGGGAAGAATGTGTGTGCCGCCTATTTCGTGTTACACTAGGATCTCTCCCTGGATTAAGCCAGCCCAATAGCCTCGCTCCCATTTCAGGAAAAGGAATAGCTGAGCCATCTCCTGTAACTCTGGTCTCTTTATTTATGGACACTGGGTGCCATGTGATGACTGTGTATCCTCCCTCTTTGAGCTGGCTGCTGGAGAGCTAAGTTCTGAATATGTGGTCTTCTTCCCAGCATGTTTGTATTCTTCATTTTATCTGATGTTTCTAATTTTTCATTTTCCGTAGTTGTAATTCTTTTTTTAAGATTTTTTTTTAATTTTTAAAATGCAAAGACAAGTGCCTTTTTTTTAATGTTTATTTATTGACAGAGAGAGAGAGAGAGAGAGAGAGAACAAGTGGGGGAGGGGCAGAGAGAGAGGGAGAGAGAGAATCCCAAGCAGGCTCCATGCTCAACATAGAGCGGAACATGGGGCTCAATCTTACCACTGTGAGATTCACAACCTGAGCCAATCAATATCAAGAGTCAGATGCTTAACTGACTGAGCCACCCAGGCGCCCCATAACATTTTTATATTCCCTGCATTGAACATGGTGCTCAGATTTACAACGCCAAGATCGAGAGTCACATGGTCTTACTTGCTGAGCCAGCCAGGCACCCCCTTAGTTGTATTTTTTAAATTTTATTTATTTATTTTTAATTAAAAATATTTTTTTCAGGAATAGAATTTAGTGATTCATCACTTACATATAACATCCAGTGCTTGTCCCAACCAGTGTCCCCCTTAATGTCCCACATCCCTTTAGCCCTTACCCCCACCCAACACTCTGCCAGCCACCCTCAGTTTGTTCTCTGTATTTAAGGGTCTTTTATGATCCCTCTCTATTTTTATATTATTTTTGCTTCCCTTCCCTTATGTTAATCTGTTTTGTATCTTAAATTCCACACAGGAGTGAAATCATATGATATTTGTCTTTCCCCAATTGACTTATTTCACTTAGCTATAACTTTTTGTTTAAGTTATTTTATTTTTATTATTATTTTTTTAATCTTTATTTATTTATTTATTTATTTATTTTTTTTATAATTTTTTTCAACGTTTATTTATTTTTGAGAGACATAGAGACACAGTGTGAGCAGGGGAAGGGCAGAGAGAGAGGGAGATACAGAAACTGAAGCAGGCTCCAGGCTCTGATGAGCCATCGGCACAGAGCCCGATGTGGGGCTCGAACTCACAGACCGTGAGATCATGACCTGAGCCGAAGTCAGCTGCTCAACCGACTGAGCCACCCAGGTGCCCCTAATCTTTATTTATTTTTGAGAGAGAGAGACAGACCACGATCAGGGGAGAAACAGAGAGAGAGGGAGACATTGAATCCAAAGCAGGCTCCAGGCTCTGAGCTGTCAGCACAGAGCTGGACTTGGGCCTTAAACTCATGAACCTTGAGATCATGCCCTGAGCTGAAGTCAGACGTTCAACAGACTGAACCACCCAGGTGCCCGAATGTTTAAACTAGTTTAGATTATGTTTAAAACAAGGCTGGTATCAATGAATGAATGCCATGTTTTATCCTAGGACTAGATTTTACTGTGACCTGGATGAAATGTTCCCCAAATATCCACCTCTCCTATCTGATTGGTATCTGTCCTTCCTCTCCAGGAATCTTGCTACTAGGAAAGTGACTCCTTGGATAGTGAGCTAGTGTATTCCACCTCAGGAGCTCAATCGTCCCTAAACCAGGAATCTAGTATCTTGTGTCTGTCCCAGTTTCTTTTCTGGAAGTGGGGATTTCTCTAGAGCTCAGAAGGGAGCTTCTTAGGCAAGACAGAGTGCAGCCAATTCTCTTGCTTCATTTTATAGGAGATTAATCCTTAAAACATTTTTTAAAAAATGTTTATTTATTTTTGAGAGAGAGAGTGGGGGAGAGGCAGAGAGAGATGGAGACACAGAATCCAAAGCAAACTGGAGGCTCTGAGCTGTCAGCACAGAGCTGAACGTGGGACTCGAACTCACAAATGATCATGACCTGAGCTGAAGTGAGAGCTTAACCACCTGAGCCATCCAGGCAACCCAGAGATAACCCCATTAAAAAAATTTTTTTTAATGTTTATTTATTTTTGAGAGAGAGAGAGAGTCAGAGAGTGAGTGGGGTGGGTCAGAAAGAGAAGAAGACACAGAATCCAAAGCAGGCTCTAGGCTCTGAGTTGTCAGCACAGAGTCTGATGTGGGGCCCGAACCCATGAACTGTGAGCTCATGACCTGAGCCAAAGTCAGCCATTTAACCAACTGAGCCACCTAGGCGCCCTGAGATAAACCCATTTGTAACGCTTGCCAGGGGAAGACAAAAGAAAGGAACCAGCCTTAAGGAGATACTGGGAGGACAGTTTATCCAATGAACACATTTAATTCTGGCGGTAGAAGCTGTTGACCCAGGCAGGTTAGAGAAACTCTCTTAGAGTTTCTTTATTTGTAAAATGTAGCTAACAATAAATACCACCTCCTTCTTGTGTGGATTAAATGAGATGATTCATATCGGTCTACGGTGACTGCCGTTTCTATTACCCCCGAGCCTGCGGTCCAGTCAGTAACTATCCTCACTACAATTCTATGAGGTGGGCAAGCCTACACCCTTTTAGAAGAGGGGGAATGGGGTCGATCGGCGCTCCTGTCCTACCATACTCTTCCACTAGAGGGCAGGCTGAGGCAGAGATGCGAGAAGGAGGTGGGCCCTTCCGAAGCTTTGGGAGCAGAAAAGGGGCCACAGTGGGGAATGGGGCAAACGTCTGTGCTCTGATTAGACATTTGTGCGCTCCAGAGTCCTAAAAGTACAAGGCAGGGCTCCGTCTCTTTCCCTACCTGTGCTCCTGAAGCCACTTTTCAGCTCGAGGTCTCTTCTGCTCTTAGCTTTTTACTCTATGACTCGGCTTACAGTGGCACCTAAAGTCGCCCCTACTACTTTGTCTTCTCCTCAGGCTCTTTGAGACTTAAGCAATGGATGTCCTCCACCCTCAGATTTCTTCCACTCGCACAAATAAATGACAGCAAACTGAAAGACCTCTCGGGCAACTCCGATCTCCCCTTTAGGCTGAGCAGCAACAAATAACTCCCCTTTACCATCTGTAGAGCGGGACATCCATGCTCACATTTGATTTTTGCGATGATAATTGTAGTGATGCCCTGCCTGGAGCCCCTGCCCCATTGCTTCTGCTCCCCGTCTGCCCAGGCGCACATGCAATGCAGTTGGGAACGCAGCTGGGCGCTCCCTCCAGGCAGCCTCTGAAAGAACCTTCGGTAACAGGGAGGGCCTGCAGAAGGCTGAAGGAGGAAGGCGCCAGGGTAGCAGAGGACTGTACATATCACCCTTAGGGAAGAGGGGTTGACCACGACAGGCACAAAGTAGTGTGTACTTGCCAGGGTCCAGTTCCGGCGAATCTGGGGGTCCCCGAAGGATGGATGGCCTGGAGAAAGGAAATGAGAGAGCCATGAGAGAGATGTAGTCTGATGACCAAGCAGGTAGCCCTGGCAATTCTGGCATCTCCGCCCTGCCAGTCGCAGTGTCTTTATTTAAAAGTAGTGAGTTACATTACAGCAATGAGTGACATCCCATCAGTAAGCATAGTTTGAACAATAATGTGTTTTATCAGTAAAGCTGCAATTTCCTCAATCTTACAAGTTGTTTTCAAGTTAATTAGCATATAAATTTAAGGCAGGGGGAGAGAACAGGGTGTTACCTAGGCCTGCCTATGTGGGTTATCTATAAACAGGCCAGGAGTCATTCCACCCATTCTTCCAACTCCAATGGGGGAGGTGCAACCTGTCTGGCAAGGACAGAATTCCCAATGCTTGTCCTTTGCTTGTGAATGAGTGAATTTACATAATAGGAGCCTAATATTTACACAAATCACACCAATATTCAGCCAGCTCATAACTGCTACAACCACCTTTTCCACACAGGGAGGGGTCTCAACCTGTGAGTCCAAAATGGCTCCCAACATGTACTAGCTTCCGATTCACTGATTCAACCTCCCTTCGCCTCCAGTCTCCGGCGCACAGGGCAGCTGCAGCAGCCTGTGTGCTTCTGCCTGAGGAGTTCTTGTTTTTCTCCTGTCTCCCCGCCAAGGCAACAGACTGAGCCTGGGGCTGTCCCAGGGCAAGGCCTAGTGGCCTGGAGGAGCTGGAGGTCTGGGTGTTGCTATTTCTCTCTGCAGCATGGAATCCTCCTTGCTTTTGGACAGGAGTCTCTCTTAGGTGCCGACCTCTTTTTACCACGCCCTTCTCTGTTCCTTTGCCACTTGCTTCTCTTTCCTTGTCCCTGCCTCTTCTTGCTTGCTCTCTTGATTCTCCTGTTCTTAACACTCTGGGGACTTTTAGTGGAGCTGGCCCCAGAACCTTGGGTCTTCCTTTATGTGGAGGTTTCTTAGAGGGAATGTGACCCTGTGGGTGAGGCTATGATGTCTATGAGGAAGGAAGAAACAGGGTCTCCCTCCTCTCAGGTTGCTGCCACTCACAGAAAACACCCCACCTGACAGAGACCTTTTGATTAGTTTTGTTAGGGGCTTATCAATTTTGTTAATTCTTTCAAAGAAACAGTTCCTGGTTTCATTGATTTGTTCTACTGTTTTGTTTGTTTGTTTGTTTTGTTTTGGTTTGGTTTGGTTTGGTTTTGGTACCATTGGTTTTTGCTCTAATCTTCATTATTTCCCATCTTCTGCTGGTTTGGGGTTTTATTTGCTGTTCTATTTCCAGCTCTTTAAGGTGTAAGTTTACGTTGTGTATCTGAGACCTTTCTTCCTTCTTTAGGAAGGTCTGGAATACTATATACTTCCCTCTTATGACCGTCTTTGCTGCATCCCAGAGGTTTTGGGCTGTGGTGTTATCATTTTTGTTGGCTTCCATGTACTTTTCACTTCCTCTTTAACTTCCTGGTTAGCCCATTCATTCTTCAGTAGGATGTTCTCTAGTATCCAAGTATTTTTTATCTTCCAAATTTTTTCTTGTGGTTGATTTCAAGTTTTATAGCATTGTGGTCTGAAAATATGTACGGTATGATCTCGATCTTTTTGTACTTGTTGAGGGCTGATTTGTGTCCCAGTATGTGACCTATTCTGGAGAACGTTCCATGTGCACTGGAGAATAATGTGTATTCTGTTGCTTTCTGAGGAAATGTTCTGAATATATCTGTTAAGTCCACCCAGTCCAGTGTGTCATTCAAAGCCATTGTTTCCTTGTTGATTTTCTGTTTAGATGATCTCTTCATTGCTGTAAGTGGGGTATTGAAGTCCCCTACTATTATGGTATTATTATCAATGAGTTTCTGTATGTTTTGATTAATCGATTTATATATTTGGGTGTTCTATGTTTGGAGCATAAAAGTTTACAGTTGTTAGATCTTCTTGGTGGATGTTAGATCTTCTTTGTGGATAGACCCTTTAATTATGATACAATGCCCTTCTTCATCCTTTGTTACAGTCTTTATTTTTAAATCTAGTTTATCTGATTTAAGTATCATTACTCTGGCTTTCTTTTGGCGATGATTAGCATGATAGATGGTTCTCCATCCCCATACTTTCAATCTGAAGGTGTCTTTAGGTCTAAAATAAATAGCATATAGATGGATCTTATTTTTTTATCCATTCTGTTACCCTAGGTCTTTTGATTGGAGCATTTAGTTCATTGACATTTATAGTGAGTACTGAAAGATCAATTTGTTGCTGATAATAGTGTATTTCTTTAGAAAGAACTTCGTCCATGAAAAATGAGGTGATTACTCGGGGAACCTGAGTGGCTCAGCTGGTTAAGCGTCCGACTTTGGCTCAAGTCATGATCTTGTGGTCTGTGTGTTCGAGCCCTGCATCAGGCTCTGTGATGACAGCTCAGAGCCTGGAGCCTGCTTCTGATTCTGTCTCCCTCTCACTCTGCCCCTCCCCTGCTTTCTCTCTCTCTCTCTCAAAAATAAATAAACATTAAAAATTTTTTTTAATTTAATTTTTTTAAATGAGTTGATTACTCTCATAACTGGAATATAGGAAGCTTCCTTTATTTTAATGATGTTTACCACCACCCAAATCTGATTGTGTTAGGAAACCCATTTAAAAGAGAAATGTCTCCCTTATTAAAAAAAATAATGCAGAGTCACCTGAGTAGCTCAGTTGGTTAAATATCCGAATCTTGATTTAGGCTCAGATCATGATCTCATGGTCATGGTATTGAGCCCCACATCAGGCTCCATGCTCAGCATAGAGCCTGCTTGTAATTCTCTCTTGTCCTCTCTCTCTACCCCTCACCTACTTGAGTATTTGCTTGCTCCTTTGTGCGATCTCTCTCTCTCAAAATAAATAAATGAACATTTTTTTTAAATAAAGAAAAAATGAGGCAGATAACTTCTCAGGTAACCACAGGCACTGGCCTTTTAGCCCATCTCTGCAAAGGACGCATGTCCCTGAGTTATCTTGCAGCATCTGCCAGTTCTGCTCTCTATAGTGAGAGCCTGCAGGAATGTTTCACGTTTTTGCCTCTCCAGTGACATTCAGCTGTTTGCAAGCAAATAGGACAGGAAAACTACAGATTCTTATACCACAAAATTGAATTGGATTGGACTCAAAGCACTTCCTCTTCAAAGGGCAACACTTTGAGACTATGAACCTATTTTGTTAGTCATGACAGATGAAAAGAGTTTCCTGGATTTCAAGTACCAAATCTACCCACTGAAAGATAATGTACTGAGAAAAAAATGCATTGATTCCTTATTTGGTAATGTGACTATAGCATGCAAAATGTTATCATTGGGATGAGGTGGGTGAAGGGTATATGGGACATCTCCGTACTACTTCTGAAATTTTTTGTGATTCTGTAACTATAAGAAAACAAAAAGAGAAAGAGGAGAGGATGCAGGGTAAGAGGAAGAGAAGAACATTAAAAAATATATTCTTGGGGCACCTGGGTGTCTCAGGTGGTTAAACTTCCGACTTTGGCTCAGGTCATGATCTCATGGTTTGTGGTTTCAAGTCCCACATTGGGCTCTGTGCTGACAGCTCAAAGCCTGGAGCCTGCTTCGGATTCTGTGTCTCCCTCTCTCTCTGCCCTTCCCCCGACACTTGCATTCTGTCTCTCTCAAAAACAATTTTTTTTAATTAAAAAAATAAATAAAAGAAGGGCTAAGTGTCCTTCACCAGCAGGAGGAGGTGCTAAGTGATTCTGATGGCAACAGACTTAAAGCATGATTTTGCCTGGAGTGCCTGCCACACATATGTCCCTCTGAATCCCAGAAGGCCATTGCATCTGGTAGGTGGCTGGTGGAGGATTTTAGGACTTAGATGTTGGTTATCTTATCTTTGAAGACTTGACCAACATCTGGCATGATGAAGATGAAGATGAAGATGAAGTTGAAGAGAGTATGTGCACAGAGCCCTGGAAATTGGAGAGCTGAGTCACTTGAGAGTCTGAAACCTCAGAGGCAGCTGCCTTTTTCTTGGGCACAAGCCAAGATTAAGGGAGATTGAAAATATATTGGATCTCTTTGGTCCCCGGGGGCATAGGCTTATTTGGGACCACATCAGCCTCGTTGGCAAAAGGCTAAAGGAGGCTTGGGTTTCTGCAGGAGTGTGAGAGATCAGAGAGGAGAGAGCAGCAGAGTGGTGGGTAATATAGGCCCCAGGAATTTACTTGAGTGTCTGTTAGAAATGTGAGGTGCCATGTTTACAAAAACAAAAAAGAAAAAAAAAAAAAGCCAGGATACCAATCTCAGAATATTAGGGAGAAAGCAATAAATGAAGGCAATCTACAATACATTTGGAAGGAATGTCCACTGTATCCCTGTTACATACTTACGAATTTTCCAGGTGCAGAAATGTTTCAGATGTCACTTTTAATTTTTTTAATGTTTTTATTATTTATTTTTGAGAGAGAGAGAGACAGAGCATGGGGGCAGTGGGGCAGAGAAAGAGAGAGACACAGAATCAGAAGCAGGTTACAGGCTCTGAGCTGTCAGCATGGATCCCAATGTGGGGCCCAAACTGCAAGATCATGACCTGAGCTAAAGTCGGATACTTAACCGACTACGCCACCCATGACATCCCCAGATGCCACTTTTTAAAACAGAAGATGCAGCAGTCTGCATGGGTGATGTGGAGTGTTCTCCCAGTGTGTCCTAGTGCTTGACTGTATATTATCTCCCAAATGAGTTTTTGTTTACCTGACTATTTTACATTTTTGCCAAACTTAAATGTTATCTAATTTTAAAAGACATTCTAACATTTCTCTGGACAATTTGCCTTTGGAATCATATTTTTAATTAGAAATGCTGCTTTTTAGTTCTCTAAATGTTCATTTTTTAGGCTTTCATTGTTTTTTTCATGGAGACAATATCTTCTTTTATTTTTGTGAAAATATTGCGGGTTTTATTTTTTAGTTCTTTGTATTGTCTATATTTCTTTTGAAGTTTCTTAATTCCTGTATTTTCAGTCTCTATCTTTCCTTTTAATGGCATTTACCAAGTGGTCACTATGCTGGTTTTCAAAGTATTTCCTCTCAACTGAAAATCTATCCTCTTAACCTTAGCTGTGGTAATGGAGCTGTAAGCCTTTCTCCTTTGAAGCCAGCACATAATTAAGCTTTGTCAGTAGAGGGCGCTGGAGGGGCATTGTGGGAGAAAGAGACTTTTCCTGGTTTCAAGGAGCTGCAGTTTTTGATCCTTGTAGCTCCAGCTGCACAACCTGTGGCTCAAGTGGGAGCATCCAACTGGCTCTGACTCAGCACATGCTGAGAGTATGCATTTCTTTAATAAGCTAGTCCTGACGTGGACATTGCATACTCCCAGGCTCTGCATGCAGTGAGTGGGCTCCTGAAGCCCAATTCCCTTGGTCCCTCTGCTTCTCCTCAAAGGTGTGTTTCCTGACTGCCCACGCTGTGTTGGCCTGGGCATCTAGTGAAATGATCTGTCACACAGTGTAATCAACCACTTCCTTCTTCAGGAAGCTCTGAATCCAGCTTTGGAGTGGGGCATGCCCTTCCAGGTTTGTCATCCTTTAGGTGTGTTCCCTCAGCCTTTGAGTATGGTTTAGGTTCTCTTTATGTTGTTATGATTACTCCTCTTTGGAAGTCAATAATTCTTTTTTTTTTTCAATTTTTAAAAACATTTGTTTATTTTTGAGAGAGAGAGAGAGATCTTGAGAGAGAGAATCCCAAGCAGTCTGCATGCTCAGTGCAGAGCGTAATGCGGGTCTTGATCCCACACCCCTGGGATCATGACCTGAACTGAAATCAAGAGTCAGACGCTCAACTGACCGAGCCACCCAGGTGCCCCCCCCCTTTTTTTAATTAAAAAACACTGTTTATTTATTTATTTTGAGAGAGAGAGAGTTAGAAACTGAGCAGGGGAGGGGCATGGAGAGAGGGAGAGAGAGAGAGAATTCCAAGCAGGCTCTTGAACCAATGAATCATAAGATCATGACCTGAACTGAAATCAAGAGTTGGGCACTCAACCAACTGAGCCACCCACGTGCTCCAATAGTTCTTTTTCTTAAAATTTTTTAAAATTTACATCCAAGTTAGATAGCATATAGTGTAACAATGATTTCAAGAGTAGACTGCCCCAATAATTCTTTATATTAAACTCACCCTGCTCAAATAAGGGCTTTGCCACTATCTCCTGATTGTACCTTGACTCGTATGGTAATCCCTGGCTTGAAGTTTAAGCTGTTTGGAAACAGTATTTGTTGGTGGGTATTTTCACTGGGCTTCCCTGCATGTGATTGGATTGGAATGTTTCTCCAGAAGACTCTTGCATTCAAGGTCCAATCAGGTGAAAGAAAAAAGTCCATATATTTGAACAGATCATTTTATATAAAAAATTGTTAGTCATGTAATGAAATCTACGAAGGCAAAAAGAAACAATGAGAGACCACAGAGATAGACAGGACTGGAAGCAGCTACCCATCCCTAAGGCTGGGGAACCAAGGGAGGACCTTGGGATTATTAAACAGTAGAATCTTAGAGCAGGGGCCCCTGGAGCTAGAACTCAGACCTCTGAGGGAGACCTGGTGGTTGGTCTCTCTGAGGTGGTATGATGGGGCTCATGCTGGAAGTGTGGGCCTACAGTTTGGGGCCAGCAACTGCTATTGGAAGCAGCTGTTACTGTTGTGGTGTGCTGAACGGATTGGGCAGCACACATGAAGGAGCAGAAATCCCTTCTTCCTCCTCTGGCCCAGAGGATTCTTATCTGCCTAAGAGGGAGCAGCTGGCAAAGGAGAGAATAGAATGGGATTGAAGCCACATGACAACAGTTTATTAACCAGCCCAGCCCCCCTACTGCTGGTGTGTGTAGGTTTTTTCTAGTCTCTCAAGAGGGGATTTCTCTGTAATTCTTCTGAGGGCAAGTCTGGCTGCCAAGTTCTCAGAACTAACTAGGGGAAGAAGACCCAGAGGTCTTGCCATTTTGCACACAGACTTTTAGTTAATTCTCCTATTTCACAATAGTTCTCTGGACCTCCCTCTCCAGTGAGTAAAGGGTGCATCAGGGTGGGCCGTGGAAGCCACACTGCTGTGCAAGTGAGTTAGGGGATCTGAGGCTCTAATGGCTTCTTACGAATGTTCAACTTCTGTTTCCAGACTCTCTTGCCTGGAAGAAATACTTGGTACTTTCATTCCCTACTGTTTCTGGGTTCTGGAAATCAGCCTGCTTCTGGGATTTTTCCACTGTGAGCTTACCTTTATTTTTCTCTTATCCGTTTATCTATTCATTAACCAGACCTTATTTATTCACTTATATATTTATATAGATTACATAGTTTCCTGGTTGTTTTCTTCCTTGTAGGTCCTTGCCTTTTAAAAAACTTTCACCATATTTTGGTGGGATTTCTGGTGGGAGCAGAGACAAATGTGTCAACTAGTCATATTAAGTCAAAAGACCTAGTTGAGTTTGTAGTGTGATTGTGTTGGACTTGAGCTATCTAGCTAGTATGGATCAACTTTGCCACATAGAAACAAATGCCATGAAACCTTTCTTTTTATTTTCCATTTTCTTTGGCTTGATCTCCCTGAAGGTAGCGCTGGGCCCCTGCTTTGGTGTATGGGTCAATACATTTCCAACAAGATCCTTTGCTATGTGGATGAGACAAAACCAAGAAATCTGAATCATATGTCATCCTATGGAGAGATCTTCTGGGAACAATGCAAGTTTATGGTTTTCAATTTATTTTAGTTGGCCTCTGACTAATGATTGGAAAGAAAGCTGAGCCAAAATAAATAGGCTAGTTTGCATTCTCTGCTATTGATGCTCATATATACCTTTGTTTTTATATTGCTGCCAAAAGTAAGAACAGCAGAAAGGGTATTTGGGTGGATCTTACAGCAATTTTAAGACTTGTAAAGAGACTCTCTTTCTCAATACTTCCCTTTTCATTAAAAAAAAGTAATATCATTTACTGAGTTTGGAATTCTCAGGGAGAAATTATACATATATGAGAAAATAAAAATAATTTTTAACAACAATCCATGGAGATAGACATTGTTAGCATTTTGGTATTTTTTTCTTCTATTCTTTTTCAATGGGTATGTGCTTCTTCTACTGAACTTTGTTAGAAACAATATTTTACCTTTAAAAATTCTTCATGAAATAATTTTGAAAATCTGCCTAATATAACACTATACGATATTCTCTTTTGTTGGGTTCGTGAACTGTTTCACTATTACAAGTAACGCTGTCATAAACATCCTCATCCATGAAGGATGTTTTGGTACATGTTATCTTTTGGTGCATATTATCTAAGTATTTCCAAAGAGATCGTCCCCCCCTCCTCTTAGTATTATATCACAGGGCAGTCTCACCACACCCTCCAAAACTTGAATCATTTCGTTTATTAAAAAATCTCAAATTCTTTTTTAAACCACTATCTCAATAATTTAAACATGATTTTAAATAGACTAGATGCATGGGACTGCCAAAGAACATAAGTGGGCTGCAGATCTGGTTTAATTAACTTTAACCAGGAAGGATCCTGGTTTTAAGAGATGAATCATCCTGATAACTAAATAAGACAAATAGTCATAGTATTAACTATTACATAACTTAAAATGATTGTCTTTGGTAGACATTTTCTATAATTAATTTGGATATCTCAAGTAAGTATACAGAAAATTAATTACATACATTTTCCAGGGTTCCTTGTCATTCTCAGATGATTTGATGAGTAACTGCTGAAGTATTTCTGTTTGTAGCAGATGACTAGTAGTACCTGCTTTGATTTATTTTTTTTTTCAAAATAACAATTTTAGCTCTTTTTTTAAAGTTTACTTATCTATTTTTGAGAGAGAGTGAGCGCACAAGTGGGGTAAGGGTAGAGAGAAAGAGAAAGAAGGAATCCCAAGCAGGCTCAGCACTGTCAGCATAGACCCCGATGGGAGACTCAAACCCATAAACTGGCAGATCATGATCTGAGCTGAAGTCAGACAGTTAACCAGCTGAACCACCCAGGTGCCCCCAATTTTCGCTCTTCTATAAGCAACATAAGATTAGGGGCCAGGTCTGTCTTCCTATAGTAATGCTTCATGATGTGGCTGGTTCATCACAGTTCATGAGTTGGAGCAATCCCAAAACAGTTTCCTGCAGACATCCTGGGTCTGGTGTTTCTACACAGGCTCCTGCATTGTTTCTGTCCAGATGAGAGCATAAACTGAGGGTCTTGATTATATGGAGCAATCCAGACCTGTTCCCTGCCCAACTGAGCTTTTAAGAAAAGGTAACTAAACAAAAGGCAGAAACAGACCCATAAACACAGAGAACAAACTAATGGTTGCTAGAGGGTTGGGGGTGGGGACATGGGCAAAATGAAGGGAGTGAGAGATACAGGTTTACAGTTATAGAAATATATATATGGGATTATAGTCAATGATATTGTAACAGTGTTGTATGGTGGCAGATGGTGTTCACACCAGTGGTGAACACAGCATAATGTATAGACTTGTGAAATGTTGTACATCTGAAACCAACGTAACATCGTTGTGTAAACTATACTTCAATAAAAAATAAATATATAAAAAAATACATTTTTTAAAAAAGAAAAGTAACCAATCTCAGCAATGGAAAACATGCATTTGTTTATACTCTGTTAGGTAACAGAGTACAGACTAGGATTTCTGGTTTATGATTCCTAATAATAGCCCATTGGAAATCAAGGATATTTTTGAGATGATTATATAAGGGGCATGCAATTTATTCCTTTCTAAGTTCTCTAAATTCTGTCCCTGGATCACAGACATCTCTATCTTTGTATGACTTTTTTTTAGCGCTTCCTGGAATCTTTTCTGTTGCACTGTGTTTTAATGCTCTGCCTTTCTCCTTGGCTAGGTCTGCTATAGTAAACAAGCACAAGAAATCGATGATTGAATTTGCTTCAGAAAATTTACTGAAGACTTGTAGCTTTACATTGCCCAGTCTCCCTTATTAAGGGCCTCATGTTAGAAATTTATTTTAGAAGTTACTGCCAGGAAAAGTTTTGTACTTTTCTTTTCCTCATATGTACTATAGGTTGCCCATATTTTTCTTTTTGCACTGGTTGCCCCCAAAAGCTTAAAACACTAACTTTCTCAAGTACTTCAATATTTTCATCCCTAAGGTTTGGAATAATTCTATTCTCTCTTGCCTTGGTTTGTATGTTTTAAATTTTTCATATATATTTATTTATCATCATTTCATAATTGTGTTTTTATTATAAGCCATTTCAAATACTCTGTGGAAAAAGATGAAATACAAATCAATATACTTTATAAGCTGTTCTCTCAAACAAATTCCCAGGAGAAGTCAGATAGGTACACATACACTGGCCATGCCAATTACAGCACCCATTCCACACACAGTGTCTGCTGAGAGCACAACCCCAGGCACCCTGTATCCTCTGGCTACAGCTGATTATCCAGAGACGGGTACCTGATTCAGGTCAGCCAATTAATAAATTGACCAGTGACCAATAATGTGGCATGGTACTAAAAATTAAACTGAATCAACTAGATTCTTCCTATTAAGAATTCACTCTAAGAAATAGAACTATAAAGAAGTGGTTGGTAGTAGAAAGAGAATTTGGAAAGCAATATAGCATAATCGGTAAGAGTGTGGACTTTGGAATCAAACAAGCCTAGGCATAAATCTTAGTTGTGTGACTTACTAAATGTGTAACTCTGCACAAGTTATTTTACCTCATTTCCTCAAAGGGGAATCACAGTACTTTCTTGAGAATATTGTGAGGATTAGATGGACCTTTTGCTCTCATGGCACTAAATGGTAGTGACAATGATGGGAACGATGGTGCTGCTGGTGGTGATCAATATGCAATGGTGATGGTGATCATGATGATGATTAGGCATGAGGCTAGAGGGCCTTGATTTTAAATGAGGAAACCAAGTTCAAAAGTTAGGAAATAGAGGAAGAATTGTATAGTAAGTCAGTGGTAGCAGAAAAAAGTGGTGCATATAGAGAAGAACATCCAGGTCACTCTGTTGGCTGACATGCAAACAGAATTAATAAAAGAGGGAAGGGAGGGGGAGAGGGAAAAATTCGAACATTTGGGGAACAGCGAGTTTAGTTTTTCTTTTCTTTGGGTAAGCTGAGATTGGCTGATTGAGCAAGATCACTGGGACAACAGGAAAAACCACTGCAGTTAATTACAGGGTCTTCCAGAAACCAGATATTTAGTCAAACATTATTCTAGAAGTTTCTGTGAAGTTATTTTTTAGATGAAATTAACATTTAAGTCAGTGGACTTTGAAAAAAGCAGATTGCCCTCTGTAGTGTGGGTATGCCTCATCCAATCATTTGAAAGCACAGAGCACAACAAGGGGCTTGAACTCACAAACTGTGAGATCATGACCTGAGCTGAAGTCCAACACTTAACTGACCGAGCCTCCAGGTGCTCCCAGGCTCACTTTTAATAAGACTTTACTAAGGAGTTAGGGATAAAGGAAGAGAATTACAAAAGTACTTAGAACTGGAAATTAGATACAGCTGCTTTCAGACTTCATAGGCCCAAGCCCTTCTCTGTAGGGTTCTCCTACCAGTTACTTCTCTGCCTCACCTCCAGCATTCTGAGTTTCAGGGGCCAGTTTACCTTCCCACAATCAGAGGTACCCTTGAGTGTGCTTTCCCAACCCAAAACACAAGCACCCTCTGTATTCCTCTTATGGTCCAAAGAGGGGAAGACATTTCCTCCCTTAATCCAGATTTGGCCCACCTACCAGGGTGTGCCTTCTTTAGGATGATTCACAACGGAAGTGAGACACTCTGAAGGGGAACTATCCCAGCTTTATATGACCTATGACCTCAGTGCCTTATGGCTTAAGACAATGCTGTCCAGGGGTGCCTGGGTGTCCCAGTCGGTTGCATGTCAGACTTCAACTCAGGACATGATCTCATCATTCATGGCTTCAAGCCTCGCATCAGGCTTTATGCTGACACCTCAGAGCCTGGAGCCTGCTTCAGATTCTGTGTCTCCCTCGCTCTCTGCCCCTCCCCCACTCACACTCTGTGTGTGTGTGTGTGTGTGTGTGTGTGTGTGTGTGTGTGTCTTTCTCTCTCAAAATAAATAAACATTAAAAAGAATTTTTAAGACAGTGCTGTCTAATAGAAATGTAATGTAAGTTATGTGTAATGTAAGATTTTCTAGAAGTTACACTAAGACAAAAGACAGAAGATAATTTTAATAATATATTTTATTTAACCCAGTATATCCAAAATAATATACAATTTCAAAGCATAATAAATATAAAAATTATTAGTGAGTTTTTTGTACTAAGTCTTTGAAATCTGGTGTGCATTGTATAGTTAAGAACCCATCTGAATTTGGACTAACCTCACTTCAAGTGCTCATTGCTACATGTGGCTGATGGCTACCATATTGGACAGCACAGACTTATGACCTTTAATGAGGAAACTGTAACAACATGTGCTTGTCTTGGATCATACATTTCTCATGAATAAGTTAGTCTTGATCGATAGACTTTTTTTAAAGATAGACAGGAAAAGCCCATCTAAAGAGGTGACAGTGAGCAGACATCACAAGGGGTGGGGCCCAAGCCCTGAGACAGATGTGAGTGGGTGTGATTGAAGAACAAGAAGGCCACCACAGCTAGAGCAAGTTCAGTGAGCATGGGGGATGAAGTGCTCAAGGGATAGGCAGAGACTCCTAAGAAAGGGACAGAGGAGGAATTATCCTGCAGCTCCCAGAGCATGGTCGGCACCCATGCACCACTTGAGTGATAGACTCTGTGAGCATCTATAGATCAGTCTATTACAAACTGCATCAGAACAGGTTAGGTGATAGCCTGTCTGAAGCGACAGCCAGGACTACACAAAACTATGTGAAGTGAGCATGACTTGAAAGGATGCAATCACAGCCACAAGGTGGGGCCAGTTTTCCCTGTTCCAAGATGAAAACATGGGCAGTATGTTTTCTGATCTCTCTTAGGTGAAAAAAGTCCTATAGTCACTTTACATTACCAAATACAATGTCAATTCAGGAATTTAATGTTTATTTCCAAAGTTAAATCTTTTCTAGTTAGTGTTTTCCCAGTGTGGGAAGATAGAGAAACGAGACACAGTTCCTCTTTTCTCTACTTTAAGCTTCTAACCCACTCCTCCTAGCTTGCTAATGATAGTTTCTGACCCTCCAAGGTTGAGTAGAATGGGGACGAGTTAGAGACAGTGGGGGCAGGACAATTCTATCTTGTCTGGGAGGATGGTAAGAGGGCTTTACTCTGAGACTGGCAGGTGCTTAAAGCTGATTCTTGAGTGCCTTCATGTAGTCTTCTGAGATCTCTTTTTCTCCCACAGTCATTGCTGGAGACCACTCAACTGTAATTCCTTGTTGCAAATGAGGCCTTCTTTCTATCATTCATTTCTTCCATAACTCCCTGGGCATGCAGCAATAACTTCAGCTTGAATAGGAGGGAATGGACAAAATAGATGAAGGATATTAAGAGGTACAAACTTCCAGTTACAAAAAGATAACTCATGGGGATGAAAATTACAGCATAGAGAATGTAATCAATAATATTGTAATAACTTTGTACAGTGACGGATGGTAAATACACTTATCCTAGTGTAATGTATATAATTGTTGCATCACTATGTTGTACACCTGAGACTAATATCATATTGTATATCAGTTATACTTCAATAAAAAAGGAACGAAACTACAAAAAATAAATTAAAAATTAAAAAAAAAAAACTGCCCCTTCTTTATGTTGAGGCCTGCTCATACTTGTAGGTGGTAGGACTGGATAAGATTAACTTAGCCCCACATGGGCTCTCTTTCTAGCATGGTTCATATCCAGTCCAATGGAAACACTTATGTAGCCTTGCCCTGAAAAACTCAGGAATGAGTGCCCCAGTCTCATCTCCTACTCCCCCACCCCAGACAGCTGTGTTTGCCAGGCAAGGGTGAGACACCAGCCCACTATAGGCTGTCTATTGTGGAGCAAGAAGCTCCATACTGGACAACAGAAAAAAGATTTGGATTAGACATTTGTGTGCTTAAAATGATACTGCTTAACATCTGAAGGTAACAAAAACTGGAACTTTCTTAACCTTGGGGCAGGGAAGAAAAATAGGACCAATGGTTGTCATGGACACAGTTTCCACAACTACTTTGCCATTTGGACTGTCGTTGCATGTAGTTTGAAAGAATGGGCTATGAGAAAAACATAGCTACTTCCTGATTTAACAGATTTAGGCAGAACAGACAATAATAACTCCACTTAATACATTGACAAACTAAGGCTGAAAGAGATTACATACTAATAAGGAGGCAGAATTAGATCAGAACCCTGTTTTTCCAGACTTCTTTTCTCTTGTCAGTTTTCATTCTGTAACTCATCCAGTCATAAAATTACTGACTCACAGAATGTTAATGTGGCAAAGACCATCAGAAATCCTGCAGAACAAAAGAACAAAAGCCCCACAAAGGCAGGACACTAGCTCTCCACTGTATCCTCAGTGCGAATGTCAAGGCCCATTCCAATTCGCACTTAATAGATGCTATAGAATGAATGGATGATATAGTTGTTTATAAGTGAGAAAATAAAGCTCCAGAAACATTAAGTGATTTGCCAAAAGTCACTTATCATATTTGATAGAGTACAAGACATATAATGACTTTCACATTCAACATCTCTCAAATGGGGATATATCTTACAATCAGTGGCATGTCATCATTTAATTGATTGGGTTTTTAGTAGTCTCCACACCCAACATGGGACTTGAACTCAAAACCCTGAGATCAAGACCTGAGCTGAGATCAAGAGTTGGAAGTTTGGGGCATCCAACTTCGGCTCAGGTTATGATCTCACAGTTTGTGGGTTTGAGCTCTGTGTCAAGCTCTGTGCTGACAGCTCGAAACCTGGAGCCTGATTCAGATTCTGTGACTCCCTCTCTCTCTGCCCCTCCCTTGCTCATGCTGTCTCTCTCTCTCTCAGAAATAAATAAACATTAAAAAAAATTTGGGATGCTCAACTGACTGAGCCATCCAGACACCCCAACTGTTTTTCCTTCTTAATGTCACACAATATAATGGTATTTTTGCTAAATGATGGAGTCTTAGATTCAGTAAAAAATTGTAGTTCTTTATAGACATATGCTGTGCCTCAGCGCTTAGCAAGAGATGCAAGCCAACTTCCCCTGAGGCATTCAGAAGTAGGCGATTTCCAAGACGTGCTCATCTCTCAAAGGGACACCACCCAGCCATTGCCAGTAGAGGGCTCATCAAGACATTTCATTCTGCAGAGCAAATGAAACCATCAAGTAAATGAAAAGGCAGCCTACTGAATGGGAACAAATATTGACAAACCATATATCTGATAAGAGGTTAATATCCAAAATGTGTAAATAACTCATACAACCCAATAGCAAAAGCCAAACAATCCAATTAAAAAATGGGTAGAGGATTTGAATAGACATTTTTCCAGAGAAGACGTACAGATAACCAACATGTACATGAAAAGGTGCTCAACATCACTAATCATCCAGAAAATGCAAATCAAAACCACAACGAGACATCACTTCACATCTGTGAATGGCTAAAAAGGCAGAACAAGTGTTGGCAAGGATGTGGAGAAAAGGGGACCCTTGTTTCACTGTTGGTGGGAAGATAAATTGATGCATCCAGTATGGAGGTTTCTCGAAAAATTAAAAATAGAACTATCATATGATCCAGCAATTCCACTAATGGGTATTTATCCAAAGGAAATGAAAACACTGACTTGAAAAGATATTGCACCCTTATGTTTATTGTATCATTATTTACAATAACCAGGACATGGAAACAACCTAAATGTCCATCAACAGATGAATGGATAAAGAAGCTATGCTATATAAGGCAATGGAATATTGATCATCCATAAAAAGAAGGAAATCCTGCCATTGTGACAATAATGGATGGACTTAAGGGCATTATTCTAAGTGAAATAAGCCAGATAGAGAAAGACAAATACCATATGATCTCACTTATATGTGAAATCTAAAACGAAAACAAAAACAAAAACAAAAACCCAAAAAAACTGAACTCATAGAGAATAGATTGGTGGTTGCTAGAGGCAGGGGGTGGGTGGCGAGTGAAATGAATGAAGGTGGCCAAAAGGTACCAACTTTCAGTGATAAAATGAGTAAGTCCTGGGGATGTAATATGCAGCATGATGACTATAGTTAATAATACTGTATTGTATATTTGAAAGTCGTAAGAGAGTAGATCTTAAAAGCTCTCAACACAAGAGAAGTTTGTAGCTGTGTGCGGTGATGGAGGTTTAACCAGACTTATTGTGGTGATCATTTCACAATATATACAAATATGGAACTATTATGTTGTACACTTGAATCTAATATCACGTTATATGTCAATTATATCTTAATTTAAAAAACAAACAATCAGGAAGATACGGGTAGTCCAGTAGTCTCTCTTCTGTCCTGGCCATTTGTTGCCTTGAATACCATTTCTGTGGTTGCTTTGAATATATATTCTAATTAAATCTTCATCCATGTCAATTTAACAATTTAACCATATCCAAAGTTTTCTGACAGTCATTTTTCATTAACTGTGATATTTATGGTATTTATTTGACTTTATTAGTGAGTTCTGTTTTTTTTTAAAGCAATCTCTATGCCCAATGTGGGACTTAAACTCAGAACCCAAGATCAAGAGTTGCATGCTCTATTGACTGAACCACCTAGGCCTCCCCATGAGTTCTGCTTTTTAAAATAGTTGCAGCTAGGGACGCCTAGGTGACTCTTGATTTTGGCTCAGGTCATGATCCCAGGGTCTCTCTCCCTTTGCTGCTTAAGATTCTCTCTCTCCCTTTGCCCCTCTCCCTCACTCATTCTCTCTCTCTCTAAAATAAAAAAAGTAAAATAAAATAGTTGCAGCCTCTGTGATCCAGTATCCAACACTGTATCCCATTTACAAATCAGGTATCAACTGCAAGCAGCTAGACACAAGCAGTGAATACTAATCAAAATGAGAAAGGATGGGTCTGCTGTGGTCTCAACATGAATGCCTCTGCTCAGGGGTGTATCTGTAGCTCACCTTGCTTGATGCACCATATGATTATATTCCTGATGATAAATATCCCTGCTGAAAGTCTTGAATTTTTCAAAGGTTCCCAAAGAGGGTATGGAAAACAACTTTTGCGATATTTCACTACTTTTGCATTTATATGACAGAAATGTCCATTAGCATCCACCAGACACTTTGATGGTAGATCTTTCTATGCTTTTCAACTATGTCTTCAGAGCCACACACAGTAACTTGCATATGTATACTCAGTAAAGACCTGATGGATGGTTAAATAAATCATCACATTCCACCCCTCATGAGTAGAGTATACAAGCTAAAAAACGCTCCTGGGTAGAAAAATTCACAAATATCATAAAGCATCTTGATTCAGGGATGCTACCTCAAAAATTTTTGGTAACTATGTCATTCACATCTATTAGTCTGCCATCTTTGTTCACAAAAGAATTCCCAGCACATACTACACACTCATTAAAGGGGATTTAATTTCTTTGTTTCCAAACAAGATGAAAACCAAAGGAACAGCATCAAAAGAAAGTATGCATTCATTTATTCCAAAATATTTAATCAAATTTAAGATGATATGAGTTCAATATGCATCATATTATATCCCACTAAGAAAGAAAAAGTGCCAAAAAAATTTTAAAAAGAAAGAAAGAAACAAAAAGTGCTGTCAACTAAACTACGACATGCCACCAATGGTAAGACGCATTTCCATGTTAGACTCCATTTTAAACTATATGCAATAGGGGAGAACGTGCATCTTAGGATTAATGAAGCATAGTGATTACTGAATGCCTATTCTTTCTCAAGGAACTGGGATTCTAGTGGTAGAAGACAGGGAACAAATAAATTAAAACATAAATAGAGATAAGCTCAGCTTGTGATCACTCCATAAAGGAAGTAAAAATGATGATACATAGAGACTACAGAGAAAAGTTGTAGATAAATCGCAGGGATGGTCATGGCTAGATTTGAAAAATAATTATATGTTTACTAAGGTATCAAACAACACCTCTGTAGGGATAATGCTGAATCACTATTGCTGGATAACTTCACAAACATTCTTGTTTGTAAAGACAGGTTACTGGACCAGAATGTACATTCACAGACATTTTCATAAGGGGTGGCATGCCCAAACAGGCATAAATCCTGTTTGGGCACAATTGTGTAAGGTGTGTGCTTGCCTGGTCTCCTTAATCTGGGTAGCACAGTAACAGCATTTGCCAGTTGGGGTCATCTGGATTTGGTACCACTCGTAAACAATACCTAAAGAATTCCTCTCAATACTGGACATTATAAAGAAAATAGGAGGATTAGTTGAGTAGGGCTGGACTCACACACTGGGATGAGCTATATACATTCACTAAAGAGAGGGCATGCATAGATACGTGCAACAAATCTTAAGTGTCATAATGAGTATAATATGGATTAGCATTTAGCACTAGAAAGGACCTAACACAGTGTTTCCTTAAATGGTGTCTATGTAGTCCACATGTTCTCCATGATAATTTAAAAGCATGTCATAGCAGTTAGGATCCCATTGGGCTGGAATTACAGAATGTCACCTAACTGAGCTGCAGCACATTACTGGTCTCATGTACAAAAGGTCTGGGAGCAGCAGCCAGGGCTCAGTAGCACCATCGGGACCCAAGTGATTTCTTTCCTCTACTCCACTCTCAGCATGGTGCCCTTCACCTTCCTGCTTGTCTCCACTTGGTCCCAGCATGTTTGCTGCATCTCGAGTTCTCATACTTATACTCCAGGTGGGAAGGACAGTGAAGGCTGAGCGGTGAAGTGCTTTCTCCTGGTCTCTCTCTGCCTTTTCATTTCAGAAGGAACACTGTCCCCAGAGGTTTCTGCCTGCCTCTCATTGGTTAGCACTGTATCTCATCACCATTATTGGCTGCAAGGGAGATTGGGAAATGGGTATTTTCAGCTGGGTACATTGCCACCCCACACAAACTTGGGTTCTCCAAGTGTGAAAGAAAGAGAGAATGGAATTTGGATAGCAAATAGCTGTTTATACCAAGGTCTTTTATTTTTTTAATTATATTTTTAAGTAGGCTCCGCAACCAACGTGGGGCTTGAACTCATGACCCTGAGATCAAGAGTTCACGTGCTCTATCAACTGAGCCAGCCGGTCCCCCACATGTGTTTTCTTTAGATGGTAATCTTTTATTTATTTATTTTTAATTTTTTGTACATTTGCTCAGAGGAGAAACTGATTTTTTTTGTTTGTTTGTTTATTTATTTATTTTGAAGAGGGGAGAGAGAGAATCCCAAGCACTGTCAGCACAGAGCCCGATGTGGGGCTCAGACTCACTAACTGTGAGATCATGACCTGAGCCAAAACCAAGAGTTGGATGCTTAATTGACTGAGCCACCTAGGTGCCCCTAGATGGTAATCTTTAAAATCCCCATAATGTAAGCATTTTCTGGATTCTATTATGACCAATATAAAACCGATATAAAGTTAATAGAAATTATTAGACATTACAATTGTCACAGGCTAACAAGAATAGAACAATGACTGTCTTAACATTTAAATAATGCCTTTACTTTACGTGAATGCCAGGCAATCTGATAGCTCACTGAGAGACTGAAGGTCTTAGATAGTTTGTACAGGAAAGCCCATGGAAGAACAGAGACATCACATGGCAAAGGAGAATTGCTGTAGCAATTAGTACCATATTAATGTCTTGAGGAAAGAATTCTTCAGCAAAAGAATATCACACATTGCATTAAATTACTGAAGTGATTTGTTTTTTCTTTTTTTAAGGTAGATTTATTTTTTTTAATTTACATCCAAGTTAGTTAGCATACAATGCAACAGTGATTTCAAGAGTAGATTCCTTAATGCCCCTTTTCCATTTACCCCATCCCCCCCTCCCACAACCCCTCCAGTAACCCTGTTTGTTCTCCATATTTAACAGTCTCTTGTCTTTTGTTCCCCTCCCTGTTTTTATATTATTTTTGCTTCCCTTCCCTTATGCTCATCTGTTTCGTATCTTAAAGTCCTCATCTGAGTGAAGTCATATGATATTTGTCTTTCTCTGACTAATTTCGCTTAGCATAATAACCCCTAGTTCCATTCACATAGTTGCAAATGACAAGATTTCATTCTTTTTGACTGCTGAGTAATACTCCCTTGTGTATATATATATATATATATATATATATATATATATATATACCACATATTCTTTATCCATTCATCCATCGATGAACATTTGGACTCTTTCCATGCTTTGGCTATTGCTGATAGCGCTGCTATAAACATTGGGGTGCATGTGCCCCTTTGAAACAGCATACCTGTATCCCTTGGGTAAATACCTAGTAGTGCAATTGCTGGGTTGTAGGATAGTTCTAGTTTTCCAGAGTGGCTGCACCAGTTTGCATTCCCACCAGCAGATTGCAGTGATCTCTAACTTTATTGGCACAGTAGAGCACTAAGCATAAAGAGTTTGTAGTTCATTTACTGGCATATATATAATTTAAGCCAACACCAAAAAACTCTTTTCCTTTTAAAGAGTTCATCACCCAATTTTGAGAAATGCTGTTATTTCTAAAAAAAAATAAATAAGTAATAAATAATTATTATTAAATAAGTTCTTTCATTTTAAAGATTGGAAGAGACTCTGAGAAGTTAAGGAACTTCCTCCAACAGTACTACGCTAGCTGGTGATGCATCTCTGAGTCTTTTAGCTTCTAGGTGTCCTAGTGCACTGACAGACCAAACATATCATCGGTCAAATCATAAAAATAATAAGTGTACTTGTCTGTATTGAGAATTACCTGGTAAGCAATTTTAGTCTTATTCAAATTGTAGCAACAATGCTTGGATAATAGGTGTTATGTAAATTTTGGAAACACACTTAAAATGGAGTCTAATATTTTAATTTATTATTCTGTGTTTCTGATTCTATACCATAATGCCATAATGCCATTATTTAAAAAATGTTTATGTATTTATTTTGAGAAAGAGAGAGAGAGAGCAAGAGAGAGTTTGTGCAAGCAGGGGAGGGGGAGAAAGAGAGAGAGAAAGAGAGAGAGAATCCCAAGTAGGCTTCACTACAGTGTCAGTGCAGATCCTAAAGCAGGGCTCAATCTCATGAATTGTGAGATCATCTGAGTGGAAACCAAGAGTTGGACTCTTAACCGATTGAGACACCAAGGCACTCCATACCATAATTCCATTATTAAACGGTGGTGGTGATGCTGATAATAGTGACTAGGTGGGCAATCAACAATCAGCTATCTTCAAATATTTTTCTCTTGGCTTTTTGTCCTAAACCCCTCATGGAGCTGTTATATTTGATACTCTGGCCTTGTCTGTGGTCTTAGTCATCTGAAGTATCATTTGTAGGCTTTTCTATGAATTTTTCCCTATGCGACCCATATAGGCACAGTTATTTTCCCATGAGAGGTCAGATCAGGACTTTGTCCCTCACTTCACACCATGACCGAGATGAAACTCAGTTATTTGCTATGGTGGCCCATCCCTACAGTAGGTGCTCACTTGATACTTGCTGAAAGACCAGTTAGCGACATCCTGTAAACATAATCCTTTGGCCTGGGTGTGGACAGGACTTGGGTGTAGTGCTCTTGAGAGACCAGAAAGCTGTATCCTTCAGGTACACAGACTCAGATTGGACAGACAGAAAGGCATAGAGGTGGCCTCTGCCTGGTACTTCACCATTTTGTTAAACTTAGATATGAACCTAGACAGAAATAGATGAACATTTGCTTTATTCTTTTGATCAGAAATAATGAATATCTCTTCTAGCTGAGTTTTGTCTGTCTCTCTCAAATAGTTTTCATGACTAAACCTGATAGACAGGGAAAGGCAATTTTCCTGAGAAAGCAACTATGGCCAGACAGAATTAGGAGATACTCAGAGCAGACAGGCATCCTTCTGGGTGCCGCTGATGTGCTTATTTTGGGGCCAGCTGCCTTCCTCATCTGGAGGTCCCAGGGCTGGAATGGGGGAGAAGAGAAGTCTGAGGATCCACATCACGCTTCATGGTCCTGCCAAGACTGACCGGGGTCTAAATCGATTTGCTCTAGAACCCATTATAGTTATTGCTGGAATGCTTTTCGTGGTGCACTCCAATCCATGTCATGGGGAAAATGAATAACTCTGGTGGTTGGATTTAATGGCTGCAGGAATCAATTCTTCTACAGGAGAAGAAAGTGGTTTGGTTTTAAGACAGTTCCTCTCTTGATTCTGGTGTGCGAGTTATCAAGATCAACCTAGCTCCTCTTCTCAGCTCTATGATTCCTTCATATGCACCATTTTCTTTAGATCTTGACACTTACCCCTAGAAATACATAATTTCCAAAAATATTGAAGTCATTTAGGGAAAATAAAACCATTTTGATAAATATAATTAGGGGGAGAGATGAAAATATAGATAATTCTTATCTTTTAACATCAAAAATTTTTAAATGTTTATTCATTTTTTGAGAAACAGAGAGAGACAGAACATGAGTAGGGGAGGGGCAGAGAGCTGTCAGCACAGGGCCCAACATGGGGCTCGAACTCATGGACTCAGATCATGACCTGAGGTGAAGTCCAACATTTAACCGACTGAGCCACCCAGGTGCTCCATAAACATTTTTGGTTAAATGTTTAAAAGTCAAAATTTTAATTAAAAAGGGTACATGTTGGGATGAACACTGGGTGTTATATGTAAACCAATTTGAAAATAAACTATTATAAAATTAAAAAAAAATAGTGAAATAACAAAACAAAACAAAACAAAAAGTTAAAATTTTAGCACGTTTGGGAACACAAACTTTTCTCTTACACCCTGTACCCTGAGCCTTTTTAGCCATCTCATTTTTAGTCTCTACAAGAAGTTAAGAAGGTGCCATTGCTAGTGATTTCTCTGTACCAGCACTTAGAGGCGTGGTTTGGAGGAAGGGAAGTAACCACCAACTTGGAGCAAGAGTGTCTGACTTTTCATCGTGATCCACATAATTAAAAACCCACTTGTTTGTGTAACAGTGAAGTCAAGAAGGTCCTCCCTCTACTGGTGAATACTGAATGTGACTCATGTGTGTGTCAAGTACATATGGAGGCTATTATTCTCATTTTCCTCTTGTCAGCCATCCATCAGAATGTTCAAATTTCATAGTGTGTTTTTGGTGGAATTAAACATGAACACCTCAACTGAATAATACATAATTTTTTTACTTAAATCACACTTACAAACTGACCCCAAGTTGTGTGTTTGTGCTTTGGGGTCATGCACAGTGGCATCAATGCATTAATGGGGCTTTAATGACCTGCATGAGCTGGCTAGTCATGTAAGCCACCACTTGTTAAGAGTTCAACAGGAACATAATCTTAGGTTAGTATGGCCAAAAAAGACCAACTCTTTCCCATTAAGCAGAAGTCAAACATTGAAGGCTTAGATTTTAACCAAAAGTCAGTAAGAGCAAGCCACAAGGCTGGCATGGAGTCTTCTTATCTCCCCTTGTAGAAGCAATAGCAGAGGCAGAAAAATATATAGAGACCCCACTTTAAGAGCTCTTACCAATTGTCTCTCCAATATTTTGTAGCCGTGTTCATAAAAACCTACCCAAACCTGGTTTTAAAAAATCTTTTGCAGAATTTCAGAGTGGGTAGACATCAGGGCTGGTCACTGGGTCCTTAGTGGAAACATTTTGGCTTGTTCATACTCAAAAATAATATCATTTTTGAGATGAGTGGGCCATTCAAAATGTTTCTATTTCCTTCTCTTACCACCAATTCCTTGTCTTTTTATGAAAATTTCCAAATTTTTACATCTATCTTTACTTAATGGTTTGTACCTTGCTCTAGTTTTCACCATGTCTTACTGTATTTGTATTTTTATGTTCTTCCTTCTGCCTGCTTTATTTCCCTCCATACTCTTTTCCCCTTGCTTCTTTCTCTCCTTCTCCCTCTGTCTCTAACACCGTCCTCTCTCCCTTAGTTCTGTCCTCATTTTTTATGTTACCTGCTCCTCTTTTTCTCCATCTCTGTCTCTCTCTGTATCTTTCCAAAGCTCTATGTAGGTTTCCTCACCTCTAACAATTTATCATGCCTCAACTCATGCCCACATCCTCCTCCTCAATACCCTCATTCCCATAATGCCCTTCACATTCCCAGACCGATACTCACCACAAAGAAGCTGAGTCCAACAAAGAATACAACTGCCACTGTTGTGGCAGCCAGGGAAATGAGGAGGATTCTGATAGGTGTCAGCAGTCCAATGGGGTTCACTGAGGTTACTGAATCTGTTCCCTCAGGGCGAGTGTCTGGATGTTTAGTGGTATAGTGCTTGCTGATCCCCAGGCCTGAAGAAATGTTGTCCTCAGGTATCTCCAGGTGTTCAGTGGTATAGTTTTCAGTGATGCATGGGCCCTCAATGACATTATTCTCACTGATCGCCAGGTCATCAGTGATATACTCCTCTGTGGTCCCAAGGTCTGCAGTGAAATACTCCTTAGTGGAGCCCAGGTCTGTAGTAAAATAGCACTTGATGGCCCTCAGGTCTTCAGTGAAATAGTCCTCTGTGGTCCACAGATCTACAGTGGACCCCAGTGGTCCTCGGGTCTGCAGTGGTATATTCTTCAGTGGTCCCTGGATCTACAGGGGTATAGCCCTCGGGGGTCCTCAGATCTACAATGGTACAGTCCTCAGTGGTCCCCAGGTCTTTAGTGGTAGAGTCCTCAGTAGTCTCCGGATCTACAATTGTCAAGTCCTGGGTGGCCCCCAGATCTACAGTGGTATAGCTCTTGGGGTCTTGGAATCTACAGTGGTATAGTCCTCAGTGGTCCCCAAGTCTTTAGTGGTAGAGTCCTTAGTGGTCCCCCAATTTACAGTAAATAAGTCCTCGGTGTTCCCTGGGTCTACAGTGGTAGGGTCTTCGGTGGTCCCCACATCTACAGTGCGGTGTAGCCCTCAGAGGTCACCACGTGTTCAGTAGTGTAGTCCTCAGTGGTCCTCAGGTCATCACTGGTGTATTTTTCTTTTGTCTGTGAGTCATCAGGGCTGGTCACTGGGTCCTTAGTGGAAACATTTTGGCTTGTTCATACTCAAAAATAATCTATTTTAAGTGGATCTTTGATGGCCTGTCATCATCTACTCTGCTTAATGTTTTTAATAGTTATCCTCCCCATTTATATAACTGATCTCCCCATATAATGTAGTTGGATTTATTCGAGTTAAGGATTATTTGGTATTTTGGATTTAATTATGATAAAACATATTCCACAAGGAATCCTCTTGCACTATAATATGGAGTATCCAGAGCTAAGCAGTAACCTTACAAGGTCTGCTCACCAGACTTTGATTCTGCTTTTTGCAGTTCTGGTCTCTTTCTGTGGAACAGTAAACCCAATTCTTCCTCCCTCCCTTGCACTCCTGCCCCCGGGGATAGTAGTTCAGCAAATTAGGTCTTCTTACTCCATGTTTGTATGTGTTGCCTCTCATTCACTTCTGTCTGGGGCTCTGGTAAACAAATGAAGCGGGACCTGTGATTCATACTAGAGATTAAATTCAGGCCATGGCTTGGTGTATGATTTCTAAATCAGTTCCTAGTTCTGTTCTGCAACTGAAGTGGAAAGATTGGAGGCACGTAAAATTCAAGGTTGTTTGAGTTGCATGAGTCATGAGGGATGTGTGAGCTGATTGAGATCGACAGCTGCACTGAGTTGGGTATAAGTAGAAGGAAGACATGAAGCGTCTGCACCTCCCACTGCCCCTACCTGCAGGGAATCAGAACCGGGAGCATTTATTCGTATGAATAAATGCAGCCTATGTGGCATTAATTTTGGAGTTTTGGGTCCCTCTGTCCAAAAGAATTCCTCCTTTTCTGCTGATTCCCCAAATTCCTCTATTAAGGCTCAAATCCTTTATTTCTAAAGACAATTGAAATAGAAAAACTTAAATAAAGTGTAAGTAATCAAAAGTAGATCATTTCCTTGAAAGAGGATGTGAGAAAGAGAACAAACAAGTCCCTGGGAACCCTGCTTCCCTGTGACAGGAGGCTGGGGGCAGATAACAGGGTCCAGAACTTCCCAAGGTTAATTCATTTATTCCATTGCTTTGCTCAAGACTGGCCCTGCCTGAGTCCCAGGATCTTTTTTCTCCATGATCCCAACCCCCATTTCTGCAGGCCCTGAGGAGCCTTCGCATCTTCTCCAAAGTTAATTCACTCACCTAATTCTGAGCCCCCAAGTAGAAGCAGGAGTGGCAGGAGAAGGGATGTGGCAGAGCAGTTTCTTCTTTTCACCTCAAGAGACTCCACAAGGGCTGGAAGCCAGGGCTCTTTTTTCTCCCTCCTTCCTCTACTGTATCTCTCTTTCCTTCTCCTTAAGGCCACAGTGGCTGTGGAACTTAAATGTGCTGCTGCTAAGGGAATCCAGTACTCCTCTGTGTTCTTGCAGGGAGGAGAAGCTTGCTCCATTAGTCTCTGTCAGTCAGGGGAAGAGGCTCTAATACAGTGAAGTGGCAGGGGAGAAGAGAGTTGTCACTGGCGCAAAAGGAGCTCTTGGCTCTGGCCCAGAGTCCAGAGTTGAATAGTAATGATATCAAGCTTATGAGCATAGGTGGGATCACTTTGTGAGGTAGAGCCCTGGATAAAAGCTGTTCTCCACACAATGTCTCAGCCCTCAGAGAGGGACACGGATTTCCCTTCCACAGGTGGGAGTGGTAAGGTTGAGGTGACCAAGGAGGGTATAACCCAGGCCTGCCTTGGGGGGATAGTGCACGGTGAAAGAACAACTAGATGTCAGAGAGTGTAGAGCACCTTGGTCTTTAAGGAGTGGCATTGATGAGGGGGACTTAAACACCTAATCTCACTATTTTAAAACCACTCTCTTATCTCAGTCATCACCCAGATCCTTTTCATTGGCTAATCTGCAGTCCACAGATTTACCTCCTGGTTCCTACTATTTGAGTGCCCTCATGCTATCAAGTTTGACTCAATTACTAGATGAAATTAGCTCACCTCCAAAGGTTCTGTTAGGCCTGGAATGAGATTGCCTATATTCCTTCCTTCTCTGACCTACATCCAGGATTCCACATGGCACTCATTCATCAGGTGTCCTTAGGCTCCTGAAATCTGTGACAGTTTCTCTGTTTCTTTGTTTTTCATGCAGAGCAATAGTCACATATTTTATAGAATGTCCCACAACTTTGGTTTGTCTGATTTCTTTTTTTTTTAATGTTTATTTATTTTTGAGGAAGAGAGAGCACAAGTAGGGGAGAGGCAGAGAGAGAGAGGTACAGAGGATCTTAAGTGGGCTCTGTGCTGAGAGCGACAGCCCGATGCAGGGCTCGAAACCAGAACCATGACCTGATCATGACCTGAGCTGAAGTTGGACACTTGACTGACTGAGCCACCTAGACACTCTACTTTGTCTGGTTTCTTATCATTTATTTGATTTCCTATGATTAAACTGGTGTTAGGAATTATTGGGAGGTATACCACAGAGGCGCTGTGCCCTTCTCTAGTGCCTTGTATCAGGGAGCTCATGATATCAATGTGACTTATTACTGGTGACGTTAACCTTGAACACTCTGTTAAGGTGGTGCCTGACAGGACTCCCCACTGTAAATTTACTATTTTTCTCTTTGCAATTACTAAATATTTGTGGGGAGATGTTTTCAGACTATGCAAATATTCTTTTTTTTAAGTAGACTCTACATCCAACATGGGGCTCAAACTCATGACCCTGAGGTCAAGAGTTGCATGTGCTAGTCACTGAGCCAAACAGAAACCTCTTTTTAAAGTATTTTCTTACACTCTTTCATCACAAGGTGTTCTATGCTCATTTTGTATATTCTCTGCCCAGGCCCTGGAATCAACCATTTCTCCATGTAACTCTGGTTCTATTTATTAGAGAATAGTATTTAGAAACCAAGATCTGGGTACTAGGTGTGTTTATTGTTAATTGCGTGTTGCTGTTTCTTGTCTGTCACAGCAATTAGAGCCAGGAAATAAATAAATAAATAAATAAATAAATAAAACCTAACTCATACATAAACACATACCTGTATTGATTTCTGTATTAACTATCTGCAAATATATTAATCACAAACATGAGTCCAGTTTGATAATCCAGCTCCAGTCTAACAACACAGAGCTCATTCTACCTTCTCCCCTTCCCCTATTTGTAATTTCTTTCTCTGACATTGTTTGCAATATTTACAATATTTCTTCTTTTTGTTTTACTATTTTATTTTTAGGGGTGCCTGGGTGGCTCAGTAGGTTGAGCATCCGACTTTGGCTCAAGTGGTGATCTCACGGTTCGTGGGTTTAAGCCCCATGTCAGGCTTTGTGCTGACAGCTCAGAGCCTGGAGCTTGCTTCATATTCTGTGTCTCCCTGTCTCTCTGCCCCTCCCCAGCTCATGCTCTTTCTCTCTAACTCTCTCAAGAATAAATACTAAACATTAAAAAAAAATTAATATTTTATTTTTAAATAATCTCTACACCCAACGTGGTACGCAAATTCACAACCCTGAGATCAAGAGTCATATGCTTTACTGACTGAGCCAGCCAGGTGCCCCTACAATATTTCTAGTATTTATTTATTCATTCATCCTTATTAAACAGATAGTAGTTTCGGAATTGCTAATCCACACCCATGTGAGAAAAAAATTTGTCAACTAGAGTACAGTGTTTGTGCACAATTCTTTTTGTCTTTAGCCTAACAGTTAAAACACTGTTTTTCAAAGTTACTTAGATCAGCTCCTTCCCTATCCCATTCAATATGGTTATGTGATTCATTTGTCAGAGTCTGCATTCCACCTCTCCCCCTACACCCTGGTTGATTTGCTAAATTTCCATATAATAAAATTTACTCTTTGTAGGGTACGGTTGTATGGATTTTGATAAATTATAGAGTCATGTCTTCACCACACTGAAATACTTCCTCTCCCCCCACACCCTTCTTATGCCATTCCTTAATAGTTAACCCTGCTTTGATTACCCTGACTCCCAGATTTTGGCAAAACAGACCTGGTTTCTGTATCTATAGTTTTGCTATTTCCAGAAAGTTGTATGAATGAAATTATATAGCCTGTAACCTTAGTGTTTTTACCATAATCTATATATTATACATGGAAATAATGTTTGCAATTATTCATCAGTCAAGAATAAACTATTTTTCTTGCATATGTTCTTGAATACTGTGTTTTATATGGAGATTTTTATAAATAAATATATCTCTCGAGTATATAGTAAAACCTTGAATTATGAGTAATTTGTTCTGGGAGTGCTCCACAAGATGAGCAAACATTTATAATAAATTTTAACTTGATAAACAAGTGACACCTTGTAATATGAGTAGTACGTGACACCAAATGTTACATGATTACAACTGAGACAATGGTTCTTGAAATTAGCTTTGATATACAAGATACAAATGCTTTGGATTACAAGCATGTTTTCTGGAATGAATTATGCTCACAAACCAAGGTTTTATTTTATTCTTGTCTATAAAACATGTCACAAGCAACAAGATATTCTTCAATCTCTCCTCTGCCTGTCCCCTAGTCCAGTATCTACCTACAGCAGGCAGGAGACATGTTGATTGTTATTTAAAGACAACAAAAAAATTCAGAGAATTAATCATTTGATAATTTAATTTTAATCATTTGAAAAATTAATTCTAAAATTGTCTACAGATGTTAGAAGAGGACCTCCCTGAAACAGGACTTCTTTTTTTTTTTTTTAATTTAAAATAGTTTATTTTCAAATTGGTTTACATAAAACACCCAGTGTTCATCCCAACATGTGCCCTTTTTTAATGCCCATCACCCCCACTCCCCTCCCCATCTCCCTCACCCTCAGTTTGTTCTTAGTCTTTGAGAGTCCCTTATGTTTTATCTCCCTCCCTCTCTGTGTCTTTTTTGAAACAGGACTTCTAACAAATGTCACTATGCTCTGGAGAAGGGGATTTTTAAAAAACTGCTAGGCAGAAAACCCTTGAAATCCACTTTTCTTCTTGATTCCCATTTCCAATTGTGCTCTTGGATTTGTTTGTTTCCTTGCTGGGACATTATAAAAGCCTTTGAATTTCAGTCCCTACTGGATTGCAGCCTCTATTTTCTACTCACTAAGGCAGAACGTTCTTATTTGGAAAAAATATTTAATCCCGCAACACCTTAAAACAATCTGTTGGCTTCCTGTTGTTACAGAAGGAAATCTCACCACCTTGGTGTGGCATCCAAAATCACATAGTTAACACGCTGGCTTCATTTCCCTGTGCTGTCCTATCTGGTCCCATAGCCCTTTTGACCAGCAGTGCCACACCTCTTCTTGCACAAGGTGTTTGTTTGCCTGACATTTCCCCTTTTCTTTCTTATAAATGCCTGTCAACTCTTTATGATCCGAATCAAAGTCATTTATGTGAGTCAGCTCCTCTTCCCTTGGTCAGGTTCTATGTTTTTTCCTGGAGTACCTTAATTAATAGTACTTGATGTATTGGCCTAAAATTATTTGTCTACAAGTCTGTCTCCTTTACCAACCTGTGACCTACGCATTCATCCTTGTCTCCCCAACTTCCGTAGATGTGTCACCCAGCAGGTGCTCAGTAAATATGGTGAATAAATGAATGAGAAATGTGATAATTATTTTAAGACAAAGGACCGGGGACTAAAAAAGACACATAGAGGGAGGGAGATAAAACATAAGAGACTCTCAAAGACTAAGAACAAACTGAGGGCGAGGGGGGTGAGGGAGGGGGGAGAGGGGGTGACGGGCATTAAAGAGGGCACGTGTTGGGATGAACACTGGGTGTTATATGTAAACCAATTTGAAAATAAACTATTATAAATAAATAAACGTTTAAAAAAAACTGAAGAGGAGATAACTAGTTAGAACCTTCAGGTATAAAACCACTATATAGTAAAATTATATAGCATAATTTATTTTTTAAATTGTATAGTATTAAACCATTATGTGGTAAAACAAACAAACAAACAAACAAACAAACAAACAAACAAAAACCCCACATCCCTAACTACCATATAATTTAGGTAAAATTTACAAACTGTGAAATGCACAGATCTTAAGTACTCAGATGAGTTTTGATAGATATATTTACCTGTGTAAGCAAAAGACCAACCGAGAGTTAAAACATTTCTATCACCCAGAAATTTTCCCCTTCTAAAAATTCTCACCCCCATGGGAAATCAGTTTTCTAATCTCTGTCACTATAGGTTATTTCTGCTTATTCTTGAATTTCAAAGAAATGCAATTGAACAATAGGTATTCTTTTGCATTTGGCTTCTATACAGCATTTTAAAACTGTTTTGTTAACAGTGTTATAAAATGTACATAAATAGCTTTGGTCCTGTTAAAAAGGCTCTGGCAAAGATCCAGACTTTGAGAATGATAGAGGGTGAAGAGACTTAGGGTTAAGACAGAGGTTAAGTTAAGGTGAGTGACTCATTTGCCGCCAGGAAGGGTTAGTGGTATGTGTGTGAGAACCAAGTTGCACCAGAAGCGTTAACAAGATGGTGGCCTTCAGCAAGAGCATGGTGTTAATACACAAACTTTGTCTCCCTGTTTTGAGGCCTGGTTTTGCAGGAGATGCTGAGTTCCCAGCTCCTGGCAGGGCAGGCTGGGCCTGTCCTTGCAGAAACTGGGAGCATGGTCTCTTTGTCTGGTAGCCCTCTTGAGGCTGGCAGCCCACAGGAGAGAAAGGTAGCAACTCAAACCTGTCTTTTCAGTAAAGAATCCAAGCTCAGAGCATACATTTAGCAACCAGTGAATGTGGCCATGCCTGGGAGTAGCCACATTAGCTGTTAAGTCTTTCTCTTCCTCACAGCAACCCCAACCCTTCATGCTCTAAGCTCACACAGAGACCATTCATCTTTTCGTTGTGTAACGCAAACCTGTGAAGTCCAACACTTGCCTTCCCCCATCTTTCTTGATTCAATTCTTCCATCAGCCTAGAAGCCTTCCTCAAGATAGGGAGGAAAATGGGACAGGTATAAGGTTTCTGGATTTCACTCTAGGGACTTAAGAGCTGAGAGGATACAGGAAAGAGAGGTTTTTGGGATACAGGGAACCTCTACTTACAGCAATATATAAACACTAATACATACAGTCTGGTTCCCAAATGTATTTGACACATTAATTTATTAATTCAGTCACAGTTACCACTTCCTTTTCATGGTCTGGAAAAAACGGTGAAAGAGAGGGGTGTCAGAGCTGGGAGGAGCAGCCCTGGGGGCATATAGGGCATACTCAGGCCCTCCAGTCATCCAGGTCAGCTCTCTCCCTCCCTTTGAGGTGATGCTTTTGCCTTCAGGACTACTCGGGGCCACCCGTGTCTCCTACTCAGTCAGCTCCAGGGTTGCAGGGGGAGACTGGTCTCCCCTGGACTCAATCACACACCCATCATGGACTCCATAAAAGCTGTAAGATGTGGACCAAGGTTGGGGAGGTAGAGATCTGTGTTGAGGTTTCTTAGGCACAGAGAGTTTCTCCAGAAAACAAAAGGATGAATCATTTCTGAGTTATGCCCCCTCTTCCAGTGCTCTCCAGTCCCAAGCATCCTCCACCTTGCCAGCACTCCTCCCCATTGCTCTTTTTTTGAACCCATCATTCTCTCATCAGTTTTCTCTGAATATATCTTAGCTTTTCTAACCATCTGTCTTGCTGGTTCTAACTGCCATTTCTGAGTCTTGATTTATAACTACTGATTTCCCATTCCCTACTATCTCTAGAGTGACCTGGCTTTCTCTACCATACTTCCTTCCTCACTTTCCTGCTCTCTTTTTCTCAGAAAAAGAGTTTCCTATACTTCAGGCACTCACAAAGCAGAAGAGGAGTCCAGTGAAGAGAATCACAGCCATTCCAATGGAGGCCAGGGTGATTAGGGCAATTTCCCATGGCCTGAAGTATCTGTTAGATTTTTCCTCATTCTCTGGAGGGGCAATGCTTGTACTGGTGACATTAGAGACCACAGGTATTGTTTTAGTTCCGCTGGATAATGTGGTTGTTCCAGGGTGGTTGGTTGTGATGGTCCTACTGGGTGGTGTGGTTGTTCCAAAGTGGGTGGTCATGATGGTCTTGCTGGAAGGTGTGGTTGTTCCAGGATGGGTGGTTGTGATGGTCTCACCAGAAGGTGTGGTTGTTCCAGGGTGGGTGGTTGTGATGGTCTTGCCAGAAGGTGCGGTTGATACAGGGTGGGTGGTTGTGATGGTCCTGCTAGAAGGCGCGGTTGTTCCAGGGTGGGTGGTTGTGGTGGTCCCGCTGGATGGTGAGGTTGATACAGAGTGAGCGATCGTGATGGTCCTGCTGGAAGGTGTGGTTATTCTAAGGTGGGTAGTCATGATGGTCTTGCTGGAAGGCATGGTTGTTCCAGGGTGGGTGGTTGTGATGGTCTCACCAGAAGGTGTGGTTGTTCCAGGGTGGATGGTTGTGATGGTCCCACTGGAAGGTGCAGTTGGTCCAAGGTGGGTGGTTGTGGTGGTCCCGCTGGATGGTGAGGTTGATATAGGGTGGGTGGTTGTGATGGCCCTGCTGGAAGGTGTGGTTGTTCCAGGGTGGGTAGTTGTGGTGGTCCTGCTGGATGGTGTGGTTGTTCCAGGGTGGGTGGTTGTGAAGGTCCTGCTGGGTGATGTGGTTGATTCAGGGTGGGTGGTTGTGATGGTCTTGCTGGAAGGTGTGGTTGTTCCAAGATGGGTGGTCGTGATGGTCTTGCTGGAAGGCATGGTTGTTCTGGGGTAGGTGGTTGTGATGGTCTCGCCAGAAGGTGTGGTTGTTCCAGGGTGGGTAGTTGTGGTGGTACCACTGGAAGGTGCTGTTGTTCCAGGGTGGGTGGTTGTGATGGTCCTGAAGGGTGGTGTGGTTGATTCGGGGTGGGTGGTCGTGATGGTCCTGCTGGAAGCTATGGTTGTTCCAGGGCAGGTGGTTGTGATGGTTCTGCTGGAAGGTGTGGTTGTTCCAAGGTGGGTGGTCGTGGTGGTCTTGCTGGAAGGTGCGGTTGTTCCAGGGTGGGTGGTTGTGGTGGTTCCGCTGGAAGGTGGTGTTGTTCCAGGGTGGGTGGTTGTGATGGTCCCACTGGAAGGTGCGGTTGTTCCAGGGTGGGTTGTTGTGGTGGTCCCGCTGGAAGGTGGTGTTGTTCCAGGGTGGGTGGTTGTGATAGTCCTGCAGGAAGGTGTGGGTGTTCCAAGGTGGGTGGTTGTGATAGTCCTGCTGGAAGGCATGGTTGTTCCAAGGTGGGTGATCATGATGGTCTTGCTAGAAGGTGTGGTTGTTCCAAGGTGGGTGGTTTTGAAAGTCCTGATGGGTGGTGTGGTTGTTCCGGGGTGGGTGGTTATGATGGTCCTGCTGGAAGTTGTGGTTGATTTGGGGTGGGTGGTTATGATGGTCCTGCTGGAAGGTGTGGTTGATTTGGGGTGGGTGGTTATGATGGTCCTGCTGGAAGGTGTGGTTGTTCCAAGGTGGGTGATCATGATGGTCTTGCTGGAAGGTGTTGTTGTTCCAGGGTAGGTGGTTGTGATGGTCCCACTGGCTGGTGTGGTTGATACAGGGTAGGGCATTGTAGTGTTAGCACTGGAAGTTACAGCTTATTAAGAAAGGATGGCATGTTAGTTCTTTTGGAAACATTGGTTCTGCAACTACTACCACTAATGATAATTATAATAACTGTCATTATCAAGTGGTCATTATGTTCCAGGCATTGTTCTAGGTATCATATATGAATTAGTACTTCAAATACTCACAATGCATCCATGATATAAGGACTGTTATTACTCACATTTTATACATAGGAAAATTGAAGTTTAGAGAACTTAAACAATTGGTCCCAGGTTATGTAGCTATCAGATCTTGGAACAGGGATTTATGTTTGTATTTATTTACTTGTTTGTTTGTTTGTTTACCCATTTATTTATATTTTTAAGTAGACTCTATGCCCAATGTGGGACTTGAACTCACAATCCTGAGATCAAGAGTTGCATATTCCACTGACAGAGCCAGCCAGCCACCCTAGAACAGGGATTTAAACCACAGAAGTCTGACACAGAGCCAGTTCTTAGCCCATATACCATTCCACATCCTAGGTATGGGGGAGTCACATTACCTGGGGTCACAGAAGGATAGTATTATTTCTCCTCTGACTACTCATGATACTCTCTAGATAAAGAATGTAAAAAAGAAAGTTAGTAGGACCATGTATACATATTGAGCTACTCTCCAAATAGAATTGTACTTTTTTCCATGGGAAAGATAATCAAAGAGAATCCGTTTGGGAAAACACAGTGATGGGCATTTTCACTACTATCAGGTAATTTTTATGCACACAAAAGTTTGGGACAACCAATTAAAGGATCCCAAAAGGACGTGGTACTTAGTCTATCAAAGAACAAACCACATGTAGCTCAAATAAATAAGATAATCTGGGATTCAGGGAAAAGGCTAAACCTTCTTGGTTCGTGAGTTAGAGTTAATGTGAAGCCATACTTTTTCCTTGTATCAGATGCCTTCCTTCTACCCCCTGATTTTCCATCCCAATAAGAAGTTGGCCTCCCATATGCCTATATATCCATGCCTCATTTATGGCCCGTTCTTCCACTGGGATTTATATGTTCTTCCCCTTACCCTACCCATATGTGTGTGTGTGTGTGTGTGTGTGTTGTCTGGACTAATGTAAGGATTGCAAATTTAGATTTGGGGGAAGAATCCAAAAGCCTATCTTAATGCCTCTAGTTAGGGTTAGAGTTAGATTTCATGGAGAAACTAAGTGAGAAATTGAGATGAATAGCTGGCTTGTGGAGAGGGAGTAGATTTATTTTGTGTTATTCAGGGGCATAAAAAATGAGTCAAAGCCAGGGTGGAGGAAATTCTAGAAAAAATTAAAGCTATGCAAGTGTAGAACAGAATTGCTCCTGACATATTCAATTAGAGGCCTGGTGACTGCTGTCAGAGATATTGGAGATGGATCTCTGCCTACTGTAGGTGGTCAGAGAGTAACTTTAAGGTCTTTGCCAACTCTAATATGTCTCCATTTGATATTGATTTAGGAAAGAGGAAATAGGCCAGATTTCTGGGCAGAAGAGCTGCTACTGGAAACAGAATGCAGAATAAATGCTGGGTTGAATTGGAGAGAATAGAGCAAGATAATGGCCTTAATCTTTTTTTGGAAAATGAGAACTAACAGGACAGAGTGTACATCTCAGGAGTTGTCGAAAATTTCCCCAAACCCTACTTAAACTCCAAGAATATCCTTTTTTATTTATTTAAAAAATTTTTAACGTTTTATTTATTTTTGAGAGACATAGAGACAGAGCGTGAGTAGGGGAAGGGCAGAGAGAGAGAGGGAGACACAGAATCCGAAGCAGGCTCCAGGCTCTGAGCCGGCAGAACAGAGCCCGACGCGGAGCTTGAACTCACAGACTGTGAGATCATGACCTGAGCCAAAGTCGGCGCCCCAAGAATATCCTTTTTTAAACAAATCACTCACCATTTCCTAAAAGTAGAAGAAGGTGAAACAATGGCCAACATGCAAAGGAAAATGTTTTCCTCTTCATCTTGAGATAATCTGTCTGTGAAGCCTAGAAGGGAGGGTTCCTGAGTCCCAGATATGACTAAAGCCTAGAAGGGAAAGAAAAAAACACAACAGAGGGTCTTGAGAGAGAACAGGTAGAGATCTGAGGCTGGAGTGCTGACAGTTTAAGTCTCTAAACAATGGTTCCTTAGCCTAAAGAAAATCACCAGGAAGGAGCACTGCAGAGTGGGGATGCTAGTCCCTTGGACTTCCTCCATAGAATTTCACTTCTTTCTTTATCTTTCAAAGAAAGTCTTTATAGTATCATCTGGGCTGGGCAGGCGCAGAATATGTACCTTGTTTTTTTTTCAGCTGTAAGCAGGTGACAGAATATGTAAACTCAGAGAGGAGGGGTACAGAGGTCAGGAGGTACATGAGAATGAGAATGACATGATCCCATTAGGCAGGGCCTGGGGAGGAGCAGGAAGTAGGACAGTTCAAGATCAATTTGTCAAAGTGGAGGGGACCCACCCTCTGAGACAGAGATGGGGCTAAAAACTTATTCTAACTCAGCACCTTGTTTCCTGCATGAGAAGTCCTGAGTACCTGGGTGTTAGAAGGAAGCCCTCATGAACATAATTTAGCAGGAAGGACATAGAAAGTGAGATTCAGTGTGAATTTGAACTGGATATTGGACCTTTGGGAGCTGCTGAGCATACATCTTGAATGAGGGGGGAAAGAGAGACTCAAGGACAGACTTTGGAATCTCTGGGGCATGGGAGGTGGGGGTGGAAGGAGTGAGGCTGTGGGCTGTTGGGGATATGAGACCTGTGGTATACTGATATCAGTGCATACCTGTTTGCAAGGATCCTAAATTGTTGAGTTTTGAGAATTTTTTGCAACACAGCCACCCAAACATTTAATTAGCTTACTGTGAACTAAATTATATTTAAAACAATGGTAAAAATACTAAAAACTCATTAATTCCTAATTATTTTGCTACATTTTACCTATGCTCATGAAGTTATGTACATCTTTTTTTTTAAGTTTATTTATTTATTTATTATTTAAAAATTTTTTTTAACATTTATTTATTTTTGAGTGACATAGAGACCGAGCGTGAGCAGGCGAAGGGCAGAGAGAGAGGGAGACTCTGAAGCAGGCTCCAGGCTCTGATGAGCCATCAGCACAGAGCCCGATGTGGGGCTTAAACTCACAGACCGTGAGATCATGACCTGAGCTGAAGTCGGCCGCTTAACCAACTGAGCCACCCAGGCACCCCTATTTATTTATTATTTTTTAAATAATTTATTGTCAAATTGGTTTCCATACAACACCCAGTGCTCAGCCCAACAAGTGTCTTCCTCAGTGCCCGTCACCCACTCTCTCTTCTCCCATATGCCCCATCAACCCTCAGTTTGTTCTTGGTATTTAAGAGTCTCTTATGTTTTGTCTCTCTCCCTCTCTGTGGCTTTCTTCCCCCCTCTTCCTCTCCTCCATGGTCTTCTGCTAAGTCTCTCAAAATCCACCTATGCGTGAAAACGTATGGTATCTGTCTTTCTCTCACTGACTTATTTCACTTAGCATAATACCCTCCAGTTAAGAAGAGATGTGCACACACCCTTATACACTATTTCCACCAGATACAATACATCATCTATTGGAATATCTGGTGGAAATAGTGTATAAAGGTGTGTGCATATCTCTTCTCGACCTCCTTTTTCAGTGATGTCACCTTGATAACCTGAAATCTGCTATGGTGAGAGCATTTACACCACAGAAAACTGGTTGTTAAATATTCACCAGTACATACACTGGATGAGACCTACAGAGAATAATGACAACTGGAGAAGAATGTTCCTGCTTTCAACCCCCTTCATAAGGTATTCCTCTCTCTTTTTTAATATATATATATATTTGTATTTGTCAGGGCCTAGTCATTTATTTATTTATTTTTTATTATTATTTTTTTATAATAGTTTATTTTCAAATTGGTTTACATATAACACCCAATGTTCATCCCAACATGTGCCCTCTTTAATGCCTGTCACCCCCTCTTCCCCCTCCCTCATCTCCCTCACCTGAGTTTGTTCTTAGTCTCTGAGAGTCTCTTATGTTTTTTCTCCCTCCCTCTCTGTGTCTTTTTTTCCTTTCCCCTCTTCCCCTCCCCCTGGTTTTTGCTTAGTCTCACAAAGTCCACCTATTCGTGGAAACATATGGTATCAACTGACGAATGGATAAAAAATATATTTTGAGAGACAGAGACGGAGAGAGAGAAAGAGAGAGAGAGAGAGAGATAGCGGGGAAGGGGCTGAGAGAGAAAGAGAGTATCCAGTACCCAATGCAGGACTTAAACTCACTAACTGTGAGATTGTGACCTGCACAAAATGAAGAGTCAGATGTTTAACCGACAGCCACCCAGGCGCCCTCTCTTATTTTTGAAGAATTCATAGGAATTTCCACACCCTGGGGAACTTCAGCTGCTTCTTCTCATCAGTTCTGTATGCTAGATAAGCCGAATTATCAAGGAAAACACTGACAGTGTGCTGGGGAACTGAGGCCTTGTAGTACATTTTGTTTAGACACTTAGACAGAGCCAACAGAAATGATGCATAGACAGCTGAACAAGGAAAACAAAACAAAGATAGTGATGAGCTAACGGGATTGGCAGTTTACTTCGTCTATAGTTCATGGCAAGAAAATTAGGAATAGACCCTATGTAGTCAAAACAAGCTGTTTCCACTCCCTCCAAAAATCTAGCAAGGCTTCCTGACAGAGGAGCCATTTCAAATCATTTAGACATTTGGGTGGAAGAATATTCACAGCATGTGAAGTCTGGTGGGAATGAGCTGACAAACAAGGGATGGTTGGGGATTCATCCCACAAATACTTAGTTGTTGCCTGCTATGTGCTGGACATTGTACTCCAATAAACAAAACATAAATTTATGTTCTTTGGGAGCTTGTATCTTAAGATATGAAAGAACTGTGGATGACTGAGTCCTAGAAGCTGTAAGAGAATGAGCTGTGGTAGAAAATGAGGTGTTGAATGGGGAGGGGTCAGGAATCTAGATTCTAGGATGCCTTGGGCTTGGAAGTTGATCTGACTATTGTCTGCAGTGGGAAGTTCTATGGGGAGATGGATAAGTGGTGTGGTCAGTGACAAGTTGGTACTAGGATCTCAGTACTCTGCTCTAAGGGTAAAAATCTCTATAATACTTCTAAATAGAAAAATATCCCCCCCCTCTCGCCCCGAACCAGTGGGAGTTAGAGAACTTGTCTTACAGTGCAATCTTGCTCACTTTATTAGCTTTTTTCCTTAGTTGCAGTTTTCTCATCTACTTAGTGGGAATTGTAATTGGACTTCACAGGATTGTTGTGAGGCCCAGATGATGATACATGTAAAAGCTCTTAGCACACTGTGTGGCATAGGCAGTCACTTAGAAACAAAGGACAAGAGCAAAACAAAATTTAAAAGATAAGCATTTAGTCTGGATACCACATATGTTAATGAAATTTTATTCCTTAAGTAATTCTCTTCTTAGTCATACAACATCTGAAGAAGACACAAAAGAAGAGAAGAAGACTCTTTGCAAAGACAAAGTCAAGCTCTGGAGGGTACTAGAATGCTGTGTTGAGAGCAGTCACAGTGCCTATCCTCACCCCTATCAAGGGCCAGCAAACTCCTTGATCTTGAGATTCTGAGTAATGGGAAGAGCCCAGGGAATACATTTATTTGAGGCCATTTCTAAGCCTGAAAAACTGTGGCTATCTTTCAAAACCACACTCTGCTTGACCCTTGTTGGTCAGATATTGAGAGGCTTTCCTTGGTTCTGTTCTCGAGCTATGCCATAACCTATGACCATTGCCTGGGGACATTCTGGTCCCCCATCTTGATTCACTCCCCCATTATAGAGCTGTGTCTTCTCCTCTATGACCCCCTCATTCCATAAGGTGTCCCCCTTAGAATGTCTCCCGTTTTCCAGTGGCTATAGCCATTCCCTCTTCAATGACTTCCTCTGGGGCCTGCCCTGTTGTTGTCTCTATCATGACTTCTATATCCGGCTTCCACCCTGACCTCTTCTGTGGGTACTTCACGACTCATTCCATGATCACCTTCATAACTGTGGCTCCATTCGTTTTCTGCATTATAGCTTCCTCATGGCCAAGACCAAGGACCCCTCCATAGCTCATTTTATTTTTGAAGCTGCAGGACAATGGACCCAGGCCTAGGTCATAGATGTAATATGTACTAATATTTCTCAGGGGCAGAAGTATCCCTCTAAAAGGAAAAATAAATATATATTTTAAGAAATTAATCCTTCTGTCCCATTTCATAGCCCATCTGGTTGACTAAAGTCACAGACTTTCACTTTTTAGGAAAATCAATTTAAAAATCTCATCTCAACCTCTTTACTTCCTTTGTGTTTCTCTTTGTATCACTGGGTTGCAACCTTTCTAACATTGTAATAACTGTATTATTATTTCTCTCTCTGAGAAGACAGCAAAACAAGAAAATAAAATAAGATGACCTTACTGTGCTTATCAATTCTCATTTATTATGCTGTATCAATATGGTACAATTTCCAAAGCAAAAACAATCAGTCTCCCAATGTTCAAAGGATGGACCCCACCGAAGTGCAGGAATCAGTCATTGTATTAGCTAAAGAAATGTGTGTTTAGAAGACTCAGAGTAACTGATCTGGAAAAGCCGCAGTCTTGAAATCTATCATATAACCTTGCAGTTAAGAGTGTGGATTCCTGAATTTTAAAAATCCTGAGGTAAGTTCTAGCTATGTTGTGTGCACCTCAGTAAATTACTTAACCTGTGTATGCCTTCTTGTCTATGAAATGAAGATAATAGCACATTTTTTTCCTACAGGGTTGTTGGGAAGATAAAATGAAATAGCACGTGTAAAATACTCACACAGTCCCTGGAACAAAGTAAGTGCTTATAAATATTATCTGCCATTATTATTGCTATTACGCCTTAGTCTTAAACAAGAGTGCCAGCATTATTGGGAGAAGACTAGTAGACGTGAGTCTGTATGCAACGCTATCCAGATGGAAAAGTTTAAAAAAGAAACCATTTATGGTTGGAGTTTTCTTCATCATTTTTACCTTGCCATTATCCACATGTTGTGCAAGATAACCTCTCTATAACAAAAAAATAGAAAACAAAAATTCAGAACATGAGAAAAATACACTGGAATAAGATAGACAGTCCTGATGAGTATCTGAATGCAGAATGCAGTCTGGGACTGCATGCAGCTCTCTCAACCCCAAGGAGGAATGATGGAGAGCCAGGAAGCCCTGGCTGAGCTCTGCAAATCTCACCACTTCATCAGGCTGACTGTTTTGTCTCCCATCCTCTCTGGCTTGCTCCTGTTATTCTGCCTTGATATGGCCTCAGCTTTTGAGTGCCAACATATTCAGCTCTGCTAGGAAGATACAAACACAGTTTTCACCCCCCAGTGGAATGGAAACATTAAAGGGCAAGGACTGTGCTCTTGGAGGAACACAACTGGATTAAAGGGTAGAACCCAAAGGGAAACCAGTGTAGAACACTTGATTCTCCCCTCCTTTGCATCTAAAATGGTCTACTTTGGCGCTAAATTTTGGGAATCTTAGAGTTTTGTTCACCTATTCCCTTGTCTCTCTATTCTCCTAGATTGCAACCTTCCCTCCCCTCTCAATTTTTATCTCCTTTGTCCATATCTCTTTTGTTTTCTGCTTTACTTTTCCTACCTTGTCTCTATAAGATGCATGCTTTCTGTCTCCGAGTGTCTTTTTTTGTTGTTGTTGTTCTGACAATCTTTACGTTTATTATTTCTATGAACACTTTAAATGATTCTATTTCCATGCATTTTACATATACCCCCAAACTGTGATCTGTTGTCACCAACAGCCTCCTCATTAACCAGTTACAAATACTTGCCAGGCTAAATCCAAGTTCTGCTAACAGAATAACAACAGCTGCAGCTGAAGCCAGAGAAATGAGTATGTGCCCCAGGCTGTAACTATCTTGATTTTACCACAGTCACTGGAGTGTGGTTCACACTGTGTGTGCACTGGAAAGGAACTGATCTTCTTCACAGGTGCCTTCAATGAGTCCAATGGTACTGATTATTTCAAGGGTAGATCCTGTTCCACGACTATGGTCACTGAGGTAGCGGCAGGTCCCTGGGCTGTGGTGCCTAAAGCAGGAATGGTTGTGCCTATCTTAGTGGGGGTTGTGTCCAGGGCAGAGTGTAATATTCCAGCCACAAGAACACAGTTGGTGCCTAGGACATAGGTGGCAGTCTCTGTTGTAGTGCAGGATATCCTTTAGAAGCAGTGTTCACACTATTCCCATGAAGGCTGTTGCCTTGGCCAGAAAAACTTTCATCTTCCAGAAAAAAATGGTGTACCTGAGACAGAGCTTGTGGTGACTGAGATGGAAAGGGCTGTGTCTTTTCTCGTGATGGTTTGGAACTGGACCTAGGAATGTGCTTGTTCCAATGGTTGTCATGCTCAGTCAGAAGTTCCTTTTTTAGTACTGGGTGATCCTCAGGCAGACTGTGGTTCCTGTTCTGATCATAGTGGTGTCGGGGAGTAAGGAGAGATGTGCCCAATCCAGGGTGGTTGTGTCCTGGACAAAAATGGATGTGCTTGTTCCCACAGACTGGGACTGGGGTGATTATGCCTATTTTGGTAATGGTTAAACTTTGGACTAGAGAGACTGATACTATTTCAGCAGTAGCTGATTCTTGGGAAGAGGCAATGGTACCTGTTTCAAAAATAATGTGTATGGGATAGTGGTATATGGGATAAGGATAATGTGCCTGATGCATGGGGTATGGCTTGGCTGAAACTTGTGCCAGCACCCAATGGTGGTTGTTCTTAGGATTATGTTAAGATAGTTTGTACCTATTCCAAGGTTGACTGTGCCTTGAGCAGAAGTTGCTGTGCCTGTTTGCATGGTTGCTGATTCTTAAGCAGAGATGGTTTTTCCTTTTCCAAAGAAGATGGTGCCTGGGATGAGGGTGGATGCATTTGATACTTGAGTGCTTATGCCTTGGGCAAAATTGTACCTGTTCTTGTGGCAGTTGTGCCTTGGTCAGAGGTGGTAATTTTTGTCCTAGCGCTGGCCTTCTCTGAAACAGGAGTGGCTGATTCTGTTCTAGGCTGATGGTGACTGAGATGGAGATGACTGATGGTATTTCAGTAGGGGGCTGAATTTCAGCAGTTGTGGTTGTGCCTATTTCTTTAGTGGATGGTGCTTGTAAGGAGGTCCTTATTCCAGTGATAAGTGGTACCTGAGATGAGAATAGGTGTATCTATTCTAGAAGTGCTTATACCTTGGGCAGAAGTACTAATGTCCACTTCAGGGGCAGTGGAGTCTAGGTCAGTCCTATTCTAGTGATTTTCTTTGAAACAGGAGTGCTAGATTTTGTTCTAGGGTTGGTGGTAACCAAGATGGAGGTAGTCATGTATGTCAGTGGTTACCATGCCTTGAGGAGAAGTAGTTGTTTCCACTTCAGTGGTGGCTCCTACTTTAACAGTGGGATGCGACAGGAGAAGGAAGTGCCTGCCATAGTGGCAGACAGTGTTGGGGTCTTTCTCAGTGCTGGTGTGGGAGAAAGAATCAATTCCAGTTAAGGAAACCAGGAACAGTGAAAGATCGTGGGGAGTAAAAACATCTAAAGTCCTCATCTTCCTTCAACCTAAACCCTTAATTTAAAATTCCCCCATGTTTTTTTTAAAATTTCATTTGACAATGGAGATAAGGAGGCTATATGTGAGCTATAGTAGTCTACAATTATTGAGACCTGAAAATAATTTAATTCCAAGAGGGATGGGTGTCAGCTAAACCTGCAGGCCCATCAGCTGGATCACACAGGAGGCCAGTTTGTTTCCTCCTTGGGCTAATTGCACTCATGCCACCCAGGTGCAGGTGGGCATCCTCAGGGGTTATTAGGGCTAACAACGTGATTTTGGACAGCATTCGTGGAGGAAATATTATCACTTGCATTGCAGTTAGATGTGGGCCTTGTACTGATTTTAACTTGAGGATAAATTAAAACGAATCTCCTGGTTCAGCATAAAGCATGCAACAGTTAAGCTCCTATAATCCAGGCTACCAGAGAAATGAGACTCAGTTTCTGCCTCCTGACCTGGCACATGGCTGGGGGAGATGAGAATGGATTTGCTTCAAGAGAAAGGGGGGATCGCATTGTGGTCTGAGGAGTGGAATCAGTAATGAATTTCATAGAAATGGGCAAAAAATTAATCATCATTGCTTCTGGAAAAAGATAAGAATTTGAGGCCATGATGCCTGATACAGAGGACCCCATCTCCTTTAGACTTTCTGTGGTCTGCATGTTGTCTTTTTGGTAACCCAGTAATTAACCTACCAGGTCCCAGAAGGTCAAAGTGAAGCAACACAGGAACCAGGAGGCAAAAGAGAGCTTTCTTCTTTTTACCTTCAAAAAAATCACCTGGGCTCCAAAGCAAAAGTGGGCTGCAGAGGGGGGCAGTCAAAGATCAGATTCTTGGGAAATGAAGTTCTGGATTAGAGGTGAAGACTGGCCAGGAGTCAGTCCTGGGAGCTGGGAGAGCTGGACCCCTGGGAACCACAGGGAACTCCACATTGTATCTTTCCTATTTTTCTTCGTTTTCTCATCTGAGTATAGCTGTGGCATTTATGGCTGCTACCAGGTAAAGGAAGCCAGTGTTTCTGGGCTTCCCCTTCCTTTGGAAGAGTAACCTTTGGCTGGTCAGTGTGGTTTTTTAGCACTGAGGTAGGTGGGAGGGTGCATTTTTGTTTGGAGAAAGGCATGTCTGGTGGTGTTAGGTGGAGAAAGAGGACAGTTGGCCCTCTTCTTTTTGGGAGGAAACAAGGAGGGAAACAGGACAGGGACAGCAAAATTTTCAGATATGAGGAGACCCATCCTTTGAGCCAGAGGTAATCAGAATCCTGGTTTTCTTGGATCAGTTTCGTTTCTAGAGCAGTAGGAAGGAGGAAGAAAATTAACTTTCCTAAAACTCAGTGGGTCCTTGTTCCATGAAAGCTGGGGATTTGGAAGGCATAAAGGTGCCTTTACCCTCAAGATGAGATTTTCTCCATAATACTGGTTTCCAAAGTCCATGTAGCAGATGTCATGGTGATCATTTCAGTAGCCTTTCCAGGTGTGGCGTAGATGGCAGTGAGTACTGGAGCTGGCTCATACTGGATTGCATGAATTGATTGCTATATTTTTAGGAAATTTGTGAGCTTATTCTTAAATTCAGGCATTGTTAAAAATTAAGTTTTAGGAAGATGCGTGTGTTGGGGGGGCATATGGGAACTCTATACTTTCTGCTCAACTTTGCTGTGAAGATGAAGCTAATCTAAAAAATTTAATTATATAAACTTGCAGTTTAAATAAATTAAAAAAAAGGTAATAAGTAATCAAAACTCTTCATTTCCTAATTTGTTTACTGTCTGTTACTATATATTGGTTTGCGACTGTGCATCTCTTACAAATCCCTGTTCGATGACATCATGTTGGTAGCCTGAAATGGGCCATGCAGGGAATCAGAAAATTGTATACATCAGGGTTTTCCCCATGGAGAGTTGGTTGCTAAACATTTACCAACACACAACCACTGAGTTAAGTTTTCAATCCCTGTAGCTGGGAGTTACTGCTGGTCTCCCTAGTCACACTTCTAGTGGAGGCTTTTTGAGCAGGGAGCAAAAGTCCCAGCTGAAGGTCCAAGCCCTGCATATATCAGAGTAGTAAAAAGTTACATGGTACAACTTGCACATAAAGAGGTCAGTATCACCTGACTTTGGAAACCCATTCCTAAGAATAAAAAGTTATGATGAGGAAGAGATGTGTGGAGAAAGACCGAAGTTTGATGATTATTTTATTCCAGAGTGATATCACCAAGATGGCAACATAGGAGGCTTTTGAATTTCCCTCCTCCTGTAGATGCACTAATATAATTTACACGGATCAATTTACTCTGAGAGGTATCCAGAAGCTAGTTGAGTGACTCCTACACATTGGACAACTAAGAAAGTACCCGTGTCAAAATGGGTAGGAAAGGCTGACATACTTTCACCATAAACCCAACCCCTAGCATAGCACCTTGCAATCAGAAAGACCCCCCAACCCCCAGCTAGTCCCTGAGGAGCAAAGAGTTTGGACCACGCATCTAGCACTCCAACTTTTAAGGCTGCCACAAGAGGAATGGGCTTCCAAATTACCTAGCTCTGTGAGCCAACGGGGTTTGCATTCATGAGTGCCTATAACAGAGAAGGAGTTGTTAAAGGAGCATGCAAGCACTTCACTCCACTATTCCCCCCTAGGCTCAATGCAGAGGGAGCAAGCAAAAGTGCGCATCTGTGTTTTCCCTGGAACATATTCGACCGCATACTTGAACAGCTGCTGTTTGGGAGTCTGGCTTCTATCTAGCCCACATGTAGATGCTGACTGGGATACTTCCTGGAGCCCAAACGAGATGGTGGGCTCTTCCTGCAGTCTTCTGCCTCTTGTTGGCTCCAACAATAAAACCAAGTCACTAGCTTCTTGCCACCCCAACTTTTACAGCTGTTACCCAGGGGACAGGCCCCCACATCATCTAGTTCTGATAGCCAATAAGGCTGGGCATTCACAAATCCCACAAGACTATTCAAGAAGTTGTTAAATGGGCACAAGAGCACTCCCTGTGGCTATCCCCACTAGGATCAGCACAGAGGGAGCAGGCAAAATTACTCATCTCCCAGTTTTTCCCTGAGAGAGGTTTGACTGGTACTCTCCCAGCTGCTGCCTGAGGGTCCAGCTCTTAATTGGCCTGCGTTTTGATGTTGACTAGCATCTTCCCAGGAGCCTGAGTGAGAGCTGGTGCACATGTCCCTTGTCATCTCCTCCCCGGCTCACTCCAAAGATAAAACCAAGTCTCCAGCTTCTCCCTGGAAGAAGCTTGTTTATACATCTAGCACCCCAACTGTTGCATTTGGTATCTGAGGGGCTGTATCTTAAGCCACCCAGTTTGGGAGCTGATAAGGCTTGGCATTCACAAGTCCCCTGGAACCATACAAAACAAGGGGGTGATTCTATTTAAGTACATGAGAGCTCCCAGCAACTAGTTGCACTGGCTCAATTTTCTTTTGTTGTGTGTATGAGAGAGAATGCTTACATTCTATTCTCTTTGCAAATTTCAGTTATACAACACAGTACTGTCAGCTACAGTTACCATGTTGTACATTAGCTCTTCAGACCATATTCATCTTGTAACTGAAAATTTAAACCCTGTGATCAAAATCTCCCCATTTCGCCCACTGCTTAGCCCATGACAGCCACCATTCTATTCTCCTGTTTTAAGAGTTTGGCTCTTTTAGATTCTACACATAACTGCGATCATACAGTATTTGTCTTACTGTGTCTAGCTTATTTCACTTAGCAGAGATCAATGTTAACCCACCATACGGCATCATTGTCCAGAGAAACCTGGTGTCAGATTGATTACATCGAACCTCTTCCAACCTGGAGGAAGCAGTGATCTGTCTTCATTGAAATAGATATTTGCCCTCCTTGCACAGAAATCTTTCAACAGCACCATGTCACTGGGCTTACAGAATACTTTATTTATCATTGTGTGTCCCAGCCACATCCTCTGACCAAGTAAATCATAGTGCTGCCTGAAAAAGAAGGTCTCAGAGTATACCTTTTTCATTTTTTAATTGAGATATAATTTACACACAATAAAGTGCACAAATCTTATGTGCATATTTCAGTGAGCATTTACATATGTATGCACTCATGTAATCACCATTCAGACAAAGTATAGAACAGTATCATATCGCTCTCCCACAAGGTTCACTCATGCCTTCTCCCAGACATGTTCTTGAACTGCATGTGAATGGAATGACACAGCGTGTACTTTTTTTAAAAAATTATTTTATTCAACATTATGTCAATGAAATTCATTAATGTAATTGTATGATTCAATAGTTCATTCTTTTTTCACTATTGCATAGCATTCCAGGTACAAACATGTCCCTATTAAAAGACTTTTTGGTAATTGCCAGCTCAGCACTGTTTGGAGTAAAGATGCTATGACACATGTCTTTTGGTGGACATAGATATTCATTTCTGTTGGATATATTTATTCAGGAGTGGGATTTTTGGGACATAAGATACATGTGTGTTTAATTTTAGTGTGGCCATTTTCCCAAAATAATTGTGTCAATTTACATTCTCACTAACAATGTATAAGAATTCCAATTGTTCAACATCCTTGCCAATATTTGGTATTATCAGTCATTTAAATTCTAGTTATTTTGACATACCTGTGGCAGTATCTCATTGTGGCCTTGATTTTCATTTCTCTGATAAAAAAAAATAACATTGAGCACCTTTTCAAATGTTCACTAAGCATTTGATATACTCTTTTGTTAAATATTTATCTAATCTTATGCACATTTTTAATTACATTGTTTTTTTTTCTTATTGACTTGTAGTACTTTTTATATTATGGATATGAGTCTTTTGTCAGATATATGTATTACAATATCTGATCCAATCTTTGGCTTTCTTTTTCATTCTCTTACCAGTATATACTTTTTTTTAAATTTAAATTTAAATTTTATTTATTTATTTATTTAGGAAAGAGAGAGAGGGAGCAGGGGAGGAGCAGAGGGAGAGGGAGAGACAGAGAATCCAAAGCAGTCTCCAGGCTCTGAGCTATCAGCACAAAGCCTGACATGGGAATCAAACTCACCAACTATGAGATCATGACCTGAGCCAAAATCAGGTGCTTAACTTACTTAGACACCCAGGTACCCCAGGTACATTCTGATACTGGACTTTAGTGAAGTCCAAATCATCAAGCTTTTCCTTACAGTTAGTGCTTTTTGTGTCTTATTTAAATATTTTTGCCTACCTCAAAGTATCCTCAAGGACTTTTTAAGGATTAAATGATGATGTTTTTGAAGGCTCCTGGGACAGCACCTGGAACATAGCAAGCATTAAAAAATTTCAGTGAATACTAAAAGAACAAATAGGAAAACAAGTAAGCCTGTGGTCCTGATAATATATTTATTATGTGCTTTTGTTTCTTAGAATTGTGTGGTAACACTTATAGCACCCTGAGGAAACATAGGGATGAGAAACACTGACCATGACTTTGCTGGTGGCAGAAGGGAGAAAAAATGTCCTGAGGATGATCACTATGACTGCCGACAATAGAGTCTGAGACTCAGGTAGAACTCAAGAAAGCTTTGACTTGAAGTCATCTCCAAGCCTGGTAAAGCTGTGCATCTCCTTCAAACCCAGTCTTTGCTTGATTTTTCCCAATGTTGGTCAAGGTCTCTGAGATCTTTTTGCTGGTTATTTTCTTGACCTTGACCTTGTTCCTTTAGAACCTTTTTATACTCCCTTTTAACTTTTTTTGAAACAGTAGACTCAGTGCCCAATGTGGGACTTGAACTCATGACCCTCATATCAAGAATCACATGCTGTGATGACTGAGGCAGCCAGGTGCGCCTATAACTTCATTTTATTTTATTTTATATATTTATTTTTATAATTTTTAAAAAAATTTACATTCAAATTAGTTAGCATACAGTGCAACAATGATTTCAAGAGTAGATTCCTTAATGTTCCTTACCCGTTTAGCTCATCCCCCCTCCCGCAAGCCTTCCCATAACGCTCTGTTTGTTCTCTTATTTAAGAGTATCTTACATTTTTGTCCCCCTCCCTGTTTTTATGTTATTTTTGCTTCCCTTCCCTTCTGTTCATCTGCTTTGTATCTTAAAGTCCTCATATGAGTGAAGTCATATGATATTTGTCTTTCTCTGACTGACAAGTTGACAAGTTGAGTAAGAAATTGCTATTTCGCTTAGCCTGATGCCCTCTAGTTCCATCCACGTAGTTGCAAATGACAAGATTTCGTTCTTTTTGATTGCCGAGTAATACTCCGTTATATATATATACACCACATCTTCTTTATCCATTCATCCATCGATGGACATTTGGGCTCTTTCCATACTTTGACTATTGTTGATAGCGCTGCTATAAACATTGGGTTGCATGAGTCCCTTCACAACAACATACCTGTATCCCTTGGATAAATACCTATTAGTGCAATTGCTGAGTCGTAGGGTAGTTCTATCTTTAATTTTTTGAGGAAACTCCATACTGTTTTCCGGAGTGGCTGCACCAGTTTGCATTCCCCCCAGTAATGCAAAAGAGATCCTCTTTCTCCACATCCTCGCCAGCATCTGTTGTTGCCTGAGTTATTAATGTTAGCCATTCTGATTGTTGTGAGGTGATATCTCATTGTTGTTTTGATTTGTATTTCCCTGATGATGAGTAACGTTGGGCATCGTTTCATGTGTCTGTTGGCCGTCTAGATGTCTTCTTTGGAGAAGTGTCTATTCATGTCTTTGGCCCATTTCTTCACTGGATTATTTGTTTTTTGGGTGTTGAGTTTGATAAGCTCTTTATAGATTTTGGATACTAACCCTTTATCTGATATGTCGTTTGCAAATATCTTCTCCCATTCTCTCAGCTGCCTTTAGTTTTGCTGATTGTTTCCTTCACTGTACAGAAGTTTTTATTTTGATGAGGTCCCAGTAGTTCATTTTTGCTTTTGTATCCCTTGCCTCTGGAGACATGTTGAGTAAGAAATTGCTACGTTCAAGGTCAAAGAGGTTCTTGCCTGCTTTCTCCTTTAGGATTTGGATGGCTTCTGTCTTACATTTAGGTCTTTCATCCATTTTGAGTTTATTTTTGTGTATGGTGTAAGAAAGTGGTCCAGGCTCATTTTTCTGCATGTCGCTGTCCAGTTTTCCCAGCACCACTTGCCAAAGAGGTCATCTTTATTCCATTGGATATTCTTTCTTGCTTTGTCAAAGATGAGTTGGCCGTATGTTTGGGGATCTATTTCTGGGTTCTGTATTCTGTTTCATTGATCTGAGTGTCTGTTTTTTGTGCCAGTACCATACTGTCTTGATGATTATAGCTTTGTAATACAGTTTGAAGTCTGGGATTGTGATGCCTCTGCTTTGGTTTTCTTTTCAGGATTGCTTTGGCTATTTGGGGTCTTTTCTGATGCCGTACAAACTTTAAGACTGTTTGTTCTAGCTCTGTGAAGAATGCTGGTGTTATTTTGATAGGTATTGCATTGAACATATAGATTGCTTTGGATAGTATTGGCATTTTAACAATATTTGTTCTTCCTATCCAGGAGCATGGAATATTTTCCATTTTTTTGTGTGTGTGTGTCTTCTTCAATTTCAAAACCTACAGTTTTCAGTGTATAGATTTTTCACCTCTTTGGTTAGATTTATTCATAGATATTTTGTGGTTTTAGGTGCAATTGTAAATGGGATCGATTCTTTGATTTCTCTTTCTGTTGCTACATTATTGATGTATACGAATGCAACCGATTTCTCTGCATTGATTTTATATCCTGCGATTTTGCTGAATTCATGGATCAGTCCTAGCAGTAGTTTGGTGGAATCTTTTTGGTTTTCCATATAGAGTATCATGTCATCTGCGAAGAGTGAAAGTTTGAACTTCTCCTGGCCAATATAGATGCCTTTTATTTCTTTGTGTTGTCTGGTTGCTGAAGCTAAGACTTCCAATACTATGTTGAATAACAGTGGTGAGTGGACATCCCTGTCTTGTTCCTGACCTTAGGGGGAAAGCTCTCAGTTTTTCCCCATTGAGGAGGATATTAACGTTGGGTCTTTCATATAAGGCTTTTATGATCTCAAGGTATGGTCCTTCTATCCCTACTTTCTTATGGGTTTTTACCAAGAAAGAATGCTGTATTTTGTCAAACGCTGTCTCTGAATCTATTGAGAGAATCATGTGGTTCTTGTCCTTTCTTTTATTGATGTGATGAATCACATTGATTGTTTGGCAGATATTGAACCAGACCTGCATCCCAGGTATAAATCCCACTTGGTCGTGGTGAATAATTATTTTGATGTATTGTTGGACCTGGTTGGCTAATATCTTGTTGAGAATTTTTGCATCCATGTTCATCAGGGAGATTGGTCTATAGTTCTCTTTTTCAGTGGGGTCTTTGTCTGGTTTTGGAATCAAGGTAATGCTTCATAGAAAGAGTTTGGAAGTTTTCCTTCCATTTCTATTTTTTTGGAACAGCTTCAAGAGAATAGGTATTAACTCTTCCTTAAATGTTTGGTAGAATTCCCCCGGGGAAGCCATTTGGCCCTGGACTCTTGTTTTTTGGGAGATTTTTGATGACTAATTTGATTTCTTTACTGGTTATGGGTCTGTTCAAATTTTCTTTTCTTTTTTTTTTTTTTTTAAATTTTTTTTTTTAACGTTTATTTATTTGAGAGACATAGAGATAGAGCGTGAGCAGGGGAAGGGCAGAGAGAGAGGGAGACACAGAATCCGAAGCAGGCTCCAAGCTCTGATGAACCATCAGCACAGAGCCCGATGTGGGGCTCGAACTCACAGACTGTGAGATCGTGACCTGAGCCGAAGTCGGCCGCTTAACCGACTGAGCCACCCAGGCGCCCCCTGTTCAAATTTTCTATTTCTTCCTGTTTCAGTTTTGGTAGTTTATATATTTCTAGGAATTTGTCTGTTTCTTCCAGACTGCCCATTTTATTGGCATATAATGGCTCATAATATTCTCTTATTATTGTTTTTATTTCTGCTGTGTTGGTTGTGATCTCTCCTCTTTTGTTCTTGGTTTTATTTATTTGGGTCCTTTCCTTTTTCTTTTTGATCAAAGTGGCTAGTGGTTTATCAATTTTATTAACTCTGGTTTCATCGATCTGTTCTACTGTTTTGTTTTGTTTTTTGTTTCAATAGCATTGATTTCTGCTCTAATCTTTATTATTTCCTGTCTTCTGCTGGTTTTAGGTTTTATTTGCTCTTCTTTTTCAAGCTCTTTGAGGTATAAAGTTAGGTGGTATGTCTGAGACCTTTCTTCCTTCTTTAGGAAGGCCTGGATTGCTATATACTTCCCTCTTATGACTGCCTCTGCTGTGTCCCAAAGGTTTTGGGCTGTGGTGTTTTCATTTTCATTGGATTCCATGTATTTTTTAATTTCCTCCTTAACTTCTGGGTTAGCCCATTCATTATTTAGTAGGATGTTCTTTAGTTTCCAAGTATTTGTTATCTTTCCAAATTTTTTCTTGTGGTTGATTTCAAGTTTTATAGCATTGTGTTCTGAAAATATGCATGGTATGATCTCAATCTTTTTGTACTTGTTGAGGGTTGATTTGTGTCCCAGTATGTGGTCTATTCTGGAGAACGTTCCATGTGCACTGAAGAAGAATGTATATTCTGCTACTTTAGGGTGAAATGTTCTAAATATATCTGTTAAGTCCACCCAGTCCAGTGTGTATTCAAAGCCATTGTTTCCTTGTTGATTTTTCTGTTTAGATGATCTGTCCATTGCTGTAAGTGGGGTGTTGAAGTCCCCTACTATTATGGTATTATCAATGAATTTCTTTATTTTCGTGAGTAATTGATTTATATATTTGGGTGCTTTCACATTTGGAGCATAAATGTTTACAATTGTTGTGTCTTCTTGGTGGATATAACTTCATTTTAATCATTCTGTATTCATTATTTTCTCCATGAAACCATCTTATCCTTTCTTTTTCCATAATATTTTCCAGCATGTTATACAGTTTATGGCTCTGACCATCTTGTCCTGCTGTGTCTTCCATGATGTCTTCTTCTGTGGCCCACTTCATGGCTTTTTCAGTGGCCTCCTCTGTGGTCCATTTTACAGTTATCATAATGGCCTCTTCTATGCTCATAACTTCTGCCATGATTCATTCCATAACCACTCTGACAGTTATGGCTCAATTAATGGCCCACACTGTGTCCAAAGCCATGTGCTCCTCCATGGACCAGTTCATTTTCTAGGCTGTAGAACATGCTAGAGCTCAGTTCTGAATCCAGGTCCAGACCAAGGCCAAGGCTGTAGTAATGAGGGTAGAAAGTACCACTATTCATCAGGGGTAAGTAAAAGTCCCTCTAAAAAAAAGTTATAAAATTAATTTATCTTTTCCCTTATCCCCAACCTTATATCTTCTCCCTTATCTCCCTTATCATCTCTTTCACTGGCAGATTTTTACTTTTCAGAGCCACCTATTTTCTCCTCTTGTTACCATCCTTATTGTGTCTTTGTTTCTCTCTCCCATATTTCTATCCAAGTAAGCAACTTTCCTTGTTACTTTATTAATACATCCTTTGCAGCATGATAAGCTTATGTGCTATTGGTCTATCAAGACAAAAGTGAATCCACATCTTTATGTGAAATTGTGGAGACTGACTTAAAATAGCCTTTCAATTAGTTAGTAAGCTTAGAAAGCTGGAATTCATAGAATTGAGGGCCCTCAGAATATATTCATGTAAAGCCTTGGGATTATAGGCGTGAACTCTGGGATCAAACCAACCTGGGTTAGAGTCCCAGATCTGCCAGTTATTGCATTTGCTGGGTCAAATAACTAAGATCATGGAGCTCCAGGCTTCTAATCTCTCAGATGGCTATAATATCCCTTTAGGACTGTAGAGCAAATGAAATGAAATGATGCATTTTAATAACCCAGCCCTGAGCCTAGCACTTAGTAAAAACTCAATTAATTTAGTTCTCATTATATGCTGACCTTGAACATAAAATAATTCAGGAAGTCATTTATGGATGATAGGGCTTTATTTTTTAGCCTACATATGGAGCCAGGTTGAAAATTCTGAACTAAATAAAGAATGCTAGTAAATTGACTATATTATGCCAGCTTTTGGCTGCAGAAAGTGTTGCATTTGTTTATCACTTTTACTGGTAATTGTTTAACAACTGGCTCTCCAGAGGTTAAAAGATATGATTTATAACATTTTCTGGTTTCTAGACTGTAAATACTTTCCACGACAGCATATTTTAAACTACCAATGTGACATTACTGAACCCAAAGTTGGGAAGAGATGCACAGTCTCTTGTGAGGCAGTATGACCTGCTTCTTCATCCACTGATTGTTCTCTGAATCATTCCTCTAATGCAAGGCTTAGTAACAGAAACTACAGGAAATACATAAATAAATTTCAAAACCAGAATAGGAAAAATATGTATTTACAGAAAAATTAAGTCCAGAAAGCAGAGATGCTGTGGGAATTCAGAGTCTAGCCCAGATAGAACTAGGAACTGCAGAGTGCTTGTTAGATATAACATTGGAAACCTGCCCTTTAGGCGTCTGAACATCCCCATGTTTCCTGCTTTCTTTATGTTTATTTCCCTCATGTTCTCTCTCAGATTTAGTGAAATGTTTTGACATTGCCACTCTAAAAGCTGAGCAAAGGAAAGCCAAGGTAGGCTATTTATCTCTACCTGGATAAACCCGTGCTAACACTTGCAGTGGAAATTCATAAACAGAGTGAGGGGCTAACTATCCCTTACTCCCTGGAGATTTTTCTTCCAGTGCTAAAACAGCTTTACTTTCGGATTTTGTTTCATTAAGAGACATGATTTCTGAAAAAATACCTTCTGTTTCCCCCCCCTTTCACAAAATATCCTTTCACATTAGCCCTAATTTTATATTTTTCTCCTCTTTTTCTAGTTTAAATTTATCACTTCCCCTGATTTAGTCATTCTCTCTAGCCTTTACAGCATACTACGTGACTCTTTTCCTCCTAGCATACCGACTTATTCATCTCTCTCATTCTGGATTTCCTAATGGCACTATTTACATGAATTCTTCTCCCATCATATTCTGCCTTCTTAGCAGGCTCCTCTGTTAACTCAAACTTGATACTCACCAGTCCAAAACTTAGTCCTCCTAGGAGTCCAACTGCCACTACGACTGTAGACAGAGAGATGAAGATGATGTCCCAGGACTGCAAATATCCACTTGTTTAGTTAATTCGTTGGCATTTGACTCTTGGTAACTGTGTTTGTGCCTGTGGTGACTAGGCCTATTTTGGGGGGGTAATGCTTCTTCCAAGGGAGGTGGTTGGCTCCTGGGTGGATCTCATCCTGGTGTTCCTGGAACCTGGAACAGAGGTGGTAGATGGTGCTACAACAGTGGATATGCCCAGGTAAGAGGTATTTGGGGCTATCTCAGGGACAATATTCCTGGTAGCAGGGGATGCAGAGTCCATTACAAGGGCCATGGTGACAGAGATGGGGGTAGTAGGTCTGGTTCTAGGGGTCCTGGTGCCTAGGAAACAGGTAACTGAAAGGGAGGCAGGTGTACTTAGAGAAGAAGGGTTGATCTAACACACTAATGAGTGTGGTGGTTTGAGAAGAGCTCTTCTGGTGGGAGGAGAGATGCTAGAAAGTGATTCGCCTGAGGCCATGGTCCCCGAGGAGAGGTGAGTGTCTTAGAGAAGAGGAAATAGACTGTGTCCACTGGTGATGGTGAAGGCTAAGACTGAGGAAATGTGACTGTAATTGATGTAGGAGAAGGTTTATTCAATTTTAGAAGTGATCACCCAAATAGAGGGAGTGGGCTGGGATAAAAGGGACAGAGTCTGATATTCTCATGATGTACTCACTGGGCATAAGGACATTGCTGCAAGAAGGGACGATGGTATCAGATTTACTCAGAGGTGAGACAGTGGCCATGGCTGAGAGCACAGGTGACATAATCTAACACAATTGTGGTAGTCAACAAAGGTGAGGTGAGTGTGCTCAGAACATATGTGGAAGAACCTGACCCACAGGGAGGAGGCGGGTCCTAGGGACAGGAGAGGCTGCACTCAGAGCAAGGCAGGGGACCTAATACAGCAGGTGGCATCAGCAGCAGGGATTGTGCTTAGACTGGAAGTGGTTATGCCCATACAAGAGCAGTGTCAGTCACTGGAATAGCAGTGGGTGGCTCAGAAGAAAATAGGTAGAATCACATCCAACACGAGTGCTGATGGCAAGTGCAGAGGTGGTTCTATTCAGAGCAAGTGGCAGAATATGAAAAAAAATCATTTTGGTCTTAATCAACCTTGGAGCAAAGGTTGGCAAACTTCTTCCATAAAGGGTCATCAGGCAGTCAATTTTTAAGCTATTTGGGTCACAAAGTCTCTCTCTCACAAGTATACATAGTAGCTGGAAAACAGCCATAGATGGAAAGGAGTACGGGTGGCTGTGTTCCAATAACACCTCTTTTGAGAAAGCAGGTAACAGGCCAGATTTGGCCCATGAAGTGTGGTTAGCAGCCCCTGGGCCAGCGCTCAGTATATGGAAGATGAGATGGCAGTGTCCCAGATGGTGGGTGGGACAGAGCTGATTGTGCTTGGCACAGAAGTGACAAACTGAGATGTTTGTGACAGAGTTAAGGTGAGTTCTTTCTAGGCAGAAGTGATGGAATATAATTAATGTGTGTGTGTTGGGGTGGGGGAGGTGGATATTTGCAAAGAATCTGATTGGGATGGAAATGAGGGACACTGAATAAAAGAAGGCGAGACCAGAACAGAAATAAGTAGGATTCAAGAAGAGGGAACAAAATTATATCTAATAGGAGTGGTGGCTTGACTAGAGTCTAGAGCAGAAATGACAGAAACAGGCAAAAAGGTGATGGTTGTCACTGGAGGTAAATGTGTGTACTTAGAGAAGATATGGTGGGTCAGTACCTGATATAGTTGTATTGGTGATGGTCTGAGTAGAAAAGTCAGTGACCTTGGTAGGCTCCAAGGTTGTGGAAGGTCCAGAGACACCGGTGGAGACAGTAGGGACCTCAGAGGCAGGTAGAGGCCAAGAAGAGCAGTGGGGCTAAAGTGAGGACTGTGGTAATCTCTGAGGCTGTGGTTGAGATAGTCATGGTCTCAGAAACTGTGATGTTGCTTGTAGTGGTCACAGAAAAAGTGGAAAACTCGGTGGTAGACTTAGGGCTCGTGAGATGACCATGATGGACTTGATGGGCTTAGAGCCTGTATTGGAGCCTATTTTGAATATAGACTCCACAGTGGGTACTGAGGTTGTGGTGGAAGCCATAGTGGTCCCAGAGATTGTGGTGGTTTCAGAAGTCATGGTGAAGACTGTGAGGAAAATAGACATTCTCATTGAGGCCATGGTGCTCTCAGAAACCGTACTGAATGATATGGTGGGCAGAGATATTGTGGTGGTCTCAACAGGTATTGGGATGACTGTGGAGGACAGAGGCTGCAGTTTTTCTAGAGCCTTCAGTGGACACTATAACGGTCTCAGAATTGCAGTGGCTGTGATGGAAGCCATGACTGGGCTGTCCAGAAAGGTATTGCCATTTGTCTTACTGTGCTTGATCAGGGAGACCATACCATCTGTTGTGCCCATTGTGATTGGTGTGTCTAGAGATGAACAGTTTTTACTGGAATATTCATAAGAATTTTGTGATGAAATTAATAGTATTTTTCTTTCTTTTATATTACTCTTTCATAGGCAATTTCTGCTTGTTATGGATTTTAAAATTAATGTTATTCCTTCTTTCTATTACACATACCCTATACTTCCTTGTAGTTCTGAATATTTTATTATTAAAACGTGTATTATTTCTTTATTTTGGTATATGTTTTGTCTCTTCCTCTGTGTCTCTGTGTTTCCTTCTACTCCATTAGATTCATTAAAAAAAAAACTTGTCAAGTAATCACACTGTCTTTGATTCTCTGTTTTGCTCTCAGAACAATGCTTTATTTTGGCATAATCTTATTCTTATCAAATCTTAAAATGTAGTCCCACACAAAAACCTGTATGTACATGTTTCTAGAGGGTTATTTTTTAAAGAAATTTTTTAAGTTTATCTTTTTAGTAGTCTTTACACCGAACATGGGGCTCAAATTCATGACCTCGAGGTCAAGAGTCACATACTCTTTTGACTGAGTCATGTGGGCACCCCTGGTTTTAGAGGTTTTATTCAAAACCTGGAAACAACCCAACTGTCTCTCAACTGGCAACTGGGTAAGCACACTATGGATTATCCATGCAGTGGAAGACTACCTACAATGTGTAGTCTTTCAAATCTGGCTTCTTTCACATAGTAAAATGCATCTAAGAGTGGTCCATGTTATTTCTTGCATCAGTATTTCCTTTTTATTGCTGGTAGCATCTCTGCACTGTGCTTTCTGCAGTTCAGGGCTATTTGAAGAGAGGTGCCCTATAGGAATTAAAACAGAAGAGGAAGTCGGTCCACCGAATTAGTGGGTGCAGACATGAGGAAGAGCAGAGAGGAAGAAAGAACGAAGAAATCAAACTTGTCAGGTGGAGGGGACCCACCCTTTGAAACGGAAACCATTGAAAACCTGCTATCTCTGGGAATGGCTTATTTCCAAAAGCAGGAAGAAGGAAAGAAGAGAGAGAAGCAAATGGACCTTAAAAATCAATAGATGTCTATTTAGGGGAAGCTGGAGATATGGACAGTATATGACAGTAAAGACTGTCAGACACACCTGAGGTTGTCTCCAAGTGTTCTTTTCTAGATGCAAGGCAGCAGTGGCTGTGGGATATTTTGCTGGATTCTCCAAGAGTGGGGACAGCTTATGACACCAAGCAATTCCCTCAGTGAACAGGGTATGACATCACTAGTTTCCCAGGCCTATCTTCGGCAATGTCTCTTTCATATGGTTAGGGTATCTAACTCGTAACAACTAGCAATAGATTAAAATTTATTTTAATACCTTGTAACTCAGTTGTGCAAAGAAAAAAATGTGACTTGATTTACTATAACTTATCTGAGTTATTGGGCTTTTGTTCTCACCAATAGCAAGGAGGGTTGTGTTGAGGGATGAAGATATGGATTTCAGCTTGCTAAATGTTGGTGTTTCAATTTCACTTTCTTTTAAAAGGTTTCTTTTGATTCAATGCAAAATACCAATAACATTTTCACAGAAATGGAACAATTAATCCTAAAATTTGTATGGAACCACAAAAGACCTTGAATAGTTAGAGTAATCTTGAGAAAGGACAAAGCTGAAGATATGTCAACCCCAGATTAAAAGATAAACTAATCAAAAGGGTGTGGTACTGGCACAAAAAAGTATGATATAGATCAATAGAATGGAACAGAGATCCCAGAAATAAAACCTTACCTATATGGCCAAATTATCTACAACAAAGGAGATAAGGGTATACAATGGGAAAAGACAGTCTTTTCAATAAATGGTGTTGGGAAAACTGGATAGTAACATGCAAAAGAATGAAACTAATACGCAAAAATAAATTCAAAATGGATTAAAGATTTGAGACTTGAAACCATTAAAGTCCTCTGAGAAAACATAATAAGTAAGCTCTTGGACATTGCCTTTAGGAACATATTTATGGATATGTCTCCTCAGGCAAGAGAAAGGAAAGCAAAAACAAACTATTGGGATTATATCCCTACCTCCCTCAAAAAGTTTTTGCACAGCAAAGGAAACTATCAACAAAACAAAAAGGCAACCTACTGAATGGGAGAAGATATTTGCAAACAATATACCTGATAAGGGGTTAATATCTAAAATATATAAAGAACTTACACAAATCAACACCAAAATCCCCCAAACAATCCAGTTAAAAGATCGGTAGAGTAGTAGGGTGGTTTTATTTTTAATTTTTCGAGGAGCCTCTGTATTGTTTTCCAGAGTGACTGCATCAGTTTGCATTCCCACCAACAATGCAATAGGGTTCTCCTTTCTCCACATCCTCACCAACATCTGTTGTTTCCTGAATTGTCAATTTTAGCCATTCTGACAGGGAAGAGGTGGTATCTCATCGTGTATTTCCCTGATGATGAGTGACGTTGAGCATCTCTTCACATGTCTATTAGCCATCTGGATGTCTTCTTTGGAAAAGTGTCTATCCATGTCTTCTGCCCATTTCTTTACTGGATTATTTGCTTTTTGTGTGTTGAGTTTGATAAGTTATTTATAGATTTTGTATACTAACCCTTTATCTGATAAGTTATTTTGCAAATGTCTTCTCCCATTCCAGTCGGTTGCCTTTTAGTTTTGTAGATTGTTTCCTTTGTTCTGCAGAACTTTTTATTTTGATGAGGTCCCAGTAGTTCATTTTTGCTTTTGTTTCTCTTGCCTCCAGAGACATGTCAAATAGAAAGTTGCTGCAGCCAGGTCAAAGGGGTTCCTGCCTGTTTTCTCCTGTAGGATTTTGATGGTTTCCTGTCTCACATTTAGGTCTTTCATCCATTTTGAATTTATTTTTGTATATGGTATAAGAACTTGAATATAAATTAAAAAACATAATCTTTTGAATTTATGGAAGAATAGAAAAAAAAATGGGCAGAGGACCTAAAGAGACATTTTTCCAAAGATATATAGATGGTCAATGACACATGAAGAGATGTTCAAATCACTAATCATCAGGGAAATGAAAATCAAAACCATAATAAGATATCACCTCACACCAATCCAAATGGCTGGTATTAAAAAGACAAGAAATAACAAGTGTTGGCGGAGATGTGGAGAAAGGGGAACCCTCAGGCACTGTTGGTGGGAATGTAAAATGGTGCAACCACTGTGGAAAACAGTATGTATGAAGTTTCCTTAAAAAATTAAAAATAAATGGTGTGCCTGGGTGGCTCAGTTGGTTAGGCGTCCGACTTTGGCTCAGGTCATGATCTTGCAGTCTGTGAGTTTGAGCCCCACATTGGGTTCTGTGCTGACAGCTGTAAGCCTGGAGCCTGCCTCAGATTCTGTGTCTTCCTCTCTCTCTGCCCCTCCCCTGATCATGCTCTATCTCTCTCTCTCTCTCAAAAATAAACATTAAATTTTTTTTTAATTTTAAAAATAGAATTACCATTTGAACCAGTAATTCCACTACCGGATATTTACCCAAAGAAAATGAAAACACTAACTTGAAAAGATACATGTATCACTATGCTTATTGCAGCATTATTTAAAATAGCCAAGATATGGAAACAACTCAATAGTTTATTTTTGCTTTTGTTTCTCTTGCATGAGGAGACATATCCATAAATATGTTGCTAAGGGCAATATCCAAGAACTTACTTCTCATGTTTTCTCAGAGGACTTTTATGGTTTCAGGTCTAAAATTTAGACCTTCAATACATTTTGAGTTTATTTTTGTGTATGGTGTAAGAAAGTCATCCGGTTATGTTCTTTTGCATGTTACTATCTAGTTTACCCAACACCATTTATTGAAAAGACTGTATTTTCCCATTGTATATCCTTGCCTCCTTTGTTGTAGAATGTACACACACACACACACACACACACACACACACACACACAGAGAGAGAGAGAGTATATGAATATATATGTATGGAATATTACTTAACTAATAAGCAATGAAATCTTGCCATTTGTGATAACTAGAGGGCATTATGGATGTAACTAGAGGGCATTATGTTAAGTAAAATAAGCCAGAGAAAGACAAATACCATACTTATAAGTGGAATATAAAAAAAGCAACAACAATGAACAAACAAAAACATTTTTAAAGCTTATCTAGTTTTGAGATAGAGAGAGAGTGAACAGCAGAAAGAGAGAGAAACCCAAGCAGGTTCTGTACCAGCAGCACAGAGCCCAACGTGAACTCACAAACCATGAGCCGAAACCAAGAGTCAGATGCTCAACAAACTGAGCTACCCAGGTGCCCCCAAACAAAAACATTCTTAAATACAGAGAATAAACTGGTGGTGCTAGAGAGGAGGCGCGTAGGGAGATGGGTAAAATAGATAAAGGAGATTCAGAGATACAAATTTCTAGTAATAAAAGAAATGATGGAGATGAAAGGTTAGCATAGGAAATATGTCAATAATATTATAAGAATGTTGTATGCTGACAGATGGTGACTACATTTAGCAATGATGGGAATGCTTCACAGTGGGGTCTGGATGGAGGATACAAAGGTCTAAGCATAGGTTAAAATTCAACAACTTGAATACTTACGATGTGTCATTTTGCACATTTTACTGCATATATGTTAACCTCAATTTAAAAATTAAAAAAAGAGAAAAACTTAAAGGACTCTTTTAGGTAAATTTTCCGCCCATATGAATTCCATCACCCCCTCTTTGTTTTTCTAGTTTCAAGTTTCACTTCTTTCCCACATGTCTTTTTTTTTCTTTAAATTTTTGTAGTAATGTTTATTTATTTTTGAGAGAGAGAGAGAGACAGAATGCAAGCCAGGAAGGGGTAGAGAGAGAGGGAGACACCAAATCTGAAGCAGGATCCAGGCTCTGAGCTGTTGGCACACAGCCTGATGTGGGGCCTGAACTCACGAGCTGTGAGATCATGACCTGAGGTGAAGTCAGGCGCTTAACCGACTGAGCCACCCAGGCTCCCCGCCACGTGTCTTCTGAGGGGAATTTATATCTCCTAATGGCAGTGTGGAGAAAGGACTTGTGTCCTTCAAGAAGGTCCATCTTGAGCTTACTGTTATCCAATTTGGCCAATTAGATCCTGTGCTGCCATACAACCCTAAGACACAGTGCTACGGTTGTCTCCATTTTATAAATGAGGAAACAAAGTCACAGAGTTTGGCCAAACTCACAAAGCTAATAAGTGCTATAAGCAGGAAGTAAACTATAGAAGCCAACTTCAGAGTATGTGGTTTTAGCCATTAGTGTGTCAGGCACAAACAAGACTTCAGGTCTAGCTAGTTCCATACCTATCTTTTTCCAGCCAGATTACCTGTTCACAACCTCACCCTATATAAAAATTCTGGAGCTATCACTGTTGGAAAGATAAAATATATGACCACAGAAGCTGCAGAGGCCCAGCAATATTGTGTATTAAAAAAATAGATGAAATAGTCATGAGAAGGCACAGGTCAGAAGAGTTAATGTGTTAAGAGCAGATTGCCTGAGTTAATGTGTTAGGACCAGCTGGCTGGTCAGAGGTCATTTTTTGAGTGCCTGTTTGGAGAGTCAGTTCCGATGACTATGAAGGAAAGAACACACAGAGGCTGAAGGCTTAGAATTTTTGTTTGTTTTGCAGAGTAAGGTATTAGTTTATCACAGTGTAAGGAATTTCTGGAACCAAGCACTTATGTAACATGAGCAATTTGTAAACACCTAGTGCAGATGTGAAATTTTTCCTTCTCCCTCTTATGCTGAGAGTTTTATTTAGGAAATTCCTGAGTTCCAGCTTCTCACTGCCTGTCTTCCCACCTCACCGTGTCCTTTGCCAAACTGATTGCCAAGATTCTCCTTTCTTTTTCTGAATCCTCAGTTCCAGCAGAATTCTTATCAGTATAAGGAGTCACAAAACTGTCTTTCCATATGACATATGGTGTATCAGAATAGAACATAAAAAGAAACATGATCTTCTGTGAAATACAGACCTAGATGATCTATGTCTGTGACCCATCTTTCTACAAGCTGGCTCCCTGATGGAGGCAGTCATCCTTGAATTTGGTAGTGAAGCTCTGTCATGAGTTTGTTAAGACTTTATCAAATACCTTGAACCACTGTTTGTGTGGAAATGTCTTTGTGTGCTTGAGCAATGGTCTTCAACTTTTCCACTCATATACTATCAATAAACATTTTGAAAAACTGTATATTCCCTCATCTATTTCTGTTTAATCTAGTGTTTAAATCATAAGTTTAGTAATTGCAAACAATGTAATTCCTACTTTACTGTAAATATAAACATTGAAACAATAAACGTTTCACTACTGTTTAAAATGTTTCAGACTCTGAATACTGTAGTATCTCAATAGAAACCAATATCCTTTTTAATAGCATATAACAAATTTGTCCTCAACAAATAAAAATTTCACACAGTTCCTTCTGCGCTATGAATATTTTCCTTGTTCCACATTATTCCACTCTAATATTTTTTGCCTGAAGTTTTATTGGCTGTGCTATCATGCTTCTATGCACAAAAAGATGTGTTTTGTGTGTTTTTTTTCATGTTGTCCTTTTTGTTTTCTATCCTCAGTCTATGCTCTCTGCCATCACTTAAAAAGGAAGCAGAGAAGAGTTAAGATGGTGAAGAAGTAGGGGGACCCTGGGCTTTCCTTGTCCCTCAAACACAGCTGTATTAAGGTCACATCACTTGGAACACTCAGGAAATTGATCTGAGGACTGGCAGAAAGATCTCCACTGTTGGAGGGAGGCAGCTTGGTAGGTACGAGATGCATGGAGGTGAATTGGGGGAGAGAAAAGCGGTGGTGCTGCAGAGGAAAGGAAATCTCTCTCTGTGGAGAGAAAAGGAAGAGAATGAGGGATTGAGAAAGTGTGGCATTGGGTTCACACAAGACAAAAACCTCTCTGGACCACAGACCAGGAAACAGGGGCACTGAGTATCACAGGTTTTTTGCAGACAGTATGTGGAACTCGAACTCTTAGGATTGGGAAGTGCATAGCTTTGTCTGGAGCAGAGCTGTGGTGTGGCCTCCTGGGGAGTAGAAGGGCTCTGGCCCCATAGTGCATAGCATGGTGTAGAGATCTCCAGAATGCACTGGGAAAGAATATTCCCCTTCCTGTAGTACATTTGGAAGAGGGTATATGCCTCTTGAAGGACAAAAACACAAACAAACCAAAAAAAAAAAAAAAGAAAAAAAAAAGAAAAACCCAGCAGGTGCCAGCGAATAACCTTTTAACAGCAGGGGACTGAGGCATGCACAGAGGGCAGATAACCTGGTCACTGCTTTTCACAGTGCTGCACTATAGATTCCATAAACCATGCAGATGTAGGATTTTTTTGTTGGGACAGAAGAAGACATCAGACACAGCACAGAGAGGCTCTACTGTGGGGATGGGGGGCCTGTCTGGTGCTGGGTCCTTTAAGATTTGGAGTGTTGAATCCTAGCTATGTGTCAAAGATAAAATGCAGGAGAGCTTTGACACAGGGTTCACTGATGACTCTCGCTTTTCTGTGAGGGCTCCTGAACAGCAGGAAGTGTGAGATCCCCTGAGATCCCTTGTCCAGGGACGAGAGAGAGTGGAGTGGCACCATTTTCCAACCATTGTCACCAACATGGTGGAACTTCAAAGAGCAGCAGACTGGAGCCCAGTTGAGGCTGGCCTCTGCTTACAGCAAACCCAGCGCTGCTGTGCCTGGCAACTGCTTGTTTACTGGGACAAGACTGACTCTGAGCCAGTGCAGGGGGCCTCTCTTCCAGATCAGCACAATACACCAAGTATACTGAACACTTGATAGCGCTTCAAAACGACACCTGATGTTTTGGTGGAAATAGAACTAGGCTTACTTTTTTTTTTTCTTCTTCTTTTTTTTCCCTTTGGAATCAGGCTTATAGGGTTTTGTTTGTTTGTTTTTGATTGTTTGTTTGTTTGTTCTTTTTCCTTTTTTCTTATTTTGGATCAGGGTTTTTATCTCTCTTTTTTCTTTTTTCCCAGGCTTTTTAACAAACAAATCAGGTAGTAAAGATCCAAACACTCCCCACTACAAGCAAAGAGGATCTCTGCAGAGGACTGACCAGTGGGAAAGAGCAGCCAGAATGCAACAGCAGAGTGTACACAGCATACACCAGAAACACTTCCTGAATGCCAAGGCCTGGGCAATGTGTGACCTCTTTTTAATAGAGTATTACTTTACAGTGCAGGAAACATAACAAGCTTTCAAAACATGCAAAAGACAGAAACTTAGCCAAAATGACAAGACAGAAGAATTCTCCACAAAAGTAAGCTCAAGAAGAAATCATAGTCAGAGTCTTGCTCAAAGCAGATATAAGCAATATATCTGAACAAGAATTTAGAGTAACTGTCATAAGACTACTAGCTGGGTTTGAAAAAAGCATAGCAGACACCAGAGAAACCAATGCTGCAGATATAAAAGACCTAAAAACTAGTCAGGCTGAAATAAAAAAATGCTTTAACTGAGATGCAAAATGTACTGAATATACTCATAATGAGGACTGAAGAAGCAGAGGAGAGAATAGGTGATAGAGAAAACAAAATTATGGAATATAATGAAGATGAAAATAAGAGGGAAAGAAAATTATTAAATCATGAAGGTAGACTTAGGGAACTCAGCGATTCCATAAAGTGAAATAATATCCTTATTATATGAGTCTTAGAAGAAGAAGAGTGGGGAAAAAGAGGGTAGGAGGTTTATTTGAACAAATTATAGCTGAGAACTTCCCTAATCTGGGGAAGGAAACAGGCATTCAAGTCCAAGAGGTACCAAGAACTCCCCTCAAAATAATAATAATAATAATAAGTAGGTCAACACAACAACATATCATAGTGAAACCTGCAAAATACAAAGATAAATAGAGAATTCTGAAAGCAGCTAGGGACAAAAGGTCCTTAATCTATAAGAGTATACACATAAGGTTAGCAGCAGATCTGTCCACTGAAACTTGGCAGGCCAGAAGGGAGTGGCAGGAAATATTCAATGTGCTAAGTGGGGAAAATATGCAGCCAAGAATACTTTATCCAGCAAGGCTGTTGTTCAGAATAGGGGAGATAAAGTTTCCAAGACAAGTAAAAACTAAAGGAGTTTGTGAACATTAAATCAGCTCTGTAAAAAACAAAATACTAAAGGGGACACTTTAAGTGGGAAAGAGGGACCAAAGCATAAAGACTAGAAAGGAACAGAGACAATCTATAGGAACAGCAACTTTATAGTTAATAAAATGGTACTAAATTCATATCTATCAATAATTATTCTGAATGTAAGTGGAGTAAATTCCCCAATCAAAAGGCATAGATTGGGACATCTGGGTGACTCAGTCAGTTAAGTGTCTGACTTCGGCTCAGGTCATGATCTTGCGGTTTGTGAGTTCAAGCCACGAGTCGGGCTCTGTGCTGACAGCCCAGAGCCTGAAGCCTGCTTCGGATTCTGTGTCTGCCTCTTCTCTCTGCCCTCACCTCCCCTGCTCACACTCTGTCTCACTCGCTCTAAAAAATAAATAAATATATATTTTTTAAAAAGGCATAGGGTATCAGAATGAATAAAAACACAAGATCCACTGATAGGCTGCTTACAGGAGACTCATTTTTGATCAAAAGTCACCTCCAGATTGAAAGTGTAGGGGTAGACAATTATTTATCATGCTAATCGACATCAAAAGAAAGCCAGAGTAGCCACACTTATATCAGACAAATTAGATTTTAAACCAAAGACTGTAATAAGAGATGCAGAAGGGCACTATATCATAATAAAGGGGTTTATACAACAAGAAGATCTAACAATTGTAAATATTTATGCCCCTAACTTGGAAAAGCCAAATATATAAATCGATTAATAACAAACTTAAGGAAATTCATTGATAATAGAGGACTTTAACACCCCACTCACAACAATGAACAAATCATCTAAGCAAAAGATCAACAAGGAAACCTTGGTTTTGAATGATGTACTGGACCAGACGGGCTTAATAAATAAATTCAGAGCATTTTATCTTAAAACAGCAGAATCCATATTCTTTTCAAGTGCACATGGAACATGCTCCAGAATAGATCATATACTAGGTCACAAATCAACCCTCAATACTTACAAAAAGGTCAAGATCATACCATGCATATTTTCAGACCACAATGCTATGAAATTTGAAGTCAACCACAACAAAAAAATTGGAATGAACACAAATACATGGAGGGTAAAGAACATCCTACTAAAGGTTGAATGGATTAACCAGGAAATTAAAGGAGAATTTTTAAAATACATGGAAGCAAATGAAAATAAAAACACAGTAGTCCAAAATCTTTGGGGTGCAGCAAAGGCTGTCCTAAGAGTGAAGTTTATAGCAATACGAGCCTTACTCCAGAAGCAAGAAAAGTCTCAAATATGCAATCTAACCTAAAGGAGGAGCTGGATAAAGAACAGCATATAAAAACTAAACTCTGCAGGAGGCAAATAAAAACTAAATCTAGCAGGAGAAGGGAAATAATAAAGGTTAGAGCAGAAATAAATAACATAGAAAAAAAAACCAGTAGAATAGATCAATGAAACTAGGAGCTGGTTCTAGTTCGAAAGAGTTAACAAAGTTGATAAACCCCTAGCCAGACTTATCAAAATGAAAAGAAAGGGGCACCTGGGTGGCTCAGCTGGTTGAGCATCTGATTCTTGATTTCAGCTCTGGTCATAATCTCAGTTTGAGGGATCGAGCCCCATGTCAGGCTCTCGGCTGACAGCATGGAGCCTGCTTGGGATTCTCTCTCTCCTTCTCTCTCTGCACCTCCCCTGCTCACATGCTCCTCTCTCTCTCTCTCTCTCTCTCTCTCTCTCTCTCTCTCTCTTTCTCTCTCTCTCTCTCAAAATAAACTTTTTTAAAAAAGAGAAAGGATCCAAATAAAAGCATGAATGAAAGAGGAGAGATCACAACCAATACTATAGAAATGCAGACATTTATAAGAGAATATTATGAGCAATTATATGCCAAGAAATAAGGCAATCTGAAAGAAATAGATAAATTCCTAGAAACATATAAACTACCAAAACTGAACAGAAAGAAATAGAAAATCTGAACAGACCCATAATCAGGAAAGAAATTGAATCAATAATCAAAAATCTCTCAAAAAACAAGAGTCCAGATGGCTTCTCAGGGGAATTCTACCAAACATTTAAAGAAGAATTAATACTTATTCTTCTAAAATCATTGCAAAAAATAGAAATGGAAGGAAAACTTCCACACTCATTCTATGAGGCCAGCATTACTTTGATTCCAAAACCAGACAAAGACCCCACTAAAAAGGAGAGCTACAGACCAATTTCTCTGATGAACATGGATGCAAAAATTCTCAACAAGATACTAGCTCTAATAGAATCCAACAGTACATTAAAAGGGTTATTCACCACGATCAAGTGGGATTTACTCCTGGGCTGCTGGGATGGTTCAATATCCACAAATCAATCAATGTGATACACCACATTAATAAAAGAAAGTATAAGAACCATATGATCCTCTCAATAGATGCAGAAAAAGCACATCATTTCTTGATAAAAACTCTCACTAAAGTAGGAATAGAAGGAACATATATCAACATCATAAAGGCCATATACGAAAGACCCACAGCTAATATAATCCTCCATGGGGAAAAACTGAGAGCTATTCACCTAAGGTCAGGAACACGACAGAGATGTCCAATCTCACCAATATTGTTCAACATAGTACTGGAAGTCCTAGTCTCAGCATTCAGACAACAAAAAGAAATAAAATACATCCAAATTGTCAGGGAAGAAGTCAAACTTTCACTCTTCACACACAACATGATACTCCACATGGAAGATCTGCAACCCTCCACCAAAAAAATTGCTAGTACTTATACATGAATTCAGGAAAGCTGTAGAATATAAAATCAATGCACAGAGGCTGTTGTATTTCTATACACTAACAATGAAGCATCAGAAAGAGAAATCAAGGAATCAATCCCATTTACAATTGCATGAAAAACCGTAAGATACCTAGGAATAAACCTAATCAAAGAAGTAAAAGATCTGTATGCTGAAAACTATAGAGCACTTATAAATGAAATTGAGGAAGACACAAAGAAATGCTAAAACATTCCGTGCTCATGGATTGCAAGAAAAAATATTGTAAAAATGTCTGTACTACCCAAAGCAATCTACACATCTAATGCAATCTCTATCAAAATAACACCAGTACTTTTCACAGAGCTAGAACCAACATTCTAAAATTGTATGGATGGACCTGGAAGGTATTAGGCTGAGTGAAATGAGTCATTCAGAGAAGAACGGATATCATATGTTTTCACTCATATGTGGATCTTGAGAAACTTAACAGAAGACCATGGGGGAAGGAAAGGGGAAAAAATAGTTACAAACAGAGAGGGAGGGAGGCAAAACTCTTAAATACAGAGAACAAACTAAGGGTGGACGGGGGTATGGGAGAGGGGAAAATGGGTGATGGGCATTGAGGAGGGCACTTGTTGGAATGAGCACTGGGTGTGGTATGTAAGCAATGAACTACGGGAATCTACCCCAAAAATCAAGAGTTCACTTTACACACTGTATGTTAGCCAATTTGACAATAAATTATATTAAAAAAAATTTTGTATGGAACCAGAAAAGACCTCGAATAGCCAATGTAATGTTAAAAAAGAAAACCAAAGCTGGAGGCATCACTATTCTGGACCTCAAGCTGTATTATAAATCTGTAACTATCAAGATAGTATAGTAATGGCACAAAAATAAGCACATAGATCAATGGAACAGAATAGAGAACCCAGAAATGGACCAACAACTATATGGTCAACTCATCTTCGACAAACCAAGAAAGAATATCCAATAGAAAAAAGACAGTCTCAGCTTCTGCACGGCAAAGGAAACA